>CM035098.1:33238023-34438023 GCA_020205505.1 Panax japonicus
TGTCAGGGAATATTCGTACAATGGCACAATCATTGGTGGACCCCACAACGAAAGTTTTGTCGTAGTTAGAAAACGACAAAATTATCTTTCTATAAAATAACGGCGGAAGTGTTACCGTTAAAACTGTTGAACTACTCGGTAGTAAAAGTACAGTAATACGCGTTGCTGCATAGTAGCACACGGTTTTGATTATTGATGCTTACGTGAGAATCACTCAGCTATACTCAATTATTGCTACAGTAATTGCTGCATCATATCTACTTATATTATTGATTCAATTATTGTCACAGTATCATCTGTATAATATGTTATATTATTTAAACAATAATTGAGACGACAAGTTATATAAATGATTAATAATTGTTGAAAGATTAAATATGTGTAATTAAAATAAAATGACTTTCTGGTAATTTTTATTCAATCCTTGATGTATATAAAGAGTCTATTATTAGACGTTTGTGGTACGTTTAATTATTTATGGGGGGCCATATGTCATCATCTAAGAGTCTCTTTCATAAATAGTAATTACCTTCATAAATAGTAATTACCTTCGTAAATAGTAATTACCTTCGTCAATAGTAATTACCTTCGTCAATAGTAATTACCTTCGTAAATAGTAAATACTTTCGTAAATAGTAATAAATCTTCTATAAATAGAGGCCTATGGCTTCATTATTTTTCACGAACTCGTCAAGCTATAGAGAGAGAAAAGTATAGAGAGAGTAAGAGAGAAAGAAGAAGAGTATTCAGTTACTACACTACTGCAGTATTCAATCTCCTAATAAGGTAAGGGGTGTTATTCTTTCTTCTTGAAGAGAACTTATGTTATTCCATTCTTTGTTATTCTGTTGGAATAACCTGTAAAAGTGGCATACCCGATACATGACCTGTATACGCGGAATACCCTATACTTGGTGAAATCCTTATGTTATTCCATTCATTATTATTCTGTTGGAATAACCTGTATACGCGGAATACCCTATACTTGGTGACATCTATTTATTATTCTGTCTTTATATTTTTGTCGGAATATCCTATCTGTGCTATACGCCGGACCTGGTTCCATCTTTATTATTATTCTGTTGGAACATCTTGTCTATGTGTTTTACGCCGGACCTGGTTCTATTCTTTATTATTCTGTCGGAATATCCTGTCTGTGCATTTTACGCCGGACCTGGTTCCGTTATTTATCATTCTGTTGGAACATCCTGTCGGTGTGAATTTCACCTGACCTGGTTCCGTTATTATTATTCTGCTGGAATAACCTTTCTGTGCGGTCTATCGCATGCATGGTGATTTCTTTTGTTATTCCATTCTTTATCATACTCAGTTGGATAAAACTTTGACTTCTATACTCCATGAAATTAGTGGAATATCCTTGATATTTGCGCTTCATCCAGTATTTTTTCATGAAAATATTCTTCTGAGCATTCTTGAATTTTACACCACAAAATAGTATCGTGTTGACAATTTGAACGTTAATAATTCCTGGATAAAATAATTCTTGAACTTGTTTTATTGAGTTCTTATATCATTGTCATCATCCACATGTTTATATTTTGTTAAAAGTCATCTGTGGCCTGTAGTGCATAGATGGACTTGGTATGATTATGACCAGGGATTATTCGGTGTAATCATGACCGTAATATTACAAATGATGTAAAAATTAAAAACCCTATTTGGCCCGTAGTGCATTGATGGACAGTTGTTGGCATGATCATGACCATTAATGAATACACAAATATT
This sequence comes from Panax japonicus, assembly GCA_020205505.1. Lineage (NCBI taxonomy): Eukaryota > Viridiplantae > Streptophyta > Magnoliopsida > Apiales > Araliaceae > Panax > Panax japonicus. The sequence continues at coordinate 33,239,770 of CM035098.1, forward strand.
CTTGGCCGTAGTGCATGAATAATTGTGGTCGTGATACTAAAGAATATCCTTGGTCATAGTGCAGGGGTGATTCGATGATGTGGAATATTTATTAAGCTGAGTCTCAGCTATAACAGTGATGAAAAACCTTTTAAATCATAAAAGATAGTAGATTTTATTTTCTACTTGACTCTTTTAATGGATTGCTGATTCTGCTGCAGTTAAACTTGATGTTTATTATATTTTATCAATTTAACACTGTTGAAGGCTAATGATAATTTATTCTGCATTATCTTAGTCATAATATTTCTTAATGGGCTAGTTGAGCTCACCCTTTCTTTCACTGTTCTCTTCAGGAAATGAGAATATAGCTGGGACGAGTGATGAGTGAGTTTTATACACATAAATTGGAAACATTCGGGCTTAATTTATTGTTGTTCTCAAGTCTTTTAGGATGTTTTTATGTGTTTGTGTCTATTCATGCATGTTTTATATTGTTTTGTAGGAATTGGGACAAAAGTTACATGGATCGACGTTTGGGGTGGCTAGATTCGCGTTTTCGGCTTGTCATTTACACAGTAGTCACTTCAGAGCTAATTTGACTATAGCTCTGGACATTATTTCGAAACACTTCAAGAATGAAAGTTGTAGATCTACTTTTCCTCTTTCCGAATCATCTTGAATCATCTAAATCAGAGTTTGGACGAAGAAGTTATGGCCATTTTCCCAAAGGACGTCGGAGCAGAAAAAGTCAACTTTTTGACCAGCGCCGGGGCGCCCATTTCTAGTGTATTTCCAGCGCCGGGGCTCTGGGGGGACAGAATCCCAGCGCCGTGCCCAGCGCTGGGGCGCTGGGGAAGGGTCTGGTGCGGGCCTGGACGCGTTTTGGGCGAATTTTGACACCTTTTTGACTCCAAATAGGATTGGATTTGTTCCTAAACTCAAAATTAGACTTGTAATCTATAAATACATGATGTAAGGCATAAAATAAGAGGGGATTACATAGCTTAGATTAGATATACACTCCTTTAGATTAGAACATTACCCTAGTTCTCATTAGTTTTGGAGATTGAAGCAACTTAGAGACCATTGAAGATCAAGATCAAGAGCAAGAGGGGAGCATCAGATTTGCTGACAACAGATTCTATTCTCTTCTCTTATCATACTTTTATCTTTTAATATCTATTCAGTTGTGAATTCTTGGTTTTAATTCATTAATTATGAACTAATTTCTTTTATTGAGATTTCAATTGAACTTTTTATGGCTATGAATTAGTTATTCATTATATTCCAATTATTTATGTTAAAGTGAGTTGTTTATCTTGTCTTGTGCTTATTGCTTAATTATCTGATCAGTAATTACTTTGTTACTCTAGAAGGAATTGGAAGAGGAATTCTAGGGTTAGAACTGGGCATGATATCATGTGACTTAGTTATTTGCACAGTGAATAATTAGGTTTGTGAATTGAATGGAAATATCTGTTCACCGCATGTAACGCATAAGGAATTGGGATTGAAGGAGTTTAATTCAATTGTTTTGCATAGGAATATAGCAAGATTAATCTGGATTAAATAGAAGTCATTTGATCACTTGGAAAAGGACTTTGGCATTTGAGAATTCATGTTAACAATTCATTAGACATAATAATTGGGATAATTGGATCATTAATTTATAATTCATAATTTGGGATATTGAAGTCTTAATCTTTATTTATTTGAATTCATTTATAAGTAACATAGTTTTAATTTGTTAATTTAGTTTTCTTAATTAGAAAAACACAATTTGAGATTGTTTAAATAAAATTAGTTTGGTTAAGAATTAGTACTTGGTGATTTTTATTAAATAATTCCTCGTGGGAACGATACTTTTCTTATCACTTTATTATTTGTTGACCGTGTATACTTGCACGTATTCATTGATGGCGAAATCGATCAACAACGAGTCGGGGAACGGAGTGATGGACCAGAGAATAGTATTCATAGTCCTCATTATTCTGTTAAATAGTATGACAATAATTGTATTGAGGACTCCTTTTGAGTTTGTATGATCTCTAGTAGACAATTATTGTATTCAAACTCACAGTTGTATTTTGTCGTATTATACACGACAGTGGTATTAGTAAGTTGTATTTGAATTCTGTACCATGTATCTGACGACTCAAGATGGGTGATGTATACCTAATTTTGGGGGCGTCACAGTTGGTATCAGAGCTTAGGGATATGATCCCTGGCTAAGATGTGAGACTAGAACTAGGAGGGGAGAGACGGGGAATTCCTTTGCTAGTATGACCTACTTAAATTTATTTTTTATTTAAATTGGTTGGTCAGAGTTAGAGATATTATGTTACATGTCAATTAACCTTTGTTTTGTGGCAGTATCTGAAAATGACATCTGAGAATGTTGAGAATAGCAATGGAGCACAGGCAATCATTGATTCACCACATATCAATAATCAGGATAATGTGCATCAGGAAGGCGACAATCCTCATGCAAACAACAACACTGACCAAATGATGAATGATCAAATGTTCAGAGGCTTTATGCAATTCATGCAACAGCAGGCGAGAGCGACTCCTGTCCAAAACGTAGATGGAAACACAGGAAACTCTCGGGCGGTCACCGCTAAACAGTTCAAAGAGCTGGGACCACTGGAGTTTAAGGGAGAGCCAAAACCACTTATGGCAGAAACATGGATAAAGCAGATTACCAAGATATTTGATGTCTTGGGATGCTCCGAGGAGCAAAAGGTTCCCTTTGCCGCCTTTATGTTGCGTGGAGAGGCAGATTACTGGTGGGAATTGGTAAAACGTACTCAACCTGCTGTACTGAAGATATCTTGGGAGAAGTTCCAGGAGCTGTTCAACGACAAATACTTTCCCGAAAGTATTCACCACATGAAGGAGGTGGAGTATATTAAGTTGGAACAAAATAATATGACCGTGTCGCAATACGAGGCAAAATTTGCAGAGTTATCACGGTTTGCGTCCCACTTGGTGGATAATGAAGAGAGAATGGCGCGAATGTTTTTAAGAGGTTTGAAGCCGGAGATATGTTAACATCTTATTTCTCATAAACTGTGTTTGTATTCAGATGTTGTAAATAGGGCTTAGTTAGTGGAGCGCGATAACGAGTCAACTCAATTGAAAGAGAGCAGCCGACAAAATTATAATACCAGCGAGAGTGGTCATCGAAGCGGTGACAACAAGCGTGGAGGGAATCAGCAAGCCAGAAATGGTAACCACTTCAGTGGTAATCAGGGCTAAAACAATAAAAATGGACATTTCAAGAAGAGGAGATTCAACAATGATGGAAAGACGTCAGCACCAGCACCCGTTGTTAAGGAAGGAGAAAGACCATCTATCATATGCTTCAAATGCGGAGGGGAGGGACACATCAGTCCAAATTGCGCGATGCCGTCCAAAGCATGTTATAATTGTAGAAGAGAAGGTCACTTAGCCCGATTTTATCGTTTACCGAAGATAAATTCAGCTAGGATGGAGGCACCAAAGGCCGTCCCAGTAAGGTCAAAGCCAGTAGTGCAAGGGAGAACGTTTGTTGTGACCTCCCAGAAAGCAAGGAACCCGAATGAGGTCATCACGGGTAAGCTTATCATAAACTCTAACGAAGTCTATACTTTATTTGATACCGGTTCTACCCATTCTTTTATTTCTCCTACTTGCGCTCATCGATTAAATTTGACTCCGGAGAAATTAGACTTTGACTTATCTGTGGAAACTCCGTTGGGAGAAACCTTCATTACATCCACTGTTTATAAGTCTTGTTTGGTTCAAATCGGTACCCTCACATTACCTGTAGATCTTATTTCATTGAAAATACTTGCATTTGACGTGATTCTAGGGATTGATTGGTTAACTACTCATCATGCAAAAATTGATTGTTTCCATAAGGTTTTTAGCTTTCATATTCCTAATCAACCTATTATGCGAATTCAAGCGACCAAACCATTAAAATCAATCACGGTCATCTCAAGCCATAAAGCTATTCGTTTATTGAAAAACGGATGTCAAGCTTTCTTAGCTCATGTCACAAATTTAAATAAAAATACGTCAGTTTTGAATGATATTTCTATTGTTAATGAATTTCTTGACGTATTCCCCAAAGAACTTCCTGGCCTACCCCCAGAGCGTGAGATTGAATTTTGTATCGACCTTGAACCCGGTACAAAACCCATTTTAAAGCCCCATATCGAATGGCTCCTATTGAACTTCAGGAGTTAAAAACCCAATTGCAGGAATTGTTAGACATTGGCTTTATTCGTCCTAGTACTTCTCCTTGGGGTGCTCCTGTTCTATTCGTGAAGAAGAAAGATGGGAGTATGCGACTTTGTATTGATTATCGGGAGTTGAATCATGTCACCATCAAAAATAGGTATCCATTGCCACGTATTGATGACTTGTTTGACCAGTTGCAAGGAGCCAAATTCTTTTCAAAGATTGATCTTCGTTCCGGGTATCACCAATTGAAGATTAGAACCGATGACATTCCAAAGATAGATTTCAGAACTCGGTACGGGCATTATGAATTCCTAGTCATGTCCTTTGGATTGACTAATGCTCCTGCTGCCTTCATGGATATGATGAACCGAGTATTCAAGGAATATTTGGATCACTTTGTGGTCGTCTTTATTGATGACATCCTTATTTATTCCAAAAGCCGTGAAGATCATGAGCAACACTTGAGGCTGACACTCCAAAAGCTTCGTGAATATAAGTTTTATGCCAAGTTGAAGAAATGCGAGTTCTAGCTTGAGGGCACGTGGTATCAAGTCATGGAATATCTGTTGACCCAGCAAAGATTGAAGCTATTCAAAGCTGGGAGCAACCTAAATCAGTGACCGAAGTACGTAGCTTTCTCGGTTTAGCTGGTTATTATCGGAGATTCGTGGAAGGATTTTCTCGAATCGCTACTCCATTGACTCAGCTGACTCGGAAAGATACAAAGTTTGGTTGGAGTGAAGAATGTGAGAAGAGTTTTCAAGAACTCAAGAGGAGACTCATTTCAGCAACTGTTCTAACAATACCATCTGGCTCGGAGGGATTTGTCATCTACAGTGATGCTTCGGGCAAAGGGCTGGGATGTGTTCTCATGCAACATGGAAAAGTCATAGCCTATGCCTCGCGACAACTCAAAGAATATGAGAAAAATTATCCTACTCATGATCTAGAGTTAGCAGCTGTTGTCTTTGCACTTAAAATTTGGAGGCATTACTTGTATGGGGAGAAAGTGGAGATCTTTACGGATCATAAAAGCCTCAAATATTTCTTCACTCAAAAGGAACTCAACATACGACAACAACGTTGGCTTGACTTGTTGAAAGATTATGATCATGCCATCCAATACCATCCTGGAAAAGCAAACGTGGTAGCTGACGCATTGAGTAGAAAATCACATGCAAGTACGAGTGCGATATTGTCAACGTAAGGGCCCATTTTGTGTGACTTGCAAAGGATGGAGATAGAGTTAAAGACTCCAGGGACACATGTGACGATGGCGAATATACGAGTAGAACCGACTTTAATCGATAAAGTTAAAGCTGCTCAAGCTACAGACCTGGAGCTGATGCGTGTGAGGAAGAAAGTGCAAGAGGGTGCTATGCTGGAAGCAAGAATCGATGAAGAAGGAATACTTCGAGTCAACTCCAGACTTTGTGTTCCTAACGACCCTGATTTAAAGTATAAAATCATGTTAGAGACGCACAATACACCGTTTGCAATCCATCCTGGGAGTACCAAAATGTATCATGATATTCGTCATACATTTTGGTGGAGCAATATGAAGAGAGAGATAGCGTTGTTTATCTCAATGTGTCTAACTTGTCAACGAGTTAAAGCGGAGCATCAAGTACCAAAAGGTCCATTGCAACCACTTGAAATTCCAGAATGGAAGTGGGAGCACACTACCATGGATTTCGTTACCGGTCTTTCTAAGGTTTCTCAAGGCATAGATGCGATTTGGGTCATTGTTGATAGATTGACCAAGTCTGCTCATTTCTTATCGATACGAGAAACTTATACACTTGAACGTCTTGCTCGTATGTACATAAACGAGATTGTAAGACTGCATGGTATGCCAGTATCCATAGTTTCTGATCGAGACCCAAGATTTACTTCACGATTTTGGGTTAGTTTGCAAAAACCTATGGGCACAGACTTACGATTTAGCTCGGCATATCATCCTCAGACGGACGGTCAGTCGGAGAGGACTATTCAAACTCTTGAAGATCTATTAAGACTCTGTGTCCTTGATTTCAAGGGAAGTTGGGACAAGTTCTTACCATTGGTGGAGTTTTCCTACAACAACAGTTATCAAGCAAGTATTGGCATGACTTCATTCGAAGCGTTGTATGGAAGAAAGTGTCGTTCTCCAGTATGCTGGGATGAGGTGGGTGAAGCAACGTTGTTGGGACCAGAGTTGGTACGTATGACTACGGAAAAGATTCAAACGATCCGACAACGTATAAAAACCTCACAAAGTCGACAAAAAAGTTATGTTGATCTTCATCGAACGGACGTGGAATTCAATATAGGAGATCATGTGTTGTTACGTGTTACTCCATGGAAAGGAGTTACAAGATTTGGAAAGAGAGGAAAACTCAATCCTCGATTCATCGGTCCATTTTTAATCCTCGATCGAATAGGAACTGTAGCCTATAGACTTACTTTACCGCCAAGTATGTCTCGTGTTCATAACGTTTTTCACATATCCATGTTACGTAAATATGTGAAAGACCCGAACCACATTATTGAGTTAGAACCGGATGAAATAGCGGAAGATTTGACGTATGAAGAGATTCATGTTCAAATCTTGGATAAGAAGGAACATATTCTACGCTCCAAGGTTATACCTCAAGTCAAAGTTTTGTGGAGAAACCACGATGTTGAGGAAATTACTTGGGAGTTAGAATCTGAAATGAAATCAAGGTATCCTTACCTCTTCGACATACCAGGTACGTACCCTAATTTCGAAGGCGAAATTTCATAAGAAGGGGAGGTTGTAAGACCCCAGTTTTTATAAATAAAGATGAATTTTTATAATTATTATTTTTGAATATTATGGAATAAATTTGATATAATGTTATAGTTGTGGGTAATATTTATAAATTTTGCAAAGTACGCAAGTTGTTATAAAATATTCGTTTGGTCGGGGAATATTCTTTTTGTCGGGAAATATTCGTACGACGGCACAATCATTGGTGGACCCCACAACGAAAGTTTTGTCGTAGTTAGAAAACGACAAAATTATCTTTCTATAAAATAACGGCGGAAGTGTTACCGTTAAAACTGTTGAACTACTCGGTAGTAAAAGTACAGTATCTTTCTTGGCCGTAGTGCATGAATAATTGTGGTCGTGATACTAAAGAATATCCTTGGCCGTAGTGCTGGGGTGATTCGATGATGTGGAATATTTATTAAGCTGAGTCTCAGCTATAACAGTGATGAAAAACCTTTTAAATCATAAAAGATAGTAGATTTTATTTTCTACTTGACTCTTTTAATAGATTGTTGATTCTGCTGTAGTTAAACTTGATGTTTATTATATTTTATCAGTTTAACACTGTTGAAGACTAATGATAATTTATTCTGCATTATCTTAGTCATAATATTTCTTACTGGGCTAGTTGAGCTCACCATTTCTTTCACTGTTCTCTTCAGGAAATGAGAATATAGCTGGGACGAGTCGGGGAACGGAGTGATGGACCAGAGAATAGTATTAGTAGTCCTCATTATTCTGTTAAATAGTGTGACAATAATTGTATTGAGGACTCTTTTTGAGTTTGTATGATCTCTAGTAGACAATTATTGTATTCAAACTCACAGTTGTATTTTGTCGTATTATACACGACAGTGGTATTAGTAAGTTGTATTTGAATTCTGTACCATGTATCTTACGACTCAAGATGGGTGATGTATACCAAATTTTGGGGGCGTCACAGGCGCCCCTCCAAACTCCATACCTGTGATAAACCGTCAATCCATCAGCATCATCATCACCTCACAGTCCAGCAAATGGAGTGACTGAGTCTGGTGAAACCACCGCTCAGACATTTCCCTGAGGTAACCCCAGGGACAGCTATGGGGTAGAATGGAGAAGAACATCCCAAATCCCCAGCCATGGATGATCGCTCTGTAGTTATCATGTAAAACCTGATACATAGAGTGGATGCTAAACCAGTTCCCTCGAGGCTGTGTGAAGTCGGGAACCTACATCAAATGCAGATCAACATCAGAATCATTGAATCCTCATCAATAGGAAATAAAGAAGATTAAAGATCTAACTTCATACCTCGTTTGCGTACTGTTATACTGAAGGATGCCTACTCAAGTCACCTAGAAGATGTGGGTTCGCCACTTAAATACCTGGAAATTCCCTACGGGGAACACGTACAGCAGGAGCAGGACCCTCGATCGGTACATCCTCCTCCTCGTCCTCAACATTCGGTACTTCAATCCGAATAGGACGTATTACCACCTCCACTAAACGACGAGGCTGACTGACAGAACGGCGTTGAGGCTCTTCAGAAGCTCTCCTCCGTACACTAGAAGTGGTCTTGCGGGAACTACTCGGCTGATCCGGATCCATAATATCTGGACAACAAATCTCCAAATCACCTCAAAAAGGGTGTGGTAAATTCTTACCTGGAGCTTTTCAAAATGCATTTTATGATTACATGCATGCATGCATTGTTTTAACATACATCCATAGTAGAGTTAAAAATGTATGACTACCAAATACCTACATTTTGGGAAAATTTTGCCATAGCCCCCTTTGTAAATGGGACTATCCACATGCACATAGGCATGACTAGGTGGCCATTCAGTAGCACACCTATACATAGTCATATACATCCTACATGCATTAATCACATCACAGTAAAAATCCATAAGTGTAGTCTAATTACCAGAATTATTTTGCTTTTCTACGTTTACTCATTTGTCCTCAGATATGATAAGAAATGACAGTAAAAGGTGCCAATTTGGCTATTTCAAAATTCAAAATTTTTCACATCATTATGTTCAGCATGGTTTAATACTAACATTTGCTATGTTGAATATTTTTAACAAGTCATATCAGCATGCATATTCACTACTATGTGTCTAAATGCATTTCATGTAATAAGTCATTTTCCAACGGATAGAAACTGGAAAAAAATACATGTATACATTACCAGGACAGTGAAGAATGCTTGTATGGTGGCAGAATATGCAGAAAGTTGCCTGAACTCAGCTGATCTGAAGAAGAGCTCTCAGATTTCCTTCCCTGCGCAACTTGAAAATGAATTATAAAAGCAACCATTCGCCTATACATAGGCACGGTTGGCCGCAGGCTCACCTACAACTCCTGCAGGTGTACCTGTAGTACTTCTACATAGGTCCCACACCTCTGGCTTGCTCCAGTTAGAGTTGCAAAGGAGGTCTCACAAGCTAAAAAGGCCAAATCAGGAATAAAAATGCTGTGACAACCCGAGAAATTAGACAATTTATGAAAATCATAATTGGTTGATTTAAGGTTCAATATTAGGACCTAGACAGGAAATCAGTGTATGGAATTGGCAGTTATGTAATGAAATTCTAAGAATTTCAAAAGTTTTGGACTTGAATTATGTGATAGACTGTAAGTGATAGTCTAGTAATTAGGTATAAGATTATGGTAGATTTAAAATTCTTTTGAAGAATTATCAGTGATAAGTATCGAAGTGAATACTAGTCGGTATATTTGGTTACATATGTGAACCGTAATGATTTGAGATCAAGGATTGATCAGATAAGTTATAACTTTAGAAAACCCTAAAGTTATGTTGATCATACATTTATTAAGTTAGAAAAATCTAACGAATTGTTAGAAACCCTAACGGTACGTTCAGAAACTATAATTTTAGTTCCGGGAATCCGAAACCCTAAATTCATGATATGAATATGGTGATTAAGTTAGAAAACCCTAACGATATATTCAGAAACTCTAATTTCAGTTTTGAGAATTTAAACCCTAATTTAGGAATTCTAATGCGAAGTATTAAACCCTAAGGGTTAAAAGTTTGTGTGTAAGGAATATGAACATTATGTGATGGTTTATATTTGTTTATTATATAAACAAACAAAAGAAACTAGTGTAACCCTAATTATATATATTAGGAATGAAGGATTTAATAACTTAAGGTTTATGGAAAAAGAGAATTGTGGTATTTAAAATACTTGTTAATTCTAGGAGATTTATTTTATATATCTCAAATGATTAATTTTATAATCTAATTATAGCAAGTCTAATTGGGTTAAGGAAATAAGTGTGCATGCGCAAGGATTGGTGTTATAATTGATGAAGTAAAAACCCTAATTAATTGAATTGGGTTGGATAAAAATTAAAGGAATTGGACTATGTATATGTATAGCCCAAATGTTGGCCAATGAAATTGGTTAGAGGATCAAGCAAAACATTAAAGGAATGGCTTAACTTTTAGCCCAAGTGGGAGAGGACTTTTTGGACATTTAGTAAATCAAATAAGTATTAAATCAAAAGGCCAAACTTGATGAGATATAGGCCAAGTGGCCGGCCATGAGAAGCAACAAAAAGGGGGGGGGGAGAATGTAATAAGTGTTCACTTTAGTTGGTTACCAAATCTCACCAACTCCCCATGTGTCATTCTTTTGATTGTCCAACATGTTTGTTCTAGCTTGCAAGTAACATCTTGGTGGTTGAATGAGGAAAGAAAAAGAGAATGAGTGGAGAATGTAGAGAAATGAAGGCACTGAAAGTAGTATGCACACAAGCCAATCATGTTTGATGATAAAGCATATACTTTGTAAACAATCTTATTCATTTATTAATAAAAAGTATTAATTTATTAAAGGCTTTTAATTATCTACATGATGCTGTTTTATAATATGTGATAAACCCATAGTTTTAAGCAATGCTTTTAGAATAATGATGATGATCATTCTAATGAGATCTAAATTCTTAGAAAGCTTAAAACTAAAATAGTTCCCAATCGTTGGATTACTAAATTGGGGATTAGTGAATCCGGATAGATTGGTACATACGTTGCTTGCTCATTGGATGAGGATGATTGATCTCATGATCATTTGTGTGGAGACACTAAAGCAAGTATGTAGGTGCTTATTAGAGAATAAGTTCACTGAACGTGACTCGCTAAGGAATACCTAATGGAGTTTTACTTGCATGTCAATAGAAATTCCTGTAGTGATAGTAGTACAAGTGATCCTTGGACTTGAGATCATCATAGTATCTTGTGTATGATGAGTTATACTTTGACTTATTCCTTAAGACCCTTAGGGTATATCAAAGGATATGCTTGGGTATAATAAGTTATACATGGAGATAATGTATGATCAATAAAGAATCTACAACTTCTAGTAAAAGAAGAGAAATGTCCTATGTGATTCGATAAATGACAACCCAGTAGTCCTTGGCCAAGGCAGAATGAAATTAGAAAGAAGTTTCTAATTTGCATTATTTGGAGTTGTGCATTTAAGAGTCGAAATACATATAATTAAATAAAATAAGACTTGACAGAAATTCCATGTCTTATATTTAATTGGGACATTGTATGGTGGAAGGATTGAATTGTACGGTAACTATTTACTCAAAGGTTCTTTTATGATTAATGTTGAAATCTATATTATCTGGAAAGTCGTTGATCGCTAGGGAGGCTTATCCCTATTGTAGAATAAATATTATTTATTTAAATAAATTATTAGTTTAATTTATTTATTTAAATAAGATTAGAATTGTTCTAATTGATTTATTCACAACCGGTTTAATATGGAGAACCTAAAGGGTCACACCATAAAAGGAAGAATAATTATTTAAGAAGTTAATGGCATAATCGTAATAATAAGTTAAGTATATTTAATTTAATCTATGGTGATAGAATAAATTAAATAGCTTAATATTTATTATTTAATATTTTAGAAATATTAAATATAAATTAATAAGAGGAGTCTTATTATTATTATTACTATTATTATTATTATTTAATTCCTAAAGGAGTTTGGGAATTAATTAATAAAAGTACTCTCATTTATTCCTAATAGGATTAGGAGGGAAAATTAGTTAAAGGAGTTTAATTAATTATCCCTAATAAGATTAGGGAGCCCATTTAATTAAAAGAGTTTAATTAAATAAATAATACCTTATTTTTAATAGGGTTACTTGATATCTTTATAAGAGGAGTCTTATATCAGATATCAGATATACGTGATTCCAATTGTTGGAGAATACGTTATTCCAATGGTTGGAGAGTACGCCCCTTTTTCTATAGAGATAGAAAACTAGGGTTTGAGCCAAATACCCATCTTCTTGAATCCTTCTTCTTCCTTGGTGGATCACCTCTAGAGGCCAAACACTTGGGTGGCTAACGTTGATCAAAGGAAGGAACCAAACCCGGTGGATTCAAGTTGAACGCGAAAGGATTTGGAGGTGAACTTGTACCTGAGGAAGCTCGATCTTCAAGGGTATGATTTTATTCTTTATCTTTTCATTTAATTAATAATTGTGCATAAAGGGTGATCCGGGTATATGGTTTGTAAAATTTTTAAAACTCTGATTTTACACGTTTTCGCTAATTTTTGCAATTTGATTGCGAATATTACAAACCTAACAGTGGTATCAAAGCCAAACCTTTATGCGAATTATTAATTATTTTAATTTGATATGTATATTGATATGTGTTTAAAACAATTTAATTGGGCATAATTTTATTGTATAAATTAAAAAAAAAAAACGGAATAGCCGAATTAAATTTCATGGCTTGCTGTTGCATTAATCGCGAGCTGTTTTTTTTTCCCCGCTACCTTAGTCACGTGGCCCATGTTCTGCATTAATGTAACATTAAGTGATTCAGCGCCTACTGATAAAAATTTGTTACAGGATTCAAGTGATTGTAATAATGATTATTACCATTCATGGTTTACTGGTGCTTATATATTATATACTCCCTCCGTCCCAAATTAACTGCTCAATTTTGACCTTTTTAAGTCAAATTTACTATTTTTAGAAATAATAATTAAGCATATATAAATATATTTCTAAAATTATAAAAATTAGGATTAGTAATAAATTGTATATATTTTCTTTTGATTATAATCTCTTCACCTATATTTTAGCAAAAATAGTAAAAAGATTAGTTTTAAAAATGGTCAATTTGACTTTAAAAAGTCAAAACTGAGCAATTAATTTGGGACGGAGGGAGTATATTATATCTATTACCGTAATATATATTATATATATAATATATATTCTTAATAATTTTATAATTAAGATAAAAGTTTATTTTAATCTTAAAATAAAAAGTTTATTTTAATATTAAAATATAAAGTTTATTTTAATTTTAAAATTAAATTTCATGCTAACTAATTAGAGTTGGAATTGGATTCCATGATAACTAATTGGAGTTGAAATTGTATTCCATGTTTCCTTAAATAAAGGAGTTTATTTAAATATGAAATAGGATTTCATATTATTCAAAATAAATTAGTTTATTTGTGAATAGGAAAGAGAATCCTAATTTCCTTAAATAAAGGAGTTTATTTAAATATGAAATAAGATTTCATATTATTCAAAATAAAGGAGTTTATTTGTGAATAGGAAAGAAAATCCGTGTTTTCCTAAATAAAAGAGTTTATTTAAGATATGAAATAAGATTTCATATTACCCAAAATAAAGGAGTTTATTTTGACTTGGAATTGGATTCCATAATTAATTAAAATAAAGGAGTTTATTTTGATTAAAGATTTTGATTAAAATAAAATAGTTTATTTTATTCAAAATTGGATAAATTAAAATAAAATAGTTTTATTTTGATTTAAATTTGGATTAAAATAAAGGAGTTTATTTTGATTCAAAAATAGATTTTATACTAACTAAATTTTGCCCATTAAATGATATCAATATATATATTGAATGTTTATTATTCATAAGATGAATATTATTTATTGATGCATATGGTGATGTGTATGATAATAAATGGGATTGATTATGGACTATTGACCAATGTGATTGAATTTTATTTTAGTTGGATGCATGAATGTATGAGTTTTATTAAATGGGGTCTGCGTACCTCGTCTTCTCTAATTTTTTCTTAATGTAAATTCTATCTCCCTCCTATGTACTTCCCCTTGACTGCTGATCAAGGTTTCTATTTATTTTAAATAGTTTTGTAATAGGAATAGTTAGAATTAATTTTGAAAAATTGGAGATCAAGGATCAAGGAGCGCGTGAAGACCCGTTTGTAATGGAGCCCGGGTTTAAATGTAATAGTTATGTTTAAATATTAATTCTTGTACCCGTAGGGTTTGACCTTTTGGTTTACTTGGTGGCTCTAGTGAACCAAACTAGAATAAAAGTCCATAATCAATCCAGGTAGAATATAGTATTCTATATGTGCATGCGTATACTATATATATTATATATTATGCAAACATGCTTCGCATGTTAATTAATATGACGCGTATTTTATATATATATGTGCATGCGCGCTAAACAAGATGAGACATATTAATAGCAAACCCCTCAAATATTTTATATTAAGTTGTAACGTTCAAAGATATTTGGAATATCGAACGTCGCCTTCTAGCATGATAGAAACAATAGAGTATTGAATATTTAATATGAGTTTGTTGTGCACACACAAGGCGAGTATTAAATATTTAAGATGTTGTTTTTATTACATTTGATGTTTATAAGGAATTGAACATTACTGCTTTGTTGTGCACACACAAGGGCTGTAGTTTTCTTTTCACTTATATGGAAATGCTGGGTCTGACTTAACTTAAATCGTTTTAGTTCGGATGTGCACACACTTGACCATTATGATTTAAGAGGCAAAATACAAGGAGTTACATAGTTGATGTAATTGACAAGAGTTGTCTACCTATTTATTTATATATAGTTTGTTGTGCACACACAAGGCTATATACATTTGAAATGGGATCCTTATTCTCACTAGCATATCTTTAATTAGATTTTGCCGAACTATATAAGTGAGGGTAATATAGTTTGAAGAAAATAGTGGGAGATACCAATTTAAAACAAGACCTAAATTATTTTGGTAATTAATAAAAGAATGTATGTTAAAATGTTGTTAATTACAAATTCATTTATAGAATTTTACAATGTCTAAAATTACTATCACTGCGTAGCATATTAGATGCTTATTTAATCGGACCGTATTAAACGGATTGGTTAAGGTAATTGAGAATAGTTCTCACGGCTGAAAAGCTATCTTATGTCCTTAATACGCCTATCCCTGCAATGGTTGCAGACAATGCCTCTGAGGAAGATATTGCTACTTTTAGAAAGTGGCTAGATGATGCATAGTTGGCTCAATGCATCATGCTCGCATCCATGAGTAACGAGCTTCAGCGTCAGCATGATACTATGGATGCTCCTATTATATTCCTACACATCAAGTAGTTGATGGTGAGGAAAGTAGGTCTGATAGATATCAGATATCTAAGGAGCTCTTCCGATCTAGAATGACCGATGACACTACGGTACAGATAAAAGTCCTTAACATAATCAATTTGATTGATCAATTAGGACAAATGGGTTTTGTCATGGATGGAGAGCTGAACCAAGATTCGATCTTGCACTCACTCCCGGACTCCTTTCACAATTGTTGTGAATTTTTTATATGAACGAGCTAGATATCAGCCTCGCTGATTTGCTTAACATGTTGAAAAATGTTGAGAGTCACTTTCCAACCAAGAAAGACCATGTCTTACTAATAGGGGCCAAAGTATCTTCTGAAAAGAAGAACATTCTAAGAAGGTAAATATAAAAGGCGAAAATAAAGGATAATAAGAACAAAACTGATATGGATAGCAAAGGAGTTTGCTTCCACTGCAATAAGCCTGGACACTGGAAAGAAACTACGAGAAGCATCTTGCAGAGGCTAACTAGAAGAAGCTTAGTGAAGTTTCGGTTGCAAATACTATTTTGTTCATGATTTGAAATAAATTTTCTTTAAGTCAAGGTTCTACTTGGGTATTGGATACCGGCTTTGTTTATCATAAAAATAGATTTATGAAGGGACCAAACAGAAGTAGAAAACTAAACAAATATAAGTAAACCTATGTGTGGGAAATGAAGCAAAGGTTGCTACATTAGCCATAGGAACTTATAGTTTAGCAATGCTTACGGGAAAATCTATTAAGTTAATAAGTTGTTATTGTATTTCAGTTCTTGTTAGAAACATTATTTCTATTTTATTGTTGGACAATGAAATCTTTGGTATTATAATTAAGAACAATTGTTGTTCTATTTATAATAATAATGTTTTGTATAGAACTGGAATATTACTTAATGGATTTTGTATACTTGACTTACGTGAAAAATATATTTTACAAATTGAACAAACTAGTATAAGAAAAGGAGATGATCATTCAAAGAGTTGAATGTATGTATTTGTTGAAATACAAGTTTGAATTATTTGAACGGTTCAAAGAATTCAGAAATGAAACAAATTGACAAAGTATTAAGATTCTTTGATTAGATCAAGGAATAAATACTTGTGCAATAAGTTTCTAAATCATCTCAAATGTTTTTTCTCATAATGGATACATCCTGATACGCAATAATTGATTGATGTATCTGAATGGAAAAATCGTACCTTGTTGGACATGGTGCGGTCCATAATGATTTTACCGATATTCCAGTATCCTTCTGGGGTAATGTCCTAGAAATGGCTGCATATCTACGAAAAGGTAACCTCAAAATCTGGCCCCAAGACTCCATAAAAGTTATGGACATGGAGGATTCCTAATCTTAAGTATGTTAAGATAAGGGGTTGTCCAACTTATGTGAAACGGTTTCAAAGGATAAGCTTGGGACAAAAATTTGACAAGTACAGATTTGTGGGACATCCTAAAATAAGTTTAGGGCATATGTTCTATGATCCTACTTAGCAAAAGGTGTTTGTTGCGAAACACGCTGCCTTCTAAGATAAAGATGTTTATCATTAAAGGGGCTAGTGGGAGGATAATAGATCTTGAAAAGTTCAAGAACCACAAAACACTACAAGTCAAATAAGAGGAACCTATAGATAGACCTATTGTACCACAACAAAATCGTAAATCTGGAATAGTACCGAAGATACCTAGGAGGTATGGATTCATCATGGATGATGATGATGAGGTACGTATCATAGAAGATGATGATCCAGTTACATACGATGAGGTAAGAGTTGTAGTCACTCAGAGAAATGAGTCGTAGCAAGCTTCTTAAATATGGAACATTCATTTTTGATGAAATAAATCAAAAGAGTTTGATTTTATCAAAAACAAGAATGAACCTAGTGTGTACAAAAGGGTCAGTGGGAGCGTCGTGACATTTCTGGTATTATATGTTGATATAATACGGATAAGGAATGACATGCCAATGCTAAAATCATTAAAGATAAAGTTGTCTAAACATTCCTCCATAAATGATTTGGGAAGAGTATCTTAATTGGGGATGCAAATCTATATAGATAGATTTAAAAGGATGCTCGGCTTAACCCAAAGAACGTATATTCATTTGATGCTAAAGTTGTTTAGCATGGCAAACTCCATGGGATGTCTCATGTTGATAAGTCATGGAGTGTATCTCTCTTAATAGTCCCCATAGACTCCTAAAAGAGAGATCGCATGAGTGACAATCATGTATGCAATGAAATATACGCGACCTATGTTGATTAGTCATATTCTGGAGAAGTTCACTGTGTGACAGTGAAAAACATCTTAAAGTACTTAACAAGCACTAAGGATGTGATATAATTCATGGCGGGTCTGAATTAAAACTAGAGGGCTTAACAGACTCAAGTTTTTCAGACAGACCAAGACGACAGAAAATCCACTTTAAGGTAAAGGGTTACCTTGAACGGTGGTGCAGTGAATTGGAAAGGTTCCAAACAACAAAGAGTTGTTGGTTTAGTGATAAAGACAAAGTATATAGCTATAAATGAAGCTACAAGTTGATTGTTTGGATGAAAAGTTCATTACAGAACTAGGAATAGTTCCTAAGTCTCATCTTGGATCCAAACATGTGTTATGGCACTTTCATTTGATTATAAGAATCATTGAAAGATGGGAAATCACTATAGAGATAGTGGACTCTCAAGAACAACATTACATATCCATATACTGAAGCTTATCCAACAGCAGGATAATCGTCACTTAGAGAAGAAGAGTATGAGATACCATGACGATTGGCTTTAGTGCAAGTGGGAGATTGAAAGTAGTATGCACACAAGCCAATCATGTTTGATGATAAAGCATATACTTTGTAAACAATCTTATTCATTTATTAATAAAAAGTATTAATTTATTAAAGGCTTTTAATTATCTACATGATGCTGTTTTATAATATGTGATAAACTCATAGTTTTAAGCAATGCTTTTAGAATAATGATGATGATCATTCTAATGAGATCTAAATTCTTAGAAAGCTTAAAACTAAAATAGTTCCCAATCGTGAGATCTAAATTCCCAATCATTTTTTCTTTCATCTATTTTATTCTTCCAAGTTACAAAGAACTAAAAAAAAAGAGAGGGGGAGAGAGAGAGAGAGGCATGTTCGGCAGCCTCAATGGTAGAAGGAGAGGAGGGTTTGCTCTTCAAACTAACCAAGATCATCATCTACTTTGAAAGATTAAGAAGGGCTAGCAAGATATTAAGGTATTAAACTACATTTATTTAGTTATTCTAGTTGTTGTAAATCAAAACATAGAGTTATGTTCTTGATCTTTAAAACTCTAGATCTACATGATTTAGAGTGTTTTATGTGTGGATCTATCCATTTTAAGTTTCAAAAGTTAGATCTAAAGTGTGGAATGGAAGCTAGGTTTTTTAAAAGATAGAAAACTTAAATTTTTTTTCTTAGCTTTGATTGTGTTGATACTTGTTTGATGAAACAAGAAACTTTAATTCTAAACTCCAAAACTAGGTATATACATGTTGATGAGTGTATCATGTTTAGATCTAACCATATTGGGTGTTGATTTTGTTAAAATCAAAAGGAATAGAAAAATGGAATTTTTCCGGAAAAGTTAAACTTTTAAAAAGTGTGATCAAGCTTTTGGATCTTTGAAATCTATGATGAATATATATGATTTATGTTCTTGGGATGCTAGATATATGTGTTAAGGGTAAAATCCCGTTGGAATCACTCAAATAGGTTGAATATTGAACAAGTTATGGGATTTCTACCAAACTACACAAAGATAAGAAAACTGTTAAAAGGACAGTTTTGTAACAGCCACTTCCGGGCTCATTTCCAGGAGCTTAACATGTTCAAATATGGATTTTGATAGATGAAAACTGTAGTTCAGAAAGATATGAACCCAACAAAATTGACGGATCATTAATCGGAGTTACAGATTTCATTTTATTTAAGTTTTGGTGAAGGACTCCAAAACTGCCAAATGACAAAAAGTTGCAGCCCAAAATTTTCCGGGGGCTATTTTGGACATTTATTTAATGAGAAAAATTCCATACTTTTGGGAAATGAAAATATGTGGTATTATGTAGCTCGTGTCCAAAAATGAGCTAATTCCGAGTTAAAATGACCAAGTTATGACCATTACAATTTTTGTGATTTTCCGACGGAAATCGCTATAACCAGAGTTCTACAACTTCGATTGCCACGAAATTTAAAATGGAGCATCACGTTAACATATATAAGATCGTGTCAAAAGATGGGAATTACTGGAGTTAAGCACGAGGTAGCTAATTTCTTAAGCTACGCACTAGAAATGATTTTTGAAAAATACTAAAGGAAGTTAGAAAATTATGGAAAAATACTTTTTATGCATGAAATATGTGTATATATGTTTGACCAAAGGATAGGAGAATAATACACTGATTTGATATTTTTTTGATACAGATATAGAATACAGCTTGCTGGATTAGGTAAATTGTGATTCCAGTTTACTGGATTGAAATACAGTTTGATGAATTGAAAATATGTTAAATCCAGTTTGCTGGATTATAGTTTAGATTGTTGGATTTGGAATCCAGGTTGCTGAGTTGGAAATTTGGTTGCTAGATTTAGAATCCAGGTTGCTGGATTTGTATTTAACTTACTAGGTGTTAACGAATAACTTATGAAATGAAAAAGCGAGTGTTAAATCATATAAATGTGATTCTATGGCATGGTTAAGTGCTTAAGCAGAGTTTAACTGAACTTAAACTCGAGTGTTGACCGACTAGATCGTCGGAATGTTAAAATTGTGTCGGTTTCAACTCAAACATAATAGTCTAACCCGATACGAAGTTTTATGTGCTGTATAGACTTATAAGATTATGTGTTATGTGTTTAGGTTATCCTGTATATATATACATAACAGTATTATACTGTGATGATATTATTCTAATATTGGAGATCTATATTATTAATATTAGGTCTTCGGGTAAAGCGTTAAATATTGTGTTGCGGTAATCAACGGTTCAGGTAAGTTTCTTTTACTTAACTCTAATAAGAGTAGTTTCTTCGAGCTTATGGTTAATCATTGCTGATTGCCATGAAAATTGTACTCTGTACATCTTGCATGTATAAGTCAGGTATGAAAGGCTGATCACCTTCATTACCAGTTGGTTCAGAAATGTTTGTTCATGTTTAAAACTTGTTCAGTCAAAAATTTGTTCGTGCTAGTTCTCAATTATATTGATAAATTATAGCAAGCTCATTATTCATACTCTTCAATCATGATATATCGTTATATTGTTGTATATAAACTTACTGGGCAACTTTCATGCTCACCCTTGCTATATCATGATAAAACATTGCAGATAAAGCGAATGCGTTCGGATACAGGAAAATGATAATGCCAAGTTCAGCTTGGGGCAATATATGCAGCTATTTTGTAATAGAATAGTTGATAATAATGATATGTGTTAAATAACTTATGAATTGTGTAATCAGTTAAGGTTACTCGATTTTGGGGAATAGTGTGTAAAGTTTAATGTATAAACAATTTATGTTTATACCTTCCGCAATTAGTGAAAGAATTAGTGTACCGACTCCGCGGCGATTCGGGGCCCGGTTTTGGGGCTACTACAAAAGCTATGCGATTGAACGGAATAGCCGAAAATCAAGGTTTCTTGTCGGTCAGAGTTAAACTCTCGTCGTCTCAATGGTATTCGCCTGAATGCAAGGTATACTATATCAATGAGCTCAGCTTTCACAGATCATGCTCGGCAATACCCCACAAAAGTCCGATGTCGTCATTTGCAGGGTCACAACCCTAAACATCTCCGGTGGGGGTTACAACGCAAAACCACAAAATATTAAACCTCCCCAGCGGGGGTTACAACGCCGAAGTTGTCAAATGATTGTGTATCCCCGGTGGGGGGTCACAACGCACATCTTTCAAGCATCCAAGTATCCCCGACGGGGGTCACAATGCACATCTTTCAACGCATTGCAATCATTGATACACACATCAATGAAGGTCAAGCAACCTTGACGGCATGTCAACTGATTGAAAGTAAACCCATCGAAGCAACTCATCCATGTATCCCGGGCGGGGGTTACAACGTAATGTGACCATTGACACATACATCAATGAAGGTCAAACAACCTTGATAATGCACCCAGCAGGGATCTATCCGGTGATACACACATCAACGAAGGTCGGGCAACCCTGACATCAACAAAATTGTTGGCAGTAACTTTGATAGAATGAGGTAATATGTTAGACACATCCTCAAACAGACAAAGCTTTATCCCCACAGATCTCTTACACACAAGAGGTACCTCTATGGAATATAAGCCAATGTCTAGGATTCAAGACTTTGGTGATAACCCCAATGTCAACATCCTTGAAGACTTGGATCACATGTCCAAGCCATCACTGATTGTCATCCCAACAGGATTACTTGACAATCATGCATCATACATTTGCATCATGTTGCTGCACATAGCTTCATGTTTATTTCACTTGCATTTCAAGTGTTTGGGATTCTTTATCCTATCCATGCCTTGCATTGAATGAATATGATAAAGAGGGGCATCTGTAGACACTTAAAATTTTTTGCACGCCTGTTACTAACATTACAGGAGGGCAGATTAGTCTTTCGGAGATAACCCTGGAAGACAGCTTACATCTATTCTGGATACTACCAGAAGTTCAGTTCTAACCTGGAACACAAACCGAGAATTTCATCTCAAACCCGGAGCACACACCGGGAATATCATTTCCAATCTCGGAGATAACCCCGATGTACGTAGATTAAAAGACATACAATAACACTAGAGAGGATAGTTCTATCTTGACGATAACACCGTGACACTCAATTCCAGTCCCAGAAACAACACTGGGAGTAGCGACTCCATCCTTGGTGATAGCCCCAAGGGATGCCATTGCAGTTCCAGCGATAACTCCAGAAATGCTTGTTTCAAATACATGCGATCAGCTTAAAGCTCAGACCTCCTGCCGAGGCACTCATAACTCAAACCCGGAGCTAACAACGGGCAGAGAGGCACACCCATAGATGACAGTGAGGAACACAAACAAGCAGTCCAATCTCAGATATAACCTTGAGCAACATCTGCTTTCAGCTCAAAATTGGCGATGACCCTGGTGAAGAGTCGAAACGTCATCTTATCGCCTCAAAATTTTCTCTCACAAGATGATATCACGACATATAAACAAGTAGTCTAATCTCAGATGTAACCCTGAACAACGTCTACTTTCAACTCAAACCGGCGATAACCCCGGCGAAGAGTCAAACGTCATCTTGCCCCTTCAACACTTGCGTGTCGTCTCAACACTTCATACATACATACATACAACAATTTCCCATAAGAACCGAGGAGTAACAATCCCGAGTGACAATTACGCATGACAATACTTTGGATAGAATTTGAAGCTTGAAGACCATGGGTATGGACCCCTCTTCCTGACTTCGTACAACCTCTAATCCATGTCATTGCGTAACTCTCGACACATGTGGTCTGTAGAAGGTTAGATATACCTCGTTCGAATGCTCGAATTGAAGTTTTGCAAGTTTGAGCAGAACTTCTAGTGCACGAGTGCATGTACTTAGAGACGACAGGACCCGCGAGGCCCGGATACACCACGACCAGCCACAGGTACAACCGCGGTTGCCGTAGGTGTACCTATGGCCATCAGTCTATAAATATGAGCCTTGGGGTCAGCCATTTGAGGAAGAGAAGGAAAGAAAAAGGCGAGGAAGCCCTGTCTATTTTACTCTGTATACACCCCTATTGAGTGTTTCCTCTTCTATAAACATTTGTTAGCTCACATATAGCTATCTTTTTACCCGGCGGGAGCTGAGTGTTTATCCATATACAGTCATAGAAGTCTATTTTGGCAGCCCACTGTAAGCCTTCTCACATTTTATAAAGTCTTCTTCTCATATTAGCACACATTATTATACACATTGAGAGTTGTGTTGTGTGCATTTGCCCAGACTTCGGTTTGTGGTATTCATTTCTGTCTGTATATATATACTTATATATGTATATATTTCATATATGAACTAACATTATCGAGTTATGCCTCGATTGAGCCTAGACTTCGGTCTGGAGCGTTTATCTGCTTTTGTATATATATATATATATATATATATATATATATATATATATATTTCTGTTAGGCCTGGAGTTTCCTCTGTGGCCTTTTACAGCTTTATTTACATTTCGTCCTGCCTGGAGTTTACTTCGTGGCAGTTGTTCGCTTTTACCGCTTTATTTATATTTTGTCCCACCTGGAGTTTACTTCGTGGTGGTTGATCATGTCCATATATATATATATATATATATATATATATATATATATATATATATATATATATATTCACTGTAAAGTCCCCGAACCCGGATACTTGAAACCCGAACTCGGTACTTTACGATACCATTTCTATGAGCGGAAATATTACTAATAATAATAACAATAATATAAATTTTAAACTTAACTTACATTTATCAGAGTTTAATCCCAAGTACGCAACCTTTACTACACTCTTTGCATGATATATAATACATATCATAACTTAATACAATTTATGTATTACAAATGATACCAATAACATATTTTGTTTGCTTTCCTTTTCACTTGTTCCTGGCCGAGCCTTCTAGCTGTTCACACTTAGCTGAAAACATTTAAATTAAGCAAGGATGATCATTTGAGTGCCCAGCAAGTATTATATATATATATAAGGTGAAAGAATTTAAATGTTTTCTTTATAATATTCTTCTACAACCGGTCATTAGTTGTGAAGTAATCTGTACCATTAATAATAACATAACAACCCTCTTTCAAATTTTTTGAAACTATGTATTGTCTATACATGGGGTTTCTGTGACATATTATGAACATTTATTTTCATTTTCGAAAGGGTTTAAACAGAAATTCATCTGTAAACCGGTCATTGCTTACGGGCCTGAGGGTGTACAGTCCATGGGCCATGTATTGATCAATACTACATTGCTAGAACGATATTATTGTTCATCCTTTGTCCGTCGTAGCGCATAAAAATTTTCCCATTATCGGGATGTTCATACCTGTTGGGTTTTCATAACAAAGGTCTTATATAATTCAACATATATGTATATCAAAGGTGTATCAACATGTGATTAATTACAATAATTATCCAAGTGGGGACACTTGTATAATCATTTATAGAAATTAACGAACAGAATATATATCTGAATTATCATATACTAACATGTTGATAATCAATGGGCGTATATAATATAGGTTTAACAATCTGTATAATAATAATAATATAATTCTGAAACATTCTTACACTTGTCCATTGCATAAAGAAAATGCAAAGTTAGGATACTTGCCTGATGCGCTGTTTACAATTACGCAACTTAGATTTATCTTTTCTATCACGACCTATCATTAATCAAATCATTCTATCGATTAGAACAATATAACATAACACATAATACTGCTTATTGCAGTCAGCACATAACCTAATCATATTGTCACACATGTTTCACAGTTATAGAATCATAAACAACCATTCATACAGTCAAAGTATCTAAGTTCAGATCAATTTCTGAAACATGTCAGTCTACCGACAACTTTATCGGGTAAAAATCGAGTCTAAGACTCTATCCCGAAGTTCAATATCCAAATAGTTAACTTAAACATCAGTCATACTATTTTTCATGGCCTTATAATAATTATAAAATATTTTTTACCATTTACCATACTTTTTGAAATATCAGAATCATTATTAAATGATTTAAATACTAATCAATTCTATTATCATTAACATTTAATAAATATTAATAGATTAATGAAACCATTGCCAAAAGGTTAAAGTTATTTATAATAACCCAAAATATTTTTAAAGTACTTATATTACCCTTAAATGATTTTTAAAACATTTAAAATCATTATTAAATAATTACCATTAATATTTAAATATTAATGAACTATTTATCCAAATATTAAAAGTCATTAATTATAACTTAAAATATTTTTAATTCATTTATATTCTTTTTAAATGATTTTTAAATAAATAAAACCATTTTTAAATTATTTATTTAATATAATTATTAAATAAACTTAATATCATTTATATTAACTTAATATCATTAATATCAAATTAATAATGAAATTTTCCTTTAAATATTAAAAGTTATATTTTATAACTTAAAATATTCATAAACACCATATTTTCATTTAAAATAATTTTTATAATATTAAAATCATTTTTAAACTAATTTATTTAATATAAATATTAAATAACTTTAATATCATTAAATATCATTAATTAATGAATTTAACCTTTAAATATTAAAAGTTATATTTTATAACTTAAAATATTTTTAAATACCTTATTATTATTTAAAATGATTTTTAAAATAATAAATTCATTTTTAATTTAATTATTTAATTCATTAAACAAATAACTTAATTATCATTAATATTAACTTATTAATGAAAATTATCAAATAATATTGAAAGTTATTAAAAATAACTTAAAATATTTTCTTATATCATAATATAATTTTAAATAATTTTTCATGAATTAAAATCATTTTTAAATAATTTATTTAATATTATAATTAAATAAATTAAATACTTTTAATATTCCAAAAATATAAAATATTTTTGAAATATATTCAAAATAATTAAAAACTACTTTTTGGATTTTAAAATAATTTTTCAGAATTTAATTTGTATTTTTAATAATTAAAAACTATTTTTTCTAATTTTTTTTAATCATTTTTGAAAATTACAAAAAATAAAATAATTAGAATCCGTCGCTAAAGGCTATAGCGACAGACAATCGTGGTCTTAGGTGTTCACTGAGAAGGCAGTTTCGAGGGGGCTACTTTGACCGTGAATATCTATCAGTGTGATCGTGATCTGAGAAATCAAACACATAGGTCTTGTAGTACTCATGTAACACTACAATTATCAACAAACATCATGGCTTACAAATATCAGATCAAAGAGTTATTAGCCATCAAAAAGTCTGACAAGGCTGTTCTTCACGAAAAACAGTTCGTGGTGCCTACTTTTGATCCTTATATCTTCCAATATATGTATTGTTTGTGTGATCTATCAATTGCAGTGTGTAGAAAACATGTAGGAATATAATTCTAACACTTAATATCATCATAATAACAAAAGATATAACTGAAAATAGCCGGTCAAAGTTCACCACGGAAGTTGTTCTTAAAAATTCTGGGTTTGTGTTCTTGAGCAGTTTCGGTCAATGGATTTTGACCAAGAATAACTCCCTCTTTGTAACAGATATGAACTTGATTATTTTTGCATATTAAAGAACACATATCAGGCTACACATAACAACTTTTAAACAACACAAATAATGATCGAGGAAAGAGTTATAAGCCCTGACATTTGATGAAAATCACATAATTCGGTTTTTTCAACTTGATTAAATCTTCAAATTCGTGCACTTTGATGTTATGGGTCTTTGATTTATCAACTTAGAACATTAATAGACTCCCTATTACACAATGTTAAACAATCAATTGCATCAATTAACATATAATCGAAGGATTTCAAATTTTTGGGATTTTATACCTTTCCAAGCTTTGATTTCTTGATTTCTGACTTTGATGCTTCTGATTTGTTGTTTGTGATTGCTGGGCTTTGATTATGAGGTTATGAGCAAGGCAAAATCGTAGGTTTGAGCTTGAGAGGAAGTGGTTTAGTGTTTGCAATAATTTAGGCTAACAAAAATCATTTTTTTTCTTTTCCAATCTATTTATAGACCATTTTGATTCATGAATAGGCTGATCTAGCACGGTTTGCTGGCATATTTGAGTCACAAAGAGTGGGTAAGAGTTGTTGAACAACTCAAAATATGGAAGGATTTGCAAGCAAGCTATTAAAGATTGCTAAAAGGGTAATGGTCATTTAATAAATCATTTTAATGGCAAAATTGTAATCTTAGCAAACCCTTAGTGTTTAGGGTTTGGACCATTTTAGGGTTTGAAAAAAAAAATAATAAAATAATAAAATTTTTAGTTTCTAAAAATTGTAATTAGGATTTCTTAGAATAGTTTAGGCTTTTCTAATAATTTAAGCATTAAGTTTAACAATTAAATAATTATAATTAAGCTTACTAATTTAGCAACTAGGGCAAATAATTAGTAATTACAATTACCAAAATAACAATTATGGTTACTAATTATTATTAGGGTTTCTAACTTTTGAAATTAAAGTTTCTAAAAATTAGTATTTTCAAATATTAATTAGGTTTTTGCTAATTAACATTTAATTCAATAATACATAACCTTAAACATAAAAACACGATTACATACTAATCTCATACTCATATCTGAGTTTTTAAAATTAGGGTTTTCAAGTATTTAGGTCCATAAATATTGTTTAGGTTTTATAATACTTAGGGTTTTGACATTCAACACATAGATTAACCAACATTATCAGTCCACATATATACACTACATATTTATAGCACTGAAAAATCAAAATATAATTAATATTATATTATTATCATCATTCCTTAATCCAGCACCAGAATTAGGGTTTATCAGACTAGTATTTAGGGTTTATAAAAATATTAATAGGGTTTGGTCGTAATATAATAAAACTGTTCCACACATTAACATTATACACATAACCATACCTATCTATAACACTGACAAATAATAATATAATATTATTATTCTCATTCCTTGATCAAAACCCAAAATTAGGGTTTGGATTCCATATCTGAATTGTCTTTCATATATAACCTTATTAATTAAGTTGAAATAATTTACTTAATATCTTGAACAAAATTCATATAATAAAATAAGTATTATAAAAATTCTATAATCATATCATATATTATTCAATTAATATAATTATCATATTTTCATGGAAAATAAACATTAAAAACATTTTTACTATAAAACTATTTATTATTAGAATATAATTTATAATGAGCAATAATTCTAAAATAAAATTATTCATAACCATTCATGTAATAAATATATTTTATATTCATCACATAAACACATACATAATACCTTTTCACGCATTCTTACCTTTAAAACGGATAATTATTCTAAAATGATTTCCTATATTATTTAAATAATATAAGATTATATTTTCCTTGAAAAATAATTAATAAAACATTTCCAATAAGGAATTAATTAGTATAAAAATATAATTGATAATAATCAATAATTCTATAATAAATTTATTTGCAATACTTAATGTAATAAATAAATTTTATTTATCACACATATAAATATATATTACACATTACCTTGGCACATATAAAAAAAAAATTTATACGCAAAATTTATGATTTATTTATATAGAAAATATCAGGTTGTCACATTCACCCTCCCTTATAAAGATTTCGTCACCGGAATCACTTTTTAAAACCTATACATACCAGGGTACATAACATACACAATCATTACAATTAGATCTCGATCATAATTGATAAAATCGATCTTTAACTATTCAGCATAACGCTTATCTATCTCCTTAAACAGAAATATGATTTCTAAGAGAACTCAAATTCCTCCTCAAAATAATTTATAAAAGTAATTTACTATATATAAAAATATAATAAGAAAATAAAAATTAGTTAGATTAATATCTGGAGTTGCATCCCCGGCTGCTACCGAATCCCGAACAGTCCCGCTGAAAACGCTTGCGGTCGGTTTCGTTGGTTTGTTTGTTGAAGTTGGTCCCGTTGTCGCCAATGTCCTGTTGCCTTGTTCTGTATTCGCATTCCTTGTTTCCATTTCCTTTCTTGGACAATCTTTCACCTTATGCTTTATTGATTCGCACACAACACATTCACTATACATTCTTGGATTGGGACATTTTGGAAAGATATATATCTCTTCTGTCCTTACTTTCCACACACAGACTTTTCTTTTAATCACATTCATGGCTTATTTATTGAAATTATCTTCTTTTATCATATAGGTGATAAAAGTTGTCTTTTGCCCCCACCGTTATCCTAACTATCACATATGTTTTAACAGGGTCGGTTGATCTTCTACATCCTGGCGGTCCGGTTGTCTTGAAGTCTTTGAAGTTTGTCGATCGATTGTCTAGTTGATTTCTCGCGACTGGTATTTCGTTCTGCATAGCTTGATCGTCCGCATTCGCAAAATTCTGTGTCGGGTCTGGTTGTTCTCCAGCTTTGTTCACATGTCCTTCTATCCTTTGGTTTCATTTTCGTTTTGACGGCATTTTCATAAATTATTCTTACATTTTAAGGCTTATCGTAAATGCTTAACATATAACGCAAAATTTTCAATTCAAATAATCATGTACTCAAAATATTATGTTTTGAAAACTCGGTCTACTGTAATAACCAGTGACCAAATAAATATCTACTATCTTTATACCAATTTATCCCATTAAACCAACATAAATTCATATTTATACCACTTGACATGCCTTAGCACACACTGCTTTAAACATCCGCTATCCCTTTGTGACTCGGAAGTCGGGAATCGCTGCCATAACTTATACAAAACATTACATTACACCAACATACCTATCATATATACCACCTAAAATCATACATATTCAACTAATACTAATACTACCTATTCATTACTCATTCACTAACGATCAATTTCTCGGTAACCTATCTATTTCCATAATCCTCAATATCCATTCACACATAATTATACCTAATTTGTCACAACTTATAACACATTATGAGTTTAAGAACTCATCACAAACATACGAGTTTAAGAACTCACCATAAACATACGAGTTTAAGAACTCAACATTGACCACATATCTTTTAACTATACTTTACCTATCAGTTATACTGATCATTTCTTAATCTGATACTGTACTTTCCAAAATAACCACCTCTTTGAGGTATCTTTCAATGTGAGCCTCTATTGCAGCTATTAGCTTTGATATTGGCTCAGTCATGGATGTTGACTTATTCTTTACGACTTAAGGGTATCCTAATTCTTTCTATCTAACAGCTATACACAAAATATCTTGATTAACAAATAATAAATACATACAACACATAAAGGTTTTATAAATTATCTTTTATTTTGTTTGACGATGAATTTATCCTATTCATCTATCTTTAAACTCTATATGAGTTATTTGTATTTTCAACGTTTCCCTCTGTTCTAAGGTTATAGCCTAAAGTCTAACCCACCTAAAGTTTCTAACCTTATACCTCTGATACCATTCTGTAAAGTCCCCGAACCCAGATACTTGAAACACGAACTCGGTACTTCACGATACTATTTCTATGAGCGGAAATATTACTAATAATAATAACAATAATATAAATTTTAAACTTAACTTACATTTATCAGAGTTTAATCCCAAGTACGCAACCTTTACTACATTCTTTGCATGATATATAATACATATCATAACTTAATACAATTTATCTATTACAAATGATACCAATAACATATTCTGTTTGCTTTCCTTTTCACTTGTTCCTGGCCGAGCCTTCTAGCTGTTCACACTTAGCTGAAAACATTTAAATTAAGCAAGGATGAGCATTTGAGTGCCCAGCAAGTATTATATATATATATATATATATATATATATATATATATATATATATATATATATATAAGCTGAAAGAATTTAAATGTTTTCTTTATAATATTCTTTTACAACCGGTCAGTAGTTATGAAGTAATCTGTACTAGTAACAATAACATAACAACCCTCTTTCAAATTTTTTGAAACTATGTATTGTTTATACATGGGGTTTCTGTGACATATTATGAACATTGTTTTCATTTTCGAAAGGGTTTAAACAGAAATTCATCTGTAAACCGGCCATTGCTTACGGGCCTGAGGGTGTACAGTCCATGGGTCCTGTATTGATCAATACTACATTGCTAGAACGATATTATTGTTCATCCTTTGTCCGCCGTAGCACATAAAAATTTTTCCATTATCGGGATGTTCATACCTGTCGGGTTTTCATAACATAGGTCTTATATAATTTAACATATATGTATATCAAAGGTGTATCAACATGTGATTAATTACAATGATTATCCAAGTGGAGACACTTGTATAATCATTTATAGAAATTAACGAACAGAATATATATCTGAATTATCATATACTAACATGTTGATAATCAATGGGCGTATATAATATAGGTTTAACAATCTGTATAATAATAATAATATGATTCTGAAATATTCTTACACTTGTCCATTGCATAAAGAAAATGCAAACTTAGGATACTTGCCTGATGCGCTGCTTACAATTACGCAACTTAGATTTATCTTTTCTATCACGACCTATCATTAATCAAATCATTCTATCGATTAGAAAAATATAACATAACACATAATACTGCTTATTGCAGTCAGCACATAACCTAATCACATTGTCACACATGTTTCACAGTTATAGAATCGTAAACAACCATTCATACAGTCAAAGTATCTAAGTTCAGATCAATTTCTAAAACATGTCGGTCTACCGACAACTTTATCGGGTAAAAATTGAGTCTAAGACTCTATCCCGAAGTTCAATATCCAAATAGTTAACTTAAACATCAGTCATACTATTTTTCATGGCCTTATAATAATTATAAAATATTTATTACCATTTACCATACTTTTTGAAATATCAGAATCATTATTAAATGATTTAAATAATAATCAATTCTATTATCATTAACATTTAATAAATATTAATAGATTAATGAAACCATTGCCAAAAGGTTAAAGTTATTTATAATAACCCAAAATATTTTTAAAGTACTTATATTACCCTTAAATGATTTTTAAAATATTTAAAATTATTATTAAATAATTACCATTAATATTTAAATATTAATGAACTATTTATCCAATTATTAAAAGTCATTAATTATAACTTAAAATATTTTTAATTCATTTATATCCTTTTTAAATGATTTTTAAATAAATAAAACTATTTTTAAACTATTTATTTAATATAATTATTAAATAAACTTAATATCATTTATATTAATTTAATATCATTAATATCAAATTAATAATGAAATTATCCTTTAAATATTAAAAGTTATATTTTATAACTTAAAATATTTATGAACACCATATTTTCATTTAAAATGATTTTTATAATATTAAAATCATTTTTAAACTAATTTATTTAATATAAATATTAAATAACTTTAATATCATTAAATATCATTAATTAATGAATTTAACCTTTAAATATTAAAAGTTATATTTTATAACTTAAAATATTTTTAAATAACTTATTATTATTTAAAATGATTTTTAAAATAATAAAATCATTTTTAATTTAATTATTTAAAATCATTTTTAAATAATTTATTTAATATTATAATTAAATAAATTAAATACTTTTAATATTCCAAAAATATAAAATATTTTTGAAATATATTCAAAATAATTAAAAACTATTTTTTGGATTTTAAAATAATTTTTCAGAATTTAATATGTATTTTTAATAATTAAAAACTATTTTTTCTAATTTTTTTAATCATTTTCGAAAATTACAAAAAATAATATAATTAGAATCCGTCGCTAAAGGCTATAGCGACAGACAACCGTGGTCTTAGATGTTCTTGAGCCTCAAGAACATTGACAAGGCAGTTTCGAGGGGGCTACTTTGACCGTGAATATCTGTCAATGTGATCGTGATCTGGGAAATCTAACACATAGGTCTTGCAGTACTCATGTAACACTACAATTACCAACAAACATCATGGCTTACAAATATCAGATCAAAGAGTTATTAGCCATCAAAAAGTCTGACAAGGCTGTTCTTCACGAAGAACAGTTCGTGGTGCCTACTTTTGATCCTTATATCTTCCAATATATGTATTGTTTGTGTGATCTATCAATTGCAGTGTGTAGAAAACATGTAGGAATACAACTCTAACACTTAATATCATCATAATAACAAAAGATATAATTGAAAATAGCAGGTCAAAGTTCACCACGGAAGTTGTTCTTAAAAATTCTGGGTTTGTGTTCTTGAGTAGTTTCGGTCAATGGGTTTTGACCAAGAATAACTCCCACTCTGCAACAGATATGAACTTGATTATTTTTACATATTAAAGACCACATATCAGGCTACACATAAAAACTTTTAAATAACACAAATAATGATCGAGGAAAGAGTTATAAGCCCTGACATTTGATGAAAAATCACATAATTTGGTTTTTTCAACTTGCTTAAATCTTCAAATTCGTGCACTTTGATATTATGGGTCTATGATTTATCAACTTAGAACATTAATAGACTCCCTATTACACAACGTTAAACAATCAATTGCATCAATTAACATAGAATCGAAAGATTTCTAATTTTTGAGATTTTATACCTTTCCAAGCTTTGATTTTTTTGATTTCTGACTTTGATGCTTCTGATTTGTTGTTTGTGATGGCTGGGCTTTGATTATGAGGTTATGGGCAAGACAAAATCGTAAGTTTGAGCTTGAGAGGAAGTGGTTTAGTGTTTGCAATAATTTAGGCTAACAAAAGTCATTTGTTTTCTTTTCCAATCTATTTATAGACCATTTTGATTCATGAATGGGCTGATCTAGCACGGTTTGCTGGCATATTTGAGTCACAAAGAGTGGGTAGGTGTTGTTGAACAACTCAAAATATGGAAGGATTTGCAAGCAAGCTATCAAAGATTGCTAAAAGGGTAATGGTCATTTAATAAATTATTTTAATGGCAAAATTATAATCTTAGCAAATCCTTAGGGTTTAGGGTTTAGGATTTGGACCATTTTAGGGTTTAAAAAAAATAAATAATAAAATAATAAAATTTTTAGTTTCTAAAAATTGTAATTAGGATTTCTTAGAATAGTTTAGGCTTTTCTAATATTTTAAACATTATGTTTAACAATTAAATAATTATAATTAAGCTTACTAATTTAGCAACTAGGGCAAATAATTAGTAATTACAATTACCAAAATAACAATTATGGTTACTAATTATTATTAGGGTTTCTAACTTTTGAAATTAAAGTTTCTAAAAATTAGTATTTTCAAATATTAATTAGGTTTTTGCTAATTAACATTTAATTCAATAATACATAACCTTAAACATAAAAACACGATTACATACTAATCTCAAACTCATATCTGAGTTTTTAAAATTAGGGTTTTCAAGTATTTAGGTCCATAAATATTGTTTAGGTTTTATAATACCTAGGCTTTTGACATTCAACACATAGATTAACCAACATTATCAGTCCACATATATACACTACATATTTATAGCACTGAAAAATCAAAATATAATTAATATTATATTATTATCATCATTCCTTAATCCAGCACCAGGATTAGGGTTTATCAGACTAGTATTTAGGGTTTATAAAAATATTAATAGAGTTTGGTCGTAATATAATAAAACTGTTCCACACATTAACATTATACACATAACCATACCTATCTATAACACTGACAAATAATAATATATTATTATTATTCTCATTCCTTGATCAAAACCCAAAATTAGGGTTTGGATTCTATATCTGAATTATCTTTCATATATAACCTTATTAATTAAGTAGAAATAATTTACTTAATATCTTAAACAAAATTCATATAATAAAATAAGTATTATAAAAATTCTATAATCATATCATATATTATTCAATTAATATAATTATCATATTTTATGGAAAATAAACATTAACAACATTTTTACTATAAAACTAATTATTATTAGAATATAATTTATAATGAGCAATAATTCTAAAATAAAATTATTCATAATCATTCATGTAATAAATATATTTTATATTCATCACATAAACACATATATAATACCTTTCATACATTCTTACCTTTAAAACAGATAATTATTCTAAAATCATTTCCTATATTATTTAAATAATATAAGATTATATTTTCCTTGAAAAATAATTAATAAAATATTTCCAATAAGGAATTAATTAGTATAAAAATATAATTGATAATAATCAATAATTCTATAATAAATTTATTTGCAATACTTAATGTAATAAATAAATTTTATTTATCACACATATAAATATATATTACACATTACCTTGGCACATATCAAAAAAAAAATTATACGCAAAATGATCAGTATAAACGATTACCTTGGTCCCAATGAGATATGCTCTGAATTTGTCGAAGGCAAACACAACTGCAAATAATTCTTTTTCGGTGGTTGTTTAGTTCAATTGAGCATCTGTCAACATCTTGCTGGAGTAGTAGATTGTGTGAAAAATCTTATCGTGATGTTGTCCCAATAATGCTCCAACTACGCAGTCACTAGCGTCGCACATCAATTCACACGGTAAAGACCAATCGGGTGCCATAATAATTGGAGCTGAGACTAATTTCCTCTTTAATACCTCAAAAGCCTCGATACAGGACTGATCCATCTTGAAAGGCACGTCTTTCTCCAACAGGGAACATAAGGGTTTTGAAATTTTGCAGAAATCTTTAATGAAGCATCTATAGAAAACTGCATGTCCTAAGAAGCTCCGGATTCCCTTCACAGATGATGGAGGAGGTAATTTCTCAATTATCTCAATCTTCGCTTTGTCTACCTCTAACCCTGCTGCAGAAACCTTATTCCCCAAGATAATCCCTTCTTTCACCATGAAGTGACATTTTTCCTAGTTAAGGACCAGGTTAGTCTCCACACATCGTTTCAACACTAAAATTGGATTTTTCAAACATAAATCAAAGCTATCACCGAACACAGAAAAGTCATCCATAAATACCTCCAAATTTTGTTCGACCATATCGGAGAAGATCGCCATCATGCACCGTTGAAAGGTTGTTGGTGCATTACATAACCCAAAAGACATACGTCAAAATGAAAATGTACCGTATGGGCATGTGAATGTAGTTTTCTCTTGATCCTCCGGGGCTATGGAAATTTGGTTGTATCCGGAATAACCATCTAGGAGACAATAGAACTGATGTCCCGCTAACCTATCCAACATCTGATCAATGAACAGCAAGGGGAAGTGATCCTTGTGTGTGGCTTTATTCAGCTTGCGGTAGTCCATACATACTCTCCATCCTGTAACTATTCTAGTAGGGATGAGCTCATTAGCTTCATTCTTCACCACTGTCATACCCCCTTTCTTTAGTATGCACTGTACAGGACTCACCCATGAACTGTCCAAGATTGGGTAAATAATGTCGGCATCCAACCATTTTATGATCTCCTTTTTCACCACATCCTTCATAATGGGGGTTAGCCTTCTTTGCAGCTCAATAGTTGGTTTTGCCCCCTCTTCCATTAAAATCTTATGCATACAATACGATGGACTAATTCCCCGAATATCCGCTATAGACCACCCAATTATTGTTTTGAACTCTTGCAAGACCCGTAGCAGTTTCTCCTTTTGTGTGTCAGTTAACTCCATCGAAACAATAACTGGTAGGGTAGCATCTTTTCCCAAGTAGTCATACTACAGATGGGATGTTAGCTGTTTTAGTTCCAACATCGGTGGCTCTTCTATCGAGGGTTTGAACTTTTTATCTTCTGTTTCGGGCCTATCATGGGTGTCGAATGATTGATTGCTTTTTCGAAAGACAGATGATGTATCTAGCCATTTGACATACTCCACGTCATCTTCAATACCATCTTCGTCCATCCCAAGCAAAATAGATTCTAGCGGGTCCTCTGAATAATTTATGTGAAACTTGTGATTAACCAATTCTTCCATGATATCCACCCGCATGCATTCACCTTTTTCCTTTGGATAAGACATTACTTTGGATACGTTAAAGGTGACCTGTTGATCTTCAACTCTCATCATCAATTAACCTTTTTGTACATCAATCAAAGTTCTTCCCGTTGCTAAGAATGGTCAGCCAAGAATGATTGGGATTTTGCTATCCACTTCACAATCCAAGATAAAAAAAATATGCGGGGAAGATGAATTTATCCACTTTAACTAAAACATCTTCAACAATACCTCATGGATATGTAACCGATCGATCCACCAATTACAAACTAATATTTGTTGGTCGTGGTGCTTGAAGTCCAAACTGGCTATAGACGGACAATGACATCAAATTTATACTGGCCCCCAAATCACACAATGCTCGTCCCGAAAATTGATTTCCAATTTCACATGGAATATTAAAGCTACCTGGGTCCTTAAGCTTCGGCGGTAACTTATTCTGAATGATCACGCTGCATTCTTCGGTCAATGCCACTGTTTCAAACTCACTCAATTTCCTCTTTCTTGACAAAACCTCCTTCATAAACTTAGCATAACTCGGCATTTGTTCCAAGGCTTCGACAAAGGGGAAGTTGATATGCAGTTTTTTGAAAATATCCAAGAATCGTGAAAACTGCTTATCCAACTTGGATTTCTGAAACCTCTGCGGATACGGTATGGGAGGCATTGTGATGGTTGGTTCTAGTTCTTTCTGCTTAAGGTCTCCTCTTGATGTTTTCCGGTGTCCACAACTTCCTCTTTTTCACTTGTTGCGTTGTCCCTCTTTTCCCTATCATTGACTGTCTCTTGCAAATCCTTTCCGCTTCGTAGAGTTACAGCCTTACAATGCTCATCTCTGCCCGGATTTTTCTCTGTGTCACTCGGAAGTGTTCCAAGTGGTCGGTTATTCAGTGCATGTGCTATCTGTCCCACTTGATTTTCCAGATTCTTTATCGACGCACCTTGGCTTTTCATATTCAGCTCTAATTGATTCAATACTTTGTCTTGTTCCTCGTTCTTTTTTTTCAGAAGCTCTAATAAATTTTTCCAAGGTTTCTTCCAAACTTGATTTCCTCTCTGGATGTTGTTCAGTCTAATTCTGAAATTCGGTTGTGTTTTGTTGTCTAGGTGCCTGAGCTTGAGCTTGATTATTACTCCATGAAAACCCCAGATGATTTCTCCAACCCGGATTATATGCGTTTTGATTCAGATAAGGTTGGGTAGATTGGTTATAACTCCCTACAAACTGTGCTGATTCAGAATTTATGGCACATTGATACGTAGCATGACCCCCAGCACATAATTCACATACCATTGCTACTTGTTGTGTGGATGGTGGACTCCATGTTTCCATTTTCTTAGCTATTGCGGCCACTTGTGCTGCTAATGCTGTCATAGGATCCACTTCAAATTTTCCCGGTGTTTTAGGAGGGTTAGACCTAGTCATGGGCCACTAATAGTTATTGGTAGCCATTGTCTCTAACAGCTGATATGCCTCATCAAAATTCTTAGACATGATCGTTCCCCCTGCTGCTGCATCAATACTGGCCCTCGTGGACGCGTGCAAATCATCGCAAAATATCCCCAACTGCATTCACTATGGAATTCCATGATGTGGGAACTTACGGAGCATATCCTTAAATCTTTCCCACGCCTTATATAACGATTCTGAGTCAAACTGTGAAAAGGTGTGAATATCATTCCATAGTTTTGCCGACTTCGCTGGTGGGAAAAACTTGGCTAGAAATTTTTGAGCTAAGTAGTCCCAAGTTGTGATTGAGCCAGGGGACAATGAATGTAACCAACTTCGCACTTTATCTTTCAAGGTAAACTGGGAACATCCTCAACCTTGTTGCATCTTCTGATACATTATTGAATTTGAAGGTGTCACAAACTTCCAAGAAACTTAAGATATGCTCATTCGGATCATCTATCGAACTACCTCCAAACTGACATGTATTATGTAGCATTTGAATTGTTCCGGTTTGATCTCAAAACTATTCGCATTGATTGTTGGCCTCCTAATACTCAACTGTATATCCGTGACATTCGGCATATCATAGTCCCTAAGCGATTTCTGTGCTTTCCCTGCCATGTTCACTGGAATTTCTTGTTCTGCCAGATTTTCTTCCACATGTGACACTACACTAGTCGACTGCAATTTTT
Source organism: Panax japonicus (assembly GCA_020205505.1). NCBI lineage: Eukaryota > Viridiplantae > Streptophyta > Magnoliopsida > Apiales > Araliaceae > Panax > Panax japonicus. The sequence continues at coordinate 33,279,069 of CM035098.1, forward strand.
GGAACTTCCTTTTGATATCGTTTGTATAAGGAAAAAGTACCTTTTTCGCCCTTGATCTAGTGTGCATACACTTGCTAAGAATTCCTGCAAATACAAGAAGAAAAATATGTAACGTTTAAATTAAGACCGAATTGATTATAACTAATATGGAATTAATATTAATAAAGAAGTCCCCGACAACGGCGCCAAAAACTTGTTGGTCGATTTCACAATAAATGAATACGTGCAAATATACACGGTCAACAATTAATAAAGTGATAAGAAAAGTATCGTTCCCACGGAGAATTATTTAATAAAAATTACCAAGTACTAACTCTTAACCAAATTAATTTTATTTAAACAACTATAAATTGTGATTTTTCTAATTAGGAAAACTAAATTAACTAATTAAACTGAATTGCTTTATAAATGAATTCAAATAAATAAAGGTTAAGACTTCAATATCCCCAATTATGAACTATAAATCAATTATCCAATTATCCCAATTATTATGCCTACTGAATTGTTAACATGAATTCTCAAATGCCAAAAGTCCTTTTCCAAGTGATCAAATGACTTCTATTTAATCCAGATTAATCTTGCTATATTCCTATGTAAAATAATTGAATTAAACTCCTTCAATTCCAATTCCTTATCTGTTACATGCGGTGAGCAGATATTTCCATTCAATTCACGAACCTAATTATTCGTCATGTAAATAACTAAGTCACATGTTATCATGCACAGTACTAACCCTAGATCTCCTCTTTCAATTCATTCTAGAGTAACAAGGTAATTACTAATCAAATAATTAGTTAATGAGCATAAGGTAAGATAAACAATCCACTTTGACACAAATAATTGGAATAAATTGAATAACTAATTTATAGACATAAAAGATTCAATTGGTAGTCTTAATAAAAGAGTTAGTTCATAATAAATGAATTAAAACCAAGAATCCACAACTGAATAGACATTAAAAGATAAAAGTAAGATTAGAGAAGAGAATAAATCTGTTGTTAGCAAATCTCCATCTTCCTCAAGTTCCTGCTCTTTTTCTTCAATGGTCTCCAAGTTTCTCCAATCTCCAAAACTAATAAGAACTAGGGTTTATGTTCTAATCTAATGGAGTGTATCTCTAATCTAATCTATGTAATCTCCCTTTATTTTATGCCTTACATCATGTATTTATAGGTTACAAGTCCAATTTTTAGCTTAGGAACAAATCCAATCCAATTTGGAGTAAAAAGGTGTCAAAATTTGCCCCAAAACGGGTCCAAGCCTTACCAGACACTTCCCCAGCGCCCCAGCGCTGGGCACAGCGCTGGAACAATCTTACATTAACATGAGAACACCAAAGAACAAGTAACAAAAAGGGACACTCAAAAATCCTGACGTCGACACTAATCAGGATAATTTATATGTATAGATGACAAATAGAAAAGGATTAGGATACCCTCAGATCGTAAAGAAGGAGTCAACCTCCATAGCCAAGCCAATATCAAAGCTGATAGTTGAAATAGAGGCTTACATTGAAAGAAACCCTGATTAGATGATTATACTGGAAAAATGTAGTATCAGACTTAGAAACGATAGTATAACTGATAGGTAGGGTATATTAAAAAAATATAAGGACAATTTCGAATTCTTAAACTCATATATTTGTGGTGAGTTCTTAAACTCGTAATGTGTGGTAAAGTTTGACGAACTAGGTATAGTTAGGTGTGAATGGATTATTGAGGATAATGGGAATATATAGAATACTAAGCAATTGATCCTTAGTGAAGGCGTAAGAAATAAGTAGTATTAGTTTTACTTGACTAAGTTGATTATATGATGTGTATATGATAGGTATGTAGGTATAATTTAATATTCTTAACTTTTGTATGAGTTATGGCAGCGAATCCCGACTTTTGAGTCACAAGGGGATAGCGAATGTTTAAAGCAGTATATGTTATGGTATGTCAAGCACTATGAATATGAATCTATGTTGGATTAATGAAATAAGTTGGTATAAAGATAGTAATTATTTATTAGTAACCGAGTTTTCAAAATATAATATTTTGAATTTATGATTATTTGAGTAGAAAATTTTGCGTTATAGAAGGTAAGTCGATAAAAGATCAATTATAATCAGATAATGCCGCCAAGACATAAACAAAACCAAAGGGTAGAAGAACCTATAAACAAAGCTGGAGGACAACCAGACCTGATGCAGAATTTTGCGAATGTGGTCGTTCAAGATATGCAGAATGGAATACCAGCTGCGGGAAATCAGCCCGACAATCAATTTGTGAACTTTAAAGATTTTAAGGTCGTAGGACCGTCAGGATTTAGAGGGTCAACTGACCCTGTACAAGTAGTTGTGATAGCTAGGGTAACGGAGGGGCAAAAGACAGCTTTTGCCACTTATACGATGAAAGGGGGGCGAATTTTTGGTGGAAGTCAAATCAAGCTAGAGTCGGAGAAGGGAGTAGTGGTAGTAGGACTGGAAAAAGGAAAGCAGATAATTCTTGGAATACCGAAATTAGGCCAGGAGGGGAAAAGAATAAGGTTGTGTAGTGTGGAAGTTGCGGAAGGAATCACTCAGGAGAGTGTCTTAAAGGTAAGTTAATGTGTTATAAGTGTGGGCAGAAGGGACATATCTCTCCCAACTGTCCCAATCCTAGGATGAATAGAAGGTGTTTCAGGTGTGGATCAACGGAGCATAAGGTGAAGGACTGTCTGAAAAGGAGAAGGGATGCAGGAAGTGTGATTACGGAGAAAAGTAGTGAGACGTTGGCGACAACGGAACCAAATTCAAAAAACAACCCAACAGAATCAACCGCAAGAGTCTTTAGCATGACTGTTCAAGATATCGTGGCAGATGGGGATGCGACTCCAGGTATTATTAGAGTCAATTGTATTTTCTTTTATATGATTTTCATATATATATATATATAGTAAATTATTTTATAATGAAATTTTAAAGGAGGAATTTGAATTCTATTAGAAATCAAATTTTCTGTTTAAGTAGATAGACAAACTTTATGCTGAATAGTTAAAGATCGGTTCGATCAATTATGATCGAGATCTACTTGCAATGACTGTGTATGCTATTTTCCGTAATGTCTATAGGTTTTAAAGTGGTGATTCCAGGGACGGAATCCTTATAAGGGAGGGTGGATGTAATAACCCAATATTTTTAATAAGAAATTTTGGGATTTAATTATTTTTATATATATAAAGGTGAAAATATTTGCAAAGTAAAGTATATGTATCTATATGATAAATAAAATTATTTATTAGATGTAAATAATTTCTTTTTAGACTTATTGATCATTATAGAATATATTCTTATAAAAAAATAATTTTGTAATAAAAATATTTATTATTTATTTTCCATGAAAATATGATTATGGTATATATGATATGATTATTAGGATTCTTATGATATGTATTTTATTATATTGGTTAGGTTAGTTATTTTAACTTAAGTAATGATGGTATGCATGAAGGTTATGTCAGATATAAATTCAAAACCCTAAGTCTGGATTTTGAATAAAGAATGAGAATAATAATATAATATTATTTATATTTCAGTGATATAGATATGCCTGATATGTGTGTAATGTTAATTTATAGATTAGTTATAGTAAAATAGTAGAAACCCTAGCATTACTGATAAACTATAGTACAAAAGTTAGTTATATTGTAAGATTTGTTAAGCTGTGTGTTATGTAGTTAATGATCGTTATTATGTTTTATGTTATTAGGTAAACCCTAATTAATATCTAGAAACCCTAATTACTAAATTAGAACCCTAATTGCTAAGTTATAAACCCTAAGTATTAATTTAGCAAGGTTAATAGTAATTAATTTATTATAATGGCTAATTTACAAATTCTAGGTGATTAGGAAACCTAGTGTAATTAGGGAACCCTAATCAACATTTGTAGAGACTAAGATTTCCATTTTTGCCCTTAATACACAATCCTAGATTTAGAGCTTATGGAACCTTAGGGTTAAATCCTAAGGGTCAAACCCTAAGGGTTAGAAATGAATTGACAACTTTGCCACAAAAAGTAAGCACCAAAATGACATAATTACCCTTATTATTATTTTAATAAGGTGGAGTGTAGATCTAACTCTAGTAGGGAGTTGGTAACCAACTCTAGCTAGCCATGTGGTCTAGAAGTAAGCTTTAATCATTCAATCTCAGCAATCTTGTATCACAAGTACACTAGATTCAAGTATTATATATAGATTAGGAAAGAGAAGTTGCATAAATTAGCTCATTTGATCACAACACTCAACCAAAATCCTCTCAACTTCAAACATCCGAAATTTTCTTGATAGACCAGTCACTAATCAAGCCCAACTAACACTTGTAGCAAATCAGAAGCATTAGATCAAGATTTGGTTCATAGAAAGGTATAAAAACCCTAAACCTAGAAATCCTTATAATTCATGTTAATCTTTGTGTTTAGATGTTTAATGTTGTGTAATAGGATGTTATTGAGTGATCTGGGTTGTTATAACTCAGATCCATAACACTTATATGCTCGAAATTGATGATTTTAGAAATTTGGAAAAGTTAGAAATTTTGTCCTGACAGACAAATGTCAGACCTCATAGATCTTTATCTGTTAGTTGTTTGTTGTGTTTTATGTTATATATATGTTCTATGCCATGTGTACTATGCTCTGGATCTTGAACCAAGCCCAAGACATGAGTACATTGTAAGTTATTAAGGGTCAAAGTTCGTTGACCAACCATGGCCAACTGGTTTCTGGGCAGCCCAGAAATCCAGAAGTGGTTTGACATGATTTTCTAGGCTCCAGATCTTGCTGTTATTAAGTTGTTATGTCATGATGTTGTATTATACTTGTAGACTGGTATATTGGCTACACATTAAAGCCATTAGAACACTTATATCCATTCTAGAATCAAAGTTGTGAGTGGTCAAACTTAGGTTGACCATCAGCTTTTTGAATTTCTGGAAAACCCAGAATTTGCTCAAGAACATGTTTCTGTCAGAGTTTGATTGACCTTGATTTCTTAAATGTGTTGATGTTATGGTGATCTGAAGGTATAGAGTTGTTCTTTGGCATCTCTACTTCAAGTTTGTATCTTTGAATCAAACAAATCAAACTTGTAGCGTAAGTTATAAGGATCTAAATATAGCACCCTTAACTGTTCTTCATTTTCTGGAAAACCCGAAAAATGAAGAACAACCTTGCCAGACTTTTCTGATGGTTAGATCTCCCTCATACGTTATAAAATGGCCATGAAAATTGTTTAGACTTGTAGTACTACATTAGTACTACAACATTATATCATTAACAAGTCCAAAAAACACTTAGAACTTAGATCTAATGGTGGTCAAACCTCCCACCTTGAACACTGCGTATGAACATTTTGGGTTTATGAAGAACACCTATAGCGACGGTTCTGTCGCTATAGGGCCCTTTAGCGACAGTTTATTTATGGAAATTATTATCTTTATTTAATAAATAGAGAAAATAATTTTTAATTATTAAAAATACAAAATAAATTCCTAAAAAATATTTTAAAGTCTAAAAATAGGTTTTTAATTATTTTGAATATATTTCATTAATATTTATTATTTTTGTAATATTAGTGGTATTTAATTTATTTACTTATAATATTAAATAAATTACTTCAAAATGATTTTAATACTTGAAAAATCATTTAAAATTATATTATGTTATAAGAAAATATTTTAAGTTATTTTTAATATTTTGTGATGAATTTCATTAATTAAATAATATTAATGATATTTAAGTTATTTAATAAATATATTAAATAAATTATGAAAAATAGAATTAATGATTTAAAAATTATATAATAATGATTTAAAGGTTAAAAAAATATTTTAAGATATAAAATATAACTTATGATATTTTATCATGAAAAATATTAATATTTTAATATTAATATTGTTAGAGGTATTTAATAATTATATAAATAAATAATTTAAAAATGATTTTATTTATTTAAAAATTATTTAAAAAGGATATAAATAAATTAAAAATATTTTTAAGTTATACTTAATGACTTTTAATATTTTGAGGAATAGTACATTAATATTTTAATATTAATGGTAATTATTTAAAAATGATTTAAATGTTTTAAAAATCATTTAAGGGTAATATAAATGTTTTAAAAATATTTTGAGTTATTATAAATAACTTTAATATTTTGCCAAGGGTTTCATTAATAGTTTAATATTATTTAAATGATAATGATAATAGAATTATTTACTATTTAAATCATTTAATAATGATATCAGCGTCTGAAAATTTATGATAAATTGTAATAAATATTTTAAAATTATTATAAGTCATTTAAAAATGATATAACAGATACTATCAGATATTGAACTTTAGAATAGAGTCTTAGACTCGATAATTGTTCTGGACTTAGATATTTTGACTGTATTAATGTTTGTTTGTGATTCAATGACTGTTGAATATGTGTGACAATGTGATTAGGTTATGTATTGACTGCAATAAGCAGTGCTATGTGTTATAGTATGTTATTATAATCGAGCGAATGATCTTATTAATGATAGGTTTCGGTATAAAAGATAAAACTAAGTTTTCGTAACAGTAAGCAACAGACCAGGCAAGTATCCTACCTTTGCATTTCCTTTATGCAATGGACAGAAGTAAGAGAGTTTCAGAATTATATTATTATTGTACTAGATTATTAACCATATTGTTATATATGTTATATTCGATCATTGATTATCAACATGGCATTGATCCCAGTATGTATACGATAACAAAGAGTCATCTAAGCTATTTGACCAACTAGACACAGATTTAGAAATATCGTTGAATATGATAAAGCCTCTTTGTATTTAATCAAATTGTTTTGGTTCGGATTCCTAGACTAAGTATGAACATCCCGAACATGGGAAAACTTTTATGCGCCCAAGGCAGACAGAGTGAACGATGATATCATTCTTGCATGTAGTATTGATCAATACAGGGCACATTGGGCAGATCACCCTCGTGTCCGTAAGTTATAACGGTTTGCGGATAAAGTTCTGCTAAACCTTAGCGAAAATGAAAAACAATGTTCATAGTATGTCACCTTAACCCTATTTGTAGTCAGTACGTAGTTTCAAAAATGTGATAGAGAGTTGTTATGTTATTATTATCGGTTCAGATTACTTCACAACTTTTGATTTGTTGTAGAAGGGTAGTACAAAGAAAATATTTAATCCTTTCAGCTAATATTTATAATTGTTATTACTTGCTGGGCACTCAAATGCTCATCTTTGCTTAATTTAAATGGTTTCAATTAAGTATGATCGACTAGAGGGCTCTGCCAAGAATAAAAGGAAAGGAAAGCTACCCGAATAAGTTTGTCTTATCTTATGTAATAGCTTGATAAGATGATTATATTTATTATCTGTCATGTAATGAAATATTTTAAGCTCGCGTACCTGGGATTTAGAAAACTCTGATATGTAAATTAAGTTAGATATTTATGATAATATTATTATTTTCACTCATAGAAATGGTATCGTAATGCACTGAGTTCGGGTTTCAAGTATCTGAATTTGGGGGCGTTACACATTCCAAGACTTGGAAGTCAACAACGAAAGGCTCATGGCTCTTTACTTATGGCTTAATATAACAGTGATTAAATTTAGTGGTTTGGTTGCTTGAATTCGTATAACAGGTTGGTTAGGAATATGAAAGCTAACAACCATACAAAAATAATTAATATTGGCATGATGAGTAGTTAACCAATCGATTCCTAAAATCACATCAAGGGAAAGTATTTTCAAAGAGACAAGATCAACAGGTAACGTGAAAGTGTCGATTTGAATCAACAAGATTTATAAACAGTGGAGGTAACGAAGGTTTCTGCTAACGAAGTTTCAATCGATAAGTCAAAGTCTAATTTCTCTTGAGTTAAATTTAAACGTTGAGTGCAAGAAAGAGAGATAAAAGAATGGGTGGAACCGGTATCTAATAAGGTATAGACTTCGCAAAAATTTATAATTAACTAACCCGTGTTAACTTCGTTTGGGTTACTCGCTTTTTGAGAAGTCACAAAAAATGCTCTTCCTGAAACCACAGACTTTGTATTGTCCGTATCTGCCTTTGGTGCCACCGTCCCATCTAGACTTGACTTTGGTGCACGACAAAATCGGGCTAGGTGACCTTCTTTTCCACATACTTTGGACTACATCACGCAATTTGGACTGATATATCCCTCCCCTCCACATTTGAAGCATACAATTGATGGTCGTTCTCCTTCCTTGAAAACGGGTGTTGGTGCTGCTGTCTTTCCATCGTTGTTGAACTTTCTCTTCTTGAAATTTCCACTCCTATTATCTTGGCCATGATTACCACCGAAGTGGTTACCATTATTGGCATGATAATTTCCCCCACGATGGTTATCATTGATCCGATGGCCGTTGCCACCGGTACGATTATTATCGTGTTGTTCCTCGTTATCCTTTGGTTGGGCTGGCTCATTATCGCGCTCCAATAACTGAGCCATATTCACTACATCTGAATACAAACATAATTTGTGAGAAATGATGTATTGACGTATTTTGGGTTTCAAACCTCTTAGAAACATTCACGTTATTCGCTCCTCATTATTGACCAAATGGGATGCAAACCAGGATAACTCCGCAAATTTAGCCTCGTATTGAGACACGGTCATATTGTTTTGCTCCAACTTGATAAACTCCACCTCTTTCATGTGACGAATACTTTTGGGAAAGTACTTGTCGTTGAATAGCTCTTGGAACTTCTCCCAAGACATCTTGAGTGCGTCAGGCTAGGTACGCTTTATATATTTCCACCAGTAATCTGCCTCTTCACGCAACATAAAGGTGGCAAAGGGAACCTTTTGCTCCTCGGAGCATCCTAAGACATCAAATATCTTGGTGATCTGCTTTAACTACGTCTCCGCCTTAAGTGGTTCTGGCTTTCCCAAAAACTCCGGCGGTCCCAGCTCCTTGAACTGCTTAGCGGTGACCATCCGATAGTTGCCAATGTTTCCCCCTGCATTTTGAACAGGAGCTGCTCTCAGCTTGATGTTGCATGAATTGCATAAAGCCTCTGAACATCCCATCGTTCACCATTTCATTAGTGTTATTGTTTACCTTAGGATTATTGTCTTCCTATTGCACATTATCCTGGACATTGATCGTTGTTGACTCAACGGTCTTATGTGCTTCATTTCTTATCTCAACATCTTCGGATGCCATTTTCAAATACTACAACAAAACAAGGGTTAATTGACATGCAACATATTATCCCTATACTCTGACCGACCAATTAAATAACAAGTAAACTTAGGTAGGTCATACTAGCGAAGGAATTCCCCGTCTCTCTCCTCCTAGTTCTTGTCTTACATCTCAGTCAGAGATCATATCTCTAAGCTTTGATACCAACTGTGACGTCCCCAAAATAGGTATACATCACCCATCTTGAGTCGCCAAATACATGGTACAAAATTCAAATACAACTTAATTATAAAACAGTCGTGTAAAATACGACAAATGAACCAATAGGTTAATTTTGAGTAAACAAAGTCAAAAATATAAATTTCTTGCATGAACACGTAGAGTATGTGATTTGTGAGCTAATGGCTTTTGAAAGAGCCAATTCGGACTTAAAATGATAAAATTAGGAGTCCGGGAAGTTCGCAAAGTAGAAAAACTATCATTTCTATCTTGTGCGCAGATCTGGCGCCGCGGCGCCAGCCCAAGGTCAAATAGTAGCGCTATAGTGCCATAATCTACTGATGTTTCACGCCGCAACGTAGCCTAATAAACTAGGACTCGCGTCGCACCGCCAAACCCGGACCCTGACCACTGCTAACTCTTGCCGCAGTGCGGCATAGAGAAGAAAGGGTGGCGCCGCAGTTCCAACCCTAGGGTTTTCATAGTAGAGAAAGGTTTCCAAGATAAAAAGAAAGGCAGATGTTTAATGATGAAGTTAAAAGTTAATTGGCTTAATGTAACATTGTTTGAAATGTCATAAACCTTAAATATGATAACTAAAGGTTGATCATAACATACTCAAATGTGAATGTAAACTATAACGGCAAGCCGAAACCAATAGTAACAAATCTAAGTCATGATTAGATTGAGAAGAAGGGTAAGATATAGTCGTATACATACTTGATTATATATGACCTAACTTGGTATGTTATGTGATCATGTATTGTAGAGACTTTAAAGACTCAAACAGAAAGTAATTGTATAGTAGCAAACACTGAAGGCAAGTATTCTAACCCTTGTCTATGTTTAATCTAGACAAGATCTGTGGTTCATGTATTCTTATGCATGAATTGTTATATAATGAAGTCAAAGCCAATTCTTTCGACTAGACTTAAGATGTTTGTATTTCGTAGAATCTATTGATGCATGGTTAATGTTTACCAAGCTATATTGGTGTGGTTTTCAAATGAAAACTGAATATGCTAAAAATGTTTTATCGTCAAAGGACAGTAACATGAGGTTGCCATAACTTAAACGTATATATGTTTAATGAATGTAGTGTTGATCAACATAGAGTACTATAGGTTGATCACCAAGACGTGCTCGTAAGAAATGTCAGACTTACGGACTTTGTGTTGGGATGCCCTTTTCAAAGAAAGTATGAAATGCTCAAGGTCTTGGACCGGAATTGATTTTTTACTGAATATTGTTATTGTAAAACGTTTTAAAGAAAAGAGAAGTGTTATTTTGAATTATCGATAGTACTTCATAACTATTATTCAGTTATTGAAGATATATAATTTGTATGAGTCAAGCATATTATTAAATAGAATTGTTGTACTTGCTGAGCTAGTCATGCTCACTCTTGCTTGAACCATATGAATGCAGCTAAGACCTAACGGACCGAAGGATCCTCTAAGGATAAAGGAAAGGCTAAGGCAGATCGCTAATCTGGCTATGTAATAGTTTAGGTTTAATATTGTAATATATTTGATATTATGACAAGAATAAATGTAATGTTTATAAAGAACCTTGGGAATATAAATCTTACTTTGAATATATATAGAAGACATATTCATTCTTTTGAGGTTTTTTAATTGAATGTATATGTGAATGGTAGTACCGTGTAGCACCATGTGTCGGGTTGGAAGATTCCCATATTTGGGGGCGTCACAGGTTGGTATCAAAGCATTAGGTTATAAAACTTAAGGGGGGAAATTAAAACCTTAACTCATAACTTTAAGAGAAGTCAAGGAAGTAAAAGAAGAAAATAACCTTATAAAAATGCATTATGAATATGTTATGTGTTTTTATTATTCTACTGATGTGTACTAATCAACTTAATTATTTTGTGTAGATGTCAGGTGTAAATGGAATGCATATAGATGTACAAACAGTTAGTTAAGAGTCGGTTAACCAGATAGATGTTATACCGAACGCAATAGCAGAAGAGCCAGAAGTAGTAGTGATTGAGTTTGGAGACTCATAGAACCCCGATCTCATGTTAGTATTTGATGGCATGATGGAAGAGGAAGTGGAGGTTGTTTCCTTCAACCCAATAGCACTTGCAGAAGAGACACCCCAAGGGGAGTCTATGATGTCGCTTTTCATGGCAGTGTTAGATAAGAACCTCCACTATTGTCAAGAGGTGAAGGAGTTACGAGTGGAGCTCCAGTCTATCTTACAGGATAAGACAGATGTGGAGTCGATGTGGGAACAAGAACATGATGAGCGGGTTTTAGCCAAGGACAAGGTCCATGATCTAAAGCATGAGGTTTTTGAGCTCAAGGGGGAGCTAAAAACAAAGAGACAAAAGATAGGGAGAATGTCCTATATCCATAGGAGTTCTCGTCAGGATTTCCAACAGCAGGTATATAACGCCCGAGAAAATTGTATTTTTATGATAATTAAATTTTTATTTGATTATGTGAATTAAATAAATTTAATTGATTTATTTTGTGAGTAAGCGATGTGAAGGTAGTTCTATGACCTAGAATGTACTAATGTGGTTAGTAATATGGCTATGTGCTAGAATTTATTGTTTAGAATTTCCAAGACGAAAATAAATGTTTTCCAGAAAATTCTCGTAAAAGCATTATTCATCCGTTTCTACTCGGGAAATTATTTTGAAATTTCGAGAAACGCGTAATGATAGAATATGGAGACAAGATGGAATATCTAATAATATTTCATTTATGGCAGACAAAGTTTTCGCCTGTGGACTTAAAACCTAAGGGTTGAGTAAAATGATTTTCGAGAAGGAAATGAGATGCGTGGAGGGATTGCGTTAATAATAAAGTGTGTTATACAAGTATGATACTATTTAGTATCTTTGTATAATATGAAGAGTTAATACAAAGTACAATACGATTATCGTATGAGTATTATACGGGAAAAATACGTGAATTATACGTGTAGAATACGATTGTAATTATGGAACTTTAGTTAAGACTTATAATAATCAAATTAGATTTGGATTATGCCAAGTCCAAACAATTGAATATATAAGCCCAAGAAATTAATTGGTTAAGCCCAAGCTAAAGCCCAATATTAGAATGATTAAGCTAATGCAAGAGAACTGAACCGTGGATCGAACTGGTGGGTCACCGAATGGGTAAAACCCATGGGGATGACCCATGGGCATGGTGGGCCGGCCACATGGTGTGCAAGGCAAGAAAATCACTTGGTCACCAAGTATTTTACTTGGTGACAAAGTGTGGAATAGTAAGGAGGTGGAGAATATTAACCTAATTGCCCTCCATTTTATTTGCTTATAAATAGAAGGCTAGAGTTGGTCATTTAAAGGTTTTTCAAGTTGCCAACCTATATTTTGAGAGAGAAGGAGCTAGACTCAACCAAACAATCTACTTTGAAGTTTTAAAGTTTTCAAGATCACCAAAGAATTCCTTAAGGTAATATTCCTTAATATTAGTTCCATCTCTTTTTAATTTCTTTAAGAATGAAGAATCATAAATGGGTGGTTTATGAATATTATGGTGGAATAAGGATGACTTGTTATAGATGCAATCTTTATAAGTCATGAAGATATAGAAATCATAAGGGTTGATGTAGGTTTAAATCATGAAAATATTGATTGTTGGGGTTGATTGTTGATGAATAATTAAACTCAATCAATACTTAAATATGTACATCTTACTTGGTTAGGATGTAGATATGAAATCCATGGATATTCCATGTGATTTGACTTAGAGAACGCTAGTAACAAAGTTATAGTGAATTTTACGTAATTAGACGTTAAACGTCGAAAACATAGAAATTTCGGATTGGTAGTCGAAAGTTGTCGTGAGACTTGAAAATGTTATTTTTCAATAACAACACGTGAGATAAGGTATTTAAGAGTCGTGAACTCGAGAATCATCGGATTCTGACATAAAACGAAGAAAACGAGTATTGAACGCTCATTAACGTTTACGAACGCTTAAAAATGAACTCAATAGTGAATTTTGAGTTAACGGATTTGAAAGTGTCAAATTCTTATATGAACGCGTAGAGTATATCATTTATGACGTGTAGGCTTTTGAACGGACCAAATCGGACTTATAACGAAGAAGTTATGGATCCGAGAAATTCACCAACATTTTTATCTATTGAATTTTTCTGGTGCTAAGGTCTGGCGCTGTTGCGCCAAACAGTGCTTTAAAGTTCTGCGCCGCAGCGCCGGCACAGTGTTAGTGGCTACTAGAAAGTGGCGCCGCAACACCACTGGTATAAGGAAGTCTCGTGCCACAGCACCGAGATCGGGACTTGAGTACTGAAAACTGGCGTCGCAGCGCCAGTCTTGTATAGGAAGGCCATGCCGCGTCGCCAGTGCAGAGTATTTGTTAGATAACTTAGGTTTGAACTTCAAATATTTAGAGACCTGTATAGTTAAGTTTACACACTTAATGAGTGTACTAAATCTATTCCTATATTGCATATACTAAGGTATATGATAATGAAACTTAGGAATTGAACTCATGTTATTAACTTATGAACGAAGAACGCAAAGTGTTATTAATGAACCATAATCGATAAACAACATTGGTACTTCACCAATGATGATAGAGTCCGGTTAATAGCGTAAGTTGTTAATAAACCGGGATGAAGGGTAATAAGTGGAATTGACTTTATTAAATGAAATAAAGTTAACAAAGACATAGAAGAGAAGGAAGTTGGTAGAAACAATGTGAGTAATTGTTTGATAGCTAATTATAGTGTGCTATGTGAATACATCATGTAGATTCTGTAAAGGCTGTGATCAGTCGATTAAGTTATTTGAAGAGGCTGAAAGGCAAGTTTTCTTAACGCTTGTCTAACTTTCAAGTTAGTCAAGTTTTATATGATTCATTGTACTGAATTGCATGCCTGGTTTTAAAGAAAGGGCCAATGCCAGTTTTAATTCGGCTAGACTATTCGTAAGATATAGATTGATTTGTCTATATATCTTTCTATATAGAAATGTTAATGCCATCCTATGCCAAGTAATTGGTACGAATTTGAAGGTAAGGTTTGTCTATAAACAAACAAAAGAATTTTCATCGATTATTCGATGGGCACGCGAGTTTGCCAAAACTTAAACGTAAATACCTTTAACTGATTAATGTTGATCAACATAGAGTACTATAGGCTGATCACCTAGAAGTACTCGTAAGTAATACCAAATGTACAGCCTTAGTGTTGTGATGTCCTTTTCAAGTATGAAATCAGAAAGCTATTGTTCATGGTCTATCGACCGGTTCAGAATTCCTAATCCATTCTATACTTTAGGAATTGATGTTATGAATTGTTAAATTATTACTGTTTCATAATACTTCATAACTATTTGTTCAGTTATATATGATTTGTCATATAATTCACGAATGTGGTGTTGATGTTATCATTTGTTAAAACTTGTTGAGCTTGTTATGCTCACTTCTTGTGTGAATTATATGATTGCAGTTAAGGATGAACGTACTGAGAAAGCTAAGAGAGATAAGGGCAAGGCTGAGATGGATACTCAACCATCGTGTAATAGATTAGTATGTTTGTATGTATTATACATTATGAACAACAAACGATGTAATCGATTTATGAACCTGGGAAAGATTATACTTTGATTGTAATAAGAAGATAGTAATTACATTCATTATGTTATTTTTCAATGGAATGATTGTATAGTTATGAGTACCATGTAGCACCAGATGTCGGGTTGGAAGATATCCGAATTTGGGGGCATCACAAGTTGGTATCAAAGCATTAGGTTATAAAATTTAAGGGGGGAAGAACCTTAGGCTAATAACTTCGTAAGGAAGGTAAAGTCCGAAAAATGAAAGTCAAGTCAAATGAATTAATAAGGTATTGAGAAAACTCAATACCGAAAGATTTAAAAGATGAAAATTAATCTTAAATAAATTAAATGTGATTTTTGCTTATACTATTGTGTATTATGTACTAATCAACGTGTTATGTGTTTTGTAGATGTCAAATAATAGCTTGATGTTTAGAGACATTGAAGTGATAAGTGAGGAGTCAGTGAACCAAGTGGAGATATTACCAATGCTAGTGGCGGAGGTACCGTTAGTGGTTCTCGAAGACTCGGATATAGAAGAGTACATCTCTGAGGGGGAATACTCTGAGGAGACAATGGGCTTAGCGTCATATCTTAATATGATGATTGATGTGGAGGAGAAGATGGAGGTAACATCGATTAATATGGTGGTACCTACTTAGGAGGCAACACCTCCAGATGTAATGAGATCATTGTATCTGGTAGTGTTGGATAGGAATGTGCATTTGCGCACTGTGGTACAGACACAGAATGAGGAGATAACCGCCCTATATGAGGCAAAGGAATCAGCAGAGGCTGATTTTGAGTCGGAGCATGATGAGAAAGTGCTGATGACAGATAAAGTGAGAGACTATAAAGAAGAGGCCGTAGAGCTTCGAAAGAAACTGGTTGAAAAAGACTAGAAGATAGCTAGGATGTCATACATCCACGAATGCGCTCATGAGGATTTCAATCTGAAAATCACCTGTTATTTTATTGAGTCAAGGAAGACTTGACATACCATTAGTCGAGATATTGTTTCGATTTTAGCAAATCAGAAACATGAGAATGCCGTGCGGCAGTGTTAGTAGATCGTTAGATCTTTTTGGTATATAGGGTAGTGATGTAAAACCCTATTTTGTATAATTAAAGGGTAGTCTTTTTTTGTAAATCCCAATTTTTGTAGAAGTCAATCGCGAGATAGTGATGTAATAGCTTTTGGCTAAGGAAGCATGATATAAATAGTTTTGACTATGAAAGCATATTAATATAATGAAGTTTTTATTTAATGTGTTTGTTGTGGTAGGAGTTGCTATTTGAAAATGATAACCAAATAGTTAAATAGAAATAATGATTTTTTTTATTTAATCAGAATTATGCCGCCGAGAAGGAGACAACATAACCAAGAGGCCGAGTCTCATAATAAAAATTAGGGGGGTCCTAATAACCTTATGAAAGAGTTCGTTAATTTTTTAACGGCAGCATTTAACCAAGTTGGGGGAGGAATTCCTGTAGCACCTAGGGTAGCAAGAACTACTACCTTTAAGGAATTTAAAAGTGTGGGTCCTCCGGAGTTCCGAGGAACGACGGACCCTTTAGAGGCCCAAACATGGGTGAAAGATATTGAGAAGGCATTTGTGATTACAAACGTAGGTGAGGCGCAAAAGACTTCTTTTGCGACTTACATGATGAAGGGGGAAGCTAACTACTGGTGGGAGGCTAACCGGGGTGGGGCTAGGACAGAAGCAGTTACATGGGAACAGTTTAAGAAAGTGTTCTTTGAAAACTACTTCCCTACTAGTATGCAAGGTAGGATGGAGATTAAGTTCTTGGAATTTAAGCAGGGAGATATGACAGTTCCATAGTATGCTGCCAAATTCAATGAATTGGCGAGATTTGCTCCACATCAGGTGGATACGGAAGAAAGAAAGGCGTGTAGGTTTGAACAGGGATTGAAACCCTAGCTCTACAGTAGGATATCGGTATTTCAAAGTGCTTCCTATGGGACCATTCTAGAAAAGGCGATAATAGCTGAAGGTGGTGATGAGGCATTGTCTCAGTATCACAAGGAAAGGAAAAACAAGAATAAAGTAGAGGGATGAAATAAGGCAGAAGTTGCCAGTGGTAATGGCAATATGCCTAAGAGGAATAATTTTAACCCTGGGAATACTGGGGTAAAACAGGGAGATCCTAAGCGTATGACGGAGGCATGCAAGACATTCGAGAAGACTCATATGGGAGTCTGTTTAAAGGGGAAATCAATTTGCTACAACTGTGGGCAGGAGTGACATCTGTCACCCAACTGTCCTAGCCCTAAGAAAAATTATGGGTGTTTTGTCTGTGGATTGTTGGACCACATGGCAAGAAATTGCCCGAAGAAAGGGTTAGAGGGAAATAAGGGTTCTGGCAGTGGTAAATTAGACATTACTGGACCAACACCATCAGTGGGTAGACCCTCAGTCCGTACGTTTAATATGACTGTCCAAGATGCGGTTGCATCAACGGATGTGGTAGCAGGTATCATTCCAGTCAATGAAATAAATGCTTATGTGTTATTTGACTCGGGTGTTACTTGTTCTTTTATAGCATGTGAATTTGCTAAGCGATTAGGTTTAATCCCTGAAAAGTTAGCAATACCTTTAGCCGTTAAGGTAGCAAACGAGGAAACAATCCTCATTGAACATATTCATAAGGATTGTTGCATAGATATTAGAGGTAATAAGTTATCAGCAGATTTGGTATCGATAAGGTTAAAAGAATTCGATGTAATTCTTGGAATGGATTGGTTGATTAACCATAAGGCGATAATAGATTGCCATAAGAAAATTGTGAACCTTCGGCTTTCTAAGAAAACCAAGGTAGTGTTCTTCGGTAGTAAATCACTGAGACGCTCTTGTTGTCTATCAATGAAACAAGCTAGGAAGATGTTGAAAAAAGGGTGTGTAGGTTACCTGTGCCATGTTGTGGATACCCAAAGAGTGGGAACATCCTTAAACCAGATACCTATAGTTCATGAGTTTGCGGATGTATTTCCGGAGGTATTACCGGGTATTCCACCAGATAGAGAGGTTGAGTTTGTGATTGATCTGTTACCGGGTACGACACCAGTTTCAAGGGCACCATATCGAATGACGCCAGTAGAAATGAAGGAGTTAATGGTTCAATTACAAGAACTATTCGACTGGAAATACATTCAACCGAGTGTGTCTCCTTGGGGAGCACCGGTATTGTTTGTAAAGAAAAAGGATGGGTCGTTAAGACTTTGTATCGACTATCGAGAGTTGAACAAGTTAACAATTAAGAACAAATACTCGTTGCCCAGGATCGATGATCTATTTGATCAGTTGAATGGGGAAAAGTATTTTTCTAAGATAGATTTATGCACGTGGTATCATCAGCTAAAAGTGAGGAAGAAGGATGTACCTAAGACGGCGTTCAGAACTCGGTATGGTCATTACGAGTTTCTGGTGATGTCGTTTAGGGTTGACAAATGAGCCATCCGCATTTATGGATATGATGAACAGAGTGTTAAAACAGTATTTGGACAAGTTCGTTGTAGTGTTCATTAATGATATTCTAGTCTATTCAAAGACGCCAGAAGATCATGCTGAACATTTAAGGATAGTGTTGGAAACACTAAGGAAGGAAAAGTTGTATGTGAAATTCAAAAAGTGTGAATTTTGGCTTGAAAGAGTGCAGTTTCTAGGACATATTATTGATAAAGATGGCATTTCCATAGATCCAACAAAAGTACAAGCAGTAAATGAGTGGGAGCAACCGAAAACACCAACCGAGGTTCAGAGTTTTCCGGGGTTAGCGGGATACTGTAGAAGGTTCATTCTGGACTTTTCTAAAATAGTTACTCCATTGATAAATCTGACAAGAAAGTCGGTGAAGTGTGTGTGGACTGAAAAATGTGAGAACAATTTTCAGGAGTTGAAGAAGAGGTTAAGTGGGGCACATGTCTTGTCCTTACCAGACGATACAGGAAACTTTGTAGTATATAGCGATGCTTCGCATAAAGGACTGGGTTGCGTGCTCATGCAGCATGGCAAAGTCATTGTGTATGCGTCATGTTAATTAAAGGATTATGAGAAGGCCTATCCTACTCATTATCTGGAGTTGGCAGTTGTAGTTTTTGCCTTGAAGATATGGAGGCATTATCTATATGGTGAGAAGTGTGAGATATACACGGACCACAAAAGTCTGAAATATATCTTTATACAGAAGGAGTTGAATATGAGACAGAGAAGGTGGTTAGAGTTAATAAAAGATTATGACTGTGATATTTTATATCATCTGGGGAAAGCAAATGTAGTACCCGATGCGCTAAGTAGGAAGGGTAGAGAGAAACTGTCAATGTTAACAACTCAGAATGAGTTGATAACGACGATGGCAAGAATGGAGTTAAAAGTTAAGTTACTGGAGGAAGCGGTGGAAATGAGATTTTCCATGGAAACCCAACCGACCATAGTGGAACGGGTTAAGGGAGTACAATTGAGCAACGAAGAATGCGAACAGATGAAGAAGAGGATAGAAGATGAAGAAAAGACTAAGTATAACCTCGATAAGGAGGGATTACTTCATTTTGAAGGAAGAATTTGGGTTCCAAATGATTTCGAATTAAAGGAGGAGATAATAATGGAGGCTCATAGTTCGAGGTACTTGATACATCTCGGTAGTACAAAGATGTATCAAGACCTTCTTCAGAACTTTTGGTGGCCAAACATGAAAAGGAAGATAGCAGAATATGTTAGTAGGTGCTTAACTTGTCAAAAAGTTAAGGCTGAACACCAACGACCTAGCGGGTTGTTGCAACCGTTAGAAATTCTAGAGTGGAAATGGGAGCACATCACAATGGATTTTGTGGTGGGACTTCCAACAATAAGGAATGGATATGATGCTATTTGGGTGATTGTGGATCGATTAACAAAATTGGCTCATTTTCTACCAATAGGAGTTAGGTATAACCTAGAACAATTATCTAAGCTGTATGTCAAGGAAATTATTTCCAGACATGGAGTACCTGTTTTGGTTGTGTCAGATTGTGATCCACGATTCACATCGAACTTTTGGAGGAGTTTACAAGAGCAAATGGGAACGCAGTTAAGATTGAGTACGGCGTATCATCCTCAGATGGATGGGAAAAGTTAACGGACAATTCAAACGCTTAAAGATATGTTAAGATCTTGCGTTATGGATTTCAAAGGGAGTTGTGACGACTATCTACCATTGGTGGAATTTTCGTACAACAATAGTTTTCACGCTAGTATAGGCATGTAGCCTTACGAAGCGTTGTATGGAAGGAAGTGTCGAACTCCATTGTGTTGGGATGAGGTGGGTGAACGTCGGATGTTGGGACCTGAAATGGTACAATAAACGAATGAAATAGTAAAGATAATACGTGCTTGATTGGTAGCAGCCCAAGATAGGTAGAAGAAGTATGTAGATCCTCACATAGAAAATAGAGAATTCGATGTAGGATCTTTTGTCTTTCTGAAAGTATCGCCTTGGAAGGGAAAGATACTTTTTGGAAAGAAACGAAAGTTAAGTCCAACGTTTGTAAGACCTTTTGAGATTTTAAGAAGGGTAGGAGAGGTAGCTTATGAAGTAGCCTTACCTCCGAAAATGGAACGCATTCATAATGTGTTTCACGTGTCTGTGTTGCGTCCTTATAAACCAGACTATAAACACGTAATAGAGTATGAATCTATCCAGATAGAGAAAGATTTATTATATGAGGAACTTCCAATTCAAATTATTAATAGGAAGGAACAAGTTTTAAGAAATAAGGTAATACCGTCAGTAAAGGTGTTATGGAGAAACCACAATACTGAAGAAGCAACGTGGGAACTTGAAATTAAAATGAAGGAAAATTTTCCTCATTTGTTTATGTAATTATAAGCGAGATTCTGGGGACAGAATCCTTATAAGGGGGGGGGGGAGAATTTAACGCCCGAGAAATTGGATTTTTATGATAATTAAATTTTTATTTGATTATGTGAATGAAATGAATTTAATTAATTTATTTTGGGAGTAAGCGATGTGAAGGTCGTTCTATGACCTAGAAAGTGCTAATGTGGTTAGTAATCTGGCTACGTGCTAGAATTTATTGTTTAGAATTTCCAAGACGAAAATAAATGTTTCCCGGGAAATTCCCGTAAAAGCATTATTCATTCATTTCTGGTCGGGAAATTATTTTGAAATTTCGAGAAACTTGTAATGATAAAATATGGAGACAAGATGGAATATCTAATAATATTTCATTTATGGAAAACAAAGTTTTCGCCTACGGACTTAAAACCTAAGGGTTGAGTAGAATGGTTTCCGAGAAGGAAATGAGATGCGTGGAGGGATTACGTTAATAATAAAGAGTGTTATACAAGTATGATACTATTTAGTATCTATGTATAATACGAAGAGTTAATACAAAGTACAATACGATTATCGTACGAGTATTATACGGGAAAAATACGTGAATTATACGTGTAGAATACGATTGGTATTATGGAACTTTAGTTAAGACTTATAATAATCTAATTAGATTTGGATTATGCCAAGTCCAAACAATTGAATATGTAAGCCCAAGGAATTAAGTGGTTAAGGCCAAGCTAAAGCCCAATATTAGAATGATTAACTAATGTAAGAGAACCGAACCGTGCATAGAACCGGTGGGTCACTGAATGGGTAAAACCCATGGGGATGACCCATAGGCATGGTGGGCCGGCTACTTGGTGTGCAAGGAAAGAAAATCACTTGGTCACCAAGTATTTTACTTGGTGACAAAGTGTGGAATAGTAAGGAGGTGGGGAATATTGACCTAATTTCCCTCCATTTCATTTGCTTATAAATAGAAGGCTAGAGTTGGTCATTTGAAGGTTTTTCAAGTTGCCAACCTATATTTTTAGAGAGAGAAAGAGCTAGACTCAACCAAACAATCTACTTTGAAGCTTTGTTTTAAAGTTTTCAAGATCACCTAAGAAATCCTTAAGGTAATATTCCTTAATATTAGTTCCATCTCGTTTTGATTTCTTTAAGAATGAAGAATGATAAATGGGTGGTGTATGTCTATTATGGTGGAATAAGGATGACTTGTTATACATGCAATCTTTATAAGTCATGAAGACATAGAAATCATAAGGGTTGACATAGGTTTAAATCATGAAAATATTGATTGTTGGGGTTGATTGTTGATGAACAATTAAACTCCATCAATACTTAAATATGTTCATCTTGCTTGGTTAGGATGTAGATATGAAATCCATGGATATTCCATATGATTTGGCTTAGAGAACACAAGTAACGAAGCTATGGCGAATTTTACATAATTAAACGTTAAACGTCGAAAACATAGAAATTCTGGATTGGTAGTCGAAAGTTGCTATGAGACTTGAAAACATTGTTTTTCAATATCAACACGTGAGATAGGGTATTTAAGAGTCGTGGACTCGAGAATCGTCGGATTCTGACTTAAAACGAAGAAAATGAGTATTGAACGCTCATTAATGTTTACAAAAGCTTAAAAATGAACTAAATAGTGAATTTTGAGTTAACGGATTCGAAAGTGTCAAATTCTTATATGAACACATAGAGTGTGTCATTTATGATGTGTAGGCATTTGAACGGACCAAATCAAACTTATAACGAAGAAGTTATGGATCCGAGAAACTCACCAAAATTTTTATCTATTGAATTTTTCTGGTGCTGAGGTCTGGCGCCGCGGTGCCAGATAGTGCTTTAAAGTACCGCGCCACAGCGCTGGCATAGTGTTAGTGGCTACTGGAAAGTGGCGCTGCAGCGCCACTGGTATAAGGAAGTCTTGCACCGCAACGCCGAGACCGGGACTTTAATACTATAAACTGGCGCTGCTAGCGCTAGTCTTGTATAGGAAGACCACGTCGCGGCACCGGTGCAGAGTATTTGTTAGATAACTTAGGAATTGAACACATGTTATTAACTTATGAACAAAGATCGCAAAGTGTTATTAATGAACCATAATCATTAAACAACATTGGTACTTCACTAATGATGATAGAGTCCGGTTAAAAGCGTAAGTTGTTAATAAGTCGGGATGGAGGGTAATAAGTCGAATTGACTTTATTAAATGAAACAAAGTTAAAAAAAGACATAGAAGAGAAAAAAGTTGGTAGAAACAATGTGAGTAATTGTTTGATAGCTAATTATAGTGTGCTATACGAATATATCATGTAGATTCTGTAAAGGCTATGATCTGTCGATTAAGTTATTTAAAGACGCTAAAAGGCAAGTTTTCTTAACGCTTGTCTAACTTTCAAGTTAGTCAAGTTTTATGTGATTCATTGTACTGAATTGCATGCCTGGTTTTAAAGAAAGGGTCAATGCCAGTTTTAACTCGGCTAGACTATTCATAAGATATAGATTGATTTGTCTATATATCTTTTTATATAGAAATGTTAACGCTATCTTATGCCAAGTAATTGGTACATATTTGAAGGTAAGGTTTGTCTATGAACAAATAAAAGTATTTCCATCGATTATTCAATGGGCACGCGAGTTTGCCAAAACTTAAACGTAAATATGTTTAACGGATGAATGTTGATCAACATAGAGTACTATAGGCTGATCACCTAGAAGTGCTCGTAAGTAATGCTAGATATATAGCCTTAGTGTTGTGATGTCCTTTTTAAGTATGAAAATAGAAAGCTACTATTTATGGTCTATCGGCCGGTTCAGAATTCCTAATCTATTCTATACTTTGGGAATTGATGCTATGAATTGTTAAAGTATTACTGTTTCATAATACTTCATAACTATTTGTTCAGTTATGTATGATTTGTCATATAATTCACGAATGTGGTGTTGATGTTATCATTTATTAAAACTTATTGAATTTGTTATGCTCACTTCTTGCGTGAATTATATGATTGCAGTCAAGAATGAACGTACTGAGAATGCTAAGAGAGATAAGGGCAAGGCTAAGATGGATACTTAACCATCGTGTAATAGATTAGTATGTTTGTATGTATTATACATTATGAACAACAAACGATGTAATCGGTTTATGAACCTGGGAAGGATTATACTTCGATTGAAATAAGAAGATGGTAATTACATTCACTATGTTGTTTTTCAATGGAATGATTATATAGTTATGAGTACCGTGTAGCACCAGATGTCGGGTTGGAAGATACCTGAATTTTGAGTGTCACAAGGTAGTTGGATATCCAGTAGAGGCTGGGCAGACTCGGCACACTATTAGTCAGGATGTTATCGCTGGTCTGGCCACAACAGACTTTAATAATGCCTTAAGGCAGATGTAATCTAGTAGTAGCTAGAGTAGTTTTAGATATGTAAATATTGTGTATCTAATAGTGACGTAAAACCCTCTTTAGTATATCAAAGGGTAGTCTTTTGTAAATCCCAATTTTTGGAAAGCAATTAGTGGGATGGTAATGTAATCAGCTTTAGGCTGTGTAATGAAACGATGTAGTATTATACGACAATGAATGAATAAATATAAGCCTTTTTACGGAACATATTGATTAATGGGTGTTGAAGTTATTATTTAATCTTGAATAATAACTAACAAATAAGAAGGGAATAATAATGCAATGTTTTATTTATTGTAAAAGTAAAATGCCGCCAAGAAGAGGGCAACGAGATCAAGGTGCTAACGTAAATCAACCAGAAGAAGGTTCGGTTAACCCAATGCAAGAATTTGTTAATTTTTTTACAATCGCGTTCAATAGAAATGGGGCTAATATCCCTGTAAATCCGGGAGTAGCACGAGCTACTACCTTTAAGGATTTTAAAAGTGTCGGTCCGCCAGAGTTCAAAGGAACTACGGACCCCATAGAAGCCTAGATATGGGTAAAAGAAATTGAGAAGGCATTTGTCATAGTAAATGTCAAAGAGGGTCAGAAGGTTGCCTTTGCAACCTATATGATGAAAGCTGAAGCTAATTTTTGGTGGGAGGCTAACCAATCGAGGGAGGGTATAGAGAACCTAACGAGGGTGAGGTTCAAAGAGATATTCTTCGAGAACTACTTTCCCACATGTATGTAGGGAAGGATGGAGATGCGGTTTTTGGATTTAAAACAAGGGGATATGATGGTTCCCCAATACGCTGCCAAGTTTAATGAACTGGCAGGGTTTGCTCTACACCAAGTGGACACTGAGGTTAGGAAAGCTCGACGGTTCAAGAAGGGCTTGAAACCCTGGCTCTATAACCGTATATTTGTGTTCTAAAGTACTACATTTGGGACTATTTTAAAGAATCCGATAATCACCAAAGGTGGTAGCGAGGCTTTAAACCAGTACCACAAAGATACGAAGAATAAGGGGAATGTTGATGGGGGAGTGAAGATAGAAGGAGCCAGTGGGAGTGGCAAGGAATAGAAGCAAAAAGTGTTCAACTATGGAAATACCGGAGTGAAGCAAGAAGATCCAAAGAGAAGAATGGAGTCCTGTAAAACCTGTGGGAAGATTCATCTGGGAGTCTGTCTCAAGGGGAAAGTCGTATGCTATATTGTGGATAGGAGGGGCACATTTCACCTAACTGTCCAAGTCTGAAGAAAAACCACGGATGCTTTGTGTGTGGGTCAACTGACCACATGGCAAAGAATTGCCCAAAGAAGGGGACGGACGAGAATCGGGGCACTAATAGTGGTAATTCAGCTATTAGTGGTCCAGCGCAGCTGAGTAGGCCGATGGGTCATACCTTTAACATGACAGTCCAAGATGCAGTTGCATCAAGGGACATAGTGGCAGGTATTATTCTGATTAACGACATAAATGCTTAAGTGTTGTTTGATTCGGGTGCTACTTTGTGAGACCCCAGATTTTATGAATAAAGATTTAAATTTCTCGAAATATTTTTTTGAATAATATGTTGTGGATTTGATATAATGTTATAGTTGTCGGTAATATTTACAAATTTTGCAAAGTAAGCAAGTGGTTATATAATATTCGATTAGTCGGGGAAAATTCGTGTTAACAGGGAATATTCGTACGACGGCACAATCATTGGTGGACCCCACAACGGAAGTATTGTCGTAGTAAGAAAACGATAGAATTATCTTTATTAAAAATAACGGCGAAAGTGTTACCTTTAAAACTGTTGAACTACACAGTAGTAAAAGTGTAGTAATACGTGTGGTTGTATAGTAGCACACTGTATTGATTATTGATGCTTACATGAGAAGTCACTCAGTTATACGGAATTATTGCTACAGTAATTGTTGCATTATATCTCTCATATTATTGATTCGATTATTGTCATAGTATCATCTGCATAACATGATATATTATTAAATCAATAATTGAGACGACAAAGTTATTCATATTATTAAATTACAATATTTACAATGTCTAGATGTTCTGTCAAGGAGAGATTTGGTCATCTAATTGCGCGCCAATAAGGAGAAAACCTTATCGGAAAGCCCCCTCTTTCCTGGGAACGAACTGGTTGTTAAATATTATGAGTTATAATATTAATGATGAATAAGTTCGTGTTGATTAAAGATGAATTTGATAGTTCCATTGTCTTGGAATTATTAGTGTTAGTGGAAATCGACATCTATACTGATGATAATTGATGTCTCGGGGTTATATTGATAATCGGATAATTAATCGGATAAATGAGCAATTAATTTCTACTAATTCATATGCATATATAACTATTTGTTCACATGTGTGTACTATTGAATCACATTCTTGTACTATTAGGGGAGTTGGTGCATGATTAATAATACTTGCATGCCTAAGTTAAAGATGGAGGTATAAATGGAGGTATTATATTGTTATTCGTATTTTCACATGATTATAACTATTGGATCACATGATTGAACCATTGATTCACATTATTTACTATTAGGGGAGGTGGTGCAAGTTTGATAATACTTGCAGGACTAAATTAAAAATGAAAGAAAAGTTAGAGGTATTGTACTGTAATTTTTCGAGCCCCAAAATGTGCAATTATCGAAACTATATTTTTTTATAAATAGAAGCTCATTCTTCCTTCATTTCTCACCAATTCACTAAAGCTATAGAGCAATTATTATAGAGAGAAATTATAGAGAGAAAGAAGAAGAGAAGTCTGCTACCTCTCTATTCCAGTATCCAGCTTTATTCTAAGGTAAGAGGTATTATTTCTTTCATATTCATGAAGAAAGTTATTGTAATTCTATTCCTTATTATTCTGTTGGAATAATCTATCTATACGAAGTACCGCATATATGGTGAAATTCTTCTGTTATTCCATTCTTTATTATTCTGTTGGAATAACCTGTATATGCGAAGTATTGCATACATGGTGAAATTCTTCTGTTATTCCATTCCTTGTTATTATGTTAGAATAACCTTTCACATACATGGTGAAATTCTTCTGTTATTCCATTCTTTATTATTCTGTTAGAATATCCTGTCTGTGCGTATTACGCATGACCTGGTTCCATTACTTATTATTCTGTTGGAATAACCTGTCCGTGCGGTCTATTGCATGCCTGGTGAATTCTGTTGTTATTTTATTCTTTATTATTCTGTTGGAATATCCTGTCTGTGCGGATTACGCATGACCTGGTTCCATTCTTTATTATTCTGTTGGAATAACATGTCTGTGCGGATTACGCTTAACCTGGTTCCATTCTTTATTATTCTGTTGGGAGTAATCTGTCTGTGCGGTCTATCGCATGCATGGTGAATGCTTCTGTTATTCCATTCTTTATTATTCTGTTGGAATAACCTGTCTATGTGAATTACCACATCCATGGTGAATGATCATTTGTATTCATTCCTTATTAAATTATGGAAATGATCTGTCTACGTGGATTACCGCATGGCGGGCAAAAATCCATTTGCAGTTTCATATTTTCTATTATACTCAGATGGTTAAAGTTTTGGCTTCTATACTACATGAAATTAGTAAAATATTCTTGATATTTGCGCTTCATCCAGTATCTTTTCATGGAAATATTCTTATAAGCATTCTTGAATTTTAATCTACAAAGTAGTATCATGTTGACAATTTGGACGTAATTGATTTCAGGATAAATTAACTTATAAATCTTTAAAATTTATTCTTGAACTTGTTTTATTGAATTATTATGTCATTGTCATCATCATCATGCTTATATTGTGATGAAAGTCATCTTTGGCTTACGTGCATAGATGGACTTGGTATGATTATGACCAGAGATCATTCGGTATAATCATGACATGTAATGTTATAAATGATGTGGTAAAAGTCCCTAGTGGCCTATAGTGTATTGATGGATAGTTTTGGTATGATTATGACTAGGGATTATTTGGTATAGTCATGACCATTGATGATTTAATGAATATCCTTGGCTCGTAGTGCAGGGATGACTCGATGATGTGGTTTATTTATTAAGCTGAGTCTCAGCGATAAAAATGATGAAATCATTTTAAATCATAGAAGATAATAGATATCATGCTCTACTTGACTCTTCTAATGGATTTCTTATTCCGCTGCACTTAAACTTGATGTCTATTGTATTTTATCAATTTAACATTGTTGAAGACTAATGATAATTTATTCTACATTATTTTAGTTATAATATTTCTTACTAGGCTAGTTGAGCTCACCCTTTCTTTCACTGTTCTCTTCAAGAAATGAGAACAGTAGCTGGGACTAGTCGGGAAACGGAGTGACGCTCCAGATGATAGCATTAGTAGTCCTCACTATTCTATTAAATAGTGTGACAATAAATGTAATGAGGACTCCATAGAGTGTGGATATTGTCTAGATGACAATATTCTTATTAAAACTCTAGATTATGTTTTGTCGTATTTTACACGACTGTTGTATAATTAAGTTGTATTTGAATTTTGTACCATGTATTTGGCGACTCAAGATGGGTGATGTATACCTATTTTGGGGGCGTCACAGTTGGTATCAAAGCTTAGGGATATGATCCATGGCTGAGAGGTGAGACAAGAACTAGGAGGGGAGAGACGGGGAATTCCTTCGCTAGTATGACCTACTTAAGCTTATTTGGTATTTAATTGATCGGTCGGAGTATATGGATAATATGTGATATGTCAATTAACCCTTGTTTTGTGATAGTGTTTGAAAATAGCATCTGAAAATGTTGAGAACATCAATGAAGCACATGCTCAAATATTTCTTTACCTAAAACGATCGTATAATGTGCCAAAGACGTTGGCTCGAGCTGTTGAAGATTACGATCATACCATTCAATATCATTGTGGAAGAGAGAACGTGGTAGTTGACGCGTTGAGTAGAAGATCGTATGCGTTTATGAGTGCGATGTTGTGTGACAACCCGAGAATTTGGACAGTTTATTAAAATCTTAAATGATTAATTTAAGGTCAAATAATAGATCTAAACAGAAAATGAGTGTATACGTTTGATGTTATTGGGATTGAATTTTGAGGATTTCAAAATTCGGTGAAGGATATAGGTGAATTATTGAGGATTAAGGATTTATGTGAATATGTATGTGTACTAAATGTGGTTAAGGGTCAATGGTTGACCAGATTAATTATATATGTGTCAAACCCTAAGTATATATTAAGAACGTCAACGTTCAGTTAGAAAACCCTAACGTCTGATAAGAAACCCTAGAAATCGGTTCTGGAAACCCTAGTTTCAGTTCCGGGAGTCCGAAACCCTAATTCGGATATTAAAAACCCTAGATTGGGAATGCATTGATATGTATAAGGTTAAACGTCATTAATTTTAATTTATTAGGAAAAAAAACCCTAATGAATTATTGGAAACCCGATTTGATTATTAGAAAATCATAATACCCGATCTGAAAATCCTGGTTTCAGATTTCGAATATTTGGAACCCTAATCTGGGAACTCAATGGAGAATTATAATGCTCAAGTGCTATTAAGTATAATGTTAATTAGGGTAAAGCTTAATTATTCATTAAACCCTAATTTATGGATTGAAACCCTAATTTTATAATTAAGGAAAACTTAAGTTTTAATTTAATAATTGTAATATTAATTAGGAAACCCTAATCCTAATTTTTAATTTATGAGTAATTAGAAAACCCTAATCCAATTACAAAATTTAATTTCTAATTTAGAAATAATAATTTTCTATTAGAAACCCTAATTTAGGATTATAAACCCTAATTCGTGATTTTGACCCTAATTGCGTAATTAGCAATTTTAATTAGGATAAATTAATCCTAATTAGTAAGACTGATTTATAATTAGGAGATTCTGATATAATTAGAAAGCCGTAATTATAATATAGAAATCATGATTTTGTATTTTATAATTTAACTAGAAAATCTTAGAAATCCAAGTTGCTAAATTTTTTTAAGGGTTAAACCCTAAACCCTAAATACTTCAAACCCTAAACCCTAAGGGTTTGGCTAATTATCCAATTTGCCATTAAATTAAATACAAAATGACCATTATACCCTTATTGCAATAGTTAGCATAACTTGTAAATCTTGCTATATTTTTGGTTGTTCAACCACTCCACCAACTCCATGTGACACCCATCAGCCAATATATGGCAGCTATCTCAGTCACTAGCAACAATAGATTAAAATATATCTTATATATGGCATAATAGTGAGAGAGAGCTCACTTTATATTTTCATTTTTGGCCAACCTTGTCTCTCTCATCCATTTCGAAATTTTAGAGTGAGAGGGAGTGAGAAGTTAGACCATAATCATCTTGTAGCAAGCTAAGGATCAGATCACAAAGTCAGAAATCATGGATCAAAGCTCAAGGTGGTATGAACCCTAAATTTCAAAAATTAGTGATCTTATGTTAGATGTTATAATTTGTTGGTTAAAGTTGTGTATTAGGGTGTTAGTAAGTGATCTGGGTTGATAGATCATGGATCTATAACATCTAGATGCACGATTTTTAAGATTTTTGAAATCTGGAAAAAAATTTAAAAGTTTGGTCTGACAGTCATTTGTCAGGACCTTTAGATCCGTGTGTGTTAAGTGTTTTATGTGTTTTATGTTATGAATCTATAGTATGCCATGTGGTCTTTATTCTGAAACTTGAATCAGGGTCATATCATGTCTAGATCGTATGTTACAAGCGGTCAAAATGCGTTGACCGGTCACGATTTATGTTTTCTGGAAAACCCAGAATTTCCAAATTGTCTGACAACGTTTTTGTAGGCCTTTATCTTGCTTGTAGATTATTTCTTTTGTAGTTTTGTTGGTCGTATCTTGTATACTGGTATGTTTTCTACACATAAAAGTCATTATAACACTTACAACGTTAACAGACTCGTTTAAAAGTATGGTCAAACTATGTTGACCGAACTGCCTTACGATCAATCTGGAAAACCCAGATTTGTTCATGAACATGTTTCTGCCCCTTACTTTGACCAGCTTGAATCTTGTGAATTATTTGTTGTTAGACTAGATTGGTGATATATTATGGCACCCTGACATGTGGTCTACAGTATTGAACCAATGGTTCACCAAAACAAGTTGCAGGATTCACGTTATAAGGATCGAAAGCTAGTACCCGTCGACTGTTCTTCATTTTCTAGAAAACCCAGAAAATGAAAAACAGTGTTGTCAGATTTTTTGGAGGCCCGGATCTTCCAAGTGTGATGTTGTATGACATAGTTGATGACTGATTCATGTAGTATTACATAAACCTTACACGATCAATGTTTAACATGGCCTGAATCACGATAGACACAGAATTATCAACGGTCAAACTAGATAACATTTAAACTGACCATGAAGCTGAAGAACATGACTAAGAACATCAAGAACACCTATAGCGACGGTTTTGTCGCTATAGGGCCCTTGAGCGACAGTTTATTATTATTATTTTCCAAAAAATAATTAAAAATAGAAAAAATAGTTTTTAATTATTAAAAATACAAAATAAATTCCGAAAAATTATTTTAAATTCTAAAAAATAGTTTTTAATTATTTTAAGTATATTTCATAATTATTTAATATTTTTGGAATATAAATGGTATTTATTTATTTAATTATAATATTAAATAAATGATTTAAAAATAGTTTTAATTCATGAAAAATCATGAAAAATTATTTTATGATATTAAAAAATATCTTTAGTTATTTTTGATGACTTTTGATATTTTGTGATTATTTTCATTAATTAATCAATATTAATGATAATTAGTTTATTTTATAGATATATTAAATAAATTATGGAAAAATAGTATTAATGATTTAAAAATCATACAAAAATGATTTAAGTGTTATAAAAATATTTTAATTTATAAAATATAACTTTTGATATTTTGTCATGAAAATATTAATATTTTAATATTAATAGCAATTATCGGATAATGAATTTAAATGTTTAAAAATCATATTTAAATGATTTTAAAGTATTAAAAATATTTGTGATATTATAAATATATTATATTATTATGTGATGATTTTCATTAATATTTTATATTAAATGAATATTAATGATAAATGAATTATGTGGTATTTAATTTATTTAAATACGGTTTTAATGATTGAAAAATTTTGATAAATGATATTAATTATCTAAAAATTATTATAAGTCTTTAAAAATTATTTTGACTGATTAGGAAATTATTTGTGATAATTGTTAAGTGTTAAGTCAGAGTTTAATTGAACTTAAACTCGATATTCGTCCGACTAGACCGTCGGGATGATAAAATTGTATCGGTTTCAACTCAGACTGCAATAGTTTGACTTAATGCTATGTCTTATGTGTTATATAGACTGATAGGATTATGTGCTATGTGTTTAGGTTATTCTGTGGATATATATATATATATATATATATATAACAGAATTATACTGTGATGATATTATTCTAATATTGGAGATCTATATTGCTAATATTAGGTCTTCGAGATAATGCGTTATAAATTGTGTTGCGGTAATCAACGGTTCAGGCAAGTTTCTTTGTACTTAACTCTAACAAGAGTGTTTTATTCAAGCTTATGGTTAATCAATGCTGATTGACACGAAAATTGTACTCTGTACATCTTGCATGTATAAGTCAGGTATGAAAGGCTGATCACCTTCATTACCAGTTGGTTCAAAAATGTTTGTTCATGTTTAAAACTTATTCAGTCAAAAGTTTGTTCGTGCTAGTTCTCAATTATATTGATGAATTATAGCCAGCTTATTATTCATAATCTTCAATCATGATATATCGTTATATTGTTGAACTTAAACTTGTTGGGCAACTTTCATGCCCATCCTTGCTATATCATGATAAAACATTGCAGATAAGGCGAATGCGTTCGGATACAGGAAAAGGTTAAGGCCAAGTTCAGCTTGAGATAAAATATGCGTCTATTATGTAATAGTATAGTTTGATAAAGGTGTTATATGTTAGAAAGTTATGAAATGTGTATTAAGTTAAGGTTACTCGACCTTGAGGATTATGTGTAAGTTTAATGTATAAACAATGTATGTTTATATCTTCCGCAAATAGTGATAGTAACAGTGTACCAAATCCGCGGCGATTTGGGGCCCGGATTCGGGGCTATCACAGTTGGTATCAGAGATGTTGGTTATGAAGCTTATGTAGGAATACCTGAGACCAATAACCGCAGTGATTAGGATAAGACTAACTCAAATAGAGTTAGTTGGTCGGTAAGATTCAAAGATGAATCTCGGCGAGTGTAAAGACACAGAGTTCCCTAACTCTAATAATAAAGTTGAACAGTAATGGTGAATAGATCGAGTCTAAAAGACTGAAAGTGCAGGGATAGAAGATCGTAAAACAAAATGATCATAGTGCATGGAATTGAATCGTAATATATACGATAAGACCACCCCGTGATCTGATAAGGTTATGATAGTCAGAAAGAATCAATCTGATGATTAAAAAGTTTACAGCAAGATGTTGTGTATCAGTGGTACTATGAAATTGTACTATGAAAACTCATGAAAGAGTTATGGATTATGAATACGAATTGAATTCGTATTGAAAAAAAAGGTGTTAAGATTAGGTGGGGATTTCAATGAGGACTTATGTTGGCAGCTGAGTTGTATGATTCCTTGTATGGGCGGGGAATTTGTACTTGGTTTTAGAATCACTTAGCTTCCTGGTCGATGTAGTGGTTAGGTTGACCAATTCTTTGTATGGGCGGGGAATTATTCACTTAGCTTCCTATATTGATTAGGGGCCGAGTTTGGTTTGACAACCACTTAGTTTTTGGCATTGATAATCATTGAAATGTTTGTGTCGCGCTATTTGCTATATGCGTGTTAAGATGGTGATTCCTTTCTCATGTGTATAACAGATAGATAGGTCATAGGTAGAGAATATAGGTTTAAGTACGAGTTCTTAAAACTCATACTTATGTGACATTCTTGACGCATAGTTATATGAAATGTTTATGAACCCCTCAGCGAATGGAAGCCAAAGGTCTGTCTAGGAAAGTTCGTGAACTCATATGATTGTGGCAATTTATGGACTCATAAGTGTGGTTTTATGAACTGGGTATAGTTGTGTGTGAATGAAGTGTTAAGGAAAATAGGAATAGATAGAATGTTTAAGCAAATGATTTGAAATATCAAAATTTGTTTTTAATTACCACTCATGTACCATGTAACCTGGTGCAGAGATGATAAAAATGTGATGGAGTTGTAAATACAGGAATACTTAGTGTGAATTTGACCTTTGCGTGCGTTTTGAGTATCTTTGATAGATACCCAAGAAATTTGCGTATGTATCAAAGTAAATCTTTGATAGATACCCGAGAAGTTTGAGTATCTTTGATAGATACCCGAGAAGTTTGAGTATCTTTGATAGATACCCGAGAAAATAAGTTCAAGATCTTGTGTGATCGCTCTGTATAAATGGTGTAAGGTGCACGGTATAAGGTGTAAGGTGAATTTCGGGGGCGAAATTCTTATAAGGAGGGGTGAATGTGACAACCCGAGAATTTGGACAATTTATTAAAATCTCAAATGATTGATTTAAGGTCAAATAATAGATCTAGACAGAAAATGAGTGTATGCGTTTGATGTTATTGGGATTGAATTTTGAGGATTTCAAAATTCGGTGAAGGATATAGGTGAATTATTGAGGATTAAGGATTTATGTGAATATATATGTGTACTAAATGTGGTTAAGAGTCAAGGGTTGACCAGATTAATTATATATGTATCAAACCCTAAGTATATATTAAGAACGTCAACGTTCAATTAGAAAACCCTAACGTCTGATAAAAACCCTAGAAATCAGTTCTAGAAACCCTAGTTTCAGTTCTGGGAGTCCAAAACCCTAATTCGGATATTAAAAACCCTAGATTGGGAATGCATTGATATGTATAAGGTTAAACGTCATTAATTTTAATTTATTAGGAAAAAAAACCCTAGTGAATTATTGGAAACCCGATTTGATTATTAGAAAATCATAATACCCGATCTGAAAATCCTGGTTTCAGATTTCGAATATTTGGAACCCTAATCTGGGAACTCAATGGAGAATTATAATGCTCAAGTGCTATTAAGTATAATGTTAATTAGGGTAAAGCTTAATTATTCATTAAACCCTAATTTATGGATTGAAACCCTAATTTTATAATTAAGGAAAACTTAAGTTTTAATTTAATAATTGTAATGTTAATTAGGAAACCCTAATCCTAATTTTTAATTTATGAGTAATTAGAAAACCCTAATCCAATTACAAAATTTAATTTCTAATTTAGAAAGAATAATTTTCTATTAGAAACCCTAATTCAGTGATTTTGACCCTAATTGCGTAATTAGCAATTTTAATTAGGATAAATTAATCCTAATTAGTAAAATTGATTTATAATTAGGAGATTCTGATATAATTAGAAAGCCGTAATTATAATATAGAAATCATGATTTTCTATTTTATAATTTAACTAGAAAATCTTAGAAATCCAAGTTGCTAAATTTTTTTAAGGGTTAAACCCTAAACCCTAAATACTTCCAAACCCTAAACCCTAAGGGTTTGGCTAATTATCCAATTTGCCATTAAATTAAATACAAAATGACCATTATACCCTTATTGCAATAGTTAGCATAACTTGTAAATCTTGCTATATTTTTGGTTGTTCAACCACTCCACCAACTCCATGTGACACCCATCAGCCAATATATGGCAGCTATCTCAGTCACTAGCAACAATAGATTAAAATATATCTTATATATGGCATAATAGTGAGAGAGAGCTCACTTTATATTTTCATTTTTGGCCAACCTTGTCTCTCTCATCCATTTCGAAATTTTAGAGTGAGAGAGAGTGAGAGGGAGTGAGAAGTTAGACCATAATCATCTTGTAGCAAGCTAAGGATCAGATCACAAAGTCAGAAATCATGGATCAGAGCTCAAGGTGGTATGAACCCTAAATTTTGAAAATCATGTGATCTTATGTTAGATGTTATAATTTGTTGGTTAAAGTTGTGTATTAGGGTGTTAGTAAGTGATCTGGGTTGATAGATCATGGATCTATAACATTTCGATGCACGATTTTGATGATTTTTGAAATCTGGAAAAAAATTTAAAAGTTTGGTCTGACAGTCATTTGTCAGGACCTTTAGATTCGTGTGTGTTAAGTGTTTTATGTTATGAATCTATAGTATGCCATGTGGTCTTTATTCTGAAACTTGAATCATGGTCATATCATGTTTAGATCGTATGTTACAAGCGGTCAAAATGCGTTGACCGATCACGATTTATGTTTTCTGGAAAACCCAGAATTTCCAAATTGTTTGACAACGTTTTTGCAGGCCTATTTCTTGCTTGTAGATTATTTCTTTGGTAGTTTTGTTGGTCGTATCTTATATACTGGTATGTTTTCTACACATAAAAGTCATTATAACACTTACAACATTAACCGACTCGTTTAAAAGTATGGTCAAACTATGTTGACCGAACTGCCTTAAGAACAATCTGGAAAACCCAGATTTGTTCATGAACATGTTTCTGCCCCTTACTTTGACCAGCTTGAATCTTGTGAATTATTTGTTGTTAGACTAGATTGGTGATATATTATGGTACCCTGACATGTGGTCTACAGTATTGAACCAATTGTTCACCCAAACAAGTTGCAGGATTCAAGTTATAAGGATCAAAAGCTAGTACCCTCGATTGTTCTTCATTTTCTGGAAAACCCAGAAAATGAAGAACAGTGTTGTCAGATTTTTTGGAGGCCCGGATCTTCCAAGTGTGATGTTGTATGACATAGTTGATGACTGATTCGTGTAGTATTACATAAACCTTACACGATCAATGTTTAACATGGCCTGAATCACGATAGACACAGAATTATCAACAGTCAAACTAGATAACCTTTAAACTGACCATGAAGCTGAAGAACATGACCAAGAACATCAAGAACACCTATAGCGACGGTTCTATCGCTATAGGGCCCTTTAGCGACAGTTTATTATTATTATTTTCAAAAAAATAATTAAAAATAGAAAACAAATGGTTTTTAATTATTAAAAATACAAAATAAATTCCGAAAAATTATTTTAAATTCTAAAAAATAGTTTTTAATTATTTTAAGTATATTTCATAAATATTTAATATTTTTTGGAATATAAATGGTATTTATTTATTTAATTATAATATTAAATAAATGATTTAAAAATAGTTTTAATTAATGAAAAATCATGAAAAATTATTTTATGATATTAAAAAATATCTTTAGTTATTTTTGATGACTTTTGATATTTTGTGATGATTTTCATTAATTAATCACTATTAATGATAATTAGTTTATTTAATAGATATATTAAATAAATTATGGAAAAATAGTATTAATGATTTAAAAATCATACAAAAATAATTTAAGTGTTATAAAAATATTTTAAGTTATAAAATATAACTTTTGATATTTTGTCATGAAAATATTAATATTTTAATATTAATAGCAATTATTGGATAATGAATTTAAGTGTTCAAAAATCATATTTAAATAATTTTAAAGTATTAAAAATACTTTGCGATATTATAAATATATTATATTATTATGTGATGATTTTCAATAATATTTTATATTAAATGAATATTAATGATAAATGAATTATGTGGTATTTAATTCATTTAAATACGGTTTTAATGATTGAAAAATTTTGATAAATGATATTAATTATCTAAAAATTATTATAAGTCTTTAAAAATTATTTTGACTGATTAGGAAATTATCTGTGATAATTGTTAAGTGTTAAGTCAGAGTTTAATTGAACTTAAACTCGATATTCGTCCGACTAGACCGTCGGGATGATAAAATTGTGTCGGTTTCAACTCAGACTGCAATAGTTTGACTTAATGCTATGTCTTATGTGTTATATAGACTGATAGGATTATGTGCTATGTGTTTAGGTTATTCTGTGGATATATATATATATATATATATATATATATATATATATATATATATATAACAGAATTATACTGTGATGATATTATTCTAATATTGGAGATCTATATTGCTAATATTAGGTCTTCGAGATAATGCGTTATAAATTGTGTTGCGGTAATCAACGGTTCAGGCAAGTTTCTTTGTACTTAACTCTAACAAGAGTGTTTTATTCAAGCTTATGGTTAATCATTGCTGATTGCCACGAAAATTGTACTCTGTACATCTTCCATGTATAAGTCAGGTATGAAAGGCTGATCACCTTCATTACCAGTTGGTTCAAAAATGTTTGTTCATGTTTAAAACTTGTTCAGTCAAAAGTTTGTTCGTGCTAGTTCTCAATTATATTGCTGAATTATAGCCAGCTTATTATTCATAATCTTCAATCATGATATATCGTTATATTGTTGAACTTAAACTTGATGGGCAACTTTCATGCTCATCCTTGCTATATCATGATAAAACATTGCAGATAAGGCGAATGCGTTCGGATACAGGAAAAGGTTAAGGCCAAGTTCAGCTTGGGATAAAATATGCGGCTATTATGTAATAATATAGTTTGGTAAAGGTGTTATATGTTAGAAAGTTATGAAATGTGTTTTAAGTTAAGGTTACTCGACCTTGGGGATTATGTGTAAGTTTAATATATAAACAATTTATGTTTATATCTTCCGCAAATAGTGATAGTAACAGCGTACCGAATCCGCGGCGATTTGGCGCCCGGATTTGGGGCTATCACATGTTGTTAACACAAAAACCCCTTTCGTATAACTTACAAATGATGAACATAGAGTTAAAGACTCTAGGGACCCACGTGAAGATAGTGAATATACGATTAGAATCGACTTTAATCGATAAAGTTAAAGCCGCTCAAGCTACACACCCGAATCTGATGAATGTGAAGAAGAAGGTAAAAGAAGGCGTTATCTCAACCCTCGATTTAATTGGCCCATTTAAAATCCTCGATCGAGTACGAACTGTGGCCGATAGACTCGTTTTACTGCCAAGTATGTCGCGTGTTCATAACGTTTTTCATGTATCGTTGTTAGTAAAAACTTAGTCTTGGGGGACTTTGGAGCCAAATTTCAGAATAATTAATGAATCTAAAAATTTATGAAATTGTGGGGGTTTTATAGAGCATGTTACAACCGTTCCATAGCCTCAAAAATAGTCTAATTTCGATAACGGGTGAAGAAGTTATGAAGATTTGAAGTATGTGCGTCAAAAGTTGCAAAATCTGGAAAATTGGAGTTAAGTGCCAAAGGTCGAGCGCCTAGGTACTAGGTTTGGCTCTTATAATCTGTTCTTGGGCGCCTAGGCGCTTGCCCAAGGCCAAATTTGGGCGCCTAGGCGCTGGTCAAGTGTTAAGCCAAAATATATCCAGATGTCCTTTAGTAAATTGGGCATAACTTTTTCATACAAACTCCGATTGAGGTGATTCATGATGATTCGAAAATATAACGAGTAGATCTAAAACTTTCATTCTTTATATTTCGAGATTTAAGGTCGGTATTAAGGCCTAAAATGGCTATTTTAGGGACTGCTGTGCATTTAGAGGCAAACGGAGGACATCGGGCATGCACGTATGCAACGTGTAATATTTTCGACGATAAAAGTATTCAAGGTATCCTCACCTCTTTAGCATACCAGATACGTACGTAAATTTCAAAGGGGAAATTTCATAAGGAGTGGAGATTTTTATGAATAAAGATTTAAATTTCTCGAAATATTTTTATGAATATTATGGTGTGGATTTGAAATAATGTTATAGTTGTGGGTAATATTTACAAATTTTGCAAAGTAAACAAGTGGTTATATAATATTTGATTGGTCAGGGAATATTCGTACGATAGCACAATCACTGGTGGACCCCACAATGGAAGTATTGTCGTAGTAAGAAAAAGACAGAATTATCTTTTCTTAAAAATAACGGCGAAAGTGTTATCGTTAAAACTGTTGAACTACTCAGTAGTAAAAGTACAGTAATACGCGTGGTTGCATAGTAGCACATGGTATTG
Organism: Panax japonicus; assembly: GCA_020205505.1. Lineage (NCBI taxonomy): Eukaryota > Viridiplantae > Streptophyta > Magnoliopsida > Apiales > Araliaceae > Panax > Panax japonicus. The sequence goes on from CM035098.1 coordinate 33,319,410, forward strand.
ATTATTGATGCTTACGTCAGAAGTCACTCAGTTATACTCAATTATTGCTATAGTAATTGATGCATCATATCTCTCATATTATTGATTCGATTATTGTCACGGTATCATCTGAATAATATGATATATTATTAAATCATTAATTGAGACGATAAATTTATTTATATTATTAAATTATAATATTTACAATGTCTAGAAGTTCTGTCAAGGAGAGGTTTGGTCATCTAATTGCGCTCCAATAAGGAGAAATCCTTATCGGAAAGACCCCTCTTTCCTGGGAATGACCTGGTTGTTAAATATTATGAGTTATAATATTAATAATGAATAAGTTCGTGTTGATTAAAGATGAATTTGATAGTTCCATTGTCTTGGAATTATTAGTGTTAGTGAAAATCGACATCTATTCCGATGATAATTGATGTCTGGGGGTTATATTGATAAATCAGATAATTAATCGGATAAATGAGAAATTAATTGCTACTAATTCACATGCTTATATAACTATTTGTTCATATGTGTGTACTATTGAATCACATGCGTGTACTATTAGGAGAGTTGGTGCAAGATTGATAATACTTGCATGACTAAGTTAAAGATGGAGGTATAAATGGAGGTACTATACTATTATTCGTATTTTCACATGATTATAACTATTGAATCACATGATTGAACTATTGATTCACATTATTTACTATTAGGAGAGATGGTGCAAGTTTGATAATACTTGCAGGACTAAATTAAAAATGAAAGAAAAGTTGGAGGTATTGTACTGTAATTTTTCGAGCCCCAAAACGTGCAATTATCAAAACTATATTTTTCTATAAATAGAAGCTCATTCTTCCTTCATTTCTCACCATTTCACTAAAGCTATAGAACAATTATTATAGAGAAAAATTATAGAGAGAAAGAAGAAGATAAGTCTGCTACCTCTCTATTCCAGTATTCAGCTTTATTCTAAGGTAAGGGGTATTATTTCTTTTGTATTCATAAAGAGAGCTATTGTTATTCCTTTCCATATTATTCTGTTGGAATAACCTGTCTATGCGAAGTACCGCATACATGGTGAAATTCTTTTGTTATTCTATTCTTTAATATTTTGTTGGAATAACTTGTATATGCGAAGTACTGCATAATGGTGAAATTCTTCTGTTATTCCATTCCTTATTATTATGTTGGAATATCCTGTCTATGCGAAGTACCGCATACATGGTGAAATATTTCTGTTATTCCATTCTTTATTATTATGTTGGAATATCATGTATGTGCGTATTACGCATGACCTGATTCCATTATTTATTATTCTGTTGGAATAACCTATCTATGCGGTCTATCGCATGCCTGGTGAATTCTGTTGTTATTCCATTCTTTATTATTCTGTTGGAATATCCTGTCTGTGCGGATTACGCATGACCTGGTTCTATTTTTTATTATTCTGTTGAAATATCTTGTCTGTGCGGATTACGCATGACCTGGTTCCATTCTTTATTATTCTATTGGGAGTAACCTGTCGGTGCGGTCTATCGCATGCATGGTGAATCCTTCTGTTATTCTATTCTTTATTATTCTATTGGAATAACCTGTCTATGTGGATTACCACATGCATGGTGAATGATCCTTTGTATTCATTCCTTATTAAATTGTGTAAATGATCTGTCTATGTGGATTACCGCATGGCGGGCGAAAATCCATTTGCAGTTTCATATATTCTATTATACTCAGTTGGTTAAAGTTTTGGCTTCTATACTCCACAAAATTAGTAGAATATCCTGGATATTTGTGCTTCATCCAGTATCTTTTCATGGAAATATTCTTCTAAGCATTCTTGAATATTACTCTACAAAACAGTATCATGTTGATAATTGGACGTAATTGGTTTCAGGATAAATTAACTTATAAATCTTTAAAATTTATTCTTGAACTTGTTTTATTAAATTATTATGTCATTGTCATCATCATCATGTTTATATTGTGATGAAAGTCATCTTTGGACTTACGTGCATAGATGGACTTGGTATGATTATAACCAGGGATCATTCGATATAATCATGGCCTGTAATGTTATAAATGATGTGGTAAAAGTCCTCAGTGGCCTGTAGTGCATTGATGGATAGTTTTTGGTAAGAATATGACCAGGGATTAATCGGTATAGTCATGACCATTGATGATTTAATGAATATCCTTGGCCCGTAGTGCTGGGATGACTCGATGATTTGGTTTATTTATTAAGCTAAGTCTTAGAGATAAAAATTGATGAAAATATTTTAAATCATAGAAGATAGTAGATATCATGCTCTACTTGACTCTTCTAATGGATTTCGTATTCCGCTGCAGTTAAACTTGATGTCTATTGTATTTTATCAATTTAACATTGTTGAAGACTAATGATAATTTATTCTGTATTATCTTAGTCATAATATTTCTTACTGGGTTAGTTCAGCTCACCCTTTCTTTCACTGTTCTCTTCAGGAAATGAGAACGTAGCCAGGACTAGTCGAGGAACGGAGTGACGGTCCAGATGATAGCATTAGTAGTCCTCACTATTCTGTTAAATAGTGTGACAATAAATGTAATGAGGACTCCATTGAGTGTGAATATTGTCTAGATGACAATATTCTTATTAAAACTCTTAGATTATGTTTTGTCGTATTTTACACGATTGTTGTATAATTAAGTTGTATTTGAATTTTGTACCATGTATTTGGCGACTCAAGATGGGTGATGTATACCTATTTTGGGGGCGTCTCATACTTGTTCATTTATAGCATGTGATTTTGCTAGACGATTAGGATTACTTCCCAAAAAGTTGCCTATACATTTAAATATTAAGGTAGCAAATAAGGAGATAATTCCTATTGAAAATATTCATAGGAGTTGTTGCGTAGACATACGGGGTTGTAAATTATCGGTAGATTTGATACCGATAAAGTTAAGAGAATTCGATGTAATTCTCAGAATGGATTGGTTGGTAAACCATGGGGCAATTATAGATTGTCAAAAGAAATGTGTGAACCTTAGAACGTTGAGACAACCTCAGGTAGTATTTTATAGGAATACATCGCCGGGACGTTTGTGTTGTCTAATCATGACACAAACTAGGAAATTATTAAGGAAGGGATGTGTAGGTTATCTGTGTCATGTTGTTGATACCCTAGAAAGTGGTAGCAACCATGGAACAAATACCTATAGTTAAAGAATTCGTGGATGTATTTCCAAGTGAATTGTCGGGTCTTCCACCGGATAGGGAGATCGAGTTTGTAATAGACATTAGTACCAGAAGCGGTACCAGTTTCCAGGGCACCGTATCGTATGGCGCCAGTGGAGATGAAGGAGTTAATGGTACAGTTGCAAGAACTATTGCACAGGAAGTACATACAACCGAGTGTTTCGTCGTGGGGAGCACTGGTAATATTTGTCCAGAAGAAGGACGGATCGTTAAGACTTTGTATCGACTACAGATAGTTGAATAAGTTAACGATAAAGAATAAATACCCATTGCCCAGGATCCATGATCTTTTTTATCAGTTAAAAGGGGCTAAGTATTTTTCTAAAATAGATTTAAGAATAGGGTATCACCTAGTTAAAGGTTAGGAAGGAGGACGTACCAAAGACAGCATTCAGGAGTCGTTATGGTCATTACGAGTTTCTGGTAATGTCATTTGGATTGACTAATTCACCAGCTGCATTTATGGATATGATGAACAGAGTGTTCAAATAATATTTGGACAAATTTGTCGTAGTGTTTATCAATGATATCCTAGTTTATTCTAAGATGCCAGAAGATCATGCTGAACACCTAAGAATAGTTTTGGAGACACTAAGGAAGGAGAGGTTGTACGCAAAATTCACTAAGTTTGAATTTTGGTTGGAGAAGGTACAGTTTTTAGGTCATATCATTGACCATGAGGGGATTTCGGTAGATCCAGGGAAGGTGGAAGCCGTGATGAGTTGGGAACAACCGAAAATGCCGACTGAGGTGCGGACTTTCGTAGGATTAGCGGGATATTATCGGACCAGGATTTTTCAAAGATAGCTACTTCATTGACTAACTTGACAAGGAAGACGGTGAAATACGTGTGGACTGATAAATATTAGGACAATTTTCAAGAACTGAAGAAGAGGTTGAGTGAAGAACCTGTTTTGTCATTACCCGATGACACAGGAAATTTCGTAGTTTATAGCAATGCTTCGCATAGAGGACTTGGTTGCGTGCTCATGCAGCATGGCAAGGTCATTGCGTATGCATCAAGGCAGTTGAAGGATTATGAGAAAGTTTACCCTACTCATGATCTGGAACTGGCCGCAGTAGTTTTTGCCTTAATGATATGGAGACATTATCTTTACGGAGAAAATGTGAGATATATACGGACCATAAGAGTCTAAAATATATCTTTACATAGAAGGAGTTGAATATGAGACAGAGGAGATGGCTGGAGTTGATAAAGGATTACGATTGTAAAATCCTGTATCACCTTGGAAAAGCCAATGTAGTTGCTGATGCCTTAGGTAGGAAGGGTCGGGAGAAGTTATCTATGTTAACGGCTCAAACTGAGTTAATAACAAAGATGGCTAGGATGGAAATAGAATTGAAGTTGCCAAGTGAATCGGGGCAGATACTGTTTTCGATAGAGAATCAATCTACCATTATAGAGAAAGTCAAGGAGGTGCAGCTCAAAGCTATTGAGTGTGACCGGGTAAAGGAGCGTCTAACCAATGAAAAGATATTAAGTACAGTCTTGATAACGAGGGGTTATTGAGATTTGAAGGAAGAATTTGGGTTCCGAATGAGACGAAATTAAAGGAGCAAGTATTACAAGAGGCTCATAGTTCGAGGTTCTCGATTCATCCTGGTTGCATTAAGATGTATCAAGACCTTCGACAGAATTTTTGGTGGCCGAACATGAAGAGAGAAATAGCTGAGTATGTGAGTAGGTGCTTGACTTGTCAGAAAGTTAAGGTCGAACATCAATGACCAAGTGGCTTGTTACAGTCATTGGAAATTCTGGAGTAGAAGTGGGAGAATATCACGATGGATTTTGTGGTGGGACTTCCGACAACAACGAAAGGGTATGATGCGATTTGGGTGATAGTGGACCGGTTGACAAAGTCGGCTCACTTTTTTCCAATTAGGGTTAAGTATAACTTAGACCAGTTAGCTAAACTTTATGTTAAGAAAATAATTTCCAGATATAGAGTACCAGTTTTGATTATGTCAAATCGAGATTCACGATTCACATCAAATTTTTGGAAGAGTCTACAAGAGTAGTTGGGAACACAGTTGAAGCTGAGTACGGCATATCATCCACAAATTAAAGGACAGAGCGAGAAAACAATTCATACGTTAAAAGATATGTTGAGATCTTGCGTCATGGATTTTAAGGGTAGTTGGGATGATCATCTACCATTAGTAGAGTTTGTATATAACAATAGTTATCATGCAAGCATAGGTATGCCGCCTTACGAATCTTTGTACGGGAGGAAGTGTAGAACACCATTGTGTTGGGACGAAGTGGGAAAACGCCGAACTGCTAGGGCCAGAATTGGTAGAGCAAATAGTGGATGTGGTGAAGTTGATACGAATGCGTCTCGTAGCAGCTCAAGATAGACAGAAGAAGTATGTGGACTCGCATCGAGAAAATAGGGAGTTTTAAGTAGGCTCCTATATATTTCTTAAGGTATCTCCTTGTAAAGAAAAGATACACTTTGGGAAGAAGGGAAAGTTAAGTCCAAGGTTTATAGGACCTTTTGAAGTGTTAAAACAGGGTAGGTGAGGTCGCTTACATGATAGCATTACCACCAGACTTAGAATGAATACATAATATGTTTCATGTATCTGTGTTACGTCCTTATAAGCTGGATTATAAGCACGTAATAGAGTATGAGCCTATTCATATCGAGAAGGACTTAATGTACAAAGAGGCATGATTCAAATTATTGATAGAAAAGAGCAAGTTATGTGGAACAAAGTTATACCTTCCGTGAAGGTGTTATGGAAGAATCACGATGTAGAAGAAACAACGTGGGAATTGGAAGAAAAGATAAGGAAGGATTACCCTCAATTGTTTGCGTAATGTGAGACGAGATTTTGGGGACAGAATCTTTATAAGAAGGGAAGAATGTAACAACCGAGAAATTCGGATCCTTTGTAAAATAATTGTATTTAATAAAATAATAAATAAAATTATATTACATTGTTATTATTACGTGTTAGTAAGATGAATGTCGTTCTATAATCTAGAAATGTCGGAATGTCGTAGTATTTCGACTACGTGAAAGAATTAAAGTGTTTTAATTTCTAAGATGAAAATAAAAGTTTTTCGAAGAATTTTCTAAAAAAAATACTATTCATTAATTTCTGCTCGGAAATTATTTTTGAACTTCCGAGAAATATGTAACGTAAGAATATCGAGGTAAGACGGAATATGTAATAATAATTCAAATATGGAAAACATAATTTTCGAATGCAAACGTAATTCAAGAATGTTAGGAAAATAAAGAGTTAGAAGTTAATGTAATGATCGTATGATACGTATGTATTGTACGAGGTAACGAATACAAGTATAATACAAAGTATTATACGAGTATTATAAAGGATGGAATATCATATATTACGAATAAGTATACAAGTTAGAATACGAGAATAATACATAAGCAATATGTTATAAGGCTTTAAGCCAAAGGAAACGAATTTGTTGGATTGTGTAGGAAGTGTAAGCCCAATAGAAGTTAATGGAAAAGTTCAATAGAATTAATGTGAAAGCCTAAGTGGTTGTTAAGGAGAAGTTTAAGTAAGTTAACTAATCCAAGCCCAAGCTATGATCCAATGGGTTATGGTGATCCATGGGAAACCAAGATCACATGGTTTAATGTGATGACCAAGTAAAAGTTATGGTGAACAAGTATTGGATAAGTGTTGTGGTTAGCAAGTAAACTTGGTGAGTAAGTAATGAATAGTAAGGAGGTTAGCTTAAGGAGGTTGGATGACCTAAAGACCAAATTACCCTAAATTTAGCAATCCTATAAATAAGAAGCTTGGATTCATTATTTGCTTATTCAAATTTAATCCAACAACTTTCCCTTACAAAGCAACTTAATTGTTAGAGAGAATAAGCACTTAAAAGCTAAACTTCCATATTTGTTTCAAGAAGAAGAAGAACTAGTTCATCAAGGGTAAGACTCTTGTCCTATATTCTTCCATCTCTTCCATGATAGCTTGATAGTGAAGTGAGGGTCTTGTATGCTAAGAAATCATAAGAAGGGATAAGCTAATGACTTAAGTATTAATAAGCCGGGAATAAGCATTTTGTTCATGAATAAGCTATGATAAGGAAGAACTTGTAATACTTATATCATGTTTACATGAATGAATTTAGTATGATAAAAGTATGTAAGAATGATTGTTAGGAGACTTAAACTATCATAGGACATGTGAAGCAAAGTTATATGTAGTTTATACCTTAATAAGCTATAAGCTCATAAAGAATAAGCCATAACTTATCATGAAAATAAGTTGATGTAAAATGTAGGTTATGATGTCAATATGATGGATAGAATCCATTTGAAATGATAATCAAATCCTAATTAATGAAGTTATGCCAGAATTTTCACAACTGGATGATAATCGTCGAATTCGTGAAATTCTTGGATTAGAGGTCGAATTTCGATATTGAGCTCAGAAACATTGGTTTTTGATGGGAACAAGTCTTATTTGGCATTATAGAGTTGCGGACTCGAAAATGACCGAATTCTGACTTAGAACGAAGAAACGAGCATTGAACGTTCACGGACGTTTATCGTTTTTGTTAAAAATGAACTAATAGGTGAATTTTGAGTAAACAAAGTCAAAAATATAAAATTCTTGCATGAACACGTAGAGTATGTGATTTGTGAGATAATGGCTTTTGAAAGAGCCAATTCGGACTTAAAATGATCAAATTAGGAGTCCGGGAAGTTCGCAAAGTAGAAAAACTGTCATTTTCATCTGGTGCACAGAGCTGGCCCCGTGGAGCTAGCCCAAGGTCAACCAGTGGCGCTACAGTGCTGGATACAGTGCCATAATCTACTGATGTTTCACGCCGCAGCGTGGCATAATGAACTAGGACTCGCGCCGCAGAGCCGAGCCCGAACCCTGACCACTGCTAACTCACGCCGCAGCGTGACATAGAGAAGAAAGGGTGGTGCCTGCAGTGCCAGCCCTAGGGTTTGCATAGTAGAAAAAAGTTTCCAAGATAAAAAGAAAGGCAAATGTTTAATGATGAAGTATAAAGTTAATTGGCTTAATGTAACATTGTTTGAAATGTCATAAACCTTAAATATGATAACTAAAGGTTGATCATAACATACTCAAATGTGAATGTAAAATATAATGGCAAGCCAAAACCAATAGTAACAAATCTAAGTCATGATTAGATTGAGAAGAAGGGTAAGATATAGTCGTATACATACTTGATTATATATGACCTAATTTAGTATGTTATGTGATCATATATTGTAGAGACTTTAAAGACTCAAACAGAAAATAATTGTACAGTAGCAGATGCTGAAGGAAAGTATTCTAACCCTTGTCTATGTTCAATCAAGACAAGATTTGTGGTTCATGTATTCTTACACATGAATTGGTATATGATGAAGTCAAAGCCAATTCTTTCGGCTAGACTTAAGATGTTTGGATTTCGTAGAATCTATTGATGTATGGTTAATGTTTTACCAAGCTATATTAGTGTGGTTTTCAAACAAAGACTGAGTATGCTAAAAATGTTTTGTCGTCATACGACAGGCACGTGAGGTTGCCACAACTTAAACGTATATACGTTTAATGAATGTAGTGTTGATCAACATAGAGTAGTATAGGCTGATAACCTAGACGTGCTCGTAAGAAATGACAGACTTACGAACTTTGTGTAGGGATGTCCTTTTTAAAGAAAGTATGAAATGCTCAAGGTCTTGGACCGAAATTGATGTTTTACTGAATATTGTTATTGTAAAACGTTTTAAAGAAAAGAGAAGTGCTATTTTGAATTATCGATAGTACTTCATAACTATTGTTCAGTTATTGAAGATATATGATTTGTATGAGTCAAGCATATTATTAAATAGAATTGTTGTACTTGCTGAGCTAGTCATGATCACTCTTTCTTGAACCATATAAATGCAGCTAAGACCGAACGGACCGAAGGATCCTCTAAGGATAAAGGAAAGGCTAAGGCAGATTGCTAAGTTGGCTATGTAATCGTTTAAGTTTAATATTGTAATATATTTGATATTATAACAAAAACAAATGTAATGGTTATAAAGAACCTAGGGAATGTAAATGTTACTTTGAATATATATATAGAAAATATATTTGTTCTTTTGAGGTTTTCAATTGAATGTATGTGTGAATGGTAGTACCGTGTAGCACCAGGAGTCGGGTTGGAAGGTACTCGGATTTGGGGGCGTCACAGTTCATGTATAAACGGAATATTCTCATATTGAACAGTTCAATCACAGAATAGTTCATCTCATAGAAACAGTGAAGTGTTAAAATTGTGGCACAAGGCCTTATACGTTCTACCACCTTGTACAAATATCACACATTTGCACAAAGATAAAACTTCTCAAGTTCAACATCTGAGAAGTTTAAGAAACTAGCATTCATTTAAAATATGAATGAAGTTAGGAAACTTGCCTTACGTACAGCTACTACTTACAGTTTACGCTGAATTGTTTACCAAAATCCCTATATAATTAACACATAAAGAAATAACACATACACCAATTAGTTATATGTTTGACTTACACATTGGTTTACTTAACTTTTCTTCTTAGGGTTCATGTTCTTACAATCTAAGTTTACGCGACCAACTTTCTTTACTACTTTACGGTGTTATGACATACGGATATGTCTTACTCATACGATCATCATCTTGGATGATTTACATTCTTATCTTCTTCTTATAACTCTTTTAGGACTTAGCACACATCGAATCTCTACTAATATTCCATATGGTACTCTGAGTGGTTTCCCATAAATAACAAACTAGTTTTTCATCTCATCTACAATGTCTATCGCAGCGAGTTAGATCAGTTGCCAGTTTCGTATATACCTCCGTTATCTGAAGGAATTATTTAGCCCAACTCCCATATGTCAATCATTAAAGATTACAATTGTGCCATAACCTAAACTTAACTTAACTTATTCAAACCATTAAAACTATAATGTTCGTTAAGTCGATTTCTCATTCCTTATGGCTTTCTGGCAACTAAATGTCATACCTTAGGATTCATTCTTTGTCGTCTAAGTCATACAGTCTTTTCTATACTTAGAACGATCATTCAATGTTAATACTACGCATTCATAGCGTTAAGCATTTTACATTACCTTATTCACATCTTACAACATCTGGTTCATTCGACTCGCAATGTTATCCAAGTTATAATTATTAACTCAGCTTCTTAACATTATACGTCATTATCTTTAATTCAGTTTCTTCACCATTCACGGGTTTAACCATTAGTCTTCATTACCTTACGGTTAAACCATACACGGCGTGTCGGTTCTACCCATTTAATATTCATGTAAACTCAACTCTTATGTCAGCTAAAATGTTTAACGCTTACTTTTCATTATAACATTCTCTATCTGACTTACCCTCGGACTTTTATTATTCTTATTACTGTTCGTTACGGCTTTCTTGATAATTCATATCTTACGTACTACTTTCATTAACGTCTAAGTCATACAACCAATATATACTTAGAACATTCACCCGACGCGAATACGGTTCACGAGAATCGTTTACGTATTCTGCGTTCACGTTGTTCGTCTCTTAACCTCTCATTCAACATTTACCCAAGGTTTTAATCGCTTTCACTCGTTATCCATTACATGAACCCCACATTCATTATTCTTTCTTAATGTCAAAGCCATACGTTTCATTGTATGCTAAGACTGGTTGATCATCGCAACTACGTTGTGTTCACAGCGTCTATACGCTTTACACTTATTCCTTATTATGACATCATAACATCGAAATGTTATACATCACCCTCGTCACTCAATGCCTAAGGAATCACAATTATAGCAATCCCCCACGTTTGTTTTATCGCAACCACGGTCCCCAAATATCGATTACGTATTTTGCATTTACATTATTTGTCTTTTAATCTCGTTCAATCTTTCCTTCAACCTTTACTAAAGGTTTAAATCACTTGATTAAGTGTTACATTATGTGAACTAAATATTCATTATCTTTCCTTACACTTCCCCCAGGAGTTGAGCAATTAAAAGCTCTTCTTTGGGTCTTGCTCTGCACCGGTGTTATGACGTTGGTTCCTTCTTTATTGTTCGCAGCTGCAGCACCACTTACCAGTACCTTTCTCTCTGGGTTGGCGCTGCGGCGCCAGTTCTAAACCTCAGAAAAAAAAATTCTATGTGTTTAACATGTTTGAGACGCCTATTTTTGAAATCTTATAACTTCTTTGTTATAACTCGGAACGAGGTCATTCCAAAGCCATTTTCTTAATTATCTTCCATACCTCAACTTCCCTTAGATAGAATTCATTCTAAATTCGTTAACATTCCATTCAATTGGCTTAAATTCCATCCTTTATTTGTTTTACGTTATTAACGTTCATCGTTCGCTCGTCCGTAATTCGGTCATCCGAACTCAGAAATAGCTCGTTCTTGAGTTCACAGCTCACGTCTTATATATTTTCTTATATTCTTATGAAACCCTACACATTTGGGTTTATTTATATATTTTCTACTTCTCGTTCATCTTTTACAAAAATTTTGCCATAACTTCGTTATAGCTAAGTTCAATCCTTTCTTCATGAACGTTTCTACCGTTCCTGACCAAGAAATAAGCAACTAACTTATACGCGATGGTTTTAAACTTGTCCATCAACAACAAGTTATACTACGATGGTTTTAAATTTGTTCATCAACAACGTTCTTCGTATTCTTCGCGTGTTTTTCGCGTTCTTCATTCATTCTTCGTTTTTAATCGATATTTTGATTAAGATTTCACTTTTTCTTGGAATTTAGTGTTATGAAACACCATTCCTTACTAATATCACCAAATTATTCATATGATTCATTCGGATCGCTCAAATTCATTGCGAACTTTATACTTCCTTAAGAAATTTATAAACTAAACTTCTAATTCTTACTTCTTTGTTTTCTCATGATTTCAATCATATGAAAATCATTCTTAACATCTTTTAATTCTATTCTCATTAAGCTATGTTTTTAACATAGAAAACTTAAAGAAAACTTATATTAAACTAGGTTTTGGATTACCTTTCTTTGTTAATCTTCTTTCGTTGGACAAAGTTTGCACTCAGGCTAGCTTTTTCTCTTCCTTTCTCTCCTCATCCGAGCTCTCTCTCTCTCTCAAGTGTTAGTGATTTTCAAAATCACCAACAAATGAGCTAAGGCTCTCTTATATAGAAAACCAAGGCTAGGGGTAAAATAGTCATTTTGCCCCAAAGTTACTATTCAAACCCTAACCCTTAGAATTTTGTCAGGTGAATAGTGTATATTTCGTCTTTTTCCTCAGAAGTATTTTTATTCTCAGAAAAATTTTATTTTCGTCTTGAAAATTCTTACTCGTTCAGTCTAGCTCGTAGCCGGAATCCTCCCGTATTATAATCATCTTAGGTTTTAGAAATATTAATAAACACATAGCACATAATATTATTAATAAAAATTTATTTTATTAATAACTAATTCTTTAAACTTAAATTCTGGACAATCTGGTTCTCCGGGTTGTCACATAACATGTATCATGGCAACGTCTCAAACTAAATCGGATAATACATGACTCGGTCTTGAGCTCGGTTTATCACGGTGTTAAAAATGCTATTCATCTCCTCCATCTTGATCTTCTTTGCTTGTATTTCCCCTTCTGCTACTCCTACACGCTGAGAAGCTTCCTCGTACACATCTTTAACTCTTGCTCTCTTAGCAGATTCTTCTTTCAATTTTTCCTTCAGCTTCGCAATCTCCTTCGTCAGCTACTCATTCTCCCCCTCAGTGTGAATCAGCTTCCATTTAACATTACTCAGACACTCGTCATGATACTGGATGTCATCGTCCTTCTACGCCATCAAAGTCTGACGTTCAGCTACTAGCTCCTCCAACTCCTCGACTCTATCTTGAAGCTCAATATTGCGATCGTATACTTCATCGTATATATGAGTTGTGATAGAGTTTGGTGGAAACTCTTCCTCCTCCTCATCCTCATCCGTTTGTGGCAACTCAATGGGGTTTTCCTCATATGTATCTACCACATCCTCCTCATCAAGTATGCCCTCCTACTCAACCACTATGACCAATAAAGATGACTCCCACGGCAGCAGTTGTTCCAAGACCACCTGAATATCTTGAGGCTCCTCCTCTCTAGGCATCTGAGATCCCTCTTCCCTAGTTTGACTGGATTCTCCCATATTAGCCATCCTAACAACAAAAAATTTTAAGTTTTTAATTACTAATCGTCACTATTCAACACTCACGAGCACATAGGTTGCGACCACATAAGCACATAAAGTGTTTTATTATTTTTTTCTCAAAACTCAATAAGAGTTTATTACCACTATCTTTTCAAAGGTTACTTCCTAAGGTTTTCCCCCACCTAAGGATCATAACCTAAAGCTTTGATACCAACTTGTGACACCCCCAAATTTGGGTACTTCATTCTCACAAGATTTGGTATTCACTTTCCATTCATTCAATTCTAACTACCCAAATATAATAAAATTTAAATAATAAATCTTCCCATTAAAGGGTTACATAACTTAATTAATAAATCTCCCAGGTTATCTAGCCTTTAAAACATACACCAAGTACGAAAAATTAAATAATTACATCACATTGGTTAAAATAAAGTCTGACTTTATAAAAGTCAATAAATGTACAAGTCTTCAACACTTGTTCATTTTTTCTTTCCCTTTGCTAGTAGTAGGTTCATCAACCTTCTCAACTTTAGTTGCAATGATTATATATGCAAGAGTGAGCAAACAAATGCTCACTTGAAATTACAATGAATAATATCAACATAATAACTGCCAATGAATAGGCTCAATAGAACTGAATAATATTCTTTATCAATAATAATCAAGAATCAAAATCAGAATTTAAAATATATTTGAGAGTCACATATAACAATCCAAGATTTTATTTGTAATTTAAAATATTTATTAAATTGTTTGAATGTTTTAATAAATATTTTATTAATATAGTTGTTGCTTGTAGGTATTTGTGAATTAAATTATTAGATAATACTCTAATTTAATTTAATAGTTAGAGAGTTGTTAAAGATTAAATGAATGGGTATTATTATTGTTTTAATTTAATAATAAAAGTGGTATATTAATTTATTAAATAAAAATTATAATGAGATCATAATTTTGTGATATTTCGATTAAGTGGAAAATGTATTTAGTATGTTGTAATTAGTTTATTTAACTAATGTTGGATGTGGAGATCTAAATAAATAATATGGGACTATAAACTATAGTATAAATGATTTATTAAAATAAATTAAAGTAGTTTAAATGGATTTGCCCAAACAAGGCTTAAAGGTATTAAGTCTTTAATTTTTAAAGTGTTTTACCAAACAAAGTCTTATGGATTTTGAATTTTGAACTTTGAATTATAATTATAATAAATCAAATAAATCAAATAATAAATAAAATATATTTATAACCTATATACGTTTACATTTTGTAACTGTTATATTTAGTATACGTATTATGGCTAGGCTATCAATATTTTTACGCATAAGTGTTAGTTGCTAAGCCTAAGAAGATAGAAAGAAGAAGAAATTACAGATACTAGAGAGAGTTTGAGAGAGTTGAGCGAGAATTTCTGAGATTTCCCAAGCAATTCTCTGAGTTTATCAAAGATTATTACCGGCAATTGAAGGTATTTTCATAACCTTAATATTATATTATATATATATATATATATATATATATATATATATATATATATATATGTTTTATGTCATGTATTTCTATTCTTTGTGAATCCAATTTTTCTTGAATTGTTGTATAAACTGAATTATTACAATTGTAAGTAATTGTAATGCTAGAGTTTATGTTTAGACGAGAATTAGTATGCTAATTATGATTAAAAAGAAAGAAAACTATTTTCAATGTATGTTTATACATATGGCTTGTGAAAGTACGAACTTTGGTGGCTAATTTATAAACCAATCTGTAAATTGAGCCTAAAATATGTTAGTTCATAAAGAAATGAAGAGAACGTAGTTTGATTGATTTAATTTGGACAAGAATTGTGATCATAGTGATGATTTTTGTAAAGGATGTCAAATATGGTGTTTTTATATAAAACATGGAATTTAAAGGATTTAAATTAGTTGTAGTTGTTGTTTAATTATTCTAAGTTAATGTATATGTGAGGAATCATGTTTGTATGAGTCCTATGTCAATTGGGTATGCTTAATTTACTATTTTGTGGATGAAATTTGTGTTAGTTGGCTTAGAACATAGTCAAAACTTGCGTTCTACAAAACTGGTACTGGTGCCAAGCGCGGGCGCGCCGGACTCTAAGGTAATTATGGCGCGGTCGCGCCAGTAGTCAGTCAAACCCAGTGAAGTCTGCTACTTCTGCAGACTTTAGACACCCATTGTTACTTGGTCTAATGTTATGTTAATGTGAGAAACATGTAATGAAGCAGTTAAAACAGAATTGTATCATGTGGTTAGTAATTCTAAAGTGTAAAATTAGTAAGTTGTGAAAATGATATGTTATTTAATGAATAATGAATAAGTGTTGTGAAGTTAACACTTGTGATTCTGAAATGTGTATGGTAAAGAAGGACTTGTACTAAAATAACAAGTTTAACTAGAAGTGAGTGTTATTTTGGAAAGTGGATGTTAGTATATCTAATAGATATTATGATTCTAATACTATGTGTAGGTGAACGTGAGTTATAAATTTATAGCTTACGCACGAGGCAAGCTTCTTACCCTAAACTTTTATTGAGCAAGTTCGAGTAAGCTTTAAGCCTAACTTTATTGGAGAAAGTTTTTAATTCTAATCATTGTTGATCTACTCTAACTCGTTTATAGTTAAGCAAGTTTCTTTAGTTCATTCTTTTATAGTGAATGCTTCTTGAACTCTAATTCCTAGTATTGAACTGTCGTATTTTAATTACTTTGCACAAGTTATTATCATGTTGAGCAATCTTTGTTTCCAACTTGCTATCAGTTAATGTATGTTCAGTATATCAATTTCTAATTTGACAAGATCATAGACCTATCTTATTATTGTTCAAGCAAAGGTTTATCATTTTATTCAATGCTTATGCTTTCTAGTTATTTCCAAGCATGAGTTTAATATATAGTCGGTTCACCTATGATTCTCAATTATTCTATATTATGTTGTTATTGATCAACCGTAGTGTAATCAAATTTTGTTGATTCAATTAATCCTTTAGTTGATGATCGTGAAACTCTAAATTACCCTTGAAGTTTATCCAAACCAAACTTTCTTTGGTGCGGACTTGTACTCTAAAACTGAGAAGAACAACCCTATTTTAGGGGTACGCAATGTGTTTAGATGTTTGTGCACAATACATGGTACGAAGGGTTGATCCCCCTAAGTATGTGAAGTCCCTACAGTATAACTATTTAGGTTAAAAGTTGAAAGATTACTTGTAACCGTGGATATATTTCTTGGTCTTATGACCCTCAGATATATTTCATATTTTGATTCCAGTTTTTGGTTATCATTGATAGAGTAATATTCAGTTTTGATGAGCCTATTCATTAGCAGTTATTATTCTCTTGTTGTTCATTGATATATCTAGTGAGCATTTGTTTTGTTCACTCTTGCATAAATATAATTATTGCAGCTAAGGTTGAGAAGGTCGATGAACCTACTACAAACAAAGGAAAATGAAAAATGTACAAGTGATGAAGACTTGTAATTTATTGGCTTTTATGTTAATAGACTTTATTTAAATGATGTGATGTAACTATTTTTATTTTCGCACTTGATTTATGTTAAAGGTTAGATAACTTAGGAGACATTTTGATTTAATGATGTAACCCTTTAATGGGAGGATTTATGGTTTAAATGTTATCATATTTGGGTAGATAGTATGAATGTATGGAAAGTGAACACCAAGTCTTAGGGGAATAAAGTACCCAGATTTGGGGGTGTCACATCACAAGACCATGAACTATGTCCAAGGTTATAAGTATTCTTTCAACTTAAACCTAAACAGACATAAGACTGTAGGGACACCCCGTACTTAGGGTGATCAGCCCTTTGTACCATGTATTGTGCACAAACATCTAAATGTTTCGCATAATAATCCCCTATAATAGGGTTGTTTTTCTCAGTTTTAGAATACAAGTCCACACCAAAGTAAGTTTGGTTTGGATAAGCTTCAAGGGTAATTTAGAGTTCAACAAACATCAACTAAGGATTAGTTGAATCAAAAGTGTAATAACAATATGCTATGGAATAATCATGAGTCATAAGCGAAATCAACATTATACATCACAATCATGTTTTAGAAATGAACTAGAAAGCATAGGCACTGAATATTATAACAACTTTGCTTGAACAACAATAAGTTAAGGCTATAATCTTGCTCAACAAAAGAAATTGGTTAATGAAAATTCATAACTGATAACAAATTTGAGAAAGAAAACTTGCTCATCATAAGAATCATAGAATTTAGGAATTTGCATAATAAGAAAAAAGTTACAGATAGGAACCCTTCTCAAAGTAAGAGTTTGGTTGAAGAGTTTGCATGAACATAATCAAGTTAGAACAATATATAAGAAAGGTTAGGAACTTGTTCAATGTATCAACAAGGTTTAAGCACTTGCACAATCGTAAAAGTAGAGTTAGAGAACTTGCCTCGTGCGTAGGTTAAACAATCACTACTCACGTTTACCACAAGTCCTACACATACCATATGTATTGAAAATACTCATTAGTTACACTAATATTAACTTCATGAGTTTAGTTCCCACTTTTAGTATAACTCACTAACTAAGTTTAAGTTTAAACAACATCATATCTTTTCATGAGTATCATATTTTAGCTCTATTACAACTAATTAAATTATCATGCCATTGCACCATATACACAATAATAACTTGATACAACATCCTATTACATTTTTAACATGTTATCATGCACTTTAGATTAGGTTATACTAACACACAAAGGACTGCACTTGTATTCGTGCATCCCGACGCCCTCTGTGACGCCCCCAAAATAGGTCCATTCCATCCAACCCATTTTGAGTCGCCAAATACATGGTACAGAAACAACTACAACTTTTACAACCCATAAACTGTGAGTTTGAATACAAACATTGTCATCTAGACAATATACATACCCAACTATGTCCTCAATACAATTATTAATATATTATTTTACAAAAATGGTGAGGACTACTAAACAACTCTCTCAAGGACCATCAATTCATACCCCGACTCGTACTCGCTATATTCTCGTCTCCTGAGAAGAAAAATGGAACAAAAAGGAAAAGGGTGAGCTCAACTAGCTCAGTAAAGAATATTATGACTAAGATAATATACAACAAATTATCGTTAGCCTTCAACAGGGAAAAAATCTAATAGAATACAATAGACAACAAGTTTTAAATCAATATTCGCAGCGAAAAATATTAATTCATAGAAGAGTTACGTAGATGATGAAATCTACTAATGTCTATGAATTTAACAATCCATCAACAGTATTTTTATCCCTGTAACATCAATCAATGCACATCTTGAATCATATATTCATCCTTGCACTACAGGCCAAGGATATTCATCTGTTGGTCATGTTCATCTAAACACCTGCTCATCTTTGCACTACGGGCCAAAGATATTCATCAGAAATCATTCATCTTTGCACTACAGGCCAAAGATATTCAATAATAACATCCTTTAAGACTGAAGATGATAAAAAAATATTTTTAAAGAAGCGAATCCAGTGAAACAAAATGACAAGGATTAAGGATTAAGGATTCGTACTTTGTTTTATCCATGTCCAAAAATACCTCAAAAATAATCATAGTGGTGTAAAATTCAAGAATGATCAAAACATGGATACAATCAAAGCTAGTATCCACAATAGATATTTTGGACGAAAAGAAAAAAAATAATTTTTCTGTGAATAGTGCCGTATTCGTGAATAGTGTCGTATACGTGAATAGTACCGTATACGTGAATAGTAACTCCGGCACAAAAAGTTCCAAATTTGATAAAAACATTCACCAATATTTCGGCATAATGATATTGAAGAAAATAATATCATTTAAGAAGAAAATAACATCCCTTACCTCAAAATAACCGTACTTCTGACTGAATTTCGGTATAGTGCTGACAAAAACTAGCACCGTATAGCAACACTAAAAGTATACTCACAAGAATACGCTCGATAATATAGAGAGAGAACGAGAGAAAATTTTGTTTCTGGTGTGATTTTCAATTCTAACTTAGCCCTCTATTTATAGGAAAATGTTAGAACGCCAAATGAGACTAAATAATAAAATAATATTATTATTAATCAACATTCCTACGCATGCTTGTTGACAACTTCAGCCCCTCAATGCTGAAAATTTTAGCAGCCCATGTGTATTCAACACCCACCAAAAAGTGGGTCCCACCATAATTAATAAAAAAATTATTTTATTTTTCGTAACTTCAATAATTCATAAAAAATAGCCTGTTAATCAGAAAAAATTGAAACTCACGACTTTCCATGGGAAATTCCATTCTCTACAACGTTGCAGAAGAAAATTTTTCCAAATTCCAAACAGAAATTGACCGAAATCCACAAACGGGCAATTTTACAGTCTATACTCAATTTTCGGTCAAAAATTATGTCCACCGACACACAAAACATGTGTTAAACATTTAATGCCACAAAAATACTCTACCTCCTCATATACTCATATATCCCACATTCATTGTAAAAATATCATCGTTAATATATTATTAAAATAATATATTTAAATGAATTGTTTTATCAGAAAAAGATAAAATATTAATTTTCAACAATTGTCACATTAAAAATTTTCTCCATCTATATCCACATAAAATAAATATTTTCTTTATCATAATAATCAATAATTAATTATTAAAAATAATATTACAGAATCACAGTACTGACAACCAGGCCGTTCCCAGGATAGAGGGGGCTTTCCAATAAGGATTTCTCCTTACTGGCGCGCAATTAGATGACCAAACCTCTCCTTGACAGAACTTTCTAGACATTGCCAATAATGTTATCTGATAATATTATTCAAATAATATGAATTATTGATCTGATAATGGAAAATACTGTGCAATGACAATTATTGAAACAATAATAATATAAATATCAACGCAGCAATTATTGAATCAATAAAGTAATGAACAGTAACTCCTGTAGCAATTATTGAGTAGTGCCTTCTTACGTAAGGATCAATAATTCAAAATACTGTGCAATACCGTGTGCTACTGTGCAACAACGCGTATTACTGTATTTTAACCACCGGGTATTCCAACAGTGTAAACGGTAACAACTACGCCGTTATTTTTAAACAACTTATATTTGTCGTTTTCTTCCTCCAATCGCTTTCCGTTATGGGGCCCACACATGGCTGCGCCGTCGTACATATATTCCCCGACAATACGAATATTCCACGACCAAACGAATATTCCCCGACAACAATGAATATTTTATAACCACTTGCTTATTTTGAAATATTTGCGTATTTTACCCATAACTATCCACATTAATCAAATCAACCCTTAGTATTCAAAATAATAATTAAAGAAAATTAAATTTCATTTATTAATTATTTAGGGTCTTACAACCTCCCCTCCTTATGAAATTTCGTCCTCGAAATTGACATACGTACCTGGTGTTTCGAAAAGGTGAGGATACCTCGCTTTCATTTCCGTTTCCAACTCCCAGGTCATTTCCTCTATAGCATGATTCCTCCATAAAACTTTAACTTGTGGTATTACCTTCGTGCGTAGGACATGCTCCTTCCTATCCAAGATCTTGATAGGTACCTCCTCATACGTTAAATCTTCGGCTATCTCGTCCGGTTCTAACTCAATGACGTGGTTCGGGTCTTTCACATATTTACGAAGCACAGATATATGAAAAATATTATGAACACGAGACATACTTGGAGGTAACGCGAGTCTATAGGCTACATTACCTACTCGATCAAGAATTTGAAACGGACCAATAAATCGTGGATTAAGCTTTCCTCTCTTCCCGAATCTTGTAACTCCCTTCCATGGGGCAACACGCAACAATACATGATCCCCAACACTAAATTCTACGTCCTTTCGATGAAGATCCGCATAACTCTTTTGTCGATCTTGTGCCGTTTGTATACGTTGTCGAATCGTTTGGATCTTCTCCGTAGTCATACGTACTAACTCGGGTCCCAATAATGTTGTTTCACCCACCTCGTCCCAACATACTGGAGAGCGACACTTTCTTCCATACAATGCTTCAAATGGGGCCACACCAATGCTTGCCTGATAACTGTTGTTGTAGGAGAATTCCACCAATGGTAAATATTTATCCCAACTGCCCTTGAAGTCTAGGACACAGAGTCTTAATAAATCTTCAAGAGTTTGAATAGTCCTCTCTGATTGTCCGTCCGTTTGAGGATGGTATGCCGAACTGAATCGTAACTCTGTACCCATAGCTTTTTGCAAGCTAACCCAAAATCTTGAAGTAAATCTTGGGTCACGATCCGAAACTATGGATATTGGCATGCCATGCAATCTTACAATCTCATTTACGTACATTTGAGCAAGACGTTCAAGGGAATAAGTCTCCCGTATCGGCAAGAAATGAGCAGACTTGGTTAATCTATCAACAATAACCCAAATAGCATTGATGCCTTGAGAAACCGTAGGAAGACCCGTAACGAAATCCATAGTAATGTGTTCCCACTTCCATTTCGGAATCTCAAGTGGTTGCAATGGACCCTTTGGCACTTGATGCTCCGCCTTTACACGTTGACAAGTTAAACACGTTGAAATAAACTTTGCAATCTCTATCTTCATATTGTTCCACCAAAATGTATATCGAAGATCACGATACATTTTGGTACTTCCAGGATGAATTTCAAACGGTGTATTGTGTGCCTCCATCATGATCTTGTACTTCAAATCAGAATCATTAGGAATACAAAGTCTGGAGTGGACTCGAAGTATTCCTTCTTCATCAATTCTCGCTTCTGGAATGGCACCTTCTTGTACTTTCGTCTTCATATGCATCCGTTCTGGATCGGTGGCTTGAGCAACCTTAACTTTTTCTATTAAAGTTGGCTCTATGCGTATACTTGACATCATTGCACTCATTCCTGCATATGATCTTCTACTCAATGCGTCAGCTACCACGTTCGCTTTTCCAGGATGGTATTGAATAGTGTGGTCGTAATCTTTCAACAACTCGAGCCAACGTCGTTGCCGCATGTTGAGTTCTTTTTGAGTGAAGAAATATTTGAGGCTTTTATGATCTGAATATATCTCCACTTTCTCCCCGTATAGATAGTGCCTCCAGATCTTTAGCGCGAAAACGACTGCTGCCAACTCTAGATCATGAGTAGGATAATTCCTCTCATACTCTTTAAGTTGTCGCGAGGCATAGGCTATGACTTTCCCACGTTGCATGAGAACACATCCTAACCCTTTGCCTGAAGCATCGATGTAGATAACAAATCCATCCGAACCAGATGGTATTGTTAGAACAGGTGCCGAAATAAGTCTCCTCTTAAGCTCTTGGAAACTCTTCTCGCATTCCTCGCTCCATACGAATTTTGTATCCTTCCGAGTTAGCTGAGTTAATGGAGTAGCAATTCGAGAAAACCCTTCCACGAATCTCCGATAATAACCAGCTAAGCCCAAAAAGCTACGTACTTCAGTGACCGACTTCGATTGCTCCCAACTTTGTATTGCTTCAATCTTTGTCGGGTCAACAGATACTCCATTTTTTGATACAACGTGCCCAAGGAATGCTACTTCCTCAAGCCAGAACTCGCATTTCTTCAACTTAGCATATAACTTGTTTTCATGAAGCCTTTAGAGTACCAGCTTCAAATGGTGCTCATGATCTTCACGGCTTTTGGAATATATGAGGATGTCATCAATAAAGACAACAATGAATTGATCCAAATAATCCTTGAATACTCGGTTCATCATATCCATGAAAGCAGCAGGAGCATTAGTCAATCCAAAAGACATGACTAAGAATTCATAATGCCCATACCGAGTTCTGAAGGCAGTCTTTGGAATATCCTCAGTTCTAATTTTTAGCTGATGATATCTAGAACGAAGATCGATTTTTGAAAAGAATTGTGCTCCTTGCAACTGGTCAAACAAGTCATCAATACGAGGTAGAGGATACCTATTCTTGATGGTGACATGGTTCAATTCCCGATAGTCAATACAAAGTCGCATACTCCCGTCTTTCTTCTTTACGAATAAAACAGGAGAACCCCAAGGAGATGTACTAGGACGAATGAAATCGATGTCCAATAACTCCTGTAGTTGGACTTTTAACTCCTGAAGTTCAATAGGAGCCATTCGATATGGGGTTTTAGAAATGGGCTTTGTACCAGGTTCAAGATCAATAAAGAATTCAACTTCACATTCTGGGGGTAGACCGGGAAGTTCTTCAGGAAATACGTCAGAAAAGTCAATAACAACAGGAATATTATTCAATTTTGACGTGTCTTTATTCAAATCCATAACATGGGCTAAGAAATCTTGACATCCGTTTTTTAATAAACGAATAGCTTTATGATTAGATATGACAGTGATTGATTTTAATGGTTTAGTTGCCTGAATTCGAACAACAGGTTGATTAGGAATATGAAAACTAACAACCTTACGAAAACAATCAATTTTGGCATGATGAGTAGTTAACCAATCAATCCCTAAAATCACATCAAAAGCAAGTATCTTTAAAGAGATCAGGTCAACAGGTAAGGTGATGGTGCCAACTTGAATGAAACAAGATTTATAAACAGTGGATATGATAAAAGTTTCTCCTAACGGAGTTTCCACAGATAGGTCAAAGTCTAATTTCTCCGGAGTCAAGTTTAAACGTTGAGCGCAAGCAGGAGAGATAAATGAATGGGTAGCACCGGTATCAAGTAAGGTATAAACTTCGCAAGAATTTATAAATAACTTACCCGTGATCACCTCGTTTGGGTTCCTCGTATTTTGACCAGTCACAACAAACGCTCTTCCAGGAACCGTTGACTTTGACTTTTCTGGGACAGCCTTCTGAATCACCGTCCCCGCTAGAATTGGTTTCTCTACCGTACAATCTCGAGCTATATGTCCTTCCTTTCCACAATTATAACATACCTTGAACTGTTGTGGGCAGTTTGGACTGATATGTCCCTCTTTCCCGCATTTGTAGCATATGACCGGTGGTCTTTCTCCTCCCTTAGAACCAGTTGCTGCCGGAACTGTCGTCTTCACATGGTCGTTGTTAAATCTCCTCTTTTTAAAATCTCCTCCTGACTCGCTTCTTTTATTTTCATAGCTATGATTACCACCAGAGTGGTTACCATTTTTGTCCGTCTTTTTCTTTCTCCACTGGTTATTATTGTTTTGCTGACTGCTATCTCCAGTATGATCCTGATTGTGGTACCTCGGTTGACCGTACTCGTTATCTCGCTCCAACAATTGAGCCATGTTAACAACATCTGAATAGAGAGAAAATTTATGAGAGATGAGATATTGTCATATGCCGGGTTTCAAACCTCTCAGAAACATCTGCGTCCTACGTTCCTCATTCTCCACCAAATGAGGTGCAAACCTGGATAACTCTGCAAACTTTACCTCGTACTGAGACACCGTCATGTTATTTTGTTCTAATCTGATGAACTCCACTTCCTTCATATGACGAACACTTTCAGGAAAGTATTTGTCATTAAATAGTTTCTAAAACGTCTCCCAAGACTTGCTGAGTGCGGCTGGATGGGTACGCTTCACAGACTCCCACCAGTAGTCTGCCTCGCCACGGAACATAAAGGTGGCGAATGGAACCTTCTGTTCCTCCGTGCATCCCAAGACATAGAATATCTTGGTAATTTGCTTGACCCATGTCTCCGCCATGATCGGATCTGGCTTTCCCTTAAATTCTGGTGGTCCCAACTCTTTGAACTGCTTGGCTGTGACAACCCGTGAATTGTTATCATTTCCTCCTGTATTTTGAACACGAGTCTCCCTCGTCTGATTTTGCATGAACTGCAAAAAGCTTATAAACATTGCATCGTTCATCGTCTGATCAGTGGTGTTGTTTACAGAAGGAACATTGCCAGCCTGTTACACGTTCTCCTCGTTGGTGAGTACAGGCGTCTCCACGGTCTCATTTCCACTGTTAATATTCTCAGTCGACATTCTCAAATACTGTCATAAAACAAGGGTTAATTAAGGAAATCAATATATCACATAATATCCCTATACATACTGACCAACTAACAAATAAACTTAGGTAGGACACACTAGCGAAGGATTTACTCGTCTCTCCCCTCCTAGTTCTATTCCCCGATCTCCGCCAGAGATCATATCCCTAAGCTCTGATACCAACTGTGACGCCCCCAAAATAGGTCCATTCCATCCAACCCATTTTGAGTCGCCAAATACATGGTACAGAAACAACTACAACTTTTATAACCCATAAACCTTGAGTTTGAATACAAACATTGTCATCTAGACAATATACATACCCAACTATGTCCTCCATACAATTATTAATATATTATTTTACAAAAATAGTGAGGACTACTAAACAACTCTCTCAAGGACCATCAATTCATACCCCGACTCGTACTCGCTATATTCTCGTCTCCTGAGAAGAAAAATGGAACAAAAAGGAAAAGGATGAGCTCAACTAGCTCAGTAAAGAATATTATGACTAAGATAATATACAACAAATTATCGTTAGCCTTCAACAGGGAAAAAATCTAATAGAATATAATAGACAACAAGTTTTAAATCAATATTCGCAGCGGAAAATATTAATTCATAGAAGAGTTACGTAGATGATGAAATCTACTAATGTCTATGAATTTAACAATCCATCAACAGTATTTTTATCCCTGTAACATCAATCAATGCACATCTTGAATCATATATTCATCCTTACACTACAGGCCAAGGATATTCATCTGTTGGTCATGTTCATCTAAACACCTGTTCATCTTTGCACTACGGGCCAAAGATATTCATCAGAAATCATTCATCTTTGCACTACAGGCCAAAGATATTCAATAATAACATCCTTTAAGACTGAAGATGATAAAAAAATATTTTTAAAGAAGCGAATCCAGTGAAACAAAATGACAAGGATTAAGGATTAAGGATTCGTACTTTGTTTTATCCATGTCCAAAAATACCTCAAAAATAATCATAGTGGTGTAAAATTCAAGAATGATTAAAACATGGATACAATCAAAGCTAGTATCCACAATAGATATTTTGGACGAAAAGAAAAAATAATAATTTTTCTGTGAATAGTGCCGTATACGTGAATAGTACCGTATACGTGAATAGTAACTCCGGCATAAAAAGTTCCAAATTTGATAAAAACTTTCACCAATATTTCGGCATATGATATTGAAGAAAATAATATCATTTAAGAAGAAAATAACATCCATTACCTCAAAATAACCGTACTTCTGACTGAATTTCGGTATAGTGCTGACAGAAACTCGCATCGTATAGCAACACTCAAAGTATACTCACAAGAATACGCTCGATAATATAGAGAGAGAAAGAGAGAAAACTTTGTTTCTGGTGTGATTTTCAATTCTAACTTAGCCCTCTATTTATAGGAAAATGTTAGAACGCCAAATGAGACTAAATAATAAAATAATATTATTATTAATCAACATTCCTACGCATGCTTGTTGATAACTTCAGCCCCTCAATGCTGAAAATTTCAGCAGCCCATGTGTATTCAACACCCACCAAAAAGTGGGTCCCACCATAATTAATAAAAAAATTATTTTATTTTTCGTAACTTCAATAATTCATAGAAAATAGCCTGTTAATCAGAAAAATTTGAAACTCACGACTTTCCATGGGAAATTCCATTCTCTACAACGTTGCAGAAGAAAATTTTTCAAAATTCTAAACAGAAATTGACCGAAATCCACAAACGGGCAATTTTACAGTCTATACTCAATTTTCGGTCAAAAATTATGTCCACCGACACACAAAACATGTGTTAAACATTTAATGCCACAAAAATACTCTACCTCCTCATATACTCATATATCCCACATTCATTGTAAAAATATCATCGTTAATATATTATTAAAATAATATATTTAAATGAATTGTTTTATCAGAAAAAGATAAAATATTAATTTTCAACAATTGTCACATTAAAAATTTTCTCCATCTATATCCACATAAAATAAATATTTTCTTTATCATAATAATCAATAATTAATTATTAAAAATAATATTACAGAATCACAGTACTGACAATCAGGCCGTTCCCATGATAGAGGGGGCTTTCCAATAAGGATTTCTCCTTACTGGCGCGCAATTAAATGACCAAACCTCTCCTTGACAGAACTTTCTAGACATTGCCAATAATGTTATCTGATAATATTATTCAAATAATATGAATTATTGATCTGATAATGGAAAATACTGTGCAATGACAATTATTGAAACAATAATAATATAAATATCAACGCAACAATTATTGAATCAATAAAGTAATGAACAGTAACTCCTGTAGTAATTATTGAGTAGTGTCTTCTTACGTAAGGATCAATAATTCAAAATATTGTGCAATACCGTGTGCTACTGTGCAACAACGCGTATTACTGTATTTTAACCACCGGGTATTCCAACAGTGTAAACGGTAACAACTACGCTGTTATTTTTAAACAACTTATATTTGTCGTTTTCTTCCTCCAATTGCTTTCCGTTATGGGGCCCACACATGGCTGCGCCGTCGTACATATATTCCCCGACAATACGAATATTCCACGACCAAACGAATATTCCCCGACAACAATGAATATTTTATAACCACTTGCTTATTTTGAAATATTTGCGTATTTTACCCATAACTATCCACATTAATCAAATCAACCCTTACTATTCAAAATAATAATTAAAGGAAATTAAATTTCATTTATTAATTATTTGGGGTCTTACACCCTCCGATTGCCTCTAAGTGTACAACAGTCCTAAAGATGGCTATTTTGACTCCTAATAAAGACATTAAACTAAAACCTTAAAGAACAAAAGTTGTAGGTCGACTCGTCCTCGTTCTAGATCATATTTAATCGCATCAATCGGAGTTTGTATGAAAATATTATGCCTATTTTAGTAAAAATATGTTCGGTCAAATTTTCTTAACATTTGTAAGTCAGCCTACCCCCCCCCCCCCGGTCGGGGTGGGGGTTTTGCACTATAATATCCCTTCGGGGTGGCCCCCCGGCTGTGGTGGGTCAGAAATGCACTGGTACACCCGCCAGGGCGGGGGTACCCAATATTAGCTTCTGTAATTCGCGAACAAACACTGCAGAAATCCAAATTAGGCCTAAAAACTCCTTCTTAACAACCATTCCAACTTACCCAAGTTGTAATATGTTTACAGGAACAGAAACTAATATTTCTAACACGTTTATAACCACATAAACATCAAAATTACAACCTTTAATTTCACTATTTCTATTATTTCTTTTTTTGACATTCATAGCGAAATTCCTCACTGTGAATTCGTTTTACAACCAAAATCATTCGTTTAACTCATAATGTTTTCGTTTCTTCATGTATTTTCACAATCAACCAACAATTACTAGTTTATTACATGAATTGAACATCAATTTTAATTCTAAAGTAAGTCATATCATATATATATATATATATATATATATCACTGTAATTCAATTTCTTCACCACTAACATAATTTCATGAAATTAATTACTCTAACCCATGAATGAATGATATAAAACAATTTATAATCATCTACTAACAAATAATAACTCTTAATTTCCACAATTATTCATAAAACATCAAACACAAAGAACTTTTGACAACATAAAACAAAACCTTAAAAGATAGGATTATACGTGCAAGTATACACGGTCAACAAGTAATAAAGTGAAAGTAGAGTATCGTTCCCACGAGGAATTATTTAATAAAAATCACCAAGTACTAACTCTTAACCAAATCAATTTTATTTAAACAATTGCAAAGTGTGATTTTTCTAATTAATAAAACTAAATTAATCAATTAAAACTAGGTTACTTTATAAATGAATTCAAATAAATAAAGGCTAAGACTCCAATATCCCCAATTATGAACTATAAACCAATTATCCAATTATCCCAATTATTATGACTACTGAATTGTTAACAGGAATTCTCAAATGCCAAAAGCCCTCTCTCGAGTGATCAATTGCCTTCTATTTAACCCAGATTAATTTTGCTATATCTCTATGCAAAACAATTGAATTAAACTCGTTACAATCCCAATTCCTTATGTGTTATATGCGGCAAATAGATATTCTCATTCTATTCACAAACCTAATTATTCACTGTGCAAATAACTAAATCACATGTCACCATGCCCAGTTCTAACCCTAGAATTCCTTTCTCAATTCCTTCTAGAGTAACACGGTAATTACTGATCAGATAATTAATCAATAAGCACAAAGCAAGATAAACAACTCACTTTGACACAAATAATTGGAATAAATCAAATAATCAATTCATAATCATAAAAAGTTCAATTGAAATCTTAATAAAAGAGTTAGTTCATAATTAATGAATTAAAATCAAGAATCCACAATTGAATAGACATTAAAAGATAAAAGCACGATGAGAGAAGAGAATAGAATCTGTTGTCAGCAAATTTGATACTCCCATCTTGCTCCTGCTTTGAATCTTCAATGGTCTCCAAGTTGCTTCAATCTCCAAAACTAATAAGAACTAGGGTTATGTTCTAATCTAAAGGAGTGTTTAATCTAGTCTAATCTATGTAATCCCCTTTTATTTTATGTCTTACATCATGTATTTATAGGTTACAAGTCCAATTTTGAGCTTAGGAACAAACCCAATCCAATTTGGAGTCAAAAAGGTGTCAAAATTTACCCAAAATGCATCCAGGCCGCACCAAGCCTCTTCCCCAGTGCCCCATCACTGTTCACGACGCTGAGACTCTGCCTTATAGCGCCCCGGCGCTGCAATTAGGCTTAAAATTAGCGCCCCGATGCTGTTACAAGTTCTAACATTTTTAACTCCGATGTCCTTTGGGAAAATGGCCATAACTTCTTCGTCCGAACTCCCTATTTCGATGATTCAAGATGTTACGGAAAGAGGAGAAGTAGATCTACAACTTCCATTCTTTGAGTTCTTCAAAATAATGTCTGGAGCTATAGTCAAATTGGCTCTGAAGTGACTGATGTGTAAATAGCAAGCCGAAAACGCGAATCTAGCCACCCCAAACGTCGATCCAACTTTTGTCCCAAATCCTACAAAATAATATAAAACATGCTTAAATAGACACAAACACATAAAAACATCCTAAAAGACTTAAGAACAACAATAAATTAAGCCCGAATGTATCCAATTCTTGTGTATAAAACTCACTCATCAAATACCTCCAAACTTAAACCTTTGCTTGTCCTCAAGTAAAAACACAAAAATGTTATGCAATGCAATGTAATGAAACTAATCTATATGCCTACGACTCCAACAGTAATGACAGAAACAAGTCTATTCAACCGGCCTTAGAGAAATTGTGGCGACCCCAAATCCGGGTACTTGCAACCCGAACTCGGTTCTCCACGATACCATTTCTTTAAGCTGAATAATACTAAATGATAATATAATTCGAACTTAATTTACATACATCAAAGTTTACGTCCCCAGGTACGTGACCTTCAAATACATTTCTTACAATACATGAATAGAAACCAATATAACTATAACCATTAACTCATAATACAACTTATTCAAACAGCTTTCCTTTCCCCTTGTTTGTGCATGAGCCTTCAGGTTGCTCATATATAACTGAAAATGTTTAATTTAAGCAAGGGTGAGCATTTGAGTGCCCAGCAAGTAATAACAATTATATATATAAGCTGAAAGAATATATAAGTATTCTCTTTACATAACACTTCTACAACGAATCGAAAGTTGTGAAGCAATATATACTGATAAAAAATTCGCATAACAACTCTTTTTCAAATTCTTGAAATTAGGCTCTGGCTCTACCCATGAATAGGGTTTAAGAAACATACCATGAACATTGTTTTTCATTTTCGAAAAGGTTTAGCAGAAATTCATCCGCAAACCGCTCTGTCTTACGGGCACGGAGGGTGATCAGCCCCGTTGTACCCTGTATTGATCAATACTACATAACTTGAACGAAATTCATCGCTCACTCTGTCCGCCATGGGCGCAAAAATTTTCCCATATAGGGATGTTTATACATGCCTGGTTCTAAACCCGAAGGTTTATAATCTTGCTCAACAATAATATGTAATTCAACATATATGTATACGGGTAATTGACAAAGGTGTATCAACATATGAATAAATGCCATGATTATCCAAGTGGGGACACTTGTATAACCATTTAGAAATCAATGAACAGAATATATATCTGAGCTAACATGTTGATAATCAAAGCGTACATAATCTGTACAGGAATAGAAAAGAATTCTGAAACTCTCTTACTCGTGTCCATTGCATAAAGGAAATGCAAAGGTAAGATACTTGCCTGATTTGCTGATTACAAATCTCAACTTAGGTTTTATCTCTTTATCACAACCTATCAATAATCAGATCATTCGTTCGATTAGAACAATATATCATAACACATAGTACTGTCTATTACAGTCAGCACATAGTCTAATCATGTCATCACATAGTCGTAGTGATCATACTTTTAGTTCATATTCTATACTTGAAATATTTTTATACATTTTTCAAATATCTCATCCATGTTCTTACAGTAGCCTTTTCTTTCTTTTATAAGGTCTGACATTTGTCGGTGTACCGACGGCATTATCGGGTAAATACTGAGTCTAAGACTCTTATTCTGTACTTCAACATCTATAAATATCAGACATTTTATTTTTAATCATTTACGGAATTTTCTAGAAATTGAAAAATTTAAAATAATTCAAATCTATCTCTAAAAGGATCTATAGTGACATAACTGTCATTATGGTTGTTCTTCATCAAATCATGAACTTCATAACCGGTTCTCAAGTCAGCTAGTTTGACTTGATATAACTTTCAAACATCGGAATCATAATTAAATGATTTAAACATTAACAATTCCATTATCATTAATAATTAATTTATATTAAACTATTAATGAAACCATTGCCAAAATATAAACGTGATTTATAATAACTCAAACTATTTTTAAAACATTTATATTACCCTTAAATGATTTTTAAAATAATTAAAATCATTTTTAAATAATTACCATTAATATTGAAATATTAATATACTATTTATCCAAATATTAAAAGTCATTACTTATAACTTAAAATATTTTTAAATCCTTAATATCCTCTTTAAATGATTTTTAAATATATAAAACCATTTTTAAACTATTTATTTAATAATAATTATTAAATAAACTAAATATCACAAATCATTAACTAAATATCATTAATATATAATTATTAATGAAATTATCTTTTAAATATTAAAAGTTATATTTTATAACTCAAAATATTTTTAAATATTTTATTTTCATTTAAAATGATTTTTATAATATTAAAATCATTTTTAAACTAAATTATTTAATATAATCATTAAATAATTTTAATATCATTAATAATAATTAATTAATAAAATTCATCACAAAATTTTAAAAGTCATCACAAATAACTCATTTACATAATCAATTTCAAGCCAAAATAAACATAGTAAACTAACTAGTTTATTAACAAACTAACTAAACTTCAAAAATTCAAACTTTAACTAACAATTAAATACATTACAAAAATTAAATAAGAAACATACCCGGAAATACGAATTCCACAAACTGAATACGCACTTCCACGCCAAAATTTAACTAAAGAGATCTTTATAAAAAGTCCTCCCACAACAAAGTCTTTCTCAAAAATTGGAGGGCTTATTGTTGGTGAATGAAACAAAGGTCAAGCCCTTCTATTTATAGGTTTAGAAATTGGTGATGTTCTCAATTTAGTCGATGTGGGACTTGGTTTAAACTAATCTTTCAATAGCTCACTTTGCGATTTTCTCACACATTGCTTATAACTCTGATTAATCTAATTTTTGGATATGTTATACATGGTATGTAAGACTATTTTTAAAAAAATATGAATTACCCAATTCGGGTTCATTAGGTAGCCCAAACAGTGTGTCAAAAGTAGACGTTCATAACAGTTTTAATTTCGTTTCAGCTTTACCCTCTCTCGCTAAAACAGTCATAACTTTTTCGTTTCAAAACATTTTTGAGCGATTCTTGAGCCCACGCGAAGCTAACTTCTGGGGCTACAACTTTTATTCTTTGACTATTTCCAAATTCCGAACACATCAGCCCAGAAATTCCGTTCAATTGTACTGCACCGCACTTGTTGGACAGTTTTGACACTACTACTTTGAAATGTCATAACTCTCTCCTCCGATATCGGATTTAGTCCATTTCGGAGTCTATGGAAAGCTTATTCAGTTTACTACAACATACCAAAAGTCTAGAAGGTTTTGGAAATATTAACTGATTGAAACAGTGTCCCGAATAGCACATCTCGCTGCTGACTTTCAGTTTTGAGAAATTTGACACATTTCCTTCCAATCACCGTAATTTCCTCATCCGAGGTCGGAATGAGGTCATTCCAAAGCCTATGGCTTCCTAACTCAGTGCACTACAACATATCCAAAGCCTACCTTTTAAAGCACAAAAAGTGGATGAGAATGCCCCCATTACAGACTACCCAAAAACAATTTATCATGATCTGTCAACCATGTTTGACCATCTATAACTTCTAATCTATACATGATATGGACTTGATTCTTTTTGCAGATTAAAGACCATATAACAAGCTACACATAACAACTTAAAAACAACAAAAATCATGATCGATCAAAGATCTATAAGCTCTGACATTTGACGAAAAAATCACATAAATGAAATTTTCCAAATTTCTTAAATCTTCAAATTCGTGTACTTTGATGTTACGGGTCTTTGATTTATCAACCCATATCATCAATTAACATCATATTACACGACTTTAAACAATCAACTGCATCAAATAACATCGAATCAAAGGATTTCTAGGTTTAGTGTTCTTATACCTTTTTTGCCAAAAAGGGTATTTTGGTCATTTCACAAATAATTTCAAGGGCAATCTTGTACAAGGAAATTAAATGTAATATTTAATCACTAGATTTAATTCTTACAATTTACCAATTAACTTCTATCCTTTGGTAAATTAAAACACTTATACAACAACATCAAAATTAAACCCGGTAATTAAAATTAGGGTTTTATAATTATCTGTGTATGTTACTAACACAGTCGTTATGGTTTCTAACTTCAACCGGTTAGGGTTATAATAATTAGGGTTTGTCCTAATTAGTGACGTACAACAGTAATTAGGGTTTTCTTCTAATTACCGATATTCTTATACATAGTAACTTCATATACACAGTCACTACTCAGTCATATCTCATAACTGAGTTTAATAATTAGGGTTTCACAGCATGGTAATATGCTATGACCTAATTGACCGTCATTGCTCAATATTATCTGTCCGCACATACACAGTACGTAATTATGGTACTGTAAAATCATAATATAATATTATTATTCTCATCTCTTGATCACAATCCCAATCCAGGGTTTGGATCTCATATCTGACTTATTCTTCGTACACAACATCAATAATCAAGTTAAAATAATTAACTTAAATATTCTGAACAATTCATATAATAAAATATTTATTATATAAATCTAATTATCACTTCATATATTATTTCCAATCATGTTTTCATGGAAAATAATTAATAAAAACATTTCTGCTTACAGAAATTAATTACCATAAAAATATAATTTATAGTAATTAATTATTCCAAAATTATTTCTAATTTTTCAAGTAATAAATATATTTGTATCTATCGTTCATATTACTAGACATTTATTCTCGTCATTAAATAAATAAAAAAAATTATACGCAAAATTTCTTATTTATTTTATATAGAAAATCTCGGGTTATTACATTCACCCTCCCTTATAAGGATTCCGTCCCCGGAATCACCACCTTAAAAACTCATATGTAGAAGGGTACATAGCATATAATCATTGTACGTAGATCTCAATCATACTTGATCGAACTGATCTTTAATTATTCTTCGTAACACTCTTATTAGGCAGAAATTTGATTTCTAAAAGAACTCAAAATAAAATCATCTACTATATATATATATATATATATGTGTGTGTGTGTGTGTGTGTGTGTGTGTGTAGGAAAACATATAAGATATATAAGTGATTCACATAGCACCTGGAGTTCCGTTTCCAGCTGCCACCGTAACCGTCATGTTGTAGACTCTCGGAGTTGCTTTCGTTGGGGTACTGGTTGAGTTTGGTCCTGTTATTGCTAAAGTCCCACTGCTTCTCCCTGTGGTTACGTTTCTTGCCTCCATTCCCCACTTTGGACAGTTCCTCACCTGATGCTCAGTCGATTCGCATATGAAGCATCCACTGATCTTCCTTGAGTTGGGACAGTTGGGAGAGATATGACCCTCTTGCCCACACTTATAGCACACGAACTTACCCTTTAGACACTCGCCAGAGTGATTCTTTCCGCAGTTCTTGCACTGCACTACCTGCTTCTTTGTAACTTCCTGTTTCACTTGAACATTCCCTGAAAAATTCCTTATTCTCTTCTCACCCCGATTCCCACTACTACTTTCTATCTTCACTGCTCCTCCTGACTTGCTCTTGTTCTTTTTCTCCTTGTTGTAGAGGCTCATGGCCTCACTTCCCTGTTCAGCTATGATATCCTTTTCCATGAGTGCTGCAAAAGTATTTATTT
The DNA here is from genome assembly GCA_020205505.1 of Panax japonicus. Taxonomy (NCBI): domain Eukaryota; kingdom Viridiplantae; phylum Streptophyta; class Magnoliopsida; order Apiales; family Araliaceae; genus Panax; species Panax japonicus. The sequence continues at coordinate 33,355,474 of CM035098.1, forward strand.
GCAGTACTGCCACCTTATTGTAGAGCCAGGGTTTTAAGCCCAACTCAAACCTCCTTGCCTTTCTAGCTTCTGTACTCACTTGATGTGGAGCAAACCTAGCCAATTCATTAAACTTCGCGACATACTCCGCAACAGTCATGTTCTCCTGTTTTAACTCTAGGAATTTTACCTCCATTCTAGACTGCATACTAATAGAGAGATAGTTTTCGAAAAATAATTCCTTAAACCTATCCCAAGTAATTTCTTCTTCTCCTGCCCGAGTCTTATTTGCCTCCCACCAAAAGTTAGCTTCCCCTTTCAACATATAAGTGGCAAAAGCGGTCTTTTGCCCCTCATCTACTCTAGCAATTATGAACGCCTTTTCTATTTCGTTCACCCATGTCTGGGCTTCTGTAGGGTCAGCTGATCCTCTGAACTCTGGTGGTCCTACGGCTTTGAAGTCTTTGAAACTTGCCAAGTGATTGCCTGGCTGGTTCCCTGCAGCTGGTACTCCCTGCTGCATAGCCTGAGCTACCATGTTTGCAAAGTTTTGCATCAGTTCTGGCTGTCGTTCTCCAGCATTAGTAGATTCTTCTACCCTTTGGTTTCGAGTTCGACGGATTGGCAGCATTATCTGGTTAAATAAAACCATAAATTATACTCTTACATTTTAAACCTTATTGCATAAGATTAATGTATTAAATTCGTTTCATTTCTCAAACTTAGATTCATATTCAATTATCGAATATTTACATAGCACATACTGTTTTTAATCAACAACTATCCCTTTGTGACTACGAAAGTCGGGATTTAAAATCTTGACCAACAAAAAAGTTGAAAATAGGTCATTATTTATCACACATATTACATAAACACAACATAACATAACCCATACCACTTATTTACCAAGCATTTTTCTCGGACATTCATTCGCTCGATGTCCTTCCATACCAAAATTAAAGCATCCACCTTTCTTATAATCGGGGCAACGAGGAAAGGTATGTCCCTCACGGCCGCAAATATAACATATCTTCTTCCCTTTCTTCTTATCAGGTTTTCCTAAGTTAGGATCTTCTACCTTTCTTTTTCCTTTACCTCTCGGAGCTGAACACGATGTGTTGCTTGAGGCTTCCATCTGGTCAATTTGGATTTTGAGCTTATCTTGCTCTTCCATTGTTTCCAGCAATGCTTGACGCAGTTGAATATTAAGCAATGTCTCTATCTCCCACAGCCTTTCCAGGCGTAGAAACCTTGTTCTCCAGATCCTGCACCTCCGTTGATGCTTGAGCAGCTTCAACTTTTGTGTCTGAATCACTATATGTTAAATCCACCATTTCGGGTCTGATGCTACGTTTTCCACGATAGCCACCTCGTCCGATTTGGATTCCTGGTGAGCTTCTATTTCAGCTGTTGACCTCGATATTAGCTCGGGGGTATGGATCTGATCCTTCTTATTCCACATATCTTTCTCACCAGACATCTATATACATAAGTTACCCTGATTAGCATATAGTATATATATATATATATATATATATATATATATATATATATATATATATATATATATATATATATACAGCAATCAAGAGTTTTATATACGTTGTCTCTTATTTTTTTTGACGATGAATTTATTCAATTCATCTCTATAAACACATCAACGCCTATCTTTCTCTGCCGAAAAGCAGCTCCATCCACTCTGCATCGAATTTCATAAAGGCGATGACTAAAGCCTGCTCCAAGGTATATATCTTGGTGTCTTTGGCTTCTATCTCAACCTTCAACTGTCCTATCTGTATCTTTCTCTGCTCCAACTTTCCTCGTAATTTGGCTAATTCTATCTGTGTTCGGTGAGCAGCATCCTTGTACTGTTGTTCTGAAATCTGGAGAGTACGATTCTGTGCCTCCGCCTGCTCAACTTTAACCGTTAAGTCGTCGTTCCTAACTATCAAATCTCTTATCATTTCACTGTCTGTGTATTCCTCGCTAGAGTCCATCGTCTCTTGGGTCAAGGAATTACTATCTTGACTTTCGTCATCCATCTTATGACCACAATGAACAAGACAACATCATTACTGAAATAAAATATATTCATCAATAAAATGAAGTAATATTTTATTTAGTTCCACTAAAACTCGATGGATCTCTTCAACTCATCATATCCTATAACTTCTCACCAGAGTACTTCGTCTCCTGGTTAACTAAATATCTATCTTAACTTTCGTCCTCCATTCTACTAAGGTTATAATTCTTCACCAGAGTCCTTCGTCTACTGAATATCTATCTTAACTTTCGTTATCCATTCTACTAAGATTATAATTCTTCACCAGAGTCCTTCGTCTACTGAATATCTATCTTAACTTTCGTTATCCATTCTACTAAGGTTATAACCTAGGTTTCGCATTCCTAACGTTTATAACCTACAGCTCTGATACCAACCTGTGGCGACCCCAAATCCGGGTACTTGCAACCCAAACTCGTTTCTCCACGATACCATTTCTTTAAGCTGAATAATACTAAATGATAATATAATTCGAACTTAATTTACATACATCAAAGTTTACGTCCCCAGGTACGTGACCTTCAAATACATTTCTTACAATACATGAATAGAAACCAATACAACTATAACCATTAACTCATAATACAACTTATTCAAACAGCTTTCCTTTCCCCTTGTTTGTGCCTGAGCCTTCAGGTTGCTCATACATAACTGAAAATGTTTAATTTAAGCAAGGGTGAGCATTTGAGTGCCCAGCAAGTAATAACAATTATATATATAAGCTGAAAGAATATAAGTATTCTCTTTACATAACACTTCTACAACGAATTAAAAGTTGTGAAGCAATCTGTACTGATAAAAAATTCACATAACAACTCTCTTTCAAATTCTTGAAATTAGGCTCTGGCTCTACCCATGAATAGGGTTTAAGAAACATACCATGAACATTATTTTTCATTTTCGAAAAGGTTTATTCAGAAATTCATCCTCAAACCGCTCTGTCTTACGGGCACAGGAGGGTGATCAGCCCCGTTGTACCCTGTATTGATCAATACTACATAACTTGAACGAAATTCATCGCTCACTCTGTCCGCCTTGGGCGCAAAAATTTTCCCATATAGGGATGTTCATACATGCCTGGTTCCAAACCCGAAGGTTTTTAATCTTACTCAACAATAATATGTAATTCAACATATATGTATACGGGTAATTGACAAAGGTGTATCAACATGTGAATAAATGCCATGATTATCCAAGTGGGGACACTTGTATAACCATTTAGAAATCAATGAACAGAATATATATCTGAGCTAACATGTTGATAATCGAAGCGTACATAATCTGTACAGGAATAGAAAAGAATTCTGAAACCCTCTTACTCATGTCCATTGCATAAAGGAAATGCAAAGGTAAGATACTTGCCTGATTTGCTGATTACAAATCTCAACTTAGGTTTTATCTCTTTATCACAACCTATCAATAATCAGATCATTCGTTCGATTAGAACAATATATCATAACACATAGTACTGTCTATTACAGTCAGCACATAGTCTAATCATGTCATCACATAGTCGTAGTGATCATACTTTTAGTTCATATTCTATACTTGAAATATTTTTATACATTTTTCAAATATCTCATCCATGTTCTTACAGTAGTCTTTTCTTTCTTTTATAAGGTCTGACATTTGTCGGTGTACCGACGACATTATCGGGTAAATACTGAGTCTAAGACTCTTATTCTGTACTTCAACATCTATAAATATCAGACATTTTATTTTTAATCATTTACGGAATTTTCTAGAAATTGAAAAATTTAAAATAATTCAAATCTATCTCTAAAAGGATCTATAGTGACATAACTGTCATTATGGTTGTTCTTCATCAAATCATGAACTTCATAACCGGTTCTCAAGTCAGCTAGTTTGACTGGATATAACTTTCAAACATCGGAATCATAATTAAATGATTTAAACATTAACAATTCCATTATCATTAATAATTAATTTATATTAAACTATTAATGAAACCATTGCCAAAATATAAAAGTTATTTATAATAACTCAAACTATTTTTAAAATATTTATATTACCCTTAAATGATTTTTAAACAATTAAAATCATTTTTATATAATTACCATTAATATTTAAATATTAATATACTATTTATCCAAATATTAAAAGTCATTACTTATAACTTAAAATATTTTTAAATCTTTAATATCCTCTTTAAATGATTTTTAAATAAATAAAACCATTTTTAAACTATTTATTTAATAATAATTATTAAATAAACTAAATATCACAAATCATTAACTAAATATCATTAATATATAATTATTAATGAAATTATCTTTTAAATATTAAAAGTTATATTTTATAACTCAAAATATTTTTAAATACTTTATTTTCATTTAAAATGATTTTTATAATATTAAAATCATTTTTAAACTAAATTATTTAATATAATCATTAAATAATTTTAATATCATTAATAATAATTAATTAATAAAATTTATCACAAAATTTTAAAAGTCATCACAAATAACTCATTTACATAATCAATTCCAAGCCAAAATAAACATAGTAAACTAACTAGTTTATGAACAAACTAACTAAACTTCAAAAATTCAAACTTTAACTAACAATTAATTACATTACAAAAATTAAATAAGAAACATACCCGGAAATACGAATTCCACAAACTGAATACGCATTTCCACGCCAAAATTTAACTAAAGAGATCTTTATAAAAAGTCCTCCCACAACAAAGCCTTTCTCAAAAATTGGAGGGCTTATTGTTGGTGAATGAAACAAAGGCCAAGCCCTTCTATTTATAGGTTTAGAAAATGGTGAAGTTCTCAATTTAGTCGATGTGGGACTTGGTTTAAACTAATCTTTCAATAGCTCACTTTGCGATTTTCTCACGCATTGCTCATAACTCTGATTAATCTGATTTTTGGATATGTTATACATGGTATGTAAGACTATTTTTAAAAAAATATGAATTACCCAATTCGGGTTCATTAGGTAGCCCAAACAGTGTGTCAAAAGTAGACGTTCATAACAGTTTTCAATTTCGTTTCAGCTTTACCCTCTCTCGCTAAAACAGTCATAACTTTTTCGTTTCAAAACATTTTTGAGCGATTCTTGAGCCCACGCGAAGCTAACTTCTGGGGCTACAACTTTTATTCTTTGACTATTTCCAAATTCCGAACACATCAGCCCAGAAATTCCGTTCAATTGTACTGCACCTCACTTGTTGGACAGTTTTGACACTACTACTTTGAAATGTCATAACTCTCTCCTCCAATATCGGATTTAGTCCGTTTCGGAGTCTATGGAAAGCTTATTCAGTTTACTACAACATACCAAAAGTCTAGAAGGTTTTGGAAATATTAACTGATCGAAACAGTGTCCCGAATAGCACATCTCGCTGCTGACTTTCAGTTTTGAGAAATTTGACACATTTCCTTCCAATCACCGTAATTTCCTCATCCGAGGTCGGAATGAGGTCATTCCAAAGCCTATGGCTTCCTAACTCAGTGCACTACAACATATCCAAAGCCTACCTTTTAAAGCACAAAAAGTGGATGAGAATGCCCCCATTACAGACTACCCAAAAACAATTTATCATGATCGGTCAACCATGTTTGACCATCTATAACTTCTAATCTATACATGATATGGACTTGATTCTTTTTACAGATTAAAGACCATATAACAAGCTACACATAACAACTTAAAAACAACAAAAATCATGATCGATCAAAGATCTATAAGCTCTGACATTTGACGAAAAAATCACATAAATGAAATTTTCCAAATTTCTTAAATCTTCAAATTCGTGTACTTTGATGTTACGGGTCTTTGATTTATCAACCCATATCATCAATTAACATCATATTACACGACTTTAAATAATCAACTGCATCAAATAACATCGAATCAAAGGATTTCTAGGTTTAGTGTTCTTATACCTTTTTTGCCAAAAAGGGTATTTTGGTCATTTCACAAATAATTTCAAGGGCAATCTTGTACAAGGAAATTAAATGTAATATTTAATCACTAGATTTAATTCTTACAATTTACCAATTAACTTCTATCCTTTGGTAAATTAAAACACTTATACAACAACATCAAAATTAAACCCGGTAATTAAAATTAGGGTTTTATAATTATCTGTGTATGTTACTAACACAGTCGTTATGGTTTCTAACTTCAACCGATTAGGGTTATAATAATTAGGGTTTGTCCTAATTAGTGACGTACAACAGTAATTAGGGTTTTCTTCTAATTACCGATATTCTTATACATAGTAACTTCATATACACAGTCACTACTCAGTCATATCTCATAACTGAGTTTAATAATTAGGGTTTCACAGCATGGTAATATGCTATGACCTAATTGACCGTCATTGCTCAATATTATCTGTCCGCACATACACAGTACGTAATTATGGTACTGTAAAATCATAATATAATATTATTATTCTCATCTCTTGATCACAATCCCAATCCAGGGTTTGGATCTCATATCTGACTTATTCTTCGTACACAACATCAATAATCAAGTTAAAATAATTAACTTAAATATTCTGAACAATTCATATAATAAAATATTTATTATATAAATCTAATTATCACTTCATATATTATTTCCAATCATGTTTTCATGGAAAATAATTAATAAAAACATTTCTGCTTACAGAAATTAATTACCATAAAATATAATTTGTAGTAATTAATTATTCCAAAATTATTTCTAATTTTTCAAGTAATAAATATATTTGTATCTATCGTTCACATTACTAGACATTTATTCTCGTCATTAAATAAATAAATAAAATTTATACGCAAAATTTCTTATTTATTTTATATATAAAATCTCGGGTTATTACAGAAATCAAGTAAACATGATAATACATCATATTAAAACAAATCAGTAATTTCTCAATCAATCATCAAATCTTAAACTGTTATCACTGATATAGTGCGTGTGTGCTCCACAACAATGTTAACTGATATAAAATTAAATTTAACACATAATAGGTCTCTTTAAAGGCATCATACAGTGAAAACTCACAAAATTCACGAACAAGCTAGATCCAACAAAAGTCAAACATCCACCAAGTTCAAGAGTCCAATCTGGGATACTTATGCTTTACTTTTCATTACGGGGGCTTTTTTGCTCTTTTCCCATTTTATTGTTTGTTTTTTTTTTGCTTTTTTTTTAAACCATGACTGTGCAATGTCTCATTCCATTAGGCTAGTATTATCCTTACGAAATCCATTATGTATCAAGTTAAACTTAATCAGTCAACATAGCTGTTATTAACGTGCTAACCTTAATTATACCAGTTTCAAACAAGAAAAGATTCAATTCATAACAAGAAATCACATCAAAGCCTGAATATTCAATACTATACTTATCTACTTAACTCCAGTCTCATCATTGGCAAAAATAGACTTTTACTATCTAACCGTTGGAATCATGCAAATATAAACTAACCGCAACAAACATAGTAAACTAACTACTATTTTTGCGATTTTTTTAATTTTTTTTTAAACAAAAAACTGAATGCAAAAACTAAATGTAAATAACCTGAAAACATAACGAACTACAATGTAAATAACTAACTATATGCAATACGACACTAAAATGCCCCCAAACATAAACTAGACATTGTCCTCAATGACTAAAATAGAAAAAATTAAAGCAGAGGACTTCCCTGAAAATATAGCAATCTTCCTCCTTGCCCGCTAAGTTTGGAGAATAGGCTAAGCACATGGAACAAATTGGGCACCACACTTGAATTTGACTTGAATAACCTGTAAAACCATGATAGAAGCAATTTTATTAAATCCTAAATAAATGCAAATTCAAAACTACTAATATAAAACTTAATAAAAACTAAAAATAAAAATTAAACTTGGGTTGCCTCCCAATAAGCGCTTGTTTTATAGTCTCAGCCTGACTTTATCTGGTCAATACTATCCAATTCCTCTTCAAAAGTTGAGGAACCCTTCATCCATCGGAAATAGTATAGCTTTTGGTAGGTTCCCATTTACGATAGCCATTGTATTAAAGTCACCTAGCATGCTTTCTTTAGATAAGATCACATTCAAGAACATCCAACATCTAGGTGGTTTCTCCATTGTGTCAGGGAATATATTTTAGCATTGAGGCTTGTCAGACACAACAATTTCTTCTTCTATCTTCTCCAGCTCACCGCACCATGGTTTCGAAGGTGTACTTGCTTTTACATCACAGAGAGTATTGCCGACGACATGACTACCAATCAGACAAGGTTTTACAAATCTAACCGGACTCTTAAACTATAGAGGATAAGGCACTTGAGGCATAAATAACATTGGCTCATCATCATTGGTTCTCACAATTAGTTCTTCACCGACCTTGTTGACATTATCCCCACTTGTCTCCTCTTTTTTATCTCGTGGCTCATCCAGTTGTAGATTTGGCTCGGGCTCACCATCGGGCTCATTATCAGTCTTGTTATCCATGTCATAGAGCCAAATGTATTGAAGATGGAAGTTCAACGCATGTGCTATCTGCCCCAATTGATTTTCCAAATTCTTGATCGACGCATTTATGCTTTGTGTATTCAGATCTGTTTTATTTTGTTTCCTTTCATGTTCCTCGTGTTTCTTTTCAGAAGCTGTAATAAATCTATCTAAGGTTTCTTCCCAACTTGCTTTCCGCTCTGGTTGTTGTGTCTGATTTTGAAATCCGAAATTATTTTGTTGTCTCGGGGCTTTAGCTTGAGCTTGATTGTTACTCCATGAAAAATCCGGGTGATACCCCCAATCATGATGATAGTTGTTGGGATAGACATAATTATTGGGGTAATCACCATCATAGTGTATCGGCTCGAAACTGATGGCGCATTTATGACTCATGATTTCCAGCACAATAATCACAAACCATTGCAACTTGTTGTGTGGATGGTGGACTCCATGTTTCCATTGGTCGAGTCATGTTCGTGTATGGCCATTGATACGCAAAGTCATCCATGGTACCTAAAAAGAGAGAAATATAGGAAGGGAATTAAAAATAAAAAAAATGTTTAAATTAAGACTAATTTGATTGGAATTAATATTGGTAAATAATTATTAAATTAATTCCCCGGCAACGGCGCCAAAAACTTGTTGATCGATTTCAAAATCAATGAATACGTGCAAGTATACACGGTCAACAAGTAATAAAGTGAAAGTAGAGTATCGTTCCCACGAGGAATTATTTAATAAAAATCACCAAGTACTAACTCTTAACCAAATCAATTTTATTTAAACAATTCCAAAGTGTGATTTTTCTAATTAATAAAACTAAATTAATCAATTAAAACTAGGTTACTTTATAAATGAATTCAAATAAATAAAGGCTAAGACTCCAATATCCCCAATTATGAACTATAAACCAATTATCCAATTATCCCAATTATTATGGCTACTGAATTGTTAACAGGAATTCTCAAATGCCAAAAGCCCTCTCTCGAGTGATCAATTGTCTTCTATTTAACCCAGATTAATTTTGCTATATCTCTATGCAAAAAATTGAATTAAACTCGTTACAATCCCAATTCCTTATGTGTTACATGCGGCAAATAGATATTCTCATTCTATTCACAAACCTAATTATTCACTGTGCAAATAACTAAGTCACATGTCACCATGCCCAGTTCTAACCCTAGAATTCCTTTCTCAATTCCTTCTAGAGTAACACGGTAATTACTGATCAGATAATTAATCAATAAGCACAAAGCAAGATAAACAACTCACTTTGACACAAATAATAGGAATAAATCAAATAATCAATTCATAATCATAAAAAGTTCAATTAAAATCTTAATGAAAGAGTTAGTTCATAATTAATAAATTAAAATCAAGAATCCACAATTGAATAGACATTAAAATATAAAAGTATGATGAGGGAAGAGAATAGAATCTGTTGTCAGCAAATTTGATGATCCCCTCTTGCTCCTGCTTTGAATCTTCAATGGTCTCTAAGTTGCTTCAATCTCCAAAACTAATAAGAACTAGGGTTATGTTCTAATCTAAAGGAGTGTTTAATCTAGTCTAATCTATGTAATCCCATTTTATTTTATACATTACATCATGTATTTATAGGTTACAAGTCTAATTTTGAGCTTAGGAACAAACCCAATCCAATTTGGTGTCAAAAAGGTGTCAAAATTCACCCAAAACGCATCCAGGCCGCACCAAGCCTCTTCCCCAGTGCCCCAGTACTGTTCACGACGCTGAGACTCTGCCTTATAGTGCCCCAGGAGCTGCAAATAGGCTTAAAATTGGCGCCCCGGCGCTGTTACAAGTTCTGACATTTTCTGCTCCGACGTCCTTTGGGAAAATGGCCATAACTTCTTCATCCAAACTCCGATTTCGATGATTCAAGATGTTCCAGAAAGTGGAGAAGTAGATATACAAATTTCATTCTTTGAGTTTTTTGAAATAATGTCCGGAACTATAGTCAAATTGTCTCTGAAGTGACTGCTGTGTAAATAGCAAGCCGAAAACGCGAATCTAGCCACCCCAAACGTCGATCCAAGTAACTTTTATCCCAAATCCTACAAAACAATATAAAACATGCTTGAATAAACACAAACACATAAAAAATCTTAAAAGACTTGAGAACAACAATAAATTAAGCCCTAATATATCAAATTCATGTGTATAAAACTCACTCATCAGTGGTGTATCAGTTATTCCAAACACTGCTCTGATGGCTGAGGGATGAAAATCCACTTGCACTTGGCGAACCAGCGTTATCCCTCCTTTCAGCTCCATCTCCTTTGCGTTCGCGTAGAACTCCCGAATAACTCCCATGGGAATAGGCATAGGTGTTGCAGCTAGGCTAACCTAGCCTCTTTCGCGTATCATATGCCATAGTTGGCCATCTTTCTTATCAGGTTTAAATCCTTATTCCTTCACAAACAATTTTGTCAAGAGGTGATAATAATCTTGCTGAGCTTCCTGGCTAATAAATTTTCTGTGTTTCATGATATCCTCGTCGTGATCACTGGATGATGAGTCAGATGATGAAAAGATGGAGATGGAACGTATCCTATTTGATCCCATGAGCAGATGATAGGTAGAGAATATAGATGCTCTGCTACAGATGAGAGTACCCCCAAACTTTCTTATGACACTCCCATAAAAACCCTAGATTTATGCTAATGGAGAAAGAGTTGTGTGTATGAGCGATGAAGAGAGTTGTAGGAGTATGGGAGAACAGAAGAATACGCTTATATTATGGCAAGTGAGAGACCAAGTAGACCACCACTCGGATTCTTAAACTTAAAAATTTTTCAACCCCCTGTGTCGTGCGCGCCCGCATGGGTTTTCTTGTGGGCTGGCGCGCGGGTGACTTTCCTGGCATTGTGAGCTACTGTCTTTCAGGCGCTAGCCTACGCGGCCGCGCGATGGACTTCAAGAACTGCACTCTGTGTATGCCAAACTTATATATCAGGGATGAGTGCAATTGAGAAAACTTACATGAACATGAATGCACCACACATTATTTATCAGGCATGGAATAGAATTGATTTAACTACTACTCTACTAACGGAATGAAAAGAAAGTAAGAGTGAAAATAATGGGTTGCCTCCCATCCGGCGCTAAGCTATAGTCAATTAGCTTGACTGTCTCTGAATCTCATGTCGACAAGAAAATTGCGGTGACGTTCTGTCTCTCCACCTCGCCACCAAAGTAATTCTTCAATCGCTAGCCATTTACATTAAAAGTCTTATCTGGAAACTGATCATATACTTCAATTGCTCCATGTCGAAATACAGTCTTCACTGTAAATGGACCTGACCATCTCGATTTCAGCTTTCCGGGAAAAAGTTTAATTCTGGAATTATAGAGCAAAACCCTTTATCCCGGTTCAAATGTTCTTTCGATGATCTTTCGATCATGCCATTTCTTCACTTTCTCCTTGTATAATTTCGAATTCTTATATGCCTGTAATCTAAATTCATCTAACTCATTGAGCTGGAGTAGACGTTTCTCCCCTACAGATGTTAAATCAAAATTGAGCTTTCGTATTGCCCAATATGCCTTATGCTCTAGCTTCTATAGGGAGGTGACAGGCTTTGCCATACACAAGTTAAAAAGGCGACATGCCTAACGGAGTTTTGTATGTTGTTCGATAAGCCCATACGACATCATCTAACTTCAACAACCAGTCCTTCCGTGTGGGATTCATAACTTTTTCCAGGATTCTTTTTACTTCGCTATTTGACACTTCAGCTTGACCATTTGTTTGCGGGTGATATGCTGTAGCAATGCGATGATTCACCCCATACTTAGCCAGCAATGTTGTAAACTGCCTGTTACAGAAATGACTGCCTTCGTCACTAATGATAGCCCTTGGGGTCCCAAACCTCGTGAAAATGCTTTTGTGTAGAAATTTGAATATGACCTTGGCATCATTAGTCGGAATAGCTGCAGCTTAAACCCATTTTGAGACATAATCCACTGCCAGCAAGATGTAGAGATTTCCACAGGAAGAGACGAAGGGTCCCATGAAATCAATCCCCCATACATCAAAAATTTCTACTTCGAGGATTGTATTCAACGGCATTTCATTTCTTTTAGAGATTATTGCCCACTCGCTAACATCTATCACACCGCTGGACAAAACTGTATGCATCCTTGAAAATCGTCGGCCAGTAGAATCCATCTTGTAGCACTCTAGCAGCTATTCGTTCTCCATCGTAGTGACCTCCATACACCGTAGAATGACACTCTTGTAAAATCTCCTCGGTCTCGCTATATGGAATACACCTTCTGATCACTTGATCAGAGTACTATTTAGATAAGTATGGCTCATCACATATATATCATTTGACATCGTACAAAAATTTCTTCTTTTGATAACCCACCAAGTCAGAATGTACCATCTTACTTACCAGATAATTCGCGTAGTCTGCGAACCATGGCACTTCACCTTTCACCACAAACAACTGCTCATCTGGGAAGGAATCGTCGATCAGAACTTTGTTGTTTACTTCCCTATCTGGATTCTCGAGTCGCGACAAGTGGTCCGCCACTTGGTTTTCAGTCCCCTTTATGTCCTTGATTTCAAAATCAAATTCCTTCAATAATAAAATCCATCTAATCAACCGAGGTTTTGCATCCTTCTTTGCCATTAAATATCAAATCGTCGCGTGATCTGTATACACTATCACCTTTGTGCCAATCAGATATTCGAAACTTATCAAAGGCATATACCACTACCAATAGTTCTTTCTCTATGGTGGTATAATTCAAATGTGCATCCGTTAGGGTCTTGCTGGCATAATAAATCACATGAAATATCTTTTCTTTCTGCTACCCCAAAACAGCTCCTACGGTGTAATCACTGGCATCACACATCAATTCAAATGGCAAAGTCCAATCTGGTGCAGTAATTACTGGTGCTGAAATAAGTTTCCTCTTCAAGTGTTCAAATGCTGACAGACAGGCTTCATCGAAGTTGAACTGTACATCCTTCTCCAATAAATTGCATAGCGGTTTAGTTATTTTAGAGAAATCCTTAATGAATCTACGGTAGAAACTGTCATGTCCCAGAAAACTGCGAATTCCTTTTACTGAAGTAGGTGGTGGCAAGTGCTCAATAGTTGTCAGCTTTGCCTTTTCCACCTCAAGTCATGTCTTTGAAACTTTGTGTCCCAATATGATTCCTTCTTGTACCATGAAGTGACATTTTTCCCAGTTTAGCACTAAATTCGTTTCAATATATCTTTTCAAAACCAAAACCCAAACCAAAACCAAATTTTCAAGGCATAGGTCAAATGAGTCCCCGAAGACTGAGAAATCATCCATAAATACCTCCACATTATGTTCCACCATGTCTGAAAATATAGCCATCATGCATCTCTGAAACGTGGTTGGCGCATTGCATAGTCCGAAAGACATCCTTCTGAAAGCAAAAGTGTCGTACGGACATGTGAAGGTAGTCTTTTCCTGGTCTTCTGGAGCTATCATAATTTGATCGTAGCCTGAATATCCGTCCAGAAGGCAATAATACTCATGACCTGCTAACCTGTCCAACATTTGATCAATGAATGGGAGTGGGAAATGATCTTTCCTCGTAGCTTTATTGAGCTTACGGTAATTTATGAAAACTCTCTACCCTGTTACTGTTTGTGTTGGAATTAACTCATTATTCTCATTGGTCACGACTGTCATACCACCCTTTTTCGAAACACACTGTACTGGGCTCACCCATGAACTCTCTGAGATCGGATAAATTATTCCTGCATCTAACCATTTCAGCACATCCTTCTTAACCACTTCTTTCGTTATCGGATTAAGCCTCCTTTGTTGCTCAACTATTGGCTTACTACCATTTTCCATCAGGATCTTGTGCATGCAATAGGAAGGTCTAATCCCTTTGATATCTGTTATAGTCCATCGAATAGCTGATTTAAACTCTCGAAGCACACGTAGTAATTTTTCTTCCTGACAAGACATTAGTGTAGAAGAAATGATCACAGGTAATTTCGAGTCTGAACATAAGAATGCATACCTGAGATGTTCTGGGAGTGGTTTTAACTCCAACTCTGGACGTGTCTCAAGAGATGGCTTTAACTTTATTGAGGCTTCCCTAGCTTTTGTCAATGGCTCTGTAGGTGGTCTAAATCTTCTGAATTGTGGAGTGGTACTCAGGTATTGCACAAATTCATCGAATTCCTCATCTTCTAAATCTGAATTCTCATCAGTAATATTCCTCAAAGGTTCATCATCCACTAGACTCTGTATGTCATCATTTAGAACCTGATTCACCCAATCAGCTAAGAAACAGTCCTCTTCATCTGTTGGGAATTTCATGGTCTTGAAGACATTGAAGATGACCTCCTAATCATTAACGTGCATCGTCAGTTCCCCTTTTTGCACATCTATCAGAGTTCATGCCCGTGGCTAAGAATGGTCTCCCTAGTATTATTGGTATGTTTTTGTCTTCTTCAAAATCTAGGATCATAAAGCTAGCTGGAAAAATGAACTTATCCACCTTGACTAACACATCTTCAACAATTCCCCATGGATATGTGATGGATTTGTCAGCTAGCTGTAACAAAATGTTTGTCGGCCTTGGAGCTGACAATCCCAATTGATTAAACACTGACAAGGGTATCAAGTTTATACTTACCCCCAGATCACATAAACACTTGCTAAAGTTCATCTTCCCAATGGTGCACGGAATTGTGAAGCTGCCCAGATCTTTCAGCTTTGGAGGTAATTTCTGTTGGAGCACTGCACTTTATTCCTCTATCAAGGCTACTGTTTCAAACTCATCTAATCTCCTCTTCCTTGACAATATACCTTCATGAACTTTGCGTAGCTTGGCATTTATTCCAATGCCTTAGCGAATGGTATGTTGATCTGCAGCTTTTTGAACACCTCCAGAAACTTACTGAACTGTTTGTCTTCCTTCTGCTTAACTAACCTTTGCGGATATGGTACTTGAGAGTGCATTGATTGTACTGGACTCTTGACCTTCTCTTCTGAATCTGCCTTGTTCTTTTCTTCCTGATGAACCTCAGATTTTTTTAACTTTTCTTCATCACCATCCAAGTGTTCTGCCTCCCGCGGTCGCGCGATGTCCACTTGTAACTCACGCGTGGGCGTGTGACTTGCAGTGTCTATCAAATCTTTCCTAGATCTCAATGTGATTGCTTGACACTGATCCTTCCAGTCTCTTCTAGGATTTGTCTCTGTGTTACTTGGCAATGCACCCTGGGGCCTATTATTAAGCATGCTCGCCATCTGCCCCATCTGCGTCTCCAGATTCTTGATAGCCACTGCTTGGCTTTTGATCATGACTTCAGTGTTTGCCATATATTTCAACATCATCTCCTTCATCTCTGATTTCTTCTCTGGTTGTGGTGCAGCTGGAGCGTGGTGTTGTTGTTGTTGAGAGAATCACGGTGGAAACGGTGGTTTTTGTGCAAACTGTGGCTGAGATGACTGTGGTTGAAACTGTTGGTTCGGCTGAAACTGATGTTGTTGTTGTCCTTGGTTATTTGACCAACTAAAGTTTGGATGATTTCGATTGTTGGGGTGGTATGTGTTGTGAAATTGACCTTGGTCTTTTCTGTAATTTCTCACATACTGTACTGACTCTGAGCTGATGGCACATTGATCTGTGGAGTGTGACCCCGCACAAATCTCACAAACGAAAGCAATTGATTTTGCTTTGCTCTCTGCCAAAGTATCTATCTTCTTAGCCATAGCTTCCATCTGTGCCGACAACTGAGTAATGGCATCAACCTCCAACACACCTGCAACCTTGGGTTGTGGCATCCGAGCTGTAGGATTCTGATAATCATTCGCAACCATAGTCTCGATAAGCGTATAGGCCTCATCATAGCTCTTTGCCCACAATTCCCCTCATGCGGCGGCATCCACAATCGGTCTCGACTGCCATCCTAACCCATTGTAAAAGGAATTTATCACCATCCAGTCTGGCATACCGTGATGCGAACATTTTCTGAGCATCTCTTTGTAACGCTCCCATGCCTCATATAAGGACTTTCCCTGCTGCTGCTCAAACTGGGAGATAGTTGTCCTCATCTTTGCAGTTTTGGCCATTGGGAAGAACTTGGCTAAGAATTTCTGTGCTAAATCCTCCCATGTAGTGATTGACCTTGACGGTAAAGAATGTAGCCAACTTCTAGCCTTATCTCGTAATGAAAATGGAAATATCCGTAGTCTGATGGCATCCTCCGTCACACCGTTGTATCTGAATGTGTCGCAGATCTCGATAAAGCTCAATAGGTGTTCATTTGGATCATCTATAGCAGCACCCCCAAACTGTATTGAGTTCTGCACCATCTGAATAGTGCCCGGTTTTATTTCAAAAGTGTTTGCTGCTATCGCCAGTCTGACTATGCTTGACTATAGCCCGTTTATATTTGGCATGGAATACTCCCTTAAATCCCGATGCTCTTCTCTTTGCTCAATTCTCGGTTCTTCTGCCATACCAACTATAGTACTCTCTAACTGCGCTTGCAAATTTCTCCGCACACTCGCTTTCCAACCTTTTGAGTTTATGTTGTCTTGCGCTGGTGTTAGTTCGAAATTAGAAGATCTTGTGTGCATAAAAATCTACAAGTACCTGCAACCAAAAACGAAACAAAAACAGAAATAAGAAACGAACAGATTTGTCTAAGTCATATAATTTAGCTTTAAACTGATGATAATTATCTAAATTAATGCCTTTCCCCGACAACGGCGCGAAAAACTTGTTGCCTCTTTTATAGTTCTAATAAAAGAGCTTTAACTCATGCAAGCATACACGGGTCAACAAGTAATACAGAATAAGTAAAGTATCAATCTCACAGAGAAAGTTGTTAAATTTAAACTATCATGCATCAATTAACTCACCAAATGTATATGCCTAGACAAATGACTAAAAGTGTTGAATTAAACTAATTGTGATTAACAATTGAAAATAAGAATACATATGGAAGAAATATAATCTGTAAATAATGGGACCCTAACTTCATTTAATATTTCATCTAATCGCCACTATCAAGCAAGAAGTGTTCATATATCACAGGAAAATAGCCAAGAGCACGAATAGAGTTATAACCATTTTTCAATGCACTATAACCTACTTACACAGCATCTACAGATGTTAGACTCTATGTAATCACCAATACAACCAAAATCACTATATGTCTATGTGAAATTGCAATTATATTGATTTTAAGCTCAAGCCCTTATTCTAGCTCATACGGTGAAACAGTATATGTCTATCTGGTTCACAAAATACGCAAGCCATATACAACAGCCCCATATTCACATGCTATCATGATTACAATCCATACCTATATGTTCATTGTTAATTCCATACAAGTACTAAGACAAATGGTGATCAAGTATTCATACATGTAAAACAATCATGACAGATAGTCCATATGATATGCAAAATAATCCTAACATTTAAGTGTACAACCAAACTACATATTAAAATCCGTTAGAATCCCATAATGGAGTTTAGTTCATGACTGAACCAAAAGCCATTATAGGATCAACGTTAAACTTAATCAATAAGCAAACAATTGAAATAAGAAAGATAGAACAATCAAACCTAATCGCTGAATAAAAATCAATGCTCAACATTTAAATCCTCATAGAAATCCAATGAACAACAATAAAAATCCACAATGACAGAGAATTCCAAGAAAAAGTAGATAAGTAGGCGTTTCGGCTTCGTTCTACGTTGGAATCTCTCCCAAGGTGTAAACCCTAGTTTCTACGATGAAAATACGCTCAAAATTATCACGTTGTTCCCTGACACCGGTCAGAATCGTTTAAAACCAATTACACATCATTTAATTAAGAATTAAAATTAAAACAAAAGTACAGTATCAGCATCAGCATCACGCACGGCCGGACGCGTCTCCAGCCTATGTCTCTCACAGGCGCGAGACTTACAGAATGTCCGCCCTGTCCAGCCAACCTCTCGCACGGGCGCGTGCTCCTACCTCACGGCCGCATAACTTGCAGTAGATTATCAGTGTCTAGCCTGGGTACTTGCGCCGGCACGCGTTCCCCATGCTGTTCTGCCGCGCAGTCGCGCGGCTTGTACTCTGCAGTTTCTGGTTCTGGTTTTTGGCTTCTGCTGCTGCTATCTGCTCTTCCATGCTTGATCCTCTTGTTTGCTTGGTCTCCATGCTTCATTGTACCTCCATGCCATGCACATCCCTGCTTATGCCTCATCTTCACGAATCCATTGGCCTCGTGCCCTCTAATACCATCAAAATTAAGCTGATTCCTGCACGTATTCACCAAAAGGTGTTTTAAGTAAATGCAATGCAAAATAACGTGAAATGCAACTAAAACACAATAAAATGTACTTGAGATGGGCACAATTCGCATGAATTGGTATTCAATAAGTAGGTAAAAATACTACTTATCAATAGCTTTTGATCATATACCAATAGTCTAGCCGAATCAATGGTTTAAACAACTTTCTTTTAAAATATACATATGAGCAATTATCATTCTAAATCAAGGTTCAAAAACTGTAAGCAATTTCATTTCTAAACTACGAAGTAGTAAGTCATGAGATATAAATCATACTTTCAAGAATTTACTTGTACGATCAATAATAGCACAAGCTTGAATGATACTTCATCAACGAGATAAGGTTTAGACACTTGCACAATATTCAAAGTTGTGAAAGCTAGAAAACTTTCACAATATAAAATAGAGTTCGGATACTTGCCTTTCGCGTTGATTACCAATTTATAGCTTAATACCACTCCAATGAACTATAATATCTTATTCATGTATAATCACATTAGTTATACATGTTCAACATGTACACCTACTATCTTAATTTACTAAGATACATAAGTGTAATTCATCAATACTAAACATATACTGCTAGTCATCTCTTAGTCGCATGATCTCATACGTATGTCATCACATAACACGAAAATCAGTTTCTAATATACTATATCATTTAAAGAACATAGTTTGAAATCACATTTTTGTTTTAAGGTTATAAACACTTATTCATCATAGAATTCTTTCATTAACATGCTTATTAATACATGTATACTGCATTGGACATGTACTACTGATTAAGGTAACCATATAGGCATGCATAAACTCTCAAATTATCAACAGAAAATAGATTCCACTGCAGGGTGGCGCGGCTGCACTGGATTTAAACTAAGGAGTGGCGCGGCCGCGCTGCTCCTTGTCCAAACCAGAACTGCTAAAAATTAGCTTGGCCATACTTGCGCAATCATAAACAATTATGATGACACTTGCAGAATCATACATGTTTTGATGTCTATGAATAGGTTTGGTCTCTTCTATGGCCATTCTAAGATTATCTTAATACTATGGTTTTGTTTTTAGGAAAATCTTTATCTCGACAAGGCGAAATGACCAATTTTCAACAAGTTACTCATGGTTAACCATTATACCATATAATGAGGTTAATAAACCTTAAATATACATGCTCAAGTTATTCTACCCATGTATTTCAATTCAACATAGTTTTTATCTCTTTACAAATATTTTGAAGCTATGCTTGACTAGTTCACAACATACTTAGCTAGATGGATGCACATATCAATCATGTCTAGATGCATAAAGTGTCCTATCATGATGGTTTAAAAGTTCAGAATACTAATAGGGTATTCCCCAACAAAGTTGGTTTTCAACTTCAATATTTTCCTTGAAAATCTCATGTTAACTAACTAAGCATGCAAAGAACTTTGAATCACCTAATACTCATGCATATATATAAAACTAAGTTACATAAGCATGCTCAAAGGTTCTGAATGCATAGGGTCACTAGGTTCACTAAGTTTCTTATTTCAAACTTCAAGTTTTCCCTTTTAGAAAAACCATATAAACCAAGTTAACAACTTATTTTACACATAGCAAGCTTATGTATTATGTTATACTCATGTATGTACATATCTAGATTGTTTACACATGCTCACAAAATCAGAATATACATTACTTCATGTCCATAAATTCTAGTTTTCCAAAATCTTGAAGTTTTCTTGAAAACTTAGCTTAAATCAAACTAACGTGAGATACTATATACAAAGTAACCTCATTCCAAGTGTTAAGGTTAGTTACATGCATAATCAAACCAACATAACATGCTCAGAATATGATAAAACCAACAAAATAGTATCCATGATTGGCGCGGCCGCGTGGTCATGTTCTATAGAAGTGGCGCGGCCGCGCCACTTCGTGTAAAGGCAAAAATTTTGGCTATGTTTCTGTAGAGCCTTAACACCACATTACCAAACCTTCTTCTGCTGCAACTCAGAATGCTTATAAACATGCATACAAACTTGGACAACACAAAGGAATGTTAATTCATACTACTTGACAGAGAATTCAAGCAATTCAAGAATTTGACAAAACTCAATTTTAAGAACAAAAAGTCAGATTGTATACCTCTTGAAGCTTATATGAATTCCCTCAATGCACTGATTATACATCCTCAATTCTAAGCAACTCGCACTCTCTAATGCAACTTATCAGACAAAATTTTGCGCAATAGAAAATGAGAAGAAGAGGGTACTATATATAGAAAATTTATTGCCCAGGTAATGGTCTTGCACCATGGTTTGAATCAATGGAGAATGGAAGGAAACAATGGGTATAAAGGAGTTGGCCAACCACCATTTGCGTAGCTATCATCACAGCACATTGCTAGGAAGCTGGAGTTTACGCAATGAAGAAATAGGCTACTCTGCAGCACTTTTTGGGACATTTAAATGGGATGCGAGTTTTAATTCTCAACAATTTGTTATATAATGCTTAGTTTGGTTCCTTGAACTTCCAAAATATAATTTTAATGTATTAATATTACTACATAATGATAAGTTAGGGACTATTTATGTATCCACATCATATAATCCATGTACATTAACCTAGTTCAATTAATATTTATAACATGTATGGACTCAATTTAATTTGTCATTAATAATTCAATATCTCCTTAAAACATTATTATTCCGATTAGACTCACTTATTGAAATAATTTGTAATTCTTTGATATAGTACATCTTTAATGCTCCCACACATACTTATTGTCACATAAGCAATTATTTAAATTAATTATAACTCATTTCCTTTTTACTATATAGTTTTACATATAAAGTCACACTACACTTCCTTTTTAATGTAGGTACTATACATTATCCCATATCTTGCACACTTCAATTAAATGAATAATATATTTATAATTATTTAAATTACTTTGCTTATTCATAATTTATTATTCACAATAACAATTAATTAATAATATAATATTAATTAATGATTCACTTCTTAATTTATTCATTCCTTAATTAAATCAAACCATTCAAATTTCCATTCTCATGCCACACAAGGCATTTTACAATTTCCTCATAAACTCCACATTTTTCTCAATTCTTATAAATTCAATTTGAATTAATTGAATTACTCATCTCACAATACGTTAATATTTATATTCAAATAAATACCCATTTTCTTATTATATCAAAATAATTATTTATTTATGAAATTCAGGGTTCTTACATCCACCCCCCCCCCCCCCTCTTAAAAATTTCGTCCTCGAAATTGGTACAAGGTTACACAAATAGATGGGGTAATCCCTTCACATCTTATCTTCTAATTCCCACGTGGCCTCCTCGGCGTCGTGGTTTCGACAAAGTACTTTTACAAAAGATATAATTTTATTTCTTAATGTCTGCTCTTTCATATCTAATATATGGACAAAAATTTCTCCATATGCCAGATTCTTCTCCACTTGAATGGGCTCGTAGGAAATCACTTATTTGTAGTCGGGCTTGTACGGACGTAACACAGAAATGTGAAACACGTTATGGGTGTTCTCTAGCTCAGATGGTAATACAACTTTGTACGCCACTTCGCCCACTCGTTTCAGTATCTTGAATGGTCCTATGAACCTCAGACTCAATTTTCCCTTCTTGTCAAATCGTATTTTTCCCTTCCAGGGAGATACTTTTAAGAAAAAGTAAATTCCGACTTCAAAGTCGCGACCCTGATGATGCATATTCGTGTATTTCTTTTGGCGATCTTGTGTAGCTACTAGTCTAGCTCTTATCACTGTCACCACATCTACGGTTTGTTGTACTTACTCTGGTCCTAACATTTTTTGTTCTCCGACTTCATCCCAACATAATGGCATTCGACATTTTCTATGACAACCCGAGGAAAATTGGATTGTCCAAAAATTTAAGTTTAAAGAAATAGTTATTAATAAAAGGAATTTTATTAATAATATTATGTGTTATGTGTTTATTAATTGTTCTAGAACCTAGAATGATTATAAGTCGGGAGGATTCTGGCTACGAGCTAGACTGAACGAGTAAGAATTTTCAAGCCGAAAATAAAAAAAATTCGGGAATAAAAATATTTTCAGGGAAGAAGACGGAATAGGCTCTATTCATCCGACAAAAACCTAAGGGTTAGGGTTTGAATAACCTAAGCCTTTTTGAGAGTTTGGTATGTCGAAATGACATTCTGTCGAAAGATTTGACGATTATATATCGTGAAAAGTTAAGTAAGCCGATAAAAGTTTTTCTTAAAAAACGTGCAGAAATCAGACGTAATAAAAATGATGAAAAGTATTGTTATGTACTTTTCATTCGTTTAACTACGTTAGGGAAAAACGTGAAGGAAAACGCTTAACATCAAAAAGTGTTTTTTTGTTTTTTGGAGTTTCGAAGAATGCGTAAAAGTTAAACTGTAGAGGAAAGACGAAATATCCAAAAATATTTGGATTCCGAGAATCGTAATTTTTAAAACTGTCGGACGAATTCTGCAAAACGGAAGCACGAAGCTTCCAAGGGAAGCTTTGTGAATAGTAAAGAGGTGAAGAAAGGAGGTGGGAATAGTAACTTTGGGGTTAAATGACTACTTTGTCCCTAGCCTTGGTTTTCTATATAAAAGAAGCTTAAGCTCATTTATTGGTTAATAAAAAATTCTCCAACACTTGAGTGAGAGAGAGAGAGAGAGAGAAGTCGGATGAGGTGAGAATGGAAGAGGAAAAGCTAGCCCGAGAGCAAGATTTGTCCAACGGAGGAAGATTAAAGAAGAAACGTAATCCAAAACCTACCTTCTAAGTAATTTTCTTTAAGTTTTCTATGTTAAAAACATAACTTAAGGAGAATAAGAAGTAAAGGAGGTTAAGAATGATTTCATATGGTTGAAATCATAAAGAAATGAAGAAATAAGATATGGAGTTTATTTTATAAATTTCTTAAGGAAGTATAAGATTCGTAATGAATTTTAGCAATCCGAATGAATCATATGAACAATTCGTTGTAAGAATTAAGGAATGGTGTTTTATAACACCAAATTCCAAGAAAAGTAAAATCATAATCAAAATATCGATTAAAAACGAAGAACGCGAAGAACACGAAGAACGTTGTTGATGGATAAATTTAAAACCATCATAGTATAACTTGTTGTTTATGGACAAGTTTAAAACCATCGTGTATAAGTTAGTTGCTTTTTTCTTGGTTAGGAACGGTAAAAACGTTCATGAAGAATGGATTAAACGTAGCTATAACGAAGTTATGGCAAAAAATTTATAAAAGATGAATGAGAAGTAGAAAGTATATAAATGAACCCGAATGTGTAGGGTTTTATAAGAATGTAAGAGAACATAGAAAACATGAGTCGTGGACTCAAGAACGAATGAGTTCCGAGTTCAGATGACCGAATTACGGAAGAACAGATGAAGAACTTTAATAACGTAAAACGAACAAAAGATGAAGATTAAGCTAATTGAATGGCATATTAAAGGATTCAAAATAAATTTTTGTCTGAGGGTAGTTAACGTACATAAGATAAGGAAGAGAATGGCTTTTGAATGACCTCATTCTGAGTTATAACAAAGAATATATTAGATTGCAAAGTAAGCGTCTCAAGCATATAAAAGACTTAGAAAAAATTTTCTAGGTCTGATACTTGGCGCCGCAGCGCCACGTAAGCCTTAGGAGGCGGCTTCGCAGCACCAACCCGGGTCATCAGGTACTGCTTAGTGGCACTGCAGCGCGAGAGGAAGGGAAGGAACCAGCACCACAGCACCGGTGTAGGGCAAGGCCCAGAAATGAGCTTTTAATTGCTCTACTTTTAGGGAAAATGTACGGGAAGATAATGAACATGTAGTTCACGTAATTTAATACTTAAACAAGTCATTTAAACCTTTAGTAAAGGTTGAAAGGGAAGATTAAGCGGGATTAAAAGATAAAGTATGTAAACGCAATGCCGTTGTGATGAACGATCGATCTTAGCATACAACGAACTGTATGGCTTCGACTTTACAAAAGAATGATGAACGTGGGGTTCATGTAATGAATAACGAATGAGAGATTAAGAGACGAGCAATGTGAACGTTGAATACGTAAACAATCCTCGTGAATCGTATTCACGTTAAACGAACGTTCTAAGTATACAATGGTTGTATGACCTAGACGTTGATGAAGGTAGTAAGTAAGTTATAATTTATCAATAAAGCTGTAGCGAATGGTAACAAGATTAATAAAAGTCAGAATGGGAGTCGGATAGAAAATGTTAGAATGAGTGTAAGCGTTAAACACTTTAGCCGACGTGAGGGTTGAGTGTATGCTATTATTAAACTGGTAGAACCTACACCCCGTGTATGGTTTGACCGTAAGGTAATGAAGACTGAAGAAACTGAGTTAAAGCCAATAACGTATAACATAAAGAAGTCGAGTTAGTAATGATAACTTCGATAAAGTTCCGAGTCAAATGCACCGGACATTGTAAGATATGAATATGGTAACGTAAAATGCTTAACGCTATGAATGCATAAAATTAATATTGAATGATCGTTCTAAGTATACAAAAGACTATATGACTTAGACGATAAGAAATGAATCCTGAGGTATGGCATTTAGTTGCCAGAAAACCATAAGGATTAAGAAATTGACTTAACGAACATTATAGTTTATTGGTTCAGATAAGTTAAGATAAGTTTAGGTTGTAGTACAATCGTAATCTTTGATGGTTGACATATGGGAGCTGAAATAAACAATTCCTTCAGATAGCGGAGGTATATACGAAACTGGAAATCGATCTAACTCACTATGAAAAATAGTGTAGACAAGACGGGAACTTATTTGTTGGTTGTTTATGGGAAACCACTCAGAGTACCATATGGACTACTAGTAAAGACACAATGTGTGCTAAGTTCTAGAAAATTATAAGAAGAAGATAAGAATGTGAATCATCAAAGATGATGATCGTATGAGTAAGACATCCTGTATGTCATGAAGTCATGAAGTCATGAAGTCGTAAAGCGGTAAAGGAAGTTGGTCGCGTAAACTTTGATTGCAAGAACGAGAACCATAATAAATAAAGTTAAGTAAACCAATGTGTAAGTCAAGTATATGACTAATTGGTGTATGTGCTATTTCTTTATGTGTTATATAAGGTTTGCAATAAACAGCTCAACATAAACTTTAAGTTGTAGCTGTGCGTAAGGCAAGTTTCCTAACTTCATTCATATTACATGAATGCTAGTATCTTAAACTTCTCAGATGTTGAACATGAAAAGTCTTGTCTATGTGCAAATGTGCGATATTTGTACAAGGTGGTAGAATGTATGAGGCCTTGTGCCACAATTTGAACACTTCGGTGTTTCTATGAGATAAACTGTTTTGTGATTGAACCATTCAATATGAGAAAGTTATGTTTATATATGAACCGTTATTGTTAAGTCTGTGCTAATGATTCTAGCCAGACAAGATGTGTATGGAAAAGGTAGAAGAATGAAAGTATTTCAAAGTGAATGTGATTAATATTTTAAAATGATAACATTCAGAATTATTCCTATTATTCAAGTTGCTTCATAACCTTTGTTCGGTTATTGAAGTTTTAAAAGAATGATTAAATTCTTGAAGTTTTTTGTTCAACTGCTATGACTTGTTGAGCAATTGAATGATCACACTTGCTTTAAATAAAAACATTTTCAGCATACGATGTTAGAAAGAACTTAAGGATCCCATAAAGATCAAGCTGATCGGTATCCAGACGAAGTGTCATTCATTATATGAATGAGCGCGAAGAGCAAGCCAAGAATTGTAATGTAGAATAGTTTAATTAAACAATAAACTAGTTTAATGAACTGTTATGTATCCTTGGTGGAGGATAAAACTCATTCTTGTAAGATGTAAAGAATAATATAATTATCATTATTTGTAATGAACGAGGTTATAAGGTATTAGAACCTGGGATTTGAGAATGTATGTTGTTATATTTAACAAATAATGATGTATGTTTGGAAGAAGATGGAATCGTGACGTACAGAATCTGGGTGTGAAAATAGACCGAATTTTCGGGTGTTACATTTTCTCCCGTAAAGAGCTTCATACGGTGGCATGCCTATACTCGCATGATAACTATTATTATATGCAAATTTTATTAGTGGTAGGTGTTCGTCCCAACTTCCCTTGAAGTTCATCACGCAAGTTTTAATCATGTCCTCCAGCGTTTATATCGTTCGCTCACTTTATCCGTCTGTCTACGGATGATAAGCGGTACTCAATCTCAGATGTGTTCCCATCCTTTCTTGTAAGGTTTTCCAAAATTTTGATGTGAATCGCGGATCTCGGTCAAAGGCAATCGATACCGGCACTCCATGTCGTGAGATAATTTCCTTGACGTACAGGCTCGCTAACTAATTCAAACTATATCAGATTTTGATCGGTAGAAAATGAGCCGTCTTCATTAGTCGATCTATGATAACCCAAATGGCATCAAAACCTTTATGCGTGACTAGAAGTCCCACCACGAAGTCCATCGTATTGTGCTCCCATTTCCACTCTAGTATTCCCAAGGGTTGA
This sequence comes from Panax japonicus, assembly GCA_020205505.1. Taxonomy (NCBI): domain Eukaryota; kingdom Viridiplantae; phylum Streptophyta; class Magnoliopsida; order Apiales; family Araliaceae; genus Panax; species Panax japonicus. The sequence goes on from CM035098.1 coordinate 33,382,872, forward strand.
AGTAGACCACTCGGCCTCTGGTGGTCAGCTTTGACCCGTTGACAAGTAAGACATCTACTAACGCACTCTGCAATTTCTCATTTTAGATTGGGTCACCAAAAATGTTTCCTCAAATCTCGGTACATCTTTGTGCCTCCCGGATGAATAGAATACATCGTATTGTGTTCCTTGTGTAAAATTTCTTCCTTCAACTCGATTACCGCTGGCACCCACACTCTCCCTTTGAATCTCAAAATACCATCTTTATCCACCTTGAATTTTTCTTCCTCATTTTATGTGATCATCTTCATGATTTTCTCCCACTCTTCATCCTTTTCTTGTGATTTCTTTACTCTGTCCAACAAAGTTGGACGAGCTTCCACTGTAAATAATTTCTCTTCAGACCTCCCCGGTTCCTTTACCTCTATTTTCAATTTCTTCATTTCTCTTATTAACTCCTCCTGAGTTGTCAGTTAAAACAACTTCTCCCTTCCTTTCTTGCTTAGCGCGTCAGCTACTACATTTGCCTTCCCCAGATGATAAAGAATATTGCAGTCATAATCCTTGATTAATTCTAACCACCTCCTCTGACGCATGTTCAACTCCTTCTGTGTGAAGATATATTTCAGACTCTTGTGGTCTATGTATATCTCACATTTCTCTCAATATAGATAGTGTCTCCAAATCATTAACGCAAAAACTATTGTCGCTAACTCCAAGTCATGAGTAGGGTATCATTTTTGTAATACTTCAATTATCGCGATGCGTGCGCAATGAACTTTCTATGTTACATTGGCACACAGCCAAGTCCTCTATGTGATGCATCACTATTCACCACAAATTCTCTTGTATCATCTGGTAATGATAATATAGGTGCCTCGCTCAATCTCTGTTTTAGCTCCTGAAAGCACTCTTCGCACTTGTCCGTCCATACGAACGTCACCGTATTCCTCGTTAAATTGGTTAACGGGGTTGCTATCTTAGAAAAATCCTGGATAAATCTTTGATAGTACCCAGCTAACCCTAAGAAACTTCTTACTTCGGTTGGCGTCTTCGGCTGCTCCCAATTACTCACTACTTCTACCTTTGCAGGGTCTAATGAAATTTCATCCTCATCCACCACGTGTCCTAAGAATTGAACCTTCTTCATCCTAAATTCACACTTGGAAAACTTTGTGTACAGCTTCTCCTTTCTTAGCGCCTCCAAAACCATCTTTAGATGTTCGGCGTGTTCTTCTTCCGTCTTTGAGTAGATCAAGATATCGTCGATGAAAACTACTACAAATTTATCTAAGAATGACTTGAAGACTCGGTTCATCAAGTCTATAAATGATGTCGGAGCATTTGTCAACCCGAAAGACATCACAAGAAATTCAAAATGTCTGTAACGAGTTCAGAACGCTATCTTTGATATGTCCTCCTCCCGTACTTTTAACTGGTGATAACCAGTTCGTATATCTATCTTCGAGAAACACTTTGCTCCCTTTAGTTGGTCAAAAAGGTCGTCTATCCTCAGTAACGGATATCTATTCTTGATTGTTACTCTGTTTAATTCTCGATCATCCTTCTTTTTAACAAACCACACTGGTGCTCCCCAAAGAGACACACTCGGTCGAATATAACCCTTATCTAGTAACTCTTGCAATTGTATCATTAATTCCTTCATTTCTACTGGCGCCATACGATATGGGGCTTTCAAAATCGGTGCAGTTCCAAGTGCTAAATCTATGATGAATTCGATTTCTCTGTCTGGCGGAAGACCAGGCAGATCATTCAGAAATACATCTTGAAATTCTCTCACTACGGATATATCCTGAATTTTTACTCCCTTTTTTCGCGTATCAACAATGTAATCTAAATAACCTACACATCTTTTTCTTAACAATTCCTTGGCCTGCATCATCGTACGGCAACATGATTGCTTAAGTGATGAGCAACCATAAAACACTACCTTAGAATTATTCGGAGTCTGAAGGTTTACACTTTTATTCTGACAATCAATTATCTCAGCATGGTTATACAACCAATCCATTCCCAATATTACGTCAAACTCTCCCAATCTTATCGGGATCAAGTCTACGCTTAGTTCATGATTTCTAATGTTTGCGCGATAATTTCGGTAAACATATTCTACAGGGATTACTTCCTTATTTGTAACTTCTATGCTCAAAGGATTTCCTAATCGTTCTCGGGGTAAATTAAGTTAACTAGCAAATTCCTCAGATACAAAAGAATAGGTGGCACCCGAATCAAATAATAGATAGGTATTTAGATCATTGATCGGGATGGGACAGTTATGTTAAATGTTCTGGCAGTTGGACGGTTGGATGGCGGTGGTTCGCCAATCATCAGTTTTTCGCTTCCCCCTTGCTGGCTGCTTCCTCCGCCACTTCCTTTCTTCGGGAAGTCTTTAATCAGATGATCCACCGAGCCACATGCGTAACAACCTTTGAACTTCTTCGGCTTCAGGCAGTTGGGCAAAATATGCCCCTCTTGGCCACAGTTATTACAAACACTACTCACTTTCCAACGCTCGCCCTGGTGATACCTCCCGCACTTCGAGCATCCCTCTGCCTTCTTCTTAAATTCTCCACGAAACTTCCCCACTTGATTGTTGGACTTTTTGTTGTTGTTGTTGTTCTCCCATTTTCTCTTTCCCAAATTACTTCCCCCGCTGCTACTTCCTCCACGGCTATCTCCTCCTGTATTCCTACTCTTCTCCTCCTTGTTGTACAGACTCAAAGCTTCACTACCTCCCTCTGAAATAATGGTCTTCTCTAGCAATGTTGCAAAAGAATCGATCTAAAAAACTGACACCTTGTTAAACAACCAAGACTTCAGTCCTTGTTCAAAATGCCTAGCTTTCCTCTCCTCACTTACTACTTGGTGTTCTGCAAAACGAGCTAGTTCATTGAACTTAGCCGCGTATTACGCCACCATCATATCTCCTTGTTGAAGTTCTAAGAACTTCACCTCCATCCTATTCTTTATGCTATTTGAGAAGTAATTCTCAAAGAACAGAGTCTTGAACCTCTCCCATGCTATTATCCCTTCTTCGACTCTTTGCTAATTCGCCTCCCACTAGTAGTTCGCCTCGCCTCTCATCATGTAGGTAGCAAAAACTGTCTTTTGGTCCTCACCCACATGAGCGATGGTGAAAGCTTTCTCCATTTCCTTGATCCATGTCTATGCTACAATCGGATCGGTAGTACCCATGAATTTTGAAGGTCCTACACTCCTAAAGTCCTTAAAATTTGTGACCAGAACTGCTTAAGGAATGGGTGGTACTGGTTCGTTTCTTCCCCTAAGAGCTTCCCCTAACAAATCTGCTAACCTTTGTATAGGGTCTACTTGTCCTCTCTCATCGTTAACCGACTCTTCCGGTGCAAGTTAGTCTACGTCTGGGTGGTATTGTTCTGCATCACAAAATTTTTCATTTTTATTATCTAATTATATTACTTAATCATTTCTCAAATGTAAAGGAATAAAATTTTATAACGCATTTCTGAAATAAGATCATTTATATTCATATGCCAAATCGTTACATTACATGATTATCTCTAGCATACTTCTATAAATGACACAACATATCCCCTAATATCATAAAAGACAACACCATCATACTACCCCACTAACATTTTTCAAAAGTTTGGGGTTTACAACTATCTCACATCTTACACAAAAGACTGAGATTACAACATCAGATTATACATCACATAAGGAAATACTACAACTACTAAATTCTTAACACCTAGATCTCAATCTATCATCCCGCGCTCCACAGCGCTCTGGTACTCTTACTGGGAGATATGCGCCAAAAAATCTCGCCTTATGGTGTGTCGGGTTTGTCCCTGCTCTGCTGGGTAGTGATTTACCCCATCAATCAATCTTTCCATGGCCATGCACAGAACATAGCCCATCTTGTTCATCTTCATCCTCTTACATTTCACCTCATCTTCTAAGTCATTAGACCGATCATTAGCTTCTTCCCACTTCTCCTTGAAGTGGATCCTATCCATCACTTCCATTTCTAACTGAGTACGGAGAGCTTCCTTCTTTGTCCTCTCGCTCAACTCTCTCTGCTCCATCTCTTCCAGCTTCCCTGTTAGCTCTATATTTCTAGCCACCGACCTGTGAAACAAAGTTCCCATCTGGATCTCTGCCTCCTTGCGGTGAGCAATCTCCACCTTCATCTCTTGCATCACAAACTTTCTCTTATGGTCCTCGTCCCTCAGTTTCTGAAACTCGGACTCCCTTTCTTTAGCCTCAACCTTTAACTCCTCAACTCTGCATCCTAACTGCAAAATTTGCTCCTCATACTCTCCCAGCATCCGATCCTCGAATATAGCCTCGTCGGAGTCCTCCATGGGTTCATCCCCCATAGGCTCCTCCTCTAGCTCAGACTCCTCGGGTAATGGCTCCATCTCCTCCTCATCATCATCATCATCGATAGAGGCCACTGCCGATATGGGCTCTGCTATCAAAGGTGCCCCATGTGACGCCCCCAAAATAGGTCCAATCCATCCAACCTATTCTGAGTCGCCAAATAATGGTACAGAAAATAACTACAACTTTATTACTACAATTGTCATGCAGAATACGACAACACATATACTATGAGTTTAAATACCAATTGTGACTCTAGACACCAACTTGTGTCAGCACCTCACATTGATACATTACATAAAGGTACAGTCAACAACTGTTTTAAAAATTAAAATCTTTAGGAAAATGCTCAAGAAAACCTTTGTACATGGGAGGCCATGCATCTAAGTTATAATAGATATCATATGACTGGAGAATTATCCTTGGTTAACCCAATAGACCCCAAAGAAAAATGAGAAGATTGCTATCATATTCTTTCCAATGGTGAGTCTTCTCTTGACATATAACTATCTCCACTGTCTGCAATTTAGAATTATATTTCAACCAAACTCCAGGATTATATAGGTAGTGATCGTAGATATACCCAGCAAGTGGATGTGCACAACCCTGTCTTATGATAACTCGTAGGTCATTAGACATCTTGTATGATAGTGGCAAAACACCCTTCCAAAGTTGGGTTCACCTCACCCTATTCGGTTCACCAAAATTAAATATTAAATGACGTATACAATACGAAACACTTATATAAAGTTCTCAATAAAATTATTTCCATACTATTTAGGGAGAACCTCAACAGCTATAGACCACAATTTTATTCCCCTGTTACCCCCGCTCGACCCAGCTACACTCTTGTTACCTGAAAGGAATTATGAAACAAAAGGGTGAGCACAACTAGCCCAGTAAAGAATATTATGACTAAGATAAATAATTTATCAATAGCCTTCATCAATAATGAATCAGAGATTTAGAACATATGGTAGATGATAAAACTTTTCAACCATAGTTGTAGCGGAATGAGCAATCCATTAGAAGAGTCAAATAGACCATAAAGTCTATTATCTTCTCCATGTTAAAAGTCCACCAACAATGTTTTATCCCTGTAACATCAATCAACAGTTCCTGTCCACAATCATGTGAATAACTCATAATCATATTTTTGGTTCTAAATTCCTCTTCTCATCCAGGACGAAGATAATTTTCATCACCTGTCTTTACCTGAAACATCAAAGATCATGGTTATACCAAATCACAGTTCCTGTTCATAATCATACTAATAAATTCATCTTTTCACTACGGGCCAAAGATATTCATCAACGGTTCATCTTTGCACTACGGGCCAAAGATATTCAACAACTGGTCATCTTTGCACTACGGGCCAAAGATATTCAACAATAATTCATCTTTGCACTACAGACCAAAGATATTAATATCTCAAAGAAATATATAATCATTTCAGAATTTATATAAACCATAATTATAACCATGTTGATCAATTCACCTTTGCATTTAAGCTAAAGATATTCAATTGAAAATTCAATGGTCATGATCACACCAGTCAACAATTCAACTTTGCACTACTGGCCAAAGAGAACCCATAGTCACGATCATACCAATAATCTACCCATCTTTACACTCAAGTGAAAAAGAAATTCCATCACCGGGGTTATAAAAATGTTATATATGATAATAAAAATAATATGATCAAAACATGGATTTAATTTCAAGAGCAATATTCATAAATCAACGATAATTTGGTCAGAAAAAGAAACCAATTTTGTCATGAATAGTACTCGTGAATAGTAACTCATATTCGTAAATGGTACCGTATACGTAAATAATAGCGTATACGTAAATAGTGTCATATATATGAATAGTGTCGTATACGTGAATAGTACCATATACAGTGAATAGTAACTCCGGCATGAAAAAGTAAAAATTCCACAATCAAACTCATATCAATATTTCGGCATAATGATATTGAAGAAAATAATATCATTTAAGAAGAAAAAAACAATCCCTTACCATCCCTTACAATCCCTTACCAATATAATGACAATATCCCTTACCTCAAAAGAGCAGTACTTCTGACTAGAATATCGGATATGATGCTGAAGGATACTTGCACTGATTAACAACTCTCAAAGTATCAAAATACTCACAAAATACGCTCGATAATATAGGGAGAGAAAACTTATGTTTCTGGTGTGATTTTCAATTCTAACTCAGCACCCTATTTATAGGAAAATGCTAGAACGCCAAAGCAGACTTGACCTGCTACCTAATGGCTTTACCTGTTACTATTCCCACCCACCACTTTTGAAATAAATTTCAGCACATTTCTTCACCAACCAAAGGTGGAGCCCACTCATTCTAGAATTTTCCACCAAATTATTTATAAATTCAGAAATTTCAACAATTTCTGAATTAGTCACCTCTTCAAATTCATAACAAATCATACGTTCATTTTTTAACGGTTCAAAATTTGTGGAATTGTACTCAACTTATATATGTATAACATATCCAAAAATCACAAAGATCCAACGATCGGATTAAAAATTATAATTCACGCAATATAGCTTAAGAACACTGATTTTCCGGATTATGAGTCTTTCGGACCAGTTTTATTCAAACAGTCACCATGAAAAATCCACAATGAATTTTTGGGTGATTCTAATTTCTACAGTTAGCTTACTTCCAGGGCTTTCTTTTGATATATGGCTCATCTCCTAACTCGTTATACACAAAGAGTTATAGATTTTACAAAATCAAGTAATAAACTAATTTTCTAAAAATTTCCAAATTTCATTCTTCATTTTGACAAAATATTAATAAAACACCCCAACATTAATTACTTCATTTATAATCACATAAAATAAATATTTCCCCATCCTTCATTTATATCCACATAAAATAAATATTTCCTTATCATATAAATTAATAATTAATTATTCACAAATAATATTACAGAATTACAATTATGACAACCAGGCCGTTCTCAGGAAAGAAGGGGCTTTCCGGTAAGGATTTCTCCTTACTGGCGCGCAATTAGGTGACCGAACCTCTCCTTGACAGAACTTTCTAGACATTGTCAATAATGTTATCTAATAATATTATCCAAATAATATGAATTATTGATCCAATAATGGAAAATATTGTGCCGTGACAATTATTGAAACAAAAATAATATAAAATATCAACGCAGCAATTATTGAATCAATAAAATAAAATATTGAACAGTAATTACTGTAACAATTATTGAGTAGTGACTTCTTACGTAAGGATCAATAATTCAAAAATACTGTGAAATACCGTGTGCTACTGTGCAACCACGCGTATTACTGTATTTTAACCACTAGGTATTCTAACAGTGTTAACAATAACAACTACGCCGTTATTTATAAAAACTCAAACTTGTCGTTTTCTTCATCCGACAGTTATTCTATTATGGGGCCCACAAATGGCTGCACCGTCGGACGAATATTCCCCGACAACAAGAATATTCCGCGACCAAACGAATATTCCCCAACAGAAATGAGTATTTTATAACCACTTGCATATTTTGAAAATTTTATATATATCACCCTTAACTTTAAACTTTTATCAATTTAACCATTTACTGAATAATATTTATAAGAAAAATTGAATACTTTTATTTCATAAAATTCGGGGTCATACACCTCATATACCATGTGTATGTCACGCGGCTCCTCTACTACTCTGCTAGGTCCTCCCAAGTCAGTCATCCTTCAACCACCAACATAAGATAAAACAAACAATAACTCCATTAAAATGTTAAATAAACATAAGTTAATTGTATAGAATGAAATTATATTCCATAACACACTAAGTCTCTCTCTAGGAAAACTCTACATGAGTTTCATCCCTCTCTGTCTTCTAAGTTCTCCTAAGTTATAATCTAAGGACTCCCACTCCTAAGGTTTATAACTATAGCTCCGATACCAACATGTGACACCCCCAAATTTAGAACACACTTGTCTCAAATTTGGTTGTCACGTGCTAACTCTAATAACATACTAAAATCATCACAACGGAATAATAGAATCAATTACATTGTTATAATATAATTATTCTCGTCCCAAGGTCTCACAACCGTTACTAGTACAATAAAACTTAAATTAAACGTATCTTAATATATCATAGTAAATAAGTACTTCTATAATATAATAATAGTACATTCCTAGTACTAGGAAACTAACTACGCTAAAGCCTTCTCTTTATCCTTGTCCTTGCCAGAAGGTTCACCACGTTCTGCCTTAACTGAAAGTTTTAAGGAAAGCAGGGATGAGCAATAATTTTGCCCAGCAAGTAATATCGCAACAAGGAACAATCATATATAGAGTTCAATCTTCAAGGGTATGATAGTGAATAATATTTCAGAAATTATCAATGATTCCCAATAGAAGTCACTATGGACTGAAAGATATCAACAAGATTCAACGATTATTCTTTGACGCCCCCAAAATAGGTATACAACAGCCATTCTGAGTCGCTAAATACATGGTATAGAAAGCAAACTACAACTTCAATAATTTAATAGTCGTGCAAAATACGACAACACATACTGTGAGTTTAAATACAAATATTGTCTTCTGGACAATATCCACACTCAAATAATTCCTCATTACAATTATTCATACACTATTTTACAGAAATAGTGAGGACTGCTAAAAACATCTTTCTAGAACCATCACTCCATACCCCGACTAGATCCTGCTATGTTCTCACCTCTTGAGAAGAAAAATGGAACAAAAAGGAAAAGGGTGAGCTCAACTAGCCTAGTAAAGAATATTATGACTAAGATGATATACAACAAATTATCATTAGTCTTCAACAGGGAAAAATATGATAAAATATAATAGACAACAAGTTTTAGATCAACAAATGCAGGGGAAACAACAATCCATTAGAAGAGTCACGTAGAGAATAAATTATACTATCTTCTAAGATTTAAAAGTTCATCATCAATATTTTATCCCTGTAACAACAATCAATATATATCTTGTATCAAATATTCATCTTTGCAATACAGGCCAAAGATATTTATTTATATCACCAGTTGGTCATGTTCATCTCAACACTTGTTCATCTTTGCACTACGGGCCAAAGATATTCATCAGTTAATCATTCATCTTTGCACTACAGGCCAAAGATATTCAGTAATATCATTATTTAAGACTGAGGATGATGAAAAATATTTTAAAGAAAACGAATCCAATGAGACAGAAGAAGAAATATCAAGGATTCGTATTACAGATTATCCAAGATCAATAATACTTCATAATAACCAATTGTGAACCAGAATTCAAAAATAAAGATCAAAACATGGATACAATCAAAGATAGTAACCATAATAGACATCTTGGACAAAAAGAAAAATTTTCATTTTTTGGTGAATAGTGTCGTATTCGTGAATAGTGTCGTATACGTGAATAGTAACCCCAACACAAAAAGGTAAAAATTCAACAATAAAATCTATACCAATATTTTGGTATAATGATATTGAAAGAATAACATCATTATAAAAAAAACTAACATCCCTTACCTCAAAATAACGGTACTTCTGATCGGAATATCGGATAGAAAGCCGAAAGAAACTTGTACCGAACAGCAACTCTCAAAGTATCAAAATACTCACAAAAATACGTTCGATAATCTAGAGAGAAAGAAAATTTGTTTCTGGTGTGATTTTCAATTTTAACCTAAGCGTCTATTTATAGGAATATGCTAGAACGCCATATGAGACTAAAATAATAAAATATTATTATTTTTAACAAAATTCTACGCACACCTTGGAAAACAAATTCAAGCATGCCAAATCTGAAAATTCCCAGTAGCCCACATGTATTCAACACCAACCAAAAGTGGGTCCCACCCATAATTTAATAAAAAATATTTTATTTTCTGAAACTTCAGTAATTCATAGAAAATAGCCCGTTTATCAGAAAAATATGAAATTTATGTCCATTCCACACGAAATCGAATTCTCTATAACTTTGTAGCTTTGAGTTTTTTCAAATTCCAAATAGAAAATATCTGAAATCCACAAACGGCTGATTTTTAATACCTCCATTCTGACAAAATACTGATAAAATACCTCAGCATTAATTCCTTCGTTTATAACCACATAAATAAATCTATCATTAATATCCACATCAAATAAATATTTTCTTATCATATAAATCATTAATTAATTATTCACAAATAATATAACAGAACCACAATTATGACAACCAGGCCGTTCTCAGGAAAGATGGGGCTTTCCAATAAAGATTTCTCCTTACTGGCGCACAATTAGGTGACCAAACCTCTCCTTGACAGAAATTTTTAGACATTGCCAATAATGCTATCTAATAATATTATTCAAATAATATAAATTATTAATCTGATAATGGGAAATACTGTGTAGTGACAATTATTGAAACAACAATAATATAAAATATCAACGCAGCAATTATTGAATCAATAAAATAAAATATTGAACAGTAATTACTGTAACAATTATTGAGTAGTGCCTTCTTACGTACGAATTAATAATTCAACAATATTGTGCAATACCGTGTGCTACTGTGCAACCACGTGTATTACTATATTTTAATCACCAGGTAACCCAACAGTATTAACGGCAACAACTACGCCGTTATTTATAAAAACTCAAACTTTGTCGTTTTCTTCATTCGACAGTTATTCCATTATGGGGCCCACAAATGACTGTGCCGTCGTACGGATATTCCCGACAAAAAGAATATTCCACGACCAAACGAATATTCCCCGACAACAATGATTATTTTATAACCATTTGCTTATTTTATAAAATTTGCACATTTCACCCATAACCAGTATTATATCAAATTAATTCCTTATTATTTCAAGATAATAAATAGAGAAAATTAATTTATTCATAATAAATTGGGGTCTTACAACCTCCCCTCCTTATGAAATTTCGTCCTCGAAATTGACGTACGTACATGGTGTTTCGAAAAGGTGAGGGCACCTCGCTTTAATTTCTGATTCCAACTCCCAGGTCATTTCTTCAATAGCATGGTTCCTCCGCAAAACCTTAATTTGTGGTATAACCTTGGTGCGTAGGACATGCTCTTTCCTATCCAAGATCTTAACAGGTACCTCCTCGTACGTTAAATCTTGGGCTATCTCGTCTGGTTCTAACACAATAATGTGGTTTGGGTCTTTCACATATTTACGAAGCATAGATATATGAAAAACATTATGAACACGAGACATGCTTGAGGTAATGCGAGTCTATAGGCCACATTTCCTATTCAGTCAAGAATCTCAAATGGACCAACAAATCGTGGATTGAGCTTTCCACTCTTCCCAAATCTTGTAACTCCCTTCCATGAAGCAATACGCAACACTACATGATCTCCAATATTAAATTCCATATCCTTTCGATGAAGATCAACATAACTCTTTTGTCGATCTTGTGAGGTTTGAATATGTTGTCAAATCATTTGGATCTTTTCTGTAGTCATGCGTACTAATTCTGGTCCCACCAACGTTGCTTCTCCCACCTCGTCCCAGCATACTGGAGAACGACACTTTCGTCCATACAACGCCTCGAATGGAGCAATGCCTATACTTGCTTGATAACTATTGTTGTAGGAGAATTCTACCAATGGTAAATACTTATCCCAACTCCCTTTGAAGTCTAAGACACATAGTCTTAATAGATCTTCAAGAGTTTGAATAGTCCTCTCTGATTGTTCGTCCGTTTGAGGATGGTATGCCGAACTGAATCATAAATTTGTGCCCATAGCTTTCTGCAAGCTAACCTAAAATCTTGAAGTAAATCTTGGGTCACGATCCGAAACTATGGATACTGGCATGCCATGCAATCTCACAATCTCATTCACGTACATACGAGCAAGACGTTCAAGGGAATAAGTTTCTCGTATCCGTAAGAAATGAGTAGACTTGGTTAATCTATCAATAATAACCCAAATCGCATCTATGCCTTGAGAAACATTGGGAATACTCGTAACGAAATTCATGGTAATGTGTTCCCACTTCTATTCCGGAATCTCAAGTGGTTGCAATAGACCTTTTGGCACTTGATGCTCCACCTTTACACATTGATAAGTTAAACACCTTGAGATAAACTTCGCTGATCTCTCTCTTCATATTGTTCCACAAAAATGTTTGTCGAATATCATGATATATTTTGGTACTCCCAGGATGGATTGCAAACGGGGTGTTGTGGGCCTCCATCATGATTCTATGCTTCAAGTCAGAATCGTTAGGAACGCAAAGTCTAGAGTTGACTCGAAGTATTCCTTCTTCATTGAGGGTGCTTTCCAATAAGGATTTCTCCTTACTGGCGCGCAATTAGGTGACTAAACCTCTCATTGACAGAAATTTCTAGACATTGCCAATAATGCTATCTAATAATATTATTCAAATAATATGAATTATTGATCTGATAATGGGAAATACTGTACAGTGACAATTATTGAAACAACAATAATATAAAATATCAACGCAGCAATTATTGAATCAATAAAATAAAATATTGAACAGTAATTACTGTAACAATTATTGAGTAGTGCCTTCTTACGTACGAATCAATAATTCAACAATACTGTGCAAAACCGTGTGCTACTGTGCAACCACGCGTATTACTGTATTTTAATCACTAGGTAACCCAACAGTGTTAACGGTAACAACTACGCCGTTATTTATAAAAACTCAAACTTTGTCATTTTCTTCATCCGACAGTTATTCTGTTATGGGACCCACAAATGACTGCGCCGTCGTATGGATATTCCCGACAAAAAGAATATTCCACTACAAAACGAATATTCCCCGACAACAATGATTATTTTATAACCACTTGCTTATTTTGCAAAATTTGTACATTTCACCCATAACTAGCATTATATCAAATAAATTCTATATTATTTCAAGATAATAAATAGAGAAAATTTAATTTTATTCATAATAAGTTGGGGTCTTATATATTCAATTCAAGATTTCAAAGTAATGAATACTGAGCAGTCACTAAGGACTGTGAACTTCTACTAGAATTAACAGTAATAAACTGATAATTCAGTAAAACGAGTACAACAGGTGATCAGCCTAAAGTACCCTATGTCATGCATAACGTTTAATCATCCTCATGTGCGCACGTCAGTCTCCCGACAAATATATATTTCCCCTTCCAAAAGGGTTGTTCATCTCAGTTATAAGAGTCCGCACCAAGTTAATTTGATTTGGATAGCTTTTGATCATATACCAATAGTCTAGCCGAATCAATGGCTTAGACATCTTTTTTTTAAAATATACACAAGCAATTATTATTCGAAATCAAGGTTCAAAAATTGTAAGCAATTTCATTTCTAAACTACGAAGTAGTAAGTCATGAGATATAAATCATACTTTCAAGGATTTACTTGTACGATCAATAATAGCACAAGCTTGAATTATACTTCATCAACGAGATAAGGTTTATATGCTTGCACAATATTCAAAGTTGTGAGAGCTAGAAAACTTGCTCAATATAAAATAGAGTTCGGATAATTGCCTTTCGCGTTGATTACCAACTTATAGCTTCATACCACTCTAATGAACTATAATATCCTATTCATGTATAATCACATTAGTTATACAAGTTCAACATGTACACCTACTATCTTAATTTACTAAGATACACAAGTGTAATTCATCAATACTAAACATATACGGCTAGTCTTCTCTTAGTCGCATGATCTCATACGTATGTCATCACATAACACGAAAATCAGTTTCTAATACATTATGTCATTTAAAGAACATAGTTTGAAATCAAATTTTGGTTTTAAGGTTATAAACACTTATTCATCATAGAATTCTTTCATTAACATGCTTATTGATACATGTATACTGCACTGGACATATACTACTGATTAAGGTAACCATATAGGCATGCATAAACTCTCAAATTATCAACAGAAAATAGATTCCACTGCAGGGTGGCGCGGCCGCACTACTCCTTGTCCAAACCAGAACTGCTAAAAATTAGCTTGGCCATACTTGCGCAATCATAAACAATTATGATGACACTTGCAGAATCATACATGTTATGATGTCTATAAATAGGTTTGGTCACTTCTATGGCAATTCCAAGATTATCTTAATACTATGGTTTTGTTTTTAGGAAAATCTCTATCTCGACAAGGCGAAATGACCAATTTTCAACAAGCTATTCATGGTTAACCATTATACCATATAATGAGGTTAATAAACCTTAAATATACATGCTCAAGTTATTCTACCCATGTATTTCAATTCAACATAGTTTTTATCTCTTTAGAAATCTTTCTAAACTATGCTTGACTAGTTCACAACATACTTAGCTAGATGGATGCACATATCAATCATGTCTAGATGCATAATGTGTTCTATCATGATGGTCCAAAAGTTCAGAATACTAATAGGGTATTCCCCAACAAAGTTGGTTTTCAACTTCAACATTTTCCTTGAAAATCTCATGTTAACTAACTAAGCATACAAAGAACTTTGAACTCACCTCATACTCATGCATATATATAAAAATAAGTTACATAAGCATGCTCAAAGGTTCTGAATGCATAGGGTCACAAGGTTCACTAAGTTTCTTATTTTGAACTTCAAGTTTTCCCTTTTAGAAAAACCATATAAACCAAGTTAACAACTTATTTTACATATAGCAAGCTTATGTCTTATGTTATACTTATGTATGTACTATTACGATATTGGATTAATAGTCAAAGATTCTATATTGTAACTTAATTATAGGAATAACTTAATTATAGGAATTGCTAAATAACTTAATTATAGGAATAGCTTGATTGTAGAATGAATAGCTTGATTGTAGGATCTCTACTATCTCTATAAATATGTACATGTAAGGATACATAAAAATATATGAATGAAAATATTCTTCTCTGGTTTTCAAGTTGGTATCAAAGCCACGAAACTCTAAAGCATTCTTCTTTGAATTCTTAAACCATGAGCAAGTCAAATTCTACCCCCATCATTATTCAACACAAAGGTTCATCATTCAATGCAGGAATTGTATTGAATGAGACCAACTATGATCTGTGGTCTCAAATGTTAGATATGCAAATTGCTAAGAAGGAGAAACTCTCCTTCATTCGTGGCACATCGCCGTTACCTAAGGAGAAAGATGAAGGCTATGAAAAATGGTATTCAGACAATCAGAAGGTCAAAAGATAGTTGCTGATGTCTATGTCCCCGGAGATTATGAAGCGATACATTCGCTTACCTACCGCATGAGATATTTGGAAAGCTCTGTCTAAAGCCTTTTATGATGGAGCAGATGAATTACAAGTTTTTACCTTGAACCAGAGGGCTTTCTCTACCAAACAAAATGGCAGACCGCTCTCTATATATTATAGAGAACTGACTAAAATCTTCAGTGAGTTAGATCATCATGATAAGGTGGTCATGGTGGATGAGACAGATATTGCATCCTATTAGAAATTTCTTCAGCGACAAAGGGTGCATATCTTTCTCGCTGGATTAAAGTGTGATTTCGAGTAAGTGCGAGGCGAAATCTTGAGGAAGGATCATATCCTTGAATTAGAAGAGTGTTATGCCCTAGTTCGCCGCGAAGATGTTCGACGCGGGGTGATGAACGGGAAACTGGAAAATTTTGAAGCTTCAGCCATGGTGACGCGGAACCGGTCTAATCAAAACTGGTCTCCTCAACACCAACAAGACAAAAAGAAGAACATCCATCATAAGAATGCTAATGGTGGCAACAAATCATCATACAAATGCACCAATTGTGATCAAATGGGTCATACAAAAAGTCAATGCTACGAACTTGTTGAATATCCAAAATGGTGGGATCGTAGCCGTGATTCTCGGAAGAAGAATTCCAAGAATACCTCTACTGTTGCAATTGTTGAAACAAAGACAGAGGATGATAGCGGTGAAAATTTCTTGGCATTGGCAGCAGTAGCAGGTAATGGTGGTAAGGTTTTAAATATTTCTACACTTGTTTCTAATAGTGCATGGATAATTGATTCCGGTGCTACGGATCATATGACATTTGATTCTAGACAAGTTTCACCTATTAAACCTTCCTCACAAAGTTCTGTTTCCACTGCCAATGGTACCTCAATTCTGATTATTGGGGAAGGATCGTTGTCCCTCACTAACACCTTAAATTTAGATTCTATTTTGGTTGTTCCCTCTTTGAATTATAATCTTTTGTCAGTTTCTCAAATAACCACTGCCTTATTTTGTGTTCTCATTTTTTGGCCTGAATTTTGTGTATTTAAGGACATCCAGACAAGGCAGACGATTGGTTGTGTCCAAAAGTTCAGATAAGTTGCGTCAAGCTTTAAAGATTGAGGTTCGAAGGAGGAAAAAAGGAAATTTGAGATATGGTTATGGCATCGACGTCTAGGGCATGCTTCTTTTGGTTACGTAAAGAAATTATTTCCTAGTTTATTTGCAAACTTTGATGTTTCTAGTTTCAAATGTGATGTTTATGAACTTGCAAAAAGCCGTCGTGCTTCGTTTCCATTAATTTTGAATAAAAGTCCAGTTCCTTTTATGATTATACACTCTGATGTTTGGGGACCATCTAAATTTGCTACTTTGGATGGATCACGTTGGTTTGTTACTCTTATTGATGATTGTACCAGGATGACTTGGGTATGTTTGATGAAGTCTAAAAGTGAAGTGAACTTGTTATTTCAAAATTTTCATAAAATGGTTTGTAGTCAGTACAATGCACAGGTTCAGGTTCTCCGCAGTGACAATGGAGGTGAATATTTGAGTTTTGAATTGAAGCGGTACTTGGAAGCCCATGGAACCATTCATCAAACTACTTATTCCGATACACCTCAACAGAATGGGGTGGCGGAGCGAAAAAATTGTCACTTATTGGAGGTTGTCCGTGCTTCATTAATAGAAGCACATATGCCTTTATCCTATTGGGGACACGTACTTACCTCTGCAACATATTTAATCAACCGAGTACCATCCAGCACTATTAATTTTCGGACACCATCTCAGGCTCTTAGTGAAGCAATTGTGACTCCAATCATTTCAAACTTACCTTCTCATGTTTTTGGTTGTGTAGCATTTGTGCATCTTCATCAGCGTCAGCGCGACAAATTGACACCTCGAGCATTGAGATGTGTTTTTTTAAGGTATGCTGCTTATCAAAAGGGGTACCGATGCTATCATCCTCCAAGCAAACGAATGTTTGTTACAATGGATGTAGTTTTTCATGAAGGCTCGATGTATTTTTCCTCTGAGCCTGAACTTCAAGGGGAGTACCTGGAAGAAGTTCAAGCTCTAGACTATGATTTTCTGATCTCTATAGAAACGGAACGCCCTGAACTTGGTAACAATCTGAATGGGAATGAAACGGAACGCCATGAACTTGGTAATGAGAATGGTGGTGAATTGGATTTGAGTGGTATAAATTTGGACCACAATGGTGATGAACGTGATGAAAACCCAGAAAATGAAGTTGTGGAGCAACCTCCATCTGAATCTCTAGTACCACAGGCAACTGATACACCAAACCAATCGTCAGCTGAGGATGGTCCTATTGTAGTGTCTGAACCACCAAGAAAACAACTACCACCGCGTCAAACCAGAGGTATCCCCACACCCACATATGAACCCAAACTTTCTAGTAAAGTTAAATATCCCATGACTCATTATGTGTCTAACCATCGCTTGTTTGAATCAAATAAGTCATTTGTAAATCAATTATCTACTGTATCTATTCCTAACAGTGTGCAGGAAGCCTTAGCTGACCCAAGGTGGAAAGCTGCTATGAATGAGGAGATGAAATCCTTGCAGAAGAATGAAACTTGGGAACTTGTTGATCGTCCTTCAGGGAAGAAACCAGTTGGATGTCGGTGGGTTTATACTGTGAAACACAAAGCAGATGGTACAATTGAACGTTTTAAAGAAAGACTGGTGGCAAAAGGGTACACCAAAACCTATGGAATTGATTATACAGATACATTTGCACCTGTAGCTAAAATTAACAGAGTTCGAGTCTTATTGTCTCTAGTTGCGAACCTGGATTGGCCATTGCAACAATTTGATGTGAAAAACGCCTTTCTGCATGGCGAGTTGTCTGAAGAAGTGTACATGGATTTTCCACCAGGGTGCATGATACCAGAAGTGCATTGTCGGAAGGTGTGTAAATTAAAGAAATCATTGTATGGGCTAAAACAATCTCCGAGAGCATGGTTTGAAAGATTCACGAAGTCCATGAGGTCCTTTGGCTACCATCAGAGTAATTTAGACCACACTTTATTCTTGAAAAGACACCATAGTAAGATCACTGCCCTTATTGTGTATATTGATGGCAAGGTGGTTATAGGAAATGACCTTGGTGAAAGGAAGGCTCTACAAGTTACTTGTCAAGCGAATTCAAAATGAAAGAACTCGGCCACTTGAAATATTTTCTTGGGATCGAAGTGTCTCGATCTGATAAAGGGATTTTCTTGTCTCAAAGAAAATATGCTTTAGATTTGTTGCAGGAAACTAGTATGTCAGCATGTGCTGGAGCAATAGATGACAGACGATCTACTTCGGGATATTTCACCTTTGTTGGTGGTAATCTCGTTACATGGAGAAGCAAGAAGAAAAATGTTGTTGCACGTTCAAGCGCAGAGGCTGAATTCAGGGGTATGGCACTTGGAATATGTGAAGTATTGTGGCCGAGACTTCTCTTGAGGGATTTGGGATATCTGCTTAGGCAACCGATTCGGCTAAATTATGACAATAAAGACGCATGTGATATTACTCATAATCCGGTATAACATGATCGTACAAAACATGTGGAAGTAGACAGATTCTTCATTAAGGAAAAATTGGATGAGAAAATTGTCGAGTTGCCTAAGATTCAATCCGAAGATCAATTGGCTGGTATTCTCACCAAAGCTGTTTTAAGTCGAGTGTTCTCAAAGTTTTTGGGCAAGTTGGGCATGTGTGACATCTATGCACCAACTTGAGGGGGAGTGTTGCGATATTGGATTAATAGTTAAAGATTCTCTATTGTAAGTTAATTATAGGAATAATTTAATTATAGGAATAGCTAAATAACTTAATTATAGGAATAACTTGATTGTAGGATCTCTACTATCTTTATAAATATGTACATGTAAGGATACATAAAAGTATATGAATGAAAATATTCTTATCTGGTTTTCAAGTTGTACATATCTAGATTGTTTACACATGCTCACAAAATCAGAATATACATTACTTCATGTTCACAAATTCTAGGTTTCCCAAATTTTGAAGTTTTCTTAAAAACTTAACTTAAATCAAACTAACGTGAGATACTATATACAAAGTAACCTCATTCTATGTGTTAAGGTTAGTTACATGCATAATCAAACCAACATAACATGCTCAGAATATGACAAGACCAACAAAATAGTATCCATGACTAGTAGCCGGCGCGGCCGCGCGGTCATGTACTATAGAAGTGGCGCCCAAAGGCAAAATTTTTGGCTATGCTTCTGTAGAGCCTTAACACCACATTACCAAACCTTCTTCTGCTGCAACTTAGAATGCTTCTAGACATGCATACAAACTTGGAAAACACAAAGGCATGTGAATTCATACTAATTGACAGAGAATTCAAGCAATTCAAGAATTTGACAAAACTAAATTTTAGGAACAAAAAGTCAGATTTTATACCTCTTGAAGCTTATATGAATTCCCTCAATGCACTAATTATACACCCTCAATTCTCAGCAACTCACACTCTCTAATGTAACTTATCAAACAAAATTTTACGTAACAGAGAATGAGAAGAAGAGGGTACTATATATAAAGAATTCATTGCCCATGTAATGGTCTTGCACCATGGTTTGAATCAATGGAGAATGGAAGGAAACAATGGGTATAAAGGACTTTGCCAACCACCATTTGCGTAGCCATCATCACAGCACATTACTAGGAAGATGGAGTTTACGCAATGAAGAAGTAGGCTACTGTGCATCACTGTTTGGGACACTTAAATTGGGACACGAGTTTTAATTCTCAACAATTTGTTATATAATGCTTAGTTTGCTTCCTTGAACTCCAAAATGTAATTTTAATGTGTTAATGTTACTACATAATGATAAGTTAGGGACTATTTATGTATCCACATCATATAATCCATGTACATTAACCTAGTTCAATTAATATTTATAACATGTATGGACTCAATTTAATTGGTCACTAATAATTTAATATCTTTTTAAAATTTTATTATTCCGATTAGACTCACTTATTGAAATAATTTTTAATTCTTTGATATAGTACATCTTTAATGCTTTCACACCTACTTATTGTCACATAAGCAATTATTTATGTTAATTATAACTCCTTTCCTTTTTACTATATAGTTTTACATATAAAGTCACACTACACTTCCTTTTTAATGTAGGTACTATACTAATTCCCATATCTTGCACACATCAATTAAATGAATAATATAATTCTAATTATTTAAATTACTTTGCTTATTCGTAATTTATTATTCATAATAATAATTAATTAATAATAAAATATTAATTAATCATTCACTTCTTAATTTATTCATTCCTTAATTATATCAAACCATTCAAATTTCCATTCCCATGCCACAGAAGGCATTTTACAATCTCCTCATAAACTCCACATTTTTCTCAATTCTTATAAATTCAATTTGAATTAATTGAATTACTCATTTCACAATACGTCAATATTTATATTCAAATAAATACTCATTTTCTTAATATATCAAAATAATTATTTATTCCTGAAATTCAGGGTTCTTACAATTGTTACATGCACAGTCTTTTCATCAAATGCTTTTACGAATTACCTTAATATATGTATTACTTTACTACCTCTTTCCTATTCAATTCATGGACGAAAATCTATTCTTATCCCAAATCTTATTTGACTTTCTTCGGCTCATAACTAACTGTTTTTTTTTTCAAATATTAACATCTTTATCATCATATATCTTATACTCACTCGTACATGAACTTTATTTTATAATCCTCTTTTGTTTTTATCAATTTGACATAATACAGTCTACCCCTCATATAACCATAACATTTCATATCTTCGTCCCTTTATCTCTCATTTCTTATAATTTTCTCTTACCTCTTTTTTCATTAATAACATGGTATACCCATTATCAAATAATTGAAATTCTTTTAAAACATTATATTATAACACTCTTCTTTTTAGTTATAAAACTTCATATATCACAATCTTCTCACTTCTTTCTTCATTTTCTCATTTCCTACTATTCAACATTTCTTTTTTTTACGTTTAATTCTCTTTATTCTCGATCAACCGTAATAACTTATACCTTATTATAAATTAATTGACTATTGAGTCACTAAAATATCATGCCTTAATGATTGATCTACTATCCTCTCTTCATAACCTCCTTAGAGCCTTTTACATCAAAAGTCTCTTTTTACATTCTTACACATATTAAACCATATATGTTCTTCCTAACACATCTATTAGATTAAAATATTTAATCATTTCTCTACACTTTATTCTTCTTAAAAATATAAATTTTACATCTTAACCTTTAATCGTATCAAATTGCATTCTGAGCCTTATTCTTTCTTTAATGGCTATCATTATCTAAGAATCATCATATATTACAATTAGGAGTAAACAAAAAACGGATAAAATTGAATTGCCGAACACAATCGAATTATTTCGGTTTTTTGATTTTTTTTCTAATTTCAGTTATATTCGAGTTTTTGATCGGTATTCGGTTTCGGATTCGGTTTTAAAAAATAGGTTATTCGGAATACCCGAAAAATCAAAATAATTATTAATTAAAAAATAAAATTTTTATAATTATATATGTATGACAGTACAAGTCTATCAGTCTAATGAGTCTATCATTATTCCAGTATTCACATCCCAATTCCTTCACGGTCTTGCCTCTATTCGTCTCTCGTCTCTCGTCTCTCGTCTCATCCTCTCCACCTCTCTCTCCGTCTCGGTCTCCGGCCTCCGCCTCTCACGATCTCACCTCGACAACTATGTTCTTCAATCTCGACGGCCCGACCTCTCTTCCGAGTTCCAACGTCAGGTAAATATATATGGCATACTACTAATGTTCAATCCCTTCCTCACACTTACGGATCTGGAAACAGGACATGTAAATTAATGTAAATCTAGAAACATGACGCCTTTCCTTGGATCAAGTTGGTGATTTTTGAAACTGGGTCTTTATTATTTCTTTCAATTTTGGTGCATAAATGGTTGCCCGGTTAAACAATTTGGAGAAACCGGCGCACTTATGACTTTCTGTTGTTGATTGTAATTTGTAATGTTGTAACCTGTTTAGTGTTAAGGTAACTGTTAATTATGGAAGCCTTTTATTTCAGTTATTTTCGGTTATTCGGTTATTAGCTAATTCGATTAACAATTCGGATACTAAAAATGCGTTAATTTCGATTTTCAGTTATAACCGAATAGTTTATTCGGTTTGGTTATAACCGAATGCTCACTCCTAATTACAATTGTATTAATCATTTAAGATCAAGTTTACTAGCTTTATCAATATTCGTGATATTATAGAATCAGTTCGACTCGATTTACACTTCTATGAGTGCATTTTAAGCAAACAAATTTCTTCTCACTTTTGAGAAGAAAGTTAAAGAAAAGAAAATAAAACATTCTCTTCTCTTCTCTTTTTTTTTCTTTAATTGAAAAACTCTCAGACACTATGTTATTTTGTTAAGAAAAGAAGCGAATGAAAATCTATTTGAATATTTCCAATTCTTATTTTTGTGAGTTTTTTAAGAAAGAAAGAAAGAGATTTTGAAATAAAATTAATTTTATTGTTGAGTTAAAACCTTCACCGAAAAGGTAGAGGATTTAGAAAGACGATTACATATTTTACATTACCAAAAATAATATTTAAAATATTAAATAATAGAAATTGATATTTTTATAATTTTTTTTTGATATTGTCAACATATTAATCATTAAAAATTCAACACATCAACTAATAATTATATATGTAAAATTATAAAAAATGACGTAGAAATATCAATTTCCTTAAATAATATACCATTGTTCTCTCCTCTTCACTCTGTTGAGTTCTACCGTGCTTGCTCCGCCGTTCGCTTGTCTGCCATTAATTTTCCGGTTTGCCGTTTTTTTGTTGAAATCTCTGGTAAGATCCCCAAATCATGTACCCTAATTTTTTCAAATTGATAACTCAAATTTGTTTTAATCAATTTTATCCTCTACTCGTTCATCTTTATTCATTACCTTGTTTTCATGAATATGGATCCTCAATATTGTGAGGTAAATGAATTGATAGCTTTTCTGAGATTCTTTTTCCTATGATGGTAGTTGGGGGTTTTAGTCCTTTCGGGGTTCCATAGATTAATACTCTCTGTAGAATCCAGTAGCTAGAAATAGTTTTACTGTCTGTGTCCTTGGATCTATCTCTATTTTTTTGTTGAATGTGGAGTTTGTGTGAAATGTGGGATCATTCAATCTCTCTTTTTAATTTTTTTTCCTGTTGTGAAGGTGCAATTATGAAGCAGAGTCTGTGATGTATTGAAGCCCACCATTAACTATTAGCTTTATTTTTGTTATGATAAATTCAAAAAGTCATTGTCCCAAAGTTATTTGGTTTCACAAATTAACTGACAAATTAACTTTTAGCCAAATTAACTGTCACAAAGAAAATGACATAGCCTTCTATGGAATTGGAGGAGTATTCCGGGTATCAATTGTTAGAAAGTTAGGTTGGTTATTTTTTTTTCCTTAGTTACAATAGTGGTATAGGGATTCTTATAACTAGCATAATATACAAATAGTACTATAGTAAATATACTGCTGCTGCTTTCTAAAGTGAAGTTGTCCAAAAGTATTAAATGGGTATGCTACAAATAATGTGAGCTTTTTTTGGTGTCCCTATGGGAGTATTCTGTAGTCAAAGTTGATTATAAAGTATTTAATAGTCAATTTATTTTGTACCATTTATTTTTCATAGATGTAATTTAGAAAAAAGAAAAAAAAAATCTTCATACGCACATTTATGGTACACAAGACGATATTTTTGAGAAGGGATGTTATCCTCTTGACTATTTGATAATTGATATTTCATGTGCGTGTGCATGTTAGATATGATGTAGTATTCTCGACTCAATTATAACACCTCTTGTCTAGTTCAATGCGGGTGGCATGTGGTACGAGGATGTGGGGTGGGGGAGAAGGAAAAGTGAATGGTGAATATAGGTTGGTTTTCCCTAAATTAGGGCATGTTAGGACAAGGCCTCCTCCCCCCAAAACAGGGTCACTCATTGACAAATGTGACCTGTCTTTGTTGTATTCGAGTCCTGGACCAAGAGCTACTAGCTATCTTACCTGTCATTATTACTAATAGTAGTATTTATTTTTGGCGGTGGCAGAAATCTATGTATTTTGAAAGGTTTTCATTTTCATCAGTCACCCTAATCTAATCTAATCTAATCTAATCAATTTCATCAGTATTCATTCATTCATGTCATTATTACTAATATATATATATATATATATATATATATATATATATATATATATATATGATAATCAAATGCATTTGAACTCTTGTAAAACCTTGTGTATTATAATTATAATGACATTCTTCTGTCTTGCAGACAACTTGGTATTCTTAAAATTGATAGCATAACCCATAAATTTCCATGTGCTTTGAATTAAGTTCATTGTTCTCTTACCATTGTAAATGCAGTTTCTTAGCATAACCCATAAAGAGGATTATAATTTGATGTAGGTATGAGCAGAACATTATGTTTCTGGTCTTCGTCATATTTGATGCAGCTCTTGTCCTTCTGTTAGAATTTTTTTTGTGGGAGCAAAAATATTTGACTATTAGATGACCTTTTTCGTATTGGACAGAGAATTTATTGTAGTCATAATTAGAGAAGTTATTACTCTTCTTACGCACTATTATTTAGGGTTTTATTAGGGTTCTTTTAAATACTTATTGTGTAATATATCTACCAACCTTGTGAATTTCTTCCTTTCTTTCTTTTTCACACCCACCCCACTCAGACTTGGATAGAGAAATTTCTCAGTAGTTTGAGTTTGACCCTTCTGATCCATTCTATTTGTTGATGTTGTTGTTGAGGAGGAGGAGGAGGCAGATGCAAGTACTACTAGCCTAGATATTAGGTAATGTCACATCACAATTTCGTCCTTATATATACACTGTATTTTACTTGCTTTCTTTCTTTAATTTGTTTGTGTACCTACCCGCACAAAATACAAATCGATATAAGTATATGTGAAAGATGCCATCTTTATCTTTTCCCTCTTCATTCATTTCATTTCGTTTGCAGATTTCCAGGATTTGATATACTCCTTTCTAACTATATAGAAGAAGGAGAAGAAGAATGGCTCAGCTTTGTTGCTCTCCTCTCCCCAATCACTACCACCATCTCAACCCAAATCGTGCCATTTCCCCTCTTCCTGATTATAACAATCTCACTTTCTCTTCCTCCTCCCTACCCTTCTTTGCTCCATCTCTCTCCATCTCTCCTCTTCCAACTAATCCATTCAACTTGCTCAAATCCCATATTCATTGATAGACTCCACGGCATGCTTGCGTGAGGTGGTTGTTGCCCGGATCGTTTCTAGCACAGTTGTTGGGTGAATTGCTTGCAATAGCTTAACCCCTCGTCTATACTTTAGACGGCAATCTTGGTACAATTGCTCGCGTTCGGAATCTGCGTTGAATGGACATCAACGACACCTTGACCCCTTGCTTATATTGAAGCGGTAATCTCGGTACAATCGACGATTGATGCGGTAGAAGACGCCACACACAACTATGAACTGTTGTGTGATAAGTCAAATTGAATCTCAAAGAAATAACTAAGAAAATACTATTTTTTTAGGAATTCTTCAAAGAACCAAAAGTAGAGAATAAACTCACAAATATATTGAATAATGAATAATGTGTTTGATTACATCAACTTAGACCTCTATTTATACTACTCAAAACGATTCAAATCCTAATAGGAATTTATAAACTATAACCCTAATAGAAGTCAATTTGGAAAAGAATTCTAATTAAAAAAAGAAGTCCTAATTACAATAGAATTATAAAAATCTAAAAATCGTTGCTGAATATGTAATTCGTGGGCTTAGTAAGAGCAGAATTGGGCTTGTATTTAATTGACCCAAATTTGTGTCTCATCCTTCTCTTTGGGTTTCCTTGTGTTAACTTCAGCCCAAACATCTTGGATCAATCCATTGAGATCTTGTTTGAACCTTTTAGTTCTAGCCTTCCTTGATCCCCACGTCCCTTTAGTCTTGTTTGAGTCCATGCATGCCATGTCCTCATCATTCCTCTTGAAAAGGATTTGTCCTCAAATCGTCACCTACATCAAACGGACTTAGATCAATAACGTTAAATGTGGCACTAACATTATACTAACCTGGCAAATCCAATTTATAGGCATTGTCATTGATACGCTCGAGAACTTGAAATGGACCATCTCCCCTCGGAAGCAATTTCGAACGTCTTTGAACGGGGAATCTTTCTTTCCGCATATGTAACCACACCCAATCTCCGGGTTCAAAGATCACTTGATGTCGTCCCTTGTTCGCGTGCTTAATGTACTGTTCCGTCCTCCGTTCAATGTTTAGTCTGGCTTTTTCATGAATCTGCTTAACAAGATCAGCCTTTTTCTTTCCATCCATGTTAGTATATTCAGAAACAGGTAATGGTGATAAATCCAACGTTGTCAAGGGATTAAAACCATATACAATTTTAAATGGAGAAAAATTAGTAGCAGAATGAACAGAACGGTTTTATGCAAACTCAACATGTGGTAAGCATTCTTCCCATTGCTTGATATTCTTTTTAATGATAGCCCGTAACAATGCTGACAAAGTCCTATTTACTACTTCAGTTTGACCATCAGTTTGTGGATGACAAGTAGTAGAGAATAACAGTTTAGTACCCAATTTACACCACAAAGTCTTCCAAAAGTAACTTAAGAATTTTGTATCTCTATCAGAAACAATAGTTTTAGGCATACCATGCAAACGCATAATCTCCCTAAAGAACAAATTAGCAACATAAGATGCATCATCAGTTTTATGACATGGAATAAAATGTGCCATTTTTGAAAATCTATCCACGACCACAAATATCGAATCATGATCATGCTTAGACCTAGGTAAACCCAACACAAAGTCCATAGAAAGATCAATCCAAGGTTCATTAGGAATAAGCAATGGTGTATACAATCCATGGGGTTGAACACGAGATTTAGCTTGGCGACAAGTAATACATCTATCACATATTCTTTCCACATCTCGTTTCATATGAGGCCAATAAAAATGTTCTTTCAAAATAGTAAAAGTTTTATCAACGCCAAAATGTCCCATTAAACCACCCCCATGTGATTCCCTAACCAACAACTCACGCAAAGAACATGCAAGAATACATAATTTATTTTCACGAAACAAGAATCCGTCAATTCTAAAGCATTTACCCACAACATTCTTTTCACAAGTTTTAAACTCTTCACCGAAATCAAGGTCATTATCATATAACTCTTTAATTCGTTCAAACCCAAGCAATTTCGTATCAAGAGTATTTAACAAAACATACCTGCGAGACAAAGCATCTGCAACGACGTTCTCCTTACCTTGCTTATATCGAATAACATATGGAAATGTCTCGATAAATTCCATCCATCGTGCATGCCTTTTGTTCAACTTGTGCTGACCCTTCAAATATTTCAATGATTCATGATCGGTGTCAGTGGATCACAAACTCCTTAGGCGACAAGTAATGTTGCCATGTCTCCAAAGCTCTAACTAAAGCGTACATCTCTTTGTCATATGTAGGATAGTTCAAAGCTGCCCCACTCAACTTTTCACTGAAATACGCCACTGGTTTCCCTTCTTGCATCAACACAGTTCCAATCCCTAAACCTGAAGCATCATACTCAATCTTAAAAGTTTTAGCAAAGTTAGGCAAAATAAGTAAAGGAGCATTTGTTAGTTTATCTTTTATCAAGTTAAATGCTTTTTCTTGTTCATCACCCCACTTAAAGCCCACAATTTTCTTGATGACCTCGGTCAATGGTGCTGTAATCTAACTAAAATTCCAAACAAAATGTCGGTAGAAACTTGCGAGTCCATGAAAGTTTCGTACTTGACTCACATTGGTTGGACTCGGCCAATCTCGGATCGCACATACTTTTTCCTCATTAACTTGGACTCCCTGTGAACTCACAACAAAGCCAAGAAAAACAATTCTATCTGAACAAAACGTGCATTTTTCCTTGTTAGCAAATAACTTTTATTTTTTCCTAAGTACATCTAAATCTAAAACAGATTTTAAATGCAATGTATGATCTTCCAAGTTTTTGCTATAAATCAAGATATCATCAAAATAAACTACGACAAATTTTCCAATGAATGGACGCAAAACATGGTTCATTAATCTCATGAAAGTGTTGGGTGCATTAGTTAACCTAAAAGGTAATACCAACCACTCATAAAGACCATATTTAGTTTTAAACGTTGTTTTCCATTCATCACCCTCTTACATTCTAATTTGATGATAACCACTTTTTAAATCAATTTTTGAAAATATGCAAGACCCATGTAATTCATCTAACATGTCATCTAAACGAGGAATGAGATGTCAATATTTTACCGTAATGTTATTTACCGCTCGACAATCGATGCACATCCTCCATTTCCATCCTTTTTCGGCACTAGAATCACCGGAACTGCACACGGGCTTATACTTTCTCTCACGAATCCTTTCCCCATCAGCTTGTCAACTTGACTTTGTAACTCATTCGTCTCCTCGGGATTACTCCGATAAGCTAGGCGGTTTGGAATCGTCGCACCGGGAACAAAATCAATTTGATGCTCAATTCCCCGAATAAGTGGTAGTCCATGAGGAAGTTCTTCGGGAAATACATCTTTGAATTCCTGTAAGAGAGATGAAACAACACTAGGCAAAGATTCATTAATGTTAGTATTCAAAAGCGCCTCTTTATACCGAAGTAAAATCATAGGCTGTTTAGAAATCAAAGTTCTTCTCACATCACTCTTTTTTGCTAGTATATTTGTTTTCTCTCATCTTTCTTTTTCTCTCTTTTTTTCTTCTTGATTTTTCTTTTCATCACTCTCTTTTCTTTGTACATAATCTTTTTCCAAATGAATTTGATCGTCATGTACTTGTTGTGGTGACAAAGGACGCAAAGCGATTTTCTTCTTGTCGTAAACAAAGGAATACACATTGGTAAATCCATCACGTTGAACCCTCCTATCAAACTGCCACGGTCTATCCAATAACATATGCCCCGCCTGCATAGGCCACACATCACAAAATACCTCATCAACATACCAACCAATAGCAAATGGAACTAACACCTGTTTTGTTACTTTAATGTCTGCATTATCATTGAGTCACTGCAAACGATACGGCTGTGGATGTTTGGTAGTAGATAACCCTAATTTCTCCACCATCGTAGTGTTTGCCACATTTGTACAACTGCCTCCATCTATGACTACACAACAGATTTTCCTACTCACAAGACATCGAGTATGGAATAGATTTTCCCGCTGTTCACTGCTCTTCTCCTTAACCCGCGTACTAAGTGCTCTTCTTGTAACCAGAATTTCACCATGTATCGCATCTTCACCTATCTCTTCTAATGGTGGCATAGAATCAGTGTCGCTCTCTTCCCCCGCGGTCTCCACATCTCTATTGTCAAGCAACAACATTCTCCTCTGATTTGGACATTGGCTAGAAATATGTCCCCTGCCTTGACACTTAAAGCATACAATATCCCGATTACGTCCAAAAGAAGGTTGTTCATTTTTACCTTGTATAAGTCGGCTAATTGATTCTTGCTTAGGTTCCATCTTTGGTTTGATCGCAGCTGTCTTTTCCTCTCACTTTGCCAAATTAGGTCTCCATGTTGAACTCACATTAGATTGTCCTCATTGTCCTCCTCGCCTCTTAAGTTGTTTCTCTATCTTAGTAGTCATATGTACCAGTTCTTCTAACTCCAAATAATGTTGTCGTTCAACCAAGTCTGCAATCTCCCAGTTCAATCCTGCCGAGAACCTCGCCATCGCTGTTTCATTATCCTCCATCAAATTAGCCCGATCCTTCAACATTTCCATCTCCCTGTAATATTCATCCACACTCCGACTTCCTTGTTTAAGAGTTTGCAAACTACGAATGATCTCCCATTGATAGTATGCTGGTACAAACCTCTTTTTCATAATAGCTTTCATCTCCACCCAAGTTGTAATTGGCCACTCTTCACACCTTCTCCGATTAGCTGTCAACTGATCCCACCATATCAATGCATATCCAGAAAACTCCGTAACGTCCAGTTGATTTTCTTAAGGTCTGAATAGTTGTGACAGTCAAATATTCGCTCCATCTTGGTTATCCAATCTAAATAAGCCTCAGGATCACCCGTGCCTTGGAAAGCTGGAATCTTCATTTTTATGCTATCCAAATTGCCATCTTCTCTGTCCTGACCTCTTCTTTCCCTAGCACCTCCGTGTCTTTGATGTCAAAAATTAGATTCACGATCTTCCGCTGCACTACTGTCCTCACCGTAAGGGTCTTCCTTTCTTGCGTCAATTTGTTGTGTCCTCGTTTTGTTTTGCATCTCATGAGTGTTTTGGGATAGCTCAACCATAGACACCCTCATATCTTCTAATTGTTCTTGCATTTGCTCCATAGTCTTTCTCAATCTTCGATCCCATTCTTTATGCATGGCTTCCATCTGGAATTTCAATTCAGCTGTTGAGGGTTGTTCCTCACAAATTCCTTTATCCTTCGAGTTAAACATATTTCCTGCAAAATAAGGGTTAGTAGAAAACAATTTTCTCACCACTCTCTTACGTGTTTCGCTCGAATCAATGGTTCACTCGTGTATACTCTCAATAAATTGACTTTTACCCTCGATTAATCTCACCACTAAGCCTTTTACCTCAAAATATTCTCTCTAATAGGTTATTCTTGAATTCCCCTAGCAAAATTCTTGGGTTTACTAATCGATTCAAAAATTACTTATCACGAAACAAAATATATATATGGTGCGACTATCAGAATACCACAAAGTCACCGATCGATTGCCTTGCACTCCTCTTGTATGCTTCAAATTTGTAAATTGTAGCTCCGTTTTAGAATTAATGATGATGGAACGGTATGAACTCTTGGTTGGAATTTGATGATTTAATGGTGTGCTACAAGTTTGGTTAGCACAATGGAAATAAAATCTATTTTTTTTTTATTTTTTTACAATATATATTTCGACAGAAAATTAAAGATAAGTAACTTGTTAGAAAGGCTTAGCTTTGATACCAAATAATGGACGACCACCTCACGCAAGCGTGCCGTGGAGTCTATCATTCCCTGTGCTAGTGTTGCCAGTGGTGATGGTGGCTCTAGTGGTTGGAGCGAAGGAGGAGACGGTGGTGGCGGCCGCGATGATTCCTCCTTCGATGACGATTCCTTCTCGTCAGATGGTCTTGGACCTATTGGGGCTTTTCTAACGGTTGGAGATCAAGGGTGGCTGCGGATCCTCAATTCCCTTTCAAGGTTCTTATGGAGGAGATTGTGGGTGTCAGCGCCTGTGTGCTGGGTGACATGGCTTCTCGTCCCAATTTTGGCCTCAACGAGCTCGATTTTGCCTTCTCAACCCTTGTCGTGGGTTCCATCTTGAATTTTACCCTCATGTATCTCTTGGCACCCACCCTGTCTTCTACCGGTAGGGGTGAGCATGGTGCGGTTTGAAGTCCAAACCGCACCCGAAACCGCTTAGGTGCGGTTTGAAAAATTCAAAACCTGCACCCGAAACCGCTTGTGATTGGTGCGGTGCGGTTTTAAAGTGCGCAGTGCGGTTTTAATTGGTGCGGTTTCGGTTCCAAAACCAATTGAAACAACAAAAAAGTTTAAGCCTTCAATAAAATTTAACATAAAACTTACATCGAGCAATTAACTTAGTGACAAAGTCGACAATGAGAATTATATCAAGCATGCTTTAAAACTAAAATATGCGCTATATAAAACAACGGAGACCATATATTCGATAACAAACAAGAATGTTTATCTAGTTCCCCAAAAATTAAAAGTATATACTGAAGATAGAATAAAATATATTGCAGGGATGACTAAAAATAATTTATTAGACTATTACAATTATAGCATTGACATTAACCAATGCATCAAGTGCTCGAGCCCCTCAACTATAAGCCCCTCCAATAACGCATCAAACAAATTCAAAATTTCAAAACCCAATTGCTTAATTTTTGACTCTATAACCTCTAACATCTTCTTTCAATTGGTGAAAAAATGACAATGCAAGACTGAGATATTCTCTGAGCGTATTCAAGTGAAAAGTAACTTTAGAATTTACTAGAGATAATACATACATACACACACATGGTGCGGTTTCGGTTTTATGCGGTTTGGTTTTGGCTAGTAACCAAACCGGAACCGTAAATTTGGTTATTCAACCCACCTAAAACCGCCACATACACCGAAACCGTTGGTGCGGTTTTAATTGGTGCGGTTCGTGCGGTTTTTGGTACGGTTTCGGTTCCAATTTGGTTACTTGCTCAGCCCTATCTACCGGTGTTGGTTTGCCTTCCATCTTTGCCAACTGTCCTACTAGCCACATGTTTGAGCCTGGCCCCTTCAGTCTTCCCAATCGGGTTGGGATCTTTGTTTACAAAGGAACTCTGTTTGCTGCCGGATTGGTTGGAACTGCTCTCTCCAATGGGTTTAATCAAGATGAGGAAGAAAATGGATCCCAACTTTGAGACCCCAAACAAGCCCCCCCCCACCCCCACCCCCACCCCCACCCCCACCCCAACCCCCACCCCCACCCCCAACCACACCCACCCACCATTTTGAATGCTCTTACTTTGGCAGCCCACATGGGTCTCAGCAGTAACTTCAGATACCAAACGCTCAACGGAGTTGAGTTTTTGCTGGCAAAGGGGCTTCCATCATTTGCTTTCAAGACCTATGTGGTTGTATTGAGAATGCTGAATAATGTGCTTGGTGGAATGTCTTTCGTGATATTGGCTAGGTTGATGGGGTCACAAAGCTCTGGTATTGACGAGGTAATCGCTGTTAAAGAGGTGGAATCATTGGCTGTTGCTGTGGCTGCTGAGAAGGAACTGATACAAGAGGAGAGTAATGAATATGTTCCCAAGTAGTTATTTTACTTTGTTGGTTTAATCTTGTTGCAAAACATTCGGTTTTGTTTCCTTTATCAGGATATTTTTCCTTTCCTTTTTTTTAGTTGTTGCATTTTCAAATAAAAGAACAGAATTGGTTTTTAGTCCAGAACCTTCGACCATCTTGATTGTTATTGCTTTTAATTCTTTGCTCCTGTGCCTAATTTAAATATGAAAATATTCTGCTTTTGATTATGCATCATCCTTGTGGCCTATAGGCAAACATTTTGTTCTTGTTGAAACTGACAAGCGAATATTATTTTCTTGATGAAAATGCTAGCAGCTATTTCACAAAATTACTTTTAAGTTATGATTAGCACTAGGGGTGAAACATAAATCAAATGAAACCAAAACAGAGATTAACCTTGTGGTATCAAGGAGGCTATACCACGGAGGCTGTTGATCCGGATTTCTGGTCCCAATAGCTGTTCATATTACTCCTTGACTCTTGATCGACCCCTACCCAGTTCAATTCCCATTATATCTATTGTTAGACCCATATGGCTTGAAGATTGTGATCGTGAGAAGAAAGAAATTCCTGTACTTTGGAGGCACATTGCTTATGATTTACTTGTTCCAAAAGGTATGATAACCATATTTTAAAATTTGGCAGTTGGCCTTATTTGTCCCTCATTAATGTAACTGAAATATTTGTGTGCTTCTAATCCCAATAGTTTATCAAATTAAGCTATGACCAGTATAACATTAAGCCTCTCAATTTGCCATGTTTAACTTTCTATCATTTTCATTAACTGCATTTCTTCATTCATAGATCTTATATCCTCCAATAAGTGAGTTGCTGTGATTGAGACGGGTATGAAACAAGGAAAATCAGTCTTGCCTGATGATTGAGTAAGACAATGTGAATCCTGGACCTGCAATGCCATCTGAGAAAAGTAAAGCACCAGAAATTATCATGAATAGGGATAGCTCTGTCGGACCTACTAGTAAATACGCTAATGAAAGCCAGACTTGTGCTCATTGCGGCAATAATAAGGGTTACCAAAAGATTCAGCATGGTTCTGGCAATGAAATTCCAGATAGAAAATCATCAATTGTATTTAAGGGGAAGCTATTTCAATTTTTGAGCTCCTTTCCTGAAGAACGGGTAAGCTATTATATTATTTTCTTGCTATGAATTATCTTCACTTTTGTGACAGTGTAACCCCATTTTCAGTAATTTAATTAAGTTAATTTATAATCTCTCTATTACATTATAAATGAATGAGTTTTATTCTACAGTAAATAACGTATCTATCAGTTCGTAGCTAAGCAAATAATAGTGACTGTATCACTTAATAGTTTAGTAATTTTAAGAGGGAAAAAAATTCCTTTTTTCTGAGTGTTAACGCTAAGTTTTGTCGGCTCGTCCAGTCACAGAATCCATGCGTTTGAATTTGTACAATAACAGATCACATATGAAGCTTGACGGTTTGTGCCGCTGGGGGATAATTCCGGTGTGAGAATAAGTACAGGCCGTTCACAAGATTTAACAATAGAGGCTTTAGTGTTTAGTACTCAAAGAAAATATTCCCTCTTAATTGAAATCCACGCCTTGTATTTATAGTGTTCTCGTACCTTAGAATCCCTTTCCGAGTCAGTTTACGACTCCTAAATATGGCAGTTACTATTATTTGGGTCCAACACAATCTCCTTAAAAGGTGCAAGTGGAATATCACCCCAACACTACCTTTGGAGTTACTTTATTTAAATATAGTTAGGACTAGAGTCTTTAACTATTTGAACTTCTTCTGGCTTCAGACTCTACACGCAAGACAACCCACTGTGCAGGCCCAATCCAACCGAACTCATACATTAGTCTGGGCTCCGGCCCAAAAGGGCTCGAACACCCGATCCCGAACGCAATACTACAAATTAGGGCTCCGGCCCAAAAGACTCGGATGCCTGAACCCGACCATCATAAATCCGAACAAGACTCCGGCCTAGAGGGCTCGGATGCCCGAACTCCTTCGACATCCTTGAGAGTTTCGGCCCGCTTAACCTCCCTTTCTAGCATTGGGCCTTCAGCTCATCTGGGGGTCGGTAAAATACTCCCGAACACCCAGTATTATTTATCTGAATTGAATATATCTCTATATATCTTACATGATAATACTCGAGTAGGATATACTTTTTGAAAAATGATATACATGTCGACAAATATTTAACGAAGTTGGATTGTGTCCAACGTAAAAGTGTATGTGATAGCATAGAGTGAGACCCTTCTTAATTTTTACTAATTTCAGGTATGCACATATATCACAATTATAATTCGGTTGAAAATTTTCACAATGTATAGCATAACTCATACTTTTTAAATTTAATTGTGATTAAATTAGAGATGACGTGTACACACGTGCGTCTGTGTAAATGATGTACTATGAATACAATACATTGGTCAAAGTACTTTCCAATTTAAACCATATAATAGTGAATTAGTTTCTAAATACTTAAAAGAATATGCTTATAAAAAAGTAACTAAAAGAAGTAGATAGCTTAAAACCTAATACTAATACTCCCTTCATCCAGAAATGAGAGTTCAATCTATTTCTAGTGATTTTATTACTTTTAATTACAACCTTTGGATTGAGAAAGTGAATGGTTAGATAGAATGAGTTCACTATCTTGGAACATCCCAAAATATAAAGGAGCTCCCTCAAAATGGGACAAATGGAGTATATTTAATTGTTCTTAAGACAGACCTTAATATTCGTAACATAGTAAAAGGCGACAATCATTTTCGGCGGACGGCAAATTATTTTATAATTTTGGGTGTCGTAAGTTATTAATAATAAAATTCAGCGAGAGCAGATCCTCTGTTCCTATTTTTTCTGTTCCCCACTTAAATTTTGACATCTAGTCTTATTTAATTTTAGAATTAATTAGTATTAAATAAGAAGTTAGGTGTCAAAATTTAATTGGAATGACACAAGGAGAAAGGGAAAATGGGACAGAGGATCTGCTCTCAAGTTCAGCAATATAGTAACATTTATTACTCTCTTTAGTTTATTACTCGGTCATTGTTCCTGTTAACGCCAAGATCTTTCTACGCGCCCCAATCACGTAAAGCACGTCCAATCTTGCACAGTAAACACGTCAATACCAGAAGCTTGACGGCTTGAACCGTTGGGGGGAAAGCTCCGGCGTAAGAGTCAGTACATGCGATCACAAGGTTAACAATGGAGGAAAAATAATGTCTAGTATCTTGAGAGAAAAAAATATCAGTTACCTCTCATTGTGTGCTATCCTTGCTAACATATACTCCAACTCCGGCCTTGTGTGCAACCGACCTGTCAGACCTTATCTCACTGTACGCAACCCACCTGCTCCATCCCATCATTGTTTTCCATCGCCGGCCGACTAAATTCCATCCACATTAATTCCTTGCAGACATATCAGTCAATTATTATCTTGGTTATCATTACCGGTCAAAGCCCAAAAGAAAATGTTATTTATCCATTGGCTTCGGCCCAATGACTAAGCCCAATACTTTTAGAACCCAATCATAGATAATTCAATGGACTTGGCCCAGAGGTTCGGCCCAATACACATAAAATATTATGGCCCAACATTGCCCCTCAGTTTTTTATTAAACAGACCGTTTAATAGAATACTGTAAACGGTCCATGATGTTTAAAAGAATTAGGGCAAGATCAGGTAAAATGCTGAATAAAGTTCTAAGGCCCCTTTGGGGAAGTCCAGATAATTAGAACAGGATAAGACCGGAAGCCCAAGTGATAAAAAATTTGAATCCAGATTAAAACTCTCCAAATTCGCCATCATTACTGGTATTAAACACGTCGCCCTCGAGCTTCGCAAACAACTGACAAGACTGCCCCTATAAAAGCTTTCTTTATCCCCAATTTGAAAGTTTTACCAACTATCCGAATTCCAGACGTTTTGAGCTTTCTCCTTCCTCTCAGTCTCTCTTTCTCTGCAAAACTACAACAATGGCTTCCCAGGATTCTGATCAAGATACTCCTCTCGTCGTGACTCCCATTACCTCCATTCCTCCTAGTCCAAGCCCTACCAAAGGGGCTTCGGGCTCCAACCCCAAATCGACTATGAGCACAAGAAAAAATTTATCATCAAAACCCCACCAAACCCTTCAAAGTTCTTCAAGAGTGAAGAACACTTTCCTAATGCCAATACCCCAACCATTATTACTGAAACTAAGCTGCGCAACCTTCGGACCCGTTACCAGATTCCAGATACTCACTTGGTAAGGGCTCCGACTTCTAAGGAAAGAATGTACCACCGACCTGAGGGCTGGACTGCCATTCTTTCAATTCTTCTTGAAAAGGGGGTTCGATTCCCTCTTCATTCTTTTCTAGTCACCATCCTAGGGTTTATTGGTGTAGGATTTGCCCAACTGGTGCCGAACTTCTACATCCATATCCTAGCTTTCATCGCCTTCTGTCACGAGGTAGGCGCTACTCCTACCCTCGACTTCTTCTTCTCCATCTATAACATTAACAAATCCCGTGAAAAGGGATTTAAGGTTCTAAGCAAGCAATCGCCGAAGCCTGGTGAGAAATTCGAAAGGCGGTCCTTGGTATTCACTCCTTCCAGCAACAAAGGATGGCATAAAGAGTGGTTCTTTGTCAAAGGACCAGAAATTGCTTCTCTGCCGGACTAGACTACCTTGGAAAACGTTTCTGCTGACTTTGGTGATATTGCCGAAGATCGTGTAAATGAGATGATAGATCTCTTTGACAACTTCCCGAAGAAAGAATGGAGCTTCAGACTGTTAACCAAATAGGCATGGTTGTATGACCACAAATGTAAGTCCCAAACTATTCTTTTGCATACTTTCTGAAACTCTGTGACAATATTGGCTCTGAGTTGTTGTTATATACTCCTTGCAGTGTCTTTGATCAAACCATCTTCCATTCGACCAACGAGACCTCGAAGAATTTTTGTCTAAGAAAGATTCAGAATCTCCTACTGAGCCTTCGGCTGCTGAACCTCCCACCGAAGAACCTCCAACGACTGAAACTCAAATAATTGACCATCAGTCTACCGAACCTCCACCCACAATCGAACCTGCTCCTCCTCGCCAAAAAAAGAGAGCGGTTCGAAAAGCCAAACCCACTCCTCCATCAACCTTTACCGAGAGCCTACTAGACATGTCCCTAAGACGAATAGGACTCGGCTCCTTCGTACTAAGAAGAGGAGAACCAAGGTAACCCCTCTTACTGCCGAAGAACTCTGAGTGCCCTCTTCCGAAGCTAATCTTCCCCCAGTTATACCTGTGGAGATTGTCGTTTCTGAAGCGGAGCTCGAGGAGCAAGCAGAACCTTCTTCCTATTCCCCCTTCAGAAAATATAATAACCACTTCTCCTCCTCATCTCGAATAGACAATCATTCAACCCCCACCACCTCCTGAACAACCCAAACCTTCTTCGCCACACCCCTCTTTATCTGAAGCCAGGCCAGAAGCCGTATCATCTCCCACTCTCTGGCCTGAGCTTAACTAACACTTTCCCTTCCAGCTCTATGACTCATTCGTTCGCGATACCGATGATCACCGGTTCGGGAACAGCTCAATCATGGATCTCATTGATGAAGGAATGAAGTACCAAGCTAAGGTAAGTTATTTTTTAACTTCCTTATTTATCTTCCTGCTTATTTATCTGAAACTGATAAACTAATGTTGAGCATGTCTGCGAGCGCCTCCGTCCTAAATATAAAGAAGCTGAAGAGGATGCTGCCCGAAAAGAAAATACTATATTGAAGTCTGCACTGGCGAAGGAAAGAGGTGATCACAACATCACTGAGTTTAATAATAAATGCCTTCGGAAAGACCTTACTCAGACCAAGGAACAACTAGAGAAGGTTAAGGCAGATCACCGGGTGATCACTAATATGATCACGGATCTAGTTCAAAGGAACGAAGTCCTTGTTCAGAAGAGTGAGACCCTGGCTAAAACCAACCGAAGTCTGGCGCTGCAAGTGAATGAGTTCGCGACCAGAGAGCTACGTCATCTAAAGGAGCGTCAGAAACTTGAAGATGAAGTTAGAGAGCTTCGGGTCCTTAGATATTTAGGTCCACCATTGACCGAAGATCTCCGAAGAGATATCCAAATGAACTATCGAAAATCAGCTGAGCTGAATGAGGAGATCGTTCAGATGTTTTTGGAAGGGTATGAGGAATGCCAAAACAAAGGCAAGGTAAAACTTGTCGAAGCCAAGGTAGATCTGTCTCTCCTAGACTCATCAGATGGCGAAGACGATGCCTGAAGATGGTTTATCTTCCACCCAGACTTAGGATTTTTGTAAAAATTTCTATCTTTTTTGTAAACAGTTTAATATCAATGAAATATTAACTTCGTTCCTTATGACTTCTTTATAATCATTTCTTGTAAATAATTCAGTATTAATCAATTTGAAAAATGTACATGCTCTTGATTAAACTTAACTTAAACTGTTAGTCAATAATCAAATAAATTAAATAACATATAAGATTTAAGTAATAACATAATTCGAACTCAACACTTAAACAAAATCAGGTAATAAAGTAATGTAATACTTATTCGTTACCGAAGTGTGAGACAGATCTGCCTGAATCCAACTGAACTTCCTCGCATCATATGGATTTTGTTTACCACGCGGGGCCTAACAAATTCACAGGATACACCGAACAAATAGGCTACCATTGAATGGTCAGCAAGTCCACCCGAACCTCCTTTCACCAATGAACTTTGTTTACCACGCAGGGCCTAACAAATTCATAAGATCCACCGAACATATAAGCTACCATCAAATGGTCAACGAGTCCACCCGAACCTCCTTTCACCAATGAACTTTGTTTACCACGCAGGGCCTAACAAATTCGTAAAATCCACTGAACATATAGGCTACCATTAAATGGTCAGCGAGTCCACCCGAACCTCCTTTCACCAATGAACTTTGTTTACCATGCAGGGCGTAACAAATTCATAAAATCCACCGAACATATAGGCTACCATCGAATGGTTAGTGAGTCCACCTGAACCTCCTTTCACCAATGAACTTTGTTTACCATGCAGGGCCTAACAAATTCATAAAATCCACCGAACATATAGGCTACCATCGAATGGTCAGCGATTCCACCCGAACCTCCTTTCACCAATGAACCGGACACCTATGAAGAAAAGATCAATTGGAATAAAGAATCTTTTATTGATGATGATTCAAATATTTGCAGACTTCGGTATACTGACACTGTCTGTACTGAAAATATTTCCGAAGCCTACCAGCATGTAAAGTATTCTTGATATCAGACCCATCTAATGCTCTCAACCGATACGTTCCTAGCTTCGGTACTTCAATAACTTCATACGGTCCTTCCTAGTTCGGCATTAGTTTTCCCAAATTCTAATACATAGACGCTTCGACTTCTCTGAGGATGAAATCTCCCACTTCAAATCTTCGAAGCTTTACCCCTTTATTGTAATGCTTAGCTACTCTTCGCTGATAGAATGCCAGATTTATCAAAGTTGTCTCTCTGACTTCTTCCAGTAAGTCCATATTGACTTTTAACCCTTCATCGTTGTATATTTCCTTAAACTGACTAACGCAAAAAGTTGTTGACCCAATCTCCACAGGGACTAAGGCATCAGTACCATAAGCCAACCTGAAAGGTGAATCTCCCGTCGTAGTTCTCGGTGTAGTCCGAT
Source organism: Panax japonicus (assembly GCA_020205505.1). Classification (NCBI taxonomy): domain Eukaryota; kingdom Viridiplantae; phylum Streptophyta; class Magnoliopsida; order Apiales; family Araliaceae; genus Panax; species Panax japonicus. Next base: position 33,424,187 of record CM035098.1, read on the forward strand.
AAGCCCATAACACGTTGAGCAGCTCTTCGAGCCATCTTCCTTTAGCCTCATCCAGTTTATGCTTAATCCCATTCAGAAGTGTTCTGTTAGTTACCTCAACCTTCCCGTTAGACTGCGGATAAGCTACCAAAGTTCTCCTGTGCTGAATCCCCAGTTCTTTCAGGAATGCTTCAAACTTTGATCCCACAAATTGGCATCCGTTGTCTGATATTACCACCTTTGGAATGCCGAAATGAAACACTATAGCTTCCTTTAGAAACTTTAAACACTCATGTTCAGTTATCAACCTAAGTGGCTTTGCTTCCACCCATTTAGTTATATAATCAATTGCAACTATAACAAAACTGACCTGACCTTTAGCTTTCGGCAATGGACCCAGTATATCTACCCCCTAGACAGCAAAAGGTATAGGAGATAAAATTGAGTATAGTTCTTCTGGTGGCTAATGTGGGATCGGACTGTTGATTTGACACTTTTGACATTTCTTTACATACTCAGTAGCTTCCTTAAAAATGGTAGGCCAATAGTATCCCTGTCGAAGTACTTTGTAGGCTAATGACTTAGCAGCCATATGGTCGCCATAAATACCTTCGTGAATCTCTAGAAGAGCATATTCAGCTTCGGATGGAACCAAACATTTCAACAATAAAGACGAAAAAGCCCTTCGATAAAGATCCCCGTCAATAAGAACAAAGTTAACACTCTAGTACTTAACTTTCTTGGCTAGCATCTGATCCGAATGAAGGATGCCATCTGCCAGATACTCCAAATATGGAGTCAACCAGCAGTTGCAGAATCTCCAAATAAATAGATCCATCAAAATTACTAGCATCTGTAGTAGCCAGCTTTGATAATACATCGGCAATAGAGTTATCATTGCGTTCAACGCCTTGAAACTCATAGGACAGGAAATATTGAAGCCGATCCTTCAACTCTGCTAGTTACTTGATCATTTTTGGTCCTCAGGTTTCATATTCCCCTAAAACTTGCTTGACCACTAGCTGAGAGTCACTATAAATGATTAACTTCTGAACTTCAAGACTTTTTGCCAGTCGTACTCCTGCTAGCACCGCTTCGTACTCTACTTCGTTGTTCGTTGCTCGGAACCCAAACCTAATGGTCTGCTGCACCTTGAATCCCTCCGGACTTGTCAAAATAATTCCTGCTCCATTGATATCCGAAGTAGAAGATCCATCTGCATACAACGTCCATGAGCTCTGGTTCTATTGAAGAACTACAACCGCTCTGTCGGACCCTTCAACTTCTCCCACTCTATCATCAGCTTCAGAAAACGAACATTCAACCACGAAATCAGCTAAGGTCTGCCCCTTAATAGCCGTCCGGGGATGATATTCTATGAAAAATTGAGATAATTCCATTGTCCAAGCAGCAAGTCTCCCCGAAACCTCAAGCTTGCTCAAAACCTTCTTCAGAGGCTGATCTGTGTAAACTACCAAGAGCCGACCTTAAAAATACTACCTAAGCTTTTGACTAGTTATCATCAAAGCAAATGTAAACTTCTCAATGTTTGGATACCTTGTTTCAGCATCCTTAAGGACATGGCTTACATTGTAAACCGGATGCTGCCTATCCCCAACTTCTCGCACCAAAACTGCTCCTAGTACCAATAAACTAGCTGCTAGATACAAATATAATGGCTCAGCAGGAGCTGGCTTCACCAACAAAGGCGCTGAAGACAAATACATCTTTATTCCGTAGAAGGCGTCTTCACATTCCAAAGTCCACTAAAACGTCTTCGCATTCTTCGTTCCTTTCAACGTATTAAAGAATGGCAAACACCTTTCTGTCGATTTAGACATGAATCTCCTCAAAGCTGCAATTCTCCCGGTTAGTCGTTGAATATCTTTAAATGATTGAGGAGTCTTCATGTTCAGAATAACTTGGATCTTTTATGGATTGGCTTCAATACCCCGCTGACTAACCAGATAACCCAGGAATTTACCTGCACCGAGACCGAAGGTGCACTTGGTCAGATTTAGCCTCAAATTGTTATGATGGACTGTCTGAAAACATTCTTCTAAATCGTCCAAGTGCTTTTACATTATCATGCTCTTCACTATCATGTCATCGACATATACTTCCATGTTCCTCCCCAGTTGCCCTCGAAATATGAAGTTCATCATCCTCTAGTAAGTGGCTCCAGCGTTTATCAGGCCAAACAGTCATCTTCTTATAGGCATACATCGAACGATGCATAATGAATGCCATCTTCGGTATATCCTCTTTACACATGGAAATTTGGTGATAACCAGAAAAAACATCCATAAAGTTAAGTAATGTATACCCCGAAGTTGCATCGATGAGCTGATCAATGTGAGGTAAGGGATAGAAGTCCTTAGGGCAAGCTTTATTTATCCGTGTAGTCAATACAGACTCACCATTTCCCATTCTGCTTCTAAACTAGCACCACATTCGCCATCCATTCCGGGTAATCTATCTCGAAGATGAAATCTACAGCCAACAACTTTGCAATTTCTTCATCAATAATCCTATGTCGCTCTTGTGCAAAAATTCTCCTTTTCTGCTGAACTGGCTTCTTTGATGGGTCCACTCTAGCCTATGCTCCACAATCTTTCGGCTCACCCCGGGCATATCATTAGGCTCCCATGCGAAGATATCTACATAACATCGTAAAAGTTCTATAAGGTTCATCCGGAGAGGTTCCGACAGACCCGAACCTATCTTCACTGCTTTGTCCTTCTTGCCAGGAACCAGCTCGAACTCCTACTCTATCGCCATTGTTTGCTTTTTCTTGCTAACTCCTACTCCTGAAGCAATCACAGCATTTCGATAGTAGCGTCTAGGCAGATCTAAATCCCTTTCCACCTCACCAACCCCATGTGCTGTCGGAAACTTGATCTTGAAGTGAGGAATTGACGTCGCAACTTGCAGAGCAGTCAAAGTAGTTCTTCCCAATATGGCGTTGTAAGCTGAATCTACATGCACAACATATAATTTACATATAATTTTTACCTGTTGTGGAGCCATACCGAAGATAACTGGTAACTCAATAGTCCCTGCCACCTTAACTTGATCATTACTGAAGCCATATAAAGGAGCCTCCTATCCGACCTCCATCTTCCGTCCATCTAAATGCATCCTCTGATAAGCATGGGCGTATAGAATATCAACAGAAGACCCATTTTTAATCATCATTCTCTTCATGTCCACTGAATCCACTTGTGCAGTAATCACCAACGCTCCTTAATGGGGTTCGATGGGTTCTGAAGGGTAATCCTCATCAGTAAAGGATATTACTGTTCCTGGATATGGTTTGTCAGTCTTTGGGAGTGTACCCGCTACCGACATGACCAAATCCAGATATCCTCGTCTCTTCTTCCCAATCATCTTCCTTCCTGTCCCCCCGGTAATAACATCAATGACGTGCCTCAGTGGCTGATTAGGAGCAGGTTGTGCAGGTTGAACTAGGTTGAGCAGTCTGAACAGACCGGTCATTATTCGGCTATTCTTGTTAGTGCTCTTTTCCTGCCATGTATTGGACCAATACACCACTTTGAACCTTCTTTTCCACGAATTCCTTTAAACTACAACAATCGTTTGCGTCGTGACCAGATGCCTGATGATAATCACAATACTTGCGAGTATTACCTGATCCCGGTTTAAGATTATCACGAAGTGGTTCAAAGTAAGGTTGGTTCTTGATCTGATCCAAAATAACAGCCCTATCTGTATTCAGTTGAGTGTATACCTTGTTCACCTTCTGGGTGGGAACATGTGGACGATTCCCTCCTTGACACCAATTGTTGTTGTACTTCTTCGAGTTACCTTCCGACCGATCATTATTCCCTCCACTCTTCTTCTGATTGCCTTCAGCTTTATCCCTGTCTGTCTCCTTCTACCTGTCCGAAGAAGGATGCTTTAAGCTATTCATAGCTTCCTCTACCAAAATATAAGCCTTATCAAAAGCTTCGACCAAACTCTTCTGGTGGTGAAACATCAGCTTCTTCACCAGCTTCTCTGACTTCACTAGATCTAAATCATTCTGAAATAATCCAATAGCCTAAAGGTCATTGAGATCGGTCACCTGGCCGATTTCTTCCCTAAAGCGCTTCACATATTGGCTTAGAGACTCATTCGAAAATTGTCGAACTTGAGCTAACGAACTGGTAGGCTTTCCTCTCCTCTTGTTGCTCCCAAACCGAGCATTGAATTTGCCACAAAGATCTGTCCAAGACGAAACCAAATCTAAAGGCAAAGTTCCCATCCACTGCCTGACGTCTTTTCTGAGCGTCGTATTGAATATCTGACATTTGGCAGCATCACTAAAATTATAGTAGTCCATCAGTCTGTCAAACGCTTGACTATGGTCATAAGGATCCCCAGATCCATCATAACTTTCCATGTGAGGCAACTTCTTGGTAGAATCAGCCTTCTCCTTAAGAATATCAGAGGAAAAAGGAGACACCTTTTTTCCCGAAGTATCCTTCACTTGTTTGACTTCGGCCAGCTGATTTCGAAGCTCTTTTAATTCTTTGACTAGAAATTCCACTTCTTCCGATTGCGAAGAGACTTCTTTCTCCGGAGAACCCCTCTTCCTCTGAGTAGATCGGTCCTTATCCTCTGAACCCACAACTCTAAATGGACTTCTCCGATGACGAGTATCCACAGGACGGTGTGCCCTCAGTGGATTCTCAAGAGTGCAACTTTTGGATCTACTTCGGTGTGGAGCTCTGTCACTATGGTGAGAATACTCAAGACGGTGTACCTTCTTTTTATTCTCGAGTGTATACTCCCTAAACCTGCTTCTTCGTCTGCTTCTACCTTGATCCCGAGAACCGATTGGGTAGAATGCCCTCTCCGATCTCTCAGGTCTGTGGCTTTTTGATCTTCTTCGATCCCGAGGTCGGCCTCGAGATGTACGACCAGAGTGTACAAGCTCCTTTCCTCTCCTTATTTGTCTTTCTGTAGACTCACTTTGTCATCTGACTGATCATATCTAGACACTTCGTCCTTCATCTCTGCCATACGAAGCATCTGTTCAGCAATGTCTTCCCTCTGTTTCAAAAGAACCTCTAGGGCCTTGTCAGCTTTGTCTGCCATCTTGGCAAGCTTGGAGACCTTATCGGTCTGACCATCCTGGTGTTGGGTTCTAGGCGGTGTGTCTTCTATCCATCTCCGACCATGGTCAGGTCCTTTCTCGGCAGCAAAAACCAATCTTCTTTTAGCATCACCATGTGCTCTCAAACGAGAACCTTCTGAAAAATGTTTGGAAGCCGTACTATCATGAGCACTCTTTGAAGGACCCAAACGATCTTTGACAGATATTCGTTGTATAGACGATCTCACAGCCATCTGCTGTCCTTCAGGGTAACCATTCTACTCTTTACAATAACTTCCGACGTAGAACAACTAAAAAGTTGTGATTGAAAACTCAAGAACACTAGAAAACAACCCTCCTTCTAGCGCCAATGTTAACACCAAGATCTTTATACACGCCCCAATCTCGTAAAGCACGTCCAATCTTACACAATAAACACATCAATACCAGAAGCTTGACGGCTTGGACCGTCAGGGGATAGCTCCGGTGTAAGAGTCAGTACAGGCGATCCCAAGGTTAACAATGGAGGAAAAATAATGTCTAGTATCTTGAGAGAGAAAAATATCAGTTACCTCTCACTGTATGCAACCCACCTGCTCCATCCCATCACTGTTTGCCACCACCGGCCGACTAAATCCCATCCAAATTAATACCTTGCAGACATATCAGTCAACTATTATCTTGGTTATCATTACTCGTCAAAGCCCAAAAGGAAATGTTATTTACCCATTGGCTTCAGCCCAATGACTAAGCCCGATACTTTTAGGACCCAATCATAGATAATCCAATAGACTTGGCTCAAAGGTTCGGCCCATTACACAAAATATCATGGCCCAACAGTTCCCTTTTATTGCTTCGCTCGACTCTCATGTAGTAGTTGTGGCTTTAAAATGTCTGAATAATGAAGTGAAGGATTAATGAAAGTAGACTTGATAAATCTATTGGTTGAATATTAAATAGTGAGAGTCATAATTGAAGTGGCTTGAGATTAGGACATTAGGTAAGTAATTATGTTGGGATAATACGAAGTTTTCTTTAGCAAAACAATAGATGCATTGTATAATAGATCAATATTTATAGACTTATTACAATGGTTTGACTGCCAACAAACATTGTACTCATGTAATAGATTCTTTATTTTTTAATGAATCCCAACTATTACTATTTTTTGTTATGGAATGGGAATGAGTGTGTAGATGATACTGTATATTGATAAAAGAAATTCCAAAAGCAAAAGAACGATTAGTTTGATAAATAAAGGTTTCTAACTATGTTGTCAAACACAAACCAATTCATATGTTGATAGGTTCACCAGTATCTGAGATATCTATTCATTTTTTACTATTTTTGATTGTCGCTCTAATATTCAGTAAAATAAAAAAAATTGAATAATAAAAATTATTTTTTTAAATTATATTAATTGTACTTTGTTTTTTATTGGGTCAATCAAATCATTTAATTTATGTGGGCTAATAAATATTAGTAAGTGATAGAAATTTATTTAGTAAAATTGGGCCTTAAAATTAATTGGGTCTAATTTATATTTGTGTGATATTAAAATCCTATTAAAAGTAGAAGAAATAATAAAATAATAAATAATAACTAAAACCAAATCTTCCTCATATATGATACAAACCTAGGGGAGAAGGATAAGAGAGAAAACGACGACAGTAAGAACATGAAGCAAAAAGATACTGTACTATTCATGTTAATAAAAAGTTATTTGAAATTGTTTCTTGATTGATACGTTAAAATATGTTTATCTCTCTCTCTCTCTCTCACACACACACACACACATATATATATATATATATATGTATTAATGAGTGACGAACGGGTCACTGGTACAAAATTTTGGCAGCAAGTGCGCATTTTTTTAATGTATACTGTGTTATCCCTGACACCATCGATCCAGTACAATGAGACTCTGACTGTTTGCATCTTATTGTTGTTTGTATGCATAGTAAAAAAAACACACACCTATTCCCTAACACTAGAACCTATGAATGGTGTATATCAGTACCTGTTTAGGTTCATTTAATATAGTATTATATTTGATCCAATTTATATATATGACTTGCTATGGCTTTGGAGCTAGAATAGTAATGTGATGCCCCAAAAAATAGGTATACATCACCCATCTTGAGATACAAGGTACAAAATAAAAATACAAACTAATTATACAACAGTCGTGTAAAATATGACAAAACATAAATTTAGAGTTTTAATAAGAATATTGTCATCTAGACAATATCCACACTCAAAGGAGTCCTCTATACATTTATTGTCACACTATTTAACAGAATAGTGAGGACTACTGATACTATCATCTGGACCATCACTCCGTTCCCCGACTAGTCCCGGCTACGTTCTCATTTCCTGAAGAGAACAGTGAAAGAAAGGGGTGAGCTCAGCTAGCCCAGTAAAAAATATTATGACTAAGATAATGCAGAATAAATTATCATTAGCCTTCAACAATGTTAAACTGATAAAATACAATAGACATCAAGTTTAACTGTAACGGAACAAGCAATCCATTAAAAGAATCAAGTAGAGAATAAAATCTATTATCTTTTATGATTTAAAAAGGTTTTTCATCACTTTTATCGCTGAAACTCAGCTTAATAAATAATTCACATCATCCCTGCACTACGGCTAATGATATTCATTAGTATCATATCCACAAATTATCCATGCACTACGGGCCAAGGATATTCGTGTATTCATCAATGGTCATGATCATGCCAACAACTATCCATCAATGCACTACGGGCCAATGAGGACTTTTACCACATCATTTGTAACATTACGGTCATGATTATACCGATTAATCCCTGGTCATAATCATTCCAAGTCCATCTATGCACTACAGGCCACAGATGACTTTCAACATAATATAAACACGAGGATGATGACAATGATATAAGAATTCAATAAAACAAATTCAAGAATTAATTTATCTAGGAACTAATAACGTCCAAATTGTCAACATGATACTGCTTTGTGGAGTAAAATTTAAGAATGCTCAGAAGAATATTTCTACGAAAAGATACTGGATGAAGCGCAAATATCCAGGATATTCTACTAATTTTATGGAGTATAGAATCCAAAACTTTAACCAACTGAGTATAATAGAATATATGAATCTGCAAATGGATTTTCACCCGCCATGCGGTAATCCACGTGTACAGATCATTTCCACAATTTAACAAGGAATAAATACAAAAGATCATTCACCATGCATATGGTAATCCACATAGACAGGTTATTCCAACAGAATAATAAAGAATGGAATAACAGAAGAATTCACCATGCATGCGATAGATCGCACAGACAGGTTATTCCCAATAGAATAATAAATAATGGAACCAGGTCATGCGTAAACGCACAGACAGGATTGATAAGTGGTATTTTTACCTACTTATTGAATACCAATTCATGCGAATTGTGCCCAACTCAAGTACATTTTATTGTGTTTTAGTTGCATTTCATGTTATTTTTCATTATATTTACTTAAAACTCCTTTTGATGAATAAGTGCAGGAATTTACTTAATTTTGGTGGTATTAGAGGATACACGGCTAATGGAGGCATGAAGGCAAGGCATAAACGGAGGAATGCATGGCATAGAGGTGCAATGGAGCAAGGAGATCAAGCATGAATGAACAAGTAGTAGCAGCAGCATGACAGAACTAGAAACAAAGTGCAGACTGTGAGCCGCGTGGCATGATGAGTTAGGAAACGTGTGCCCGCACGAGTACTCGGCCAGACCATGATGACTTACTGCAAGTTGCGCGACCGCGAGCAGAACAAGTGCAGGAGACGCGCGCCCGCATGAGATGCCGACTAGACAAGGCAGGACAATCTGTAAGTCTCGCGCCCGTGCGAGACATGCTAGAGAAGCGCGCGGCCGCGTGCGATGCTGATGCTATGATTTTGTTTTATTTCAATTTTAATTAAATGATGTGTAATTGGTTTTAAAAATGATTCTGACTGGTGTCAGACACACACTTGATAATTTATAGCTTATTTTCATCATAGTAACTAGGGTTTACACCTTAGGAGAGATTCCAACGTAGAACGAAGCCAAAACGTCTACTTCTCCAATTCTTCTTGGGATTCTCTGTCATTATAGATTTTCATTATTAGCTACTGGATTTCTATGAGGATTTAAGCATTTATCATTGGTTTTTATTCAGCGATTGGGTTTGATCGTTCTATCTTTCTTATTATAATTTTTGCTTATTGATCATATTTAGCGTTGATTCCATAATGGCTTTTGGTTCAGTCATGAACTACCCCTATTATGGGATTCTAACAGATTTTAATATATAGTTGGTTGTACATTTAAATGCTAGGGCTGTTTTGCATATCATATGGAATATCTGTCATGATTATTTTACATGCATGAATGCTTGATCACCATTCATCTCAGTATTTATATGGAATTGACAATGAACATACAGGTATGGATTGTAGTCATGATAGCATACGAATATGGGGCTGTTGTATATGGCTTGCGTATTTTGTGAACCAGATATACATATACTGTTTCACCGTATGAGCTAGAATGAGGGCTTGAGCTTAAAATCAATATAATTGTAATTTTACATAGACATATAGTAATTTTGGTTGTATTGGTGATTACATAGAGTCTAACATCTGTAGATGCTGTGTAAGTAGGTTATAGTGCATTGAAAAATGGTTAAAACTCTATTTGATCTCTTGACTATTTTCCTATGATATATGAACACTTCTTGCATGATAGTGGCGATTAGATGAAATATTAAATGAAGTTAGGGTCCCATTACTTTCAGATTATATTTATTCCATTTGTATTCTTATTTTTAGTTTGTATTCACAATTAATCTAATTCAACACTTTTAGTCATTAGTCTAAGCATATAAATATAGTGAGTTAATTGATGCATAATAGTTTAAATTTAACAACTTTTTCTGTGGGATCGATACTCTACTTACTCTGTATTACTTGTTGACACATGTATGCTTGCATGAGTTAGAGCTCTTTTATTAGGAATATAAAAGAGGCTACAAGGATATTCCAATAAAATAATAAATAACGGAACCAGGTCATGCATAAACGCACATACAAGATATCCCAACAGAATAATAAATAACAGAACCAGGTCATGCGTAAACGCACAGACTGGATGTTCCAACAGAATAATAAAAAATAAAATAACAGAAAAATTTCATCATGTATGCGGTACTTCGCATAGACAGGTTATTCCAACATAATAATAAAGAATGGAATAATAGAAGAATTTCACCATGTATGTGGTACTTCGCATAGACACATTATTCCAACATAATAATAAAGAATGGAATAACAGAAGAATTTCACCATGTATGCAGTACTTCGCATAGACAGGTTATTCCAACATAATGATAAAGAATGGAATAACATAAGTTCTCTTCATGAATACGAAAGAAATAATACCCCTTACCTTAGAAGAAACTGGATATAGGAGTAGTGAAGTAGCAGAATACTTTTCTTCTTTCTCTCTATAGTTTCTCTCTCTAGAGTTTCAGTGAATTCATAAGAAATAATGAAGGAATGAGCTTCTATATATAGGAGAATGACTGAATAGTAACTAATTCATGAACGGTCCAGATTTATTTACTTTTAAAGGGACGGTTCATATTGATTTACTATGCAATATTAATAAAATATTCTAATAAAATAAAATATTTTAAATAAAATATAATATATTCTATTTATAGTCTAATAAAAAAAATAACTTTATAAAAGTATTCTGTTTTATATAAAAGATTTTACTATGCAAACACTATGCATAATAAATTATAATATATTCTAATTATTGTCTAATAAAACAAATAACTTTATAAAAGTATTCTGTTTTATATAAAAAGATTTTACTATGAAAACACTATGCAGGCACTATGCAAATACTATGCATAATAGAATATAATATATTCTAATTATTGTCTAATAAAACAAATAACTTTATAAAAGTATTCTGTTTTATATAAAAAATTTTACTATACAAAACACTATACATAATAGAATATAATATATTCTATTTATAGTCTAATAAAACAAATAACTTTATAAAAGTATTCTGTTTTATATAAAAAGCTTTTCTGTTTTATTACATTAATAATACTAATAAAACAAAATTTATATATAATATATATATATATATAATATATATATATATATATATATATATATATATATATATATATATAAACTTCCGTGACTTTATAAAAAGACACCTCAATATATTTAACAACATTTATCATCATTATTATAATTCACAATATTAATCGACCAGGTCATTCCCAGGAAAGAGGAGACTTTTTAATAAGGATTTCTCCCTATTGGCGAGCAACTAGGTGACCAAACCTCTCCTTGGCAAAACTTCTAGACATCGTTAATATTGCAAATAATAATATTAATAACTCTGTCATCTCAATTATTGATTTAATCATATATAAAATATCGACAATAAATGAATCAAATAACATGAGATACTATGCAACAATTACTGTAGCAATAATTGAACAAAACTGAGTGACTTCTCACGTAAGCATCAAGAATAAATACCATGTGCTACTATGCAATCACGCATATTACTGTACTTTTAACACCGGGTGTTTCAACAGTTAACGGTAAAACTTCTATCGTTATTTTCATATATATATTTTTGTCGTTTTCTCAATTCGACAATAATTCAATTGTGGGGTCTACCAATAATTGTGCCGTCGTACGAATATTCCCTGTTAAAATGAATATTCCCCGACCAATTGAATATTATATAACAACTTGCATACTTTGCAAAATTTATAAATATTACCCACAACTATAATATTATATCAAATCTACACCATAATATTCAAAAAAAATATTTTGAGAAATTTAAATCTTTATTCATAAAATCTGGGGTCTCACAAGTAATATGCATTCTTAGAACCATTAGGTAATATAATAATAATAATTTTGGGAAAAAGTAATTTATAATTAGTAATTTAACTTACAGTTAGTAATGTATATTAATTTTTTTGTTTGTTAAATTGTGTAATTAGTTTGGACGGAAGGAGTTTAACGAATTATATTCAGATTATAATTTTGGGTATTAAATTACTTAATCCAGGTACGGATTCCGTACTCCTTCCGCGATAATCCTTTAATTTTATTTACTTGTTTCACTTATCGTTTAGAAATTTGTTATTGTTTCACATGATTGTTTCTTCTTAAAATTCGTGAAAATATTTCATTTTGGCATTAGTATTTAAAACTAGTATTTGTACTCTTTGAACTAGTGTACCATGTTTAGAATTTATTTCGATCTTTGTAGAAAGTACATGTTAATATTTTTGGAAACTTTGTGTTGATGATTCGGTTCAGTTTAACATGTATACGTTAAAACACATTTGTGTTGATATTGTGTCGCATGTGTTGTGACATAGTATTTTTGTTAGAATACCATATGATATACCTGAGCTATAACCACCTATAGGGGTACCACATGTATGTCCTCTTGGCACCGAGGTATGATACCTTTCGTGGTGGTAAGATCAATCCACGGCGTCTCCGTTTTGTGCTCCGGTGGGAGTTGGTCATTTGGTGTTTTGTTGTGGGAGGCGTATACATCGACCCTAGTTTCTGTTCTGTTTTGTTTTGCGGATTGGTAATGTTTGTGCCAAACACGCCTTCCGATTTTGCATGCATCTGGATTGCGTAGTCTGATTTGTGATTGCCTGTGTGGCATTATTTGATTTGTCTGTGTTGTAAGGTATATACTATTTGTTTTGAGCTCGGTATGAAATAACACCTAACCATTTGATTCAGCCTATCATTTCGTTATGTTAGTTTTATTCATTATAGTTCAGTGTTCATTTAATTGTGTTAGTTATTTCGTTTCATTATTCTTGTACTCTATGTCTGTACTGGGCATTTGGCTCATGCTGTATTTTTCTTCTGGCAGATAATCAGGGGGATCAAGTGCAAGTGTGACGAGAGCTTCCTTTTATCCAAATGGTTTAGATATTTTGTTTAGGTTGCGATCCAATGGTTTATTTGGAGTTATAATAAATACTTTAGATTATGGTTTTAGCTAGTTTAATATTTATTATGGTTTGACTTATGGTAATTATCAGATTTTTGGACTATTCTTTTGTGGCTTGGAGCCTTTTTATAATTTCATCAGTTTTTTTGAGTAACCTCTCTTTTTATTTCGAAAAGGAGGTCTTAAAGAGTTTGTATCATAGCTTAGATTCTTTCTTTTAGAAAACCTATTTAGGTTTGACCTGTGAGTTATGCGTAGACTTCTGGGTTAGGTTTTTGTTCCGTTGATTTTATGTTTAGATATCATATCATCTATATTTGAATTTGTCTCTAATTTGTTTTGATATCTATTCATGATCTCTTTCTTAGATGGCTCATAGATCCACTAAAGTTGGTGGGAGGCGAGGTAATAATAGGGGAAGTGGTGAGGGCCATCCCAATGAGCAACCTAATGATCATATTAATGCTCAGTTGGCTACCTTGGAGAATCAAGCGATTAATCAGGCTTTACCGTAGTTCGAGGCACAGGTTGTACAGGCAATCCAGCAGCCGCCAAAAATTCCTGAACAGGGGAATCCGGGAAATAATGGTCAGCATGCAAATGTTGGGGAAGGAAATGCGGATGGTCATGATCAACCTGTGGTTCGATGTATGCATGGTTGGAGAGGTTCCACAAGCAGAAACCACAATCATTTAGTTCAGCTCCTACTCCAATTGATGCAGAGAATTGGATTGCTCATTTAGAGAAGATTTTTGATATGTTAGGATGCTCGGATAATCAGAAAGTGTTACTTGCTGCTTACAAGCTAGAAGGGGATGCACAAAGGTGGTGGAAAGTGATGAAAGTAACAAAGGGTGGTGGTTATACTGAGGCACTTAGCTGGGCAGAGTTTTGTGAGGTCTTTTATCAGCAGTACTTTCCAGCTGCTGATAAAGAGGCCTATGCTAGAGACTATTTGTTCATTCGACAAAAAGATGACGAGTCCATCACAGATTTCATGACGATGTTCACCAGGTTGGAAGGCTTTGCAGGACCATCTGCAGGGATGGTAGCAGAATAAACGGAGAAGTTTAAGTGATGAATTCATTATAGGTATCGACAACTTCCCATTAACTTTAGATTATGGTTTTACCCAGTTTAATATTTATTATGGGTTGAATTGTGGTAATTATCAAATTTTTGGACTATTCTTTTGTGGCTTGGAGCCTTGTTATAATTTCATCAATTTTTTTTAGTAACATCTCTTTCTATTTTGAAATGGGGGTGTTACAGAGTTGGTATCAAAGCTTAGATTCTTTCTTGTAGAAAACCTATTTAGGTTTGACCTGTGAGTTATGGGTAGACTTCTGGGTTAGGTTTTTGTTTCGTTGATTTTCTATTTAGATATCATATCATCTATATTTGAATTTGTCTCTAATTTGTTTTGCTATCTATTCGTGATATCTTTCTTAGATGGCTAGTAGATCCGCTAGAATTGGTGGGAAGCGAGGTAACAATAGGGGAAGTGGTGAGGGCCAGCCCAATGAGCAACCTAATGATCAGATTACTTCTCAATTAGCTACCTTGGTGAATCAAGTGATTAATCAGGCTTTATCGCAGTTGGTGGCACAGGTTGTACAGGCAATGCAGTAGCCGCCAGAAATTCTTGAGCAGGGGAATCCAAGAAATAATGGTCAGCATACAAATGTTGGGGAAGGGAATGCGGATGGTTATGATTAACCTGTGGTTCTGATGTATGCATGGTTAGAGAGGTTCCAGAAGCAGAAACCATAATCATTCAGTTCAGCTCAGACTCCAATTGATGCAGAGAATTGGATTGCTCATTTGGAGAAGATTTTTGATGTGTTCGGATGCTCGGATAATAAGAAAGTGTTACTTGTAGCTTACAAACTAGAAGGGGATGCACAAAGATGGTGGAAAGCGGCGAAAGTAACAAAGGGTGGTGGTTATACTGAGGCACTTAGCTGGGCCGAGTTTTGTGAGGTCTTTTATCAGCAGTACTTTTCAGCTGCTGATAAAGAGGCCTATGATAGAGACTATTTGTCCATTCGACAAAAGATGACGAGTCCATCACGAATTTCATAACGAGGTTCACCGGGTTGGCAGGCTTTATGGGAACTTCTGCAGGGACTGCAGCGGAACCAGCTGAGAAGTTTAAGTGGTGAATTCATTATAGGTATCGATAACATCTCATTAACACCAAGTTTGTAGATGTGTCAGCAGCGACCAATGCATCCAAGAATATTGAGATGGAGCAACCAGACTTTTGGTTTTCAAAATCGGAAGGGATTCAAAAGAGGGACAGAGATGACCAGCAGGGTCAAACTTCACGTCAACATGAGAAAAATCAAGGTGGTCAGTGGAACAGAAATCGTGGCGGCTAGCAGGAGCAATGGCGTGGTCAGAATCAGAATAGGGGTTATTAGCAGTTGCCTCAGCAAGGGAAGAATCATCAGCTTCAGCTACCTTGGCATAGTTAGAATCGTCAGCAGGGGCAGAATCAAGGTCGTTATCCCGGATCAGCTGGTGAGGGTAATCCAAATCTTATTTCCATAACTCCTTGTGCTACTTGTGGTGCTAATCATCCAAGGAAGCAGTGCCATAAAATCACTGTTGAATGCTTCTTGTGTGGACAAATGGGTCATATTGCTAGGGATTATGTCGGTCCACGTGGTAATGGTGGAGGTGGTGAAAATGGTGGCAATAGAGGTCAGCGTCAAGGTGGTCGAGTTTTTTCATTGACGTATAACTAGGCGGTAGGTACGCTAGGTACTATTTCTGGCACATTTTTAGTTGGCAGTCATGAGGCTTCTATTTTATTTTATACGGGTTCTACTCATTCTATTGTTGCTCAGTCTTTTGTTCGGCACCTGGGTGTGCCATCTTAGTCCTTAGATTCTATTATGTCTACTTCTACCCCGATGGGTACTTCTGTCATTATTTCTGATTTATATCGAGGGTGTGCAATCAGTTTTGGGGATAAGATTTATAGGGCTAATCTTCCTCCTATGTGTATGCACGATTTCGATGTTATTTTTGGGATGGACTCGTTATATAAGCACCAAGCCACTATCGATTATCAGGTGAAGAATGTTATATTTGGAGATGTGAAGTCTCCAAAGTTTATGTTTCAGGGTTCACAGCTGAGTAGAATGGTGAAGTTAATATTAGCTTTGAAGGCAAAGAAGTTGGTGGCAAAGGGCTGTGAGGGGTATTTGGCATTTGTGAAGGATACCTCTAAGGGTGAGTCCCGTATTTAGGATGTTCCAATTGTTCGTGACTTTTTGGATGTATTTCCTAAGGAGTTGACAGGGTTGCCACCGCAGCGAGAAGTGGAGTTTGCTATTGAGCTTATTCCTGGTGCAAAGCCTATCTCTAAGGCGCTGTATCGGATAACACCATTGGATTTACAAGAGTTGAAGGAGCATTTGAAGGAGCTGTTAGATCGTGGTGTGATTCGGCCGAGTGTTTCATCGTGGGGTGCTCCAATTTTGTTTGTGAAGAAGAAAGATGGGTCTATGAGGTTATGCATAGATGATAGGGAGTTGAACAAGATTACCATTAGGAATTGGTATCCATTGCCGAGGATTGATGACTTGTTTGACTAATTTTAGGGGGCAAAGTAATTTTTGAAGATAGACTTGAGGTCGGGCTATCATCAGTTGAGGGTGAGGGATGAGGATATCTCTAAGACAGATTTTCGTACTCGATATGAGCATTGCAAGTTTTTGGTAATGCCATTCGATTTAACTAACGCTCCGGTGGTGTTTATGGATTTGATAAATCTGGTGTTTAGGGAGTATTTGGACCAATTTGTTATTATCTTTATTGATGATATTTTGGTTTACTCCAAGTCTAAGGAAGAGCATGAGGAGCATCTTCGCACATTATTGGGGATTTTGCAGAAAGAGAAGTTGTATGCTAAATTCTCTAAATGCGAGTTTTGGTTGGAGCAGGTTGCATTTTTGGGCCACGTTATTTCTGCTAAAGGAATTAAGGTAGATCCTGTGAAGGTTGAGGCTATCACTAAATGGCCGAGACCTACTACGGTGACAAAGATTAGGAGTTTCTTGGGGTTGGCAGGGTATTATAGGCGGTTTATGGAAGGGTTTTCCTTGCTTGCTTTACCATTGACTCAGTTGATGAGAAAGGCACGAAGTTTTTGTAAAATGAGGAGCGTGAGAAGAGTTTCAAGGAGTTGAAGAAATGGCTTGTGATAGCTCCAATACTTACCTTACCGTTGGGGACAGGAGGTTACTAGATTTATAGTGATGCTTCTAAGAAAGGCTTGGGGTGTGTTTTGATGCAATACGGTAAGGTGAATGCTTATACTTTTAGGCAGCTTAAACCTTACGAGGTGAATTACCCCACTCATGATTTGGAGTTGCAACAGTGATCTTTGCCTTAAAAATTTGGAGGCATTATTTGTATGGAGAGACATATGATATCCTCACCGATCACAAAAGTCTTAAATATATTTTCACTTAGAAGGAGCTCAACACGAGGCAGAGGCGTTGGTTGGAGCTTCAAAAAGATTATGATGCTAGAATTCAGTATCACTCGGGGAAGGTAAATGTGGTTGCAGATGCTATTAGCCAAAAGAGTTCTGGGAGTGTAGCAACCCTTATTACACAACCTCAACTTATTTCGAATATGGAGCGGCTAGAGTTGAAGTTGTATGTGCAAGGTTCAGATGGGCATTTGGCAGGTATGAGAGTGGAGCCCTCTCTTATTTCGTGGGTCAAAGAAGCTCAAAAGGAAGATGGAGAATTATGGAGTATGACCCAGAATCTGGGGGAGGGCAAGTAGCCTGAGTTTTGTATTGATGATCACAGTGTGATTTGGTTGGGTGAGCGATTGTGTGTACCGTCTGATCCAATAATTTGGGTGGTTATGTTAGGTGAGGCTCATAGTTCGCCATTTTCTATTAATCCAGATTCTACGAAGATGTATAGGGATTTGAAGAAGAATTTTTGGTGGAATGGGATGAAACGAGATGTGGCTGAATATGTTGGGAAGTGCCTCACTTGTCAACAAGTGAAGATAGAACATCAGCGAGTTAGCGGTTAGCTGCAATAATTAGACATTCCATTTTGGAAGTGGGAGGATAGCATAATGAATTTTGTGTCTGGTTTGCCGAATAATTTTAGGAAGAATGACGCCAATTGGGTAGTGGTGGATCGGTTGACCAAATCGGCACACTTTTTAGCTATCTATGAGGGTTACTCGGTGGATAGAGTGGCACAAATCTTTCAGTAAGAGATTGTTAGACTTCATGGTACTCTAGTATCTATTATTTTAGACCGGGACCCACATTTCACTTCATGGTTATGGAAAGGGTTTCAACGAGCTTGGGGCACTCGGTTCAACTTTAGTACTTCTTGTCATCAGTAAACTGATGGGCATTCCAAAAAGACTATTCAGACATTAGAGGACATAATGAGGTCTTGTGCACTTGAGTGGTCGAGTAATTGGGATGATTACATGAGCCTAGTTGAGTTTACTTATAACAATAACTGGCATTCAAGTATTGGAATGGCTCCGTTTGAGGTATTGCATGGTAGAAAGTGTCGGGCACCGACTTATTAGGGATGAGGTTGGTGAAATGACTATAGAAGGGCCTGAGTTAGTTCAAATCACTACAGATAAGGTAGCAGTGGCTAAGGAAAAAGTGAAGTCGGCTCGATCACGGCATAAGAGTTATGATGATAAGCATAGGATGACTTTAAAGTTTGAACCTAGTGAGCATGTTTTTCTAAAAGATTCTCCTTGGAAGGGCATTTAATGATTTGGGTTGAAAGGGAAACTTAGTCCGCATTATATTGGCCCATTTGAGATTTTGGAGAGGGTTGGTGAGGTTGCATATTGGGTAGCTTTGCCTCCACAGCTAACTCATGAGCAAAATGTGTTCCATGTGCCGGTGTTGAAAAGTTATCATTATCATCCGTTGCACGTGGTGTAATATCCATTCGATAGGATTCAGGAGCATCTTACATGTGATGAGAAAGCGGAGACGATTTTGGATCGTCAAGAAAGGACTATGAGGAGAAAAACTATTCCGTTTGTTAAGGTTTTGTGGAGGTATCATTTGGAGCGGGAAGCCACTTGGGATATGGAGGAGTCTATTCGAACTGAGTATCCGCATCTTTTTGATAATTAGGTACTTTTCATTCTTTTGATTCTGAGGACAGAATTCTTTTTAAGGGGTAGGTGATGTAATACCCGGTAAAAGAAATAAATAAATAAAAATTATTTTATTTTAAATTATATTAATTGTACTTTGTCTTTTATTGGGTCAATCAAATAATTTAATTTATGTGGGCTAATAAGTATTAGTAAGCGATAGAAATTCATTTAGTAAAATTGGGCCATAAAATTAATTGGGTCTAATTTATATTTGTGTGATATTAAAATCCTATTAAAAGTAGAAGAAATAATAAAATATATAAATAATAACTAAAACCTAATTTTCCTCATATCTGATACAAACAGAGGGGAGAAGGGTAAGAGAGAAAACGGCGGCAGTAAGAACATGAAGTAAAAAGGTACTGTACTATTCCTGTTAATAAAGAGTTGTTTGAAATTGTTTCTTGATTGGTACGTTAAAATATGTTTATCACACACACACACACACATATATATATATGGATTAATGAGTGTCGAACGGGTCACTGTTACAAAATTTTGGCAGCAAGTGTGCCTTTTTTTTTAATGTTTACTATGTTATCCCTGACACCACTGATCCAGTACAATGAGACTCTAACTGTTTTTATCTTATTGTTGTTTGTATGCATAGTAAAAAAAACACACACCTATTCCCTAATACTAGAACCTATGAATGGTGTATATCATGACATGTTTAGGTTCATTTAATATAGTATTATATTTGATCCAAATGATATATATGACTTGCTATGACTTTGGAGCTAGAATAGTAATATGCATTCTTAGAACCATTAGGTAATATACTAATAATAATAATTTTGGGAAAATTAATTTATAATTAGTAATTTAACTTACAGTTAATAATGTATATTAATTTTTTTGTTTGTTAAATTGTGTAATTAGTTCGGACGGAAGGAGTTTAGCGAATTATATTCAGATTATAATTTTGGGTATTACATTACTTAATTCAGGTACAGATTCCATACTCCTTCCGCAATAATCCTTTAATTTTGTTTTGTTCATTTCGCTTATTGTTTAGAAATTTTTTATTGTTTCACATGATTGTTCCTTCATAAAATTTGTGAAAATGTTTCATTTTGGCTTTAGTATTTAAAACTAGTATTTGTACTCTTTGATATAGTGTATCATGTTTAGTATTTATTTCGATCTTTGTAGAAAGTACATGTTAATATTTTTTGGAGACTTTGTGTTGATGACTCGTTTCAGTTTAACATGTACACGTTAGAACCCCTTTGTGTTGATATTATGTCACATGTGTTGTGACATAATATTTTTGTTAGAATACGATAGGGTATACCTGAGCTATAACCACCCGTGGGGTTACCACATGCATGTCCTCTTGGTACCGAGGCATGACACCTTTCGTGGCGGTGTGATCAGTCCACGACGTCTTCGTTTTGTACTTCGGTGGGAGTTGGTCATTTGGTGTTTTGTTGTTGAAGGCGTATACGTCGACCCTAGTTTCTGTTCTATTCTGTTCTGCGGATTGGTGATGTTTGTGACAAACACACGTTCTGATTTTACATGCATCTGGATTGCACAGTCTGATTTGTGATTGCTTGTGTGATATTATTTTGATTTCCTGTGTGGCATTATTTAACTTGCCTTTGTGGCAAGGTATATACTATTTGTTTTGAGCTCAGTATGAAATAACACCCAACCATTTGATTCAGCCTATCATTTCATTGTGTTAGTTTTATTTATTACAGTTCAATGTTCATTTAATTGTGTTAGTTATTTCGTTTCATTATTCTTATACTCTATATCTGTACTGGGCATTTGGCTCATGCTGTGTTTTTCTTCGGGCAGATAATCAAGGGGATCAAGTGCAAGTGTGACGAGAGCTTCCTTTTATCCAAATGGTTTAGATATTTTGTTTAGGTTGTGATCCAATGGTTTATTTGGAGTTGTAATAATTACTTTAGATTATGGTTTTAGCCAGTTTAATATTTATTATGTTTAGACTTGTGGTAATTATTAGATTTTTGGACTATTCTTTTATGTCTTGGAGCCTTGTTATAATTTTGTCAGATTTTTTTAGTAACCTCTCTTTCTATTTCGAAAAGGGGGTGTTACAGAGTTTGTATCAGAGCTTAGGTTCTTTCTTGTAGAAAACTTATTTAGGTTTGACTTGTGAGTTATGGATAGACTTCTGGGTTAGGTTTTTGTTCCTTTGATTTTCTGTTTAGATATCATATCACCTATATTTGATTTTGTCTCTAATTCGTTTTGTTATATATTCGTGATCTCTTTCTTAGATGGCTCGTAGATCTGCTAGAGTTGGTGGGAGGCGAGGTAACAATAGGGCTAGTGGTGAGTGCCAGCTCAATGAGCAACCTAATGATTAGATTAATGCTCAGTTGGCTACCTTGGTGAATCAAGCAATTAATCAGGCTTTACCGCAGTTGGTGGCACATGTTGTACAAGAAATGCAACAGCCGCCAGAAATTCCTGAACAGGGGAATCCGGTAAATAATGGTCAGCATGCAAATGTTGGGGAAAGGAATGCGGATGGTCATGATCAGCCTGTGGTTTCGATGTATGCATGGTTGGAGAGGTTTCAGAAGTAGAAACCACAATCATTCAGTTCAGCTCCGATTCCAATTGATGTAGAGAATTGGATTGCTCATTTGGAGAAAATTTTTGATATGTTAGGATGCTCGGATAATCAGAAAGTGTAACTTGAAGCTTACAAGCTAGAAGGGGATGCACAAAGGTGGTGGAAAGTGACGAAAGTAACAAAGGGTGGTGGTTATATTGAGGCACTTAGCTGGGCAGAGTTTTGTGAGGTCTTTTATTAGCAATACTTTCTAGCTGCTGATAAAGAGGCATATGTTAGAGACTATTTGTCCATTCGACAAAAATATGATGAGTCCATCACGGATTTCATGACGAGGTTCACTGTAAACCTAGAGAAAATCAGATTTTTATGACAATTAAATTTTTATTTGATTTTGAGAATTAAATGAATTTAATTGATTTATTTTGTGAGTAAGCTATGTGAAGGTCGTTCTATGACCTAGAATGTGCTAATGTGGTTAGTAATCTGGCTATGTGCTAGAATTAATTATTTAGAATTTCCAAGATGAAAATAAATGTTTTTCGAGAAATTTCGTAAAAACACTATTCATCAAGTTTTGTTCGGGAAATTATTTTGAAATTCCGAGAAACTAGTAATGATAGAATATCGAGATAAAATGAAATATCAGATAATATTTTATTTATGGCAAACGAAGTTTTTGCTTGCGGACTTAAAACCTAAGGGTTGAGTATATTGATTTTCGAGAAGGAAATGAAATTCGTAGAAGAATTGCGTTATTGTTAGAGCTTGTGTTATACAAGTATGATGCTATTTAGTATCTATGTATAATACGAAGTACAATACGATTATAGTACGAGTACTATACGGAGAGAATACGTGAATTATACGTATGGAATACGATTTGTATTATAGAATTAAGTTAAGATTTAATGTTAATTCATTTGGGTTGGATTATATGTAGTCCAATCAATTGAATGAACAAGCCCAAGGGATTAATAGGTTAAGCCCAAGTCAAGGCCCAATGTCAGATGGTTTAAGCCTAATGCATGAAAACCGAACCGTGGATCGAATCGGTGGGTCACCGAATGGGTAAAACCCATGGGGCAACCCATAGGGATGACCCATGGGCAAGAGTGGGCCGACCTTGGTGTGCAAGTCAAGCTTAATTCTTGGTCACCAAGCATTTTACTTGGTGACCAAGAGTGAATAGTAAGGAGGTGGTGGGGGTTTAATGTCTAGATTGCTCTCCATTCTATTTTCTATAAATAGGAAGCTAGGTTTGGTCATTTAAGAGTTTTTCAATTGCCCAACTTAGATTATTTGAGAGGGAAAGAGAGCTAGACTCATAAATCATACACTTTGGAAGCTTTGACTTAGAGTTTTCCAAGAGATTTCATAAGAGTTATTAAGGTAATACTCATTGTTTCTCATTTTCATCTCTTTTGATTTTCTTTTATCATGGAGAATCATAAATAGGAGGTATGTGTCTTGTATAGTGTATTAAAGATGACTTAGTATAGAGTCAATCTCTATAAGTCATGAGATCATAAGAATCATGAGGTTTGATATAGTTTTAAACCATGGAAATATTGGTTGTTGAGATCGATTGTTGATAAACGATTAAACTCTATCAATACGTTAATATATGCATCTTTCTTGGTTAGGATGTAGATTTGAAATCCATGGAGTATTCCATGTGATTTGGCCTAGAGAACATTAGTAACGAAGTTATGGCGAATTTCACAAAAATAGACGTTAAACATCGAAAACATTAAAATTCCAGATTGGTGGTCAAAAGTTGTCGTGAGACTTGAAAACGTTGTTTTTCAATGTCAACACGTGAGATAGGGTAATTAAGAGTTGTGGGTTCGAGAATCGTCGGATTTCTGCTTAAAATAAAGAAAAAGAGCATTGAACGCTCATTAACGTTTACGGACGCTTAAAAAATGAACTTAATAGTGAATTTTGAGTTAACAGATTCGAAAGTGTCGAATTCTTATATGAACGCGTAGAGTATGTCATTTATGACGTGTAGGCTTTTGAACGGACCAAATCGGGCATATAACGAAGAAGTTATGGCTCTGGGAATTTCACAAAACTTTTAAATTGTTGGAATTATCTGGTACTGAGGTCTGGCGCCGCGGCGCCAGACGTAGTATTAAATACCGTGCCGCAGCGCCGACACAGTAATGTTGGCTACTGCTAAATGGCGCCGCAGCGCCACTGGTAGAGCAAAGTCTTGCGCCGTAGCGCCGAGACCGGAACCTAGACACTGCTAACTGGCGCTGTAAGACCCCAACTTATTATTAATGAAATTAAATTTTCTCTATTTATTATTTTGAAATATTAAGGGTTGATTTGATTAATGTGGTTAGTTATGGGTAAAATGCGCAAATATTTCAAATAAGCAAGTGGTTATAAAATATTCATTTTTATTGGAGAATATTCGTTTGGTCGTGGAATATTCTTACTGTCGGGGAATATTCGTACGACGACGCATCCTTGTGTGGGCCCCATAACAGAAAACGATTAGATGAAGAAAATGACAAATATAAGTTGTTTATAAATAACAGCGTAGTTGTTACCGTTAATACTATTGGAATACTCGGTGGTTAAAATATAGTAACACACGGTATTGCATCAATTATTGATTCCTACGTAAGAAGGCACTACTCAATAATTGTTACAGTAATTACTGTTTAATATTTTATTTTATTGATTCAATAATTGCTACATTGATATTTTATATTATTGTTGTTTCAATAATTGTCATTACACAGTATTTTCCTTTATCAGATTAATAATTCATATTATTTGAATAATATTATTAGATAACATTATTGGCAATGTCTAGAAAGTTTTGTCTAAGGAGAGGTTTGGTCACCTAATTGCACGTCAATAAGGAGAAATCCTTATTGGAAAGCTCCCTCTTTCTTGGGAACGGCCTGGTTGCCAATATTGTGATTCTGTAATATTATTTGTGAATAATTAATTATTGATTTATATGATAAGAAAAATATTCATTTTATGTGGATATAGATGGAGAAAATTTTAAAGTGACAATTGTTGAAAAATTGATATTTTATCTTTTCTGATAAATAATTCATTTAAATATATTATTATATTTTAATAATATAATAATGATGATATTTTTACAATGAATGTGGGATATATTAGTATATGAGAAGAAAGAGTATTTTTGTTACAAAAATTGTTTAAGACATGTTAAACATGTTTGTGGGCTTATTTTTTGACTAAAATTTGATTATAGCCTGTAAAATCGCCCGTTTGTGGATTTCGGTCAATTTCTGTTTAGAATTTGGAAAAACTATCTTCTGTAAAGTTGTAGATAATTAAATTTCCTATAAAATAGACATAAGATTCGAATTTTTCTGATAAAAGGGCTATTTATTGTGAATTATTTAAGTTCCGGTATATTGGGTCTGAATTGATTTTTTGAGTTTTAAATAATTTTGTTAACAAAAACGTTTTTTGTGATTTTGGTGGGTTGGTGGCTTATGTCTAGACCAAAAAAAGTGGGCTAAGGAAAATTTATATAAATATATTAATATTTTATTAAATTTTCTGCTTTGATGTTCTAAGCATTTTCCTATAAATAGGGTGCTTAGGTTAGAATTAAAAATAACACCAGAAACTAAAGTTTTCTCTCTTTCTCTCTCTATATTATCGAGCGTATTCTTGTGAGTATTTTAATACTTTGAGTGTTGCTATACAGTGCAAATTCCTTCAGCACTATATCCAATAGTTCAGCCAGAAGTACTATTGTTTCGAGGTAAGGGATATTAATTTTTTAAAATGATATTATTTCTTCTAATATCATTATGCCGGAATATTGGTAAGATTTTTCTTGTGAAATTCTTGTCTTGTAGTGTCGGGGTTACTATTCACGTATACGGCACTATTCACGAATATGACACTATTCACAGAAAAATTAAATTTTTGATTTTGTCCAAAATATCTATTATGGATACTAGCTTTGATTGTATCCATGTTTTGATCATTCTTGAATTTTACTCCACTATGATTATTTATGAGGTATTTTTAGACATGGATAAACCGAAATACGTATCCTTAATATTTATTCTTTTGTTTCACTGGATTCGTTTTCTTTAAAATATTTTTCATCATCCTCAGTCCTAAATGATGATATTATTGAATATCTTTGGCCTGTAATACAAAGATTAACGTGATTTTATGATGAATATATTTGGCTGTAATGCAAAGATGTACATGTGTTGAGATGAACATGACCAACTGATGAATATCTTTGGCCTGTAGTGCAAAGATAAATATTTGGTTCTAGATGTATATTGATTGATGTTACAGGGATAAAATATTGATGATGAACTTTTAAATTCATAGATTATAGTAGATTTCATTATCTACATAACTCATCTATGAATTATTATTTCCGCTGTGAATATTGATCTGAAACTTGTTGTCTATTGTATTTTATCAGATTTTTCTCTGTTGAAGACTAACGATAATTTGTTCAATATTATCTTAGTCATAATATTCTTTACTGGGCTAGTTGAGCTCACCCTTTTCCTTTTTGTTCCATTTTTCTTCTCAGGAGGTGAGAATGTAGCGAGTACTAGTCGGGGTATGGAATGACGATTCTGGAAGTTGTTTTAGTAGTCCTCACCATTTTTGTAAAATAATGTATCAATAATTGTGATGGAGACTTATTTAGGTGTGAATATTGTCTAGATGGCAATATTTGTATTTAAACTCACAGTTTTTATATTGTATTAATAAGGTTGTAGTTGTTTCTGTACCATGTTATTGACGACTCAAAATGGGTGATGTATACCTATTTTGGGGGTCGTCAAAGTTGGTATCAGAGCTTAGGGATATGATCTCTCGCGGAGATCGGGGAATAGAACAAGGAGGGGAGAGACGAGTAAAACCTTTGCTAGTGTGTCTTACCTAAGCTTATTTGTTGGTTGGTCAGTATATAGGGATATTATGTGATATGTTGATTTCTTTAATTAACCCTTGTTTTATGGCAGTATTTGAGAATGTCGACTGAGAATGTTAACAGTGGAGTAAATGAGACCGTGGAGACACCTTTATTCACCAACGAGGAGAACGTGCAACAGGCTGGCAATGTTCCTCCTGTGAACAACACCACTAAGCAGATGATGAATGACGGAATGTTTAGAAGCTTTTTGCAGTTCATGCAAAATTAGACGAGGGAGACTCGTGTTCAAAATACAGGTGGAAATGATAACAACGCACGGTTTGTCACAGCCAAGCAGTTCAAAGAGTTGGGACTACCAGAATTCTGGGGAAAGCCGGATCCGATTAAGGCGGAGACGTGGGTTAAACAAATTACCAATATATTCAATGTCTTGGGATGCACAGAGGAACAGAAGGTTTCATTCGCCACCTTTATATTCCATAATGAGGCAGATTACTGGTGGGAATCTGTGAAGCGTACTCATCCAGCCGCACTCAGCATGTCTTGGGAAACATTTCAGAAACTATTCAATGACAAGTACTTTCCTGAAAGTATTCGTCATATGAAGGAGGTAGAGTTTATTAGACTAGAACAAAGCAACATGACGGTGTCCCAATACGAGGCGAAGTTTGCAGAGTTATCAAGGTTTGCACCTCATTTGGTGGAAAATGAGGAACGTATGACGTGGATGTTTCTGAGATGTTTGAAACCCGACATACGTCAATATCTCATTTCTCATGAATTTTTTCTCTATTCAGATGTTGTCAACAGGGCTCAATTATTAGAGCGAGATAACGAGTACGTTCAACTGAAGGACCACAACCAGGATCATACCGGTGATAGCAGTCATCAGAACAATGATAACCAGTGGAGAAAGAAAAATACGGACAAGGGCGGCAACCACTCTGGTGGTAATCATGGCCATGAGAATAGAAGAAGCGAGTCGGGAGGAGATTTTAAAAGGAGGAGATTCAACAACGACCATGTGAAGACGTTAGCGCCAGTAGCAACTAGTTCTAAGGGAGGAGAACGACCACCGATCGTATGCTATAAATGCGGGAAAGAGGGGCATATCAGTCCAAATCGTCCACAACAGTTCAAGGTATATTATAATTATGGTAAGAAAGGACATATCGCTCGAGATTGTACGGTAGAGAAACCAAGTCCAGCGGGGATGGTGACTCAAAAGGCTGTCCCAGAAAAGTCAAAGTCAATGGTTCCTGGAAGAGCGTTTGTCGTGACTGGTCAAAATGCAATGAACCCAAACGAGGTGATCACGGGTAAGCTAATCATAAATTCTTGCTAAGGTTATACATTACTAGATACTGGTGCTACCCATTCATTTATCTCTCCTGTTTGTGCTCAACGTTTAAATTTGACTACGGAGAAATTAGACTTTGACTTATCTGTGGAGACTCCGTAAGGAGAAACTTTCATCACATCCACTGTTTATAAATCTTGTTTGATCCAAGTTGGCACCATCACATTACCTGTTGATCTTATCTCTTTAAAGATACTTGTTTTTGATGTGATTTTAAGGATTGATTGGTTAACTACTCATCATGCCAAAATTGATTGTTTTTGTAAGGTTATTAGTTTTCATATTCCTAACCAACTTGTTGTTTGAATTCAAGCAACTAAACCACTAAAATCAATCACTGTTATATCAAGCCATAAAGCCATTCGTTTATTAAAAAACGGATGTCAAGCTTTCTTAGCCCATGTTATGGATTTGAATAAAGACACGTTAGATTTGAATAATATTCCTGTTGTTAGTAAATTTCCTGATGTATTTCCAAAAGAGCTTCCCGGTCTACCCCCAAAACGTGAAGTTGAATTCTTTATTGACCTTGAACCTGGTACAAAGCTCATTTCTAAAACCCCATATCGAATGGCTCCTATTAATCTTCAGGAGTTAAAGGTCCAACTACAGGAGTTGTTGGACATCGGTTTCATTCGTCCTAGTACATCTCCTTGGGGTGCTCTTGTTTTATTTGTAAAGAAGAAAGACGGGAGTATGCGACTTTGTATTGACTATTGGGAATTGAACCATGTCACCATCAAGAATAGGTATCCTCTACCCTGTATTGATGACATGTTTGACCAGTTGCAAGGATCACAATTCTTTTCAAAGATCGATCTTCGTTCTGGATATCATCAGCTGAAGATTAGAACTGAGGATATTCCAAAGACTGCCTTCAGAACTCGGTACGGGAATTATGAATTCTTAGTCATGTCTTTTGGATTGACTAATGCTCCTGCGACTTTCATGGATATGATGAATCGAGTATTCAAGGATTATTTGGATCAGTTCGTTGTTGTCTTTATTGATGACATCCTCATATATTCCAAAAGCCGTGAAGATCATGAGCACCATTTGAAGCTGGTACTCCAAAGACTTCGTGAAAACAAGCTACATGCTAAGTTGAAGAAATGTGAGTTCTGGCTTGAGGAAGTAGAATTCCTTGGGCACGTGGTGTCAAAACATGGAGTATCTGTCGACCCGACGAAGATTGAAGCAATACAAAGTTGGGAGCAACCAAAATCGGTGATCGAAGTACGTAGCTTTCTGGGCCTAGCTGGTTATTATCAGAGATTCGTGGAAGGATTTTCTCGAATCGCTACCCCGTTAACTCAACTGACTCAGAAAGATACAAAATTCGTATAGAGTGAGGAATGCGAAAAGAGTTTTCAAGAGCTAAAGAGGAGACTCATTTCGGCACCTGTTTTGATAATACCATCTGGTTCGGATGGATTTGTTATCTATAACGTTATTATAGGCAAAGGGTTTGGATGTGTTCTCATGCAACGTGGGAAAGTCATAGTCTATGCCTTGCGATAACTTAAAGAGTATGAGAGGAATTATCCTACTCATGACCTAGAGTTGGCAGCAGTCATTTTCGTGCTAAAGATCTGGAGGCACTATCTATATGGGGAAAAAGTGGAGATATATTTAGACCATAAAAGCCTCAAATATTTCTTCACTCAAAAAGAACTTAACATGCGGCAACGACGTTGGCTCGAGCTGTTGAAAGACTACGATCATACCATTCAATACCATCCTGGAAAAGCGAACGTTGTAGCTGACGCGTTGAGTAGAAGATCATATGCGGGAAGGAGTGCGATGTTGTCAACACAAAGGCCCATTTTGTGTGAGTTACAAAAGATGAAGATAGAATTCAAGACTCCAGGGACCCATGCGATGATGTCAAATATACGCATAGAACCAACTTTAATTGATGAAGTTAAAGTTTCTCAAGCCACAGACCCGGAGCTGATGCGTATGAAGAAGAAAGTACAAGAAGGTGTTATCCCAGAAGCAAGAATCGATGAAGAAAGAATACTTCGAGTCCACTCCAGACTTTGTGTTCCTAACAACTCTGATCTGAAGTACAAGATCATGATAGAGGCACATAATACACCATTTACAATTCATCCTGGAAGTACCAAAATCTATCGTGATCTTCGACATACATTTTGGTGGAACAATATGAAGAGAGAGATTGCGAAGTTTATGTCGAGGTGTTTAACTTGTCAACATGTAAAAGCGGAGCATCAAGTGCCTAAGGGTCCATTGCAACCACTTCAGATTCTGAAATGGAAGTGGGAACACATTACCATGGATTTTGTTACAAGTCTTCCCACGGTTTCTCAAGGCATAAATGCTATTTGGGTTATTATTGATAGATTAACCAAGTCTGCTCATTTCTTACCGATACGAGGACTTATTCCCTTGAACATCTTGCTCGTATGTACATAAATGAGATTGTGAGATTGCATGGCATGCCAATATCCATAGTTTCGGATCGTGACCCAAGATTCACTTCAAGATTTTGGGTTAGCTTGCAAAAAGCTATGGGCACGGATTTACGATTCAGTTCGGCATACCATCCTCAAACGGACGGACAATCAGAGAGAGAACTATTTAAACTCTTGAAGATCTATTAAGACTCTGTGTCCTAGACTTCAAAGGGAGTTGGGATAAGTATTTACCATTGGTGAAATTCTCTTACAACAACAGTTATCAGGAAAGTATAGGTGTGGCCCCATTTGAAGAATTGTATCGCTCTCCAATATGTTGGGATGAGGTGGGTGAAGCAACATTGTTGGGACCCGATTTGGTACGTATGACTACGAAAAAGATCTAAATGATTCGACAACGTATACAAACGGCACAGGATCGACAAAAGAGTTATGCGGATCTTTATTGAAAGGACGTGGAATTTAGTATTGGAGATCATGTATTGTTGCGAGTTACTCCATGGAAGGGAGTAACAAGATTTGGGAAGAGAGGAAAGCTCAATCCATAATTTATTGGTCCATTTCAGATTCTTGACCGAGTAGGAAATGTAGCCTATAGACTCGCGTTACCTCCAAGTATGTCTCGTGTTCATAATGTTTTTCACATATCTGTGCTTCATAAATATGTGAAAGACCCAAACCACATTATTGAGTTAGAACCGGATGAGATAGCCGAAGACTTAACGTATGAAGAGGTACCTGTCAAGATCTTGGATATGAAGGAGCATGTCTTACAGACAAAGGTCACACCACAAGTCAAAGTTTTGTGGAGGAACTATGCTATTGAGGAAATGAACTGGGAGTTGGAAACGGAAATGAAAGCGAGGTATCCTCACCTTTTCGAAACACCAGGTACGTACGTCAATTTCAAGGACGAAATTTCATAAGGAGGGGAGGTTGTAAGACTCCAACTTATTATAAATGAAATTAAATTTTCTCTATTTATTATTTTGAAATAGTAAGGGCTGATTTGATTAATGTGGTTAGTTATGGGTAAAATGCGCAAATATTTCAAATAAGCAAGTCGTTATAAAATATTCATTTTTATCGGAGAATATTCGTTTTGTCGTGGAATATTCTAACTGTCGCGGAATATTCGTACGACGACGCAGCCTTGTGTGGGCCCCATAACAAAAAGTAATTGGATGAAGAAAACGACAAATATATGTTGTTTATAAATAACGGCGTAGTTGTTGCCGTTAATACTGTTGGAATGCTCGGTGGTTAAAACACATTAGCACACGGTATTGCATCAATTATTGATTCTTACGTAAGAAGGCACTACTCAATAATTGTTACAGTAATTACTGTTTAATATTTTATTTTATTGATTCAATAATTGCTACGTTGATATTTTATATTATTGTTATTTTAATAATTATCATTACACAGTATTTTCCTTTATCAGATTAATAATTCATATTACTTGTATACTATTATTAGTTAACATTACTGACAATGTCTAGAA
The DNA here is from genome assembly GCA_020205505.1 of Panax japonicus. Taxonomy (NCBI): domain Eukaryota; kingdom Viridiplantae; phylum Streptophyta; class Magnoliopsida; order Apiales; family Araliaceae; genus Panax; species Panax japonicus. The sequence goes on from CM035098.1 coordinate 33,456,300, forward strand.
AATTTGTCTAAGGAAAGGTTTGGTCATTTAATTGCGCGCCAATAAGGAGAAATCCTTATTGGAAAGCCCCCTCTTTCTTGGGAACGGCCTGGTTGCCAGTATTGTGATTCTGTAATATTATTTGTGAATAATTAATTATTAATTTATATGATAAAGAAAGTATTCATTTTATTTGGATATAGATGAAGAAAATTTTAAAGTGACAATTGTTGAAAAATTGATATTTTATCTTTTCTGATAAATAATTCATTTAAATATATTATTATATTTTAATAATATAATAATGATGATATTTTTACAATGAATGTGGGATATATTAGTATATGAGAAGGAAGAGTATTTTTGTTACAAAAATTATTTAAAACATGTTAAACATGTTTGTGGGCTCATTTCTTGATTGAAATTTGATTATAGCCTGTAAAATCGCCCGTTTGTGGATTTCGGTCAATTTCTGTTTGGAATTTGGAAAAATTTTCTTCTGTAAAGTTATAGATAATTAAATTTCCTATGAAATGGACATAAAATTCGAATTTTTCTGATAAAAGGGCTATTTATTGTGAATTATTTAAGTTCCGGTATATTGGGTCTGAATTGATTTTTGGAGTTTTAAATAATTTTGTTAACAAAAATGTTTTTTGTGATTTTGGTGGGTTGGTGGCTGATGTCTAGACCAAAAGAAGCGGGCTAAGGAAAATTTATATAAATATATTAATATTTTATTAAATCTTCTGCATTGGTGTTCTAGGCATTTTCCTATAAATAGAGTGCTTAGGTTAGAATTGAAAATCACACCAGAAACTAAAGTTTTCTCTCTCTTTCTCTCTCTATATTATCGAGCGTATTCTTGTGAGTATTTTAATACTTTGAGTGTTGCTATACGGTGCAAATTCCTTCCGCACTATATCCAGTAGTCCAGTCAGAAATACTATTCTTTCAAGGTAAGGGATATTACTTTTTTAAAATGATATTATTTCTTCTAATATCATTATGCCGGAATATTGGTAAGATTTTTCTTGTGAAATTCTTGTCTTTTAGTGTCGGGGTTACTATTCACGTATACGGCACTATTCACGTATACAACACTATTCACAAATACGACACTATTCACAGAAAAATTAAATTTTCGATTTTGTCCAAAATATCTATTATGGATACTAGCTTTGATTGTATCCATGTTTTGATCATTCTTGAATTTTACTCCACTATGATTATTTATAAGGTATTTTTAGACATGGATAAATCGAAATACGAATCCTTAATATTTATTCTTTTGTTTCACTGGATTCGTTTTCTTTAAAATATTTTTCAACATCCTCAGTCCTAAATGATGATATTATTGAATATCTTTGGCCTGTAATACAAAGATTAACGTGATTTTATGATGAATATCTTTGGCTGTAATGCAAAGATGTACATGTGTTAAGATGAACATGACCAACTGATGAATATCTTTGGCCTGTAGTGCAAAGATAAATATTTGGTTCTAGATGTATATTGATTGATGTTACAGGGATAAAATATTGATGATAAACTTTTAAATTCATAGATAAAAGTAGATTTCATTATCTACATAACTCATCTATGAATTATTATTTTCGCTGCGAATATTGATCTGAAACTTGTTGTCTATTGTATTTTATCAGATTTTTCCCTGTTGAAGACTAACGATAATTTGTTCTATATTATCTTAGCCATAATATTCTTTACTGGCCTAGTTGAGCTCACCCTTTTCCTTTTTGTTCCATTTTCTTCTCAGGAGGTGAGAATGTAGCGAGTACTAGTTGGGGTATGGAATGACGATTCTAGAAGTTGTTTTAGTAGTCCTCACCATTTTTGTAAAATAATGTATCAATAACTGTGATGGGGACTTATTTGGGTAGATGACAATATTTGTATTTAAACTCACAGTTTTTATATTGTATTAATAAAGTTGTAGTTATTTCTGTACCATGTTATTGACGACTCAAAATGGGTTATGTATACCTATTTTGGGGGCATGACAGGCGCCGCAGCGCTAGTCTAGTACTAAGAAGCCCACGCCGCGGCGTGAGTGCAAGGTTGTTGATAGTGACTTAGGTTTTGAACTTCGATTGTTCAGAGACCTAAAGAAGTAATGTTTGTACACTTCATAAGTGTATTAAAACTATTCATATACTACCTATAATAGAGTATATGGTATTGAACTTAGGAATTGAATGCATGTTAATAAGTTGTAAATGATGAACAAAGTTGGTACTTTATCAACAATGTTCTAGTCCGATTAATAACGTCAGTTAGTTAATAAGCCGGGATGAAGGGTAGTAAGTCGAGTTGACTTTATTATTAATATTAAGTTAACTAAGACATAGAAGAGAAAGAAGTTGGTAGAAACAATGTGAACATTTGTTTAAAAGCTAATTACAGTGTGCTATGTGAATATATCATGTAGATTCTGTAAAGGTTGTGGTCAGTCGATTAAGTTATTTGAAGATGCTGAAAGGAAAGTTTTCTTAACGCTTGTCTAACTTCCAATTTAGCCAAGTTTTATGTGATTCGTTGAACTGAATTGCACGAATGGTTTTAAAGAAAGGGTCGATGCTAGATTTAATTCTACTAGACTACTCGTAAGATATAGATTGATTGATATTCATATCTGTCTATATAGAAATGTTAACGCTATCATATGCCAAGTGATTGGTACGAATGTGAAGGTAAGGTTTGTATATGAACAAATAAAAGTATTTTCATCAATTATTCGATGGGCACGTGAGTTTGCCAAATGTTAAACGTAAATACGTTTAACGAATGAGTGTTGATCAACATAGAGTATTATAGGCTGATCACCTAGAAGTGCTCGTAAGTAATGCGGATGTACAACCTTAGTGCTGTGATATCCTTTTCAAGTATGGAAACAAAAAGCTACTATTCATGGTCTATCGACCGGTTCAGAATTCCTAATCTACTCTATTCTTTGGGAATTGATGATATAAAATGTTAAAGTATTATTATTTCATAATACTTCATAACTATTTGTTCAGTTATGTAGGAATAGTTATATAATTCACGAATGTGGTATTACTGTTATCCTTTGTTAAAACTTGCTGAGCTTGTTATGCTCACTTCTTGCGTGAATTATATGACTACAGTTAAGGATGAACGTACTGAGAATGCTAAGAGAGATAAGGGAAAAGCTAAGATGGATGCCTAGCCATCGTGTAATAGATTAGTATGTTTGTATGTATTATACATTATGAACAATAAGCGATGTAAATGGTTTATGAACCTGGGAAAGATTATACTTTGATTGTAATAAAAAGATAGTAATTACATTCATTTTGTTGTATTTTAATGGAATGATTGTAGGGTTATTAGAACAGTGGAGCACCATATGTCAGGTTGAAAGATACCCAAATTTGGGGGCGTCACATTCACCAGGTTGGCAGGCTTTGCGGGAACTTTTGCAGGGACTGCAGCGAAACAAGAGGAGAAGTTTAAGTGGCGAATTCATTATATGTATCGACATCATCTCATTAACACCAACTTTGCAAATGTGTCAGCAGTGGCTAATGCAGCCAAGAATGTTGAGATAGAGTAATAGGACTTTTGGTCTTCTAAACCGGAAGCAGAAGGGAGTCGAAAGAGGGACAGAAATGACCAGCAGGGTCAAACTTCAAGTCAGCATGAGAAAAATTAAGGTGGTCAGTGGAATAGAAATCGTGGCGGCCAGCAGGGGAAATGGCGTGGTGAGAATCAGAATAGGTGTTATCAGCAGTTGCCTCAGCAAGGGAAAAATCGTCAGCTTCAGCTACCTTAACATGATTAGAATCATCAATAGTGGCAGAATCATCACCAGGGGAAGAATCAGGGTCGTTATCCGGGACCAGCTGGGGAGGGTAATTCAAATCTTATTTCGATAGCTCCTTGTGCTACTTCTGGTGCTAATCATCCGGGGAAGCAGTGCCACAGAATCACAGGTGCATACTTCTTGTGTGGACAGATGGGTCATATTGCTAGAGATTATGTCGGTCCACGTTGTAATGGTGGAGGTTGTGAAAACGGTTATAATGGAGGTCAGTGTCAAGGTGGTCGAGTTTTTGCTGTGACGTATAACTAGGCGGTAGGTGCGCCAGGTACTGTTTCTGGCACATATTTAATTGGTAGTCATGAGGCTTCTATTTTGTTGATAAGGGTTCTATTCATTCTATTGTTGCTCAGTCTTTTATTCGGCACCTGGGTGTGCCATCTCAGTCCTTAGATTCTATTATGTCTATTGTTACCCCAATGGGTACTTCTGTCGTTATTTTTGATTTATATCGAGGGTGTGCGATCAGTTTTGGGGATAAGATTTGTAGGGCTAATCTTCTTCCAATGTGTATGGACGATTTCGATGTTATTCTTGGGATGGACCGGTTAGATAAGCACCAAGACACTATCGATTATCAGGCGAAGAAGGTTATATTTGGAGATGTGAAGTCTCTAAAGTTTGTGTTTCAAGGTTCACAGCCGAGTAGAGTGGTGAATTTAATTTCAGCTTTGAAGGCTGGGAAGTTGGTGGCAAAGGGTTGTGTGGTGTATTTGGCGTTTGTGAAGGATACCTCTAAGGGTGAGTCCGTATTGAGGATGTTCCAATTCTTCATGACTTTTTGGATGTGTTTCCTGAGTAGTTGTCAGGGTTGCCACCGTAGCGGGAAGTAGAGTTTGCTATTGAGCTTGTTCCTGGTGCAGAGCCTATCTCTAAGGCGTCTTATCGAATGGCACCATTGGAGTTACAAGAGTTGAAGGAACAGTTGCAAGAGCTGTTAGATTGTGGTGTGATTCGGCCGAGTGTTTCACTGTGGGGTGCTCCAATTTTGTTTATGAATAAGAAAGATGGGTCTATGAGGTTATGCATAGACTATAGGGATTTGAACAAGATTACCATTAGGAATTGGTATCCATTGCCGATGATTGATGACTTGTTTGACCAATTTCAGGGGGTAAAGTATTTTTTGAAGATAGACTTGAGGTCGGGCTATCATCAGTTGAGGGTGAGGGATGAGGATATCTCTAAGACGGATTTTCGTACTCGATATGAGCATTGCAAGTTTTTGGTGATGCCATTCGGTTTGACTAATGCTCCGGTTGTGTTTATGGATTTGATAAATCAGGTGTTTAGGGAGTATTTGGACCAATTTGTTATTATCTTTATTGATGACATTTTGGTTTACTCCAAGTCTAAGGAAGAGCATGATGAGCATCTTCGCACATTATTAGGGATTTTGCAGAAAGAGAAGTTGTATGCTAAATTCTCTAAATGCTAGTTTTGGTTGGAGCAGGTTGCATTTTTGGGCCACGTTGTTTCTGCTGAAGGCACTAAGGTAGATCCTGCGAAGGTTTAGGCTATCACTAAATGGCCGAGACCTACTACGGTGGCAAAGATTAGGATTTTCTTGGGTTTGGCAGGGTATTATAGGCGATTTATGGAAGGTTTTTCCTTGCTTGCCTTACCATTGACTTAGTTGATGAGAAAGGGCATGAAGTTTGTGTGGAATGAGGAGCGTGAGAAGAGTTTCAAGGAGTTAAAGAAATGGCTTGTGACAGCTCCAATACTTACTTTGCCATCGGGAACAGGAGGTTACTAGATTTATAGTGATGCTTCTAAGAAATGCTTGGGGTGTGTTTTGATGCAATACGATAAGATGATTGTTTATACTTTTAGGCAGCTTAAACCTTACGAGGTGAATTACCCCACTCATGATTTGGATTTGAAACAGTGATCTTTGCCTTAAATATTTCGAGGCATTATTTGTATGGAGAGACATGTGATATCTTCACCGATCACAAAAGTCTTAAATACATTTTCACTTAGAAGGAGCTCAACATGAGGCAGAGGCGTTGGTTGGAGCTTTAAAAAGATTATGATGCTAGAATTCAGTATCACTCGGGGAAGGTAAATGTGGTTGCAGATGCTATTAGCCGAAAGAGTTCTGGGAGTGTAGCAGCCCTTATTACACAACCTCAACTTATTTCGGATATGGAGCGGCTAGAGTTGGAATTGTATGTGCAAGGTTCAGATGGTTATTTGGCAGGTATGAAAGTGGAGCCCTCTCTTATTTTGCGGGTCAAAGAAGCTCAAAAGGAAGATGGAGAATTATGGAGTATGACGCAGAATCTGGAGGACGGCAAGTAGCCTGAGTTTCGTATTGATGATCACGATGTGATTTGGTTAGGTGAGTGGTTGTGTGTACCGTCAGATCCAATAATTCGGGAGGCTGTGTTAGCCGAGGCTCATAGATCGCTATTTTCTATTCATCCAGGTTCTATGAAGAAGTATAGGGATTTGAAGAAGAATTTTTAGTGGAATGGGATGAAACGATACGTGGCTGAATATGTTGGGAAGTGCCTAACTTGTCAACAAGTGAAGATAGAAGATCAACGAGTTAGCGGTTTGCTGCAACAATTAGACATTCTAGTTTGGAAGTGGGAGGATAACATAATTGATTTTGTGATTTGCTTGCCAAAGACTTTTAGGAAGAATGATGCCATTTGGGTAGTGGTGGATCGGTTGACCAAATTGGCACACTTTTTGGCTATCCGTGAGGGTTACTCGGTGGATAGGTTGGCACAAATCTTTCAGCAAGAGATTGTTAGACTTCATGGTACTCCAGTATCTATTATTTCAGATCGAGACCCATATTTCACTTCACGATTCTGGAAAGGTTTTCAACGAGCTTGGGGCACTCGGCTCAAATTTAGTACTTCTTTTCATCCAAAAACTGATGGGCAATCTGAAAGGACTATTCAGACGTTGAGTGGTCGAGTAATTGGGATGATTACTTGAGCCTAGTTGAGTTTGCTTATAACAATAGCTGGCATGCAAGTATTGGAATGGCTCCATTTGAGGCATTGTATAGTAGAAAGACTTATTGAGATGAGGTTGGTGAAAGGGCCATAGAAGGGTCTGAGTTAGTTCAAATCACTACGGAGAAGGTAGCGGTGGCTAAGGAGAAATTGAAGTCGGCTCGATCACGGCAGAAGAATTATGCTGATAAGCATAGGAAGACTTTAAAGTTTGAACCTGGTGAGCATGTTTTTCTAAAAGTTTCTCCTTGGAAGGGCATTCGGCGATTTGGGTTGAAAGGAAAACTTAGTCCGCGTTATATTGGCCCATTTAAAATTTTGGAGAGGGTTGGTGAGTTTGCATATCGGTTAGCTTTGCCTCCGCAGCTAGTTCATGAGCACAAGGTGTTCCATGTGTCGGTGTTGAAAAGTTATCATTATCATCCGTTGCACGTGGTGCAATATCCATTCAATAGGATTCAATAGGATCTTACTTGTGAGGAGCAAGCCGAGACGATTTTGGATCGTCAAGAAAGGATTATGGGGAGGAAAACTATTCCATTTGTTAAGGTTTTGTGGAGGAATTATTCGGAGCGGGAAGCCACTTGGGAGATGGAGGATTCTATTCAAACGGAGTATCCACATCTGTTTGATAATTATGTTCTTTTCATTCTTTTAATTCTGAGGACGGAATCCTTTTTAAGGGGTAGGTGATGTAATACCCGGTAAAATAAATAAATAAATAAATATTGAATAATAAAAATTATTTTATTTTAAATTATATTAATAGTACTTTGTCTTTTATTTGGTCAATCAAATCATTTAATTTATAGGGTAAAATGCAAAGTAAACCACTGAACTTTAGGGATTTTTGGGTATTGAGCCCTTTTCTTTTGGTCAACGCATGCAAATTGAGCCCATTTTTATTAAAAAATTTAGACTTTGAGCCCCAGGCGCCACATGTGCGTTTACCTGCCTACGTGGTAGATCTGACGTGGACAATTTTAATATTATTTTACATGTGGACGAGCTGACGTGGCCATTTTTGAATTTTTTCTCAAAAATATGTAGCTGCTTGGATTTGAACTCAAAACCAATAGCTTGAAATTTTGGCCCAATGACCACCTGAGCTACAAAGCCTAGTTGTTATCATTTTGTAAGGATTAATATTTATAACTAAATTAGATCTGCTAATAGAATAATGTTGTATCAATTCGAGCAATTAAGGGTTATTTTATATTAGACAATAATAATAAAAACAATAAAAAAAATAAAATAAATAAAAATTATAAAAAAATAATTATTATTACTATTATTATTATTATTATTACTATTACTATTACTATTACTATTATAGTTATAATAATAATTATTATTATTATTACTATTATTATAATAATATTTATTATTATCATTATAATTATTACTATTACTATTGTTGTATTTATTATTCTTATTCTTATTATTATTATTATTATTATTGTTATTTTTATTTTTATTATTATTGTTGTTGTTGTTGTTATTATTATTATTATTATTATTATTATTATTATTATTATTATTATTAATATTGTTATTGTTGTTGTTGTTATTATTATTATTATTATTATTATTATTACTGTTATTGTTATTGTTGTTGTTGTTGTTGTTATTATTATTATTATTAGTATAATTATTATTAATATTATTATTAATATAATAATAATAATAATAATAATTATTATTATAATTATTATTATTATTATTATCATTATTATTATTATTATTATTATTATTATTATTATTAATAATATTGTTGTTGTTGTTGTTGTTATTATTATTATTATTATTATTATTATTATTATTATTATAATTATTATTATTATTATTATTATTATTATTATTATTATTCCTTTGCTACAGTTGATCTAAAGAAACCACATAGTTCTACCTACAGTTGAATACTAGAGAAGGCAAAGTAGTAGTAAATACAACAACAACAACAACAACAAGAATAATAATAATAATAATAATAATAATAATAATAATAATAATAATAATAATAATAATAATAATAATAATAATAATAATAGTAAATACAACAATAGTAATAATTATTATAATAATAATAATTATTATTATAATAATAGTAATTATTATTATTATTATTATTATTATTTTATAATTATTTTTTATATTATTAATATTGTTACTATTGTTGTTATTTTTATTATTATTGTCTAATACAAAACAACCCTTAATTGCTCGAATTGATACAACATTATTCTATTAGCAGATCTAATTTAGTTATAAATATTAATCCTTACAAAATAATAACAATAAACCATGTAGTGCGAGGGGTTATTGGGCTAAAGTTTCAAACTAGAAGTTTTAAGTTCAAATCTAAGCAGCTACATATTTTTGGGAAAAAAAAAATTCAAAAATAGCCATGTCAGTGTATCCACATGTAAAATAAAATAAAAAGTCTTGGCAGACAGTATTTTCAGACCGGAAAATTGAACATTTTCCATTTTTTTACTTGTTACTCTAAAAAATGTATAGTATTTATTCCTGTACAACTCTGTTCTTGTATATGTACCTAAATTACACTTAAAATACTATATTTTATAAAAAATCCTGTTGGAATAAATACTATACATTTTTGGAGAGTAACAAGTAAAAAAAATGGAAAATGTCCAATTTTTCGATCTGAAAATCCTGTCTGTGTAGAACTTCTCAAAATAAAATTAAAAATGTTCATATCAGATCTGCCACGTAGGCAGGTCAACGCACATGTGGCACCTGTGGCTCAAAGTCCAAATTTTTTAATTAAAAGGGGCTCAATTTGCGTTGACCAAAAGAAAAGGGCTCAATACCCAAAAACCCTTAAAGTTTAGTGGTCGACTTTGCATTGTACCCTAATTTATGTGGGCTAATAAGTATTAGTAAGTGATAGAAATTTAATTAGTAAAATTGGGCCTTAAAATTAATTGGGTCTAATTTATATTTGTGTGATATTAAAATCCTATTAAAAGTAGAATAGATAATAAAATGTATAAATAATAACTAAAACCTAATCTTCCTTATATTTGATACAAACCGAGGGGAGAAGGGTAAGAGAGAAAACGGCGGCAGTAAGAACATGAAGCAAAAAGGTACTGTACTATTCCTGTTAATAAAGAGTTGTTTGAAATTATTTCTTGATTGGTATGTTAAAATATGTTTATCACACACACACACACACACACACACACACACACACACACACACACACACACATATATATATATATATATATATATGGATTAATGAGTGACGAACGGGTCATTGGTACAAATTTTTGGCAGCAAGTGTGCATTTTTTTAATGTTTACTGTGTTATCCTTGACACCACCGATCCAGTACAACGAGACTCTGACTGTTTACATCTTATTGTTGTTTATGCATAGTAAAAAAAACACACACCTATTCCCTAATACTAGAACCTATGAATGGTGTATATCAGAACCTATTTAGGTTTATTTAATATAGTATTATATTTGATCCAATTTATATATATGACTTGCTATGGCTTTGGAGCTAGAATAGTAATCTGCATTCTGAGAACCAATTAGGTAATATAATAATAATAATAATTTTGGGAAAAGTAATTTATAATTAGTAATTTAACTTACAGTTAGTAATGTATATTATTTTTTTGGTTTGTTAAATTGTGTAATTAGTTCAGACGGAAGGTGTTTAAAGAATTATATCCAGATTGTAATTTTTGTTATTACATTACTTAATCCAGGTATGAATTCTGTACTTCTTCCGCGATAATCCTTTAATTTTGATTTGCTCGTTTCGCTTATCGTTTAGAAATTTGTTATTGTTTCACATGACTTTTCCTTCTTAAAATTCGTAAAAATGTTTCATTTTGCAATTAGTATTTAAAACTAGTATCTGTACTCTTTGATATTGTGTATCATGTTTAGTGTTTATTTCGATCTTTGTAGAAAGTACATGTTAATATTTTTTGGAGACTTTGTGTTGATGATTCATTTCAGTTTAACATGTACACGTTAGAACCCATTTGTGTTGATATTGTGTCGCATGTGTTGTGACATAGTATTTTTGTTAGAATACCATATGGTATACCTGAGCTATAACCACCTGTGGGGATACCACATGCATGTCCTCTTGGCACCGAGGCATGACACCTTTCGTGGCTGTGTGATCAGTCCACGGCATCTCCATTTTGTGCTTCGGTGGGAGTTGTGAAAGTATTATGCACATAAGCCAAACATGTTTGATGATAAATCATATACTTTGTAACAATCTTATTCTTTTATTAATAAAAAGTATTAATTTATTAAAGGCTTTTAATTATCTACATGATGCTCTTTTATAATATGTGATAAACCCATAGTTTTAAGCAATGCTTTTAGATAATGATGATAATCATTCTAATGAGATCTAAATTCTTAGAAAGCTTAAAACTAAAATAGTTCCCAATCGTTGGATTACTAAATTAGGGATTAGTGAATCCGGATAGATTGGTATATACGTTGCATGCTCGTTGGATGAGGATGATTGATCTCATGATCATTTGTGTGGAGACACTAAAGCAAGTATGTAACTGCTTATTAGAGAATAAGTTCACTGAACGTGACTCGCTAAGGAATACCTAATGGAATTTTACTTGCCTATCAATAGGAATTCTTGAAGTGATAGTAGTACAAGTGATCCTTGGACTTGAGATCATCATAGTATCTTGTGTATGATGAGTTATACTTTGACTTATTCCTTAAGACCCTTAGGGTATATCAAAGGGTATGCTTGGGTATAATAAGTTGTACATGGAGATAATGTATGATTAATAAAGAATCTACAACTTCTAGTAAAAGAAGAGAAACGTCCTATGTGATTCGCTAAATGACAACTCAGTAGTCCTTGGCCAAGGCAGAATAAAATTAGAAAGGAGTTTCTAATTTTTATTATTTGGAGTTGTGCATTTAAGAGTCGAAATACATATAATTAAATAAAATAAGACTTGACAGTAATTTCATGTCTTATATTTAATTGGGACATTGTATGGTGGAAGGATTGAATTATACGGTAACTATTTACTCATAGATTCTTTTATGATTAATGTTGAAATTTATATTATCTGAAAAGTCGTTGATCGCTAGGGAGACTTATCCCTATTGTAGAATAAATATTATTTATTTAAATAAATTAATACTTTAATTTATTTATTTAAATAAAATTAGAATTGTTCTAATTGATTTATTCACAACTGGTTTAATATGGAGAACCTAAAGGGTCACACCATAAAAGGAAGAATAATTATTTAAGAAGTTAATGGCATAATCATAATCATAAGTTAAGTATATTTAATTTAATCTATGGTGATAGAATAAATTAAATAGCTTAATATTTATTATTTAATATTTTAGAAATATTAAATATAAATTAATAAGAGGAGTCTTATTGTTATTATTATTACTATTTAATTCCTAAAGGAGTTTAGGAATTAATTAATATAAGTACTCTCATATAATCCTAATAAGATTAGGAGGTTAAATTAATTAAAAGATTTTAATTAATTGTTCCTAATAAGATTGGGAGCATAATTAATTAAAGGAATTTAATTAATTAAAATAAAAAAACCAAATTTCTTAATTGTTAAGGAGAGTTTTCCACATCTATATAAATAAGAGGAGTCTTATTATGGGTGGGAGGGGTTGTTGACTTTTTTACAACATACGTGATTTCAATAGTTGGAGAGTATGCTCTTTTCTATGAGAGATAGAAAAACTAGGGTTTTGCCAAACACCCTTCTTGAATCTTTCTTCTTCCTTTGTGGATCACCTCTAGAGGCCAAACACTTGGGTGACTAATGTTGATCAAAGGAAGGAACCAAACCCGGTTGATTCAAGTTGAACGCGAAAAAGATTGGAGGTGAACTTGTACCTGAGAAATCTCGAATCTTCAAGGGTATGATTCTTGTTCTTCATATTTTCATTTAATTAATAATTGTGTATAAAGGGTGATCCGGGTATATGATTTGTAAAATTTTAAAACTCTGATTTTCCATGCTTCCGCTTATTTTGTGCAATTTGATTGCGTTCATGAATATTACAAACCTAACAGTGACATCAGAGCCAAACCTTTATGCGAATTAATAATTGTTTTAATTTGATATGTATATTGATATATATTTAGAAAAATTTAATTGGACATAATTTATTGTATAAAATTTATTTTTAAAAAAAGACCGAAATAATCAATTATCGAATGCCTATAAATCACGAACTGGAAGCACGAATTATATATATATACTAGCAACAGTCCCGTGCCTCCGGCACTATGAATATTGGGATTTATTTCAAATTTTGGACGATCCAAATGATTTATTGAGTGAGCGAGAAATTCAAAATCATTTGTATTTTATTAGATAGATGGATGGTGGGATTTATCCCAAACTTTGGACGTCCTAAATGATTTATTGAGTGAGCGAGAAATTCAAAATTATTTGTATTTTATTAGATATAATTAGATATATAGAATATATATATAGATAGATAGAATTAGATAGATTGTATTTTATTAGATAGATGGATGGTGAGATTTATCCCAAACTTTGGACGACCCAGATGATTTATTGAATGAGCGAGAAATTCAAAATCATTTGTATTTTATTAGATAGATATAGATAGATAGAATTAGATAGATTGTATTTTATTAGATAGATGGATGGTGAGATTTATCCCAAACTTTGGACGGTCCAGATGATTTATTGAATGAGCGGGAAATTCAAAATCATTTGTATTTTATTAGATATATATATATATATATATATATATATATATATATATATATATATATATATATATATATGGGAATCCATCCACAGCAACCGGTTGTTGGGGAGCAACTCCTTTTGACCCAGCCGCTACAACCTGTACCGGCCTTAAACAAATTTTTTTTATGAGCCACTACAGGTTGTAACGGCTGGGCCAAAAGGGGTTGCTCCCAACAACCGGTTGCTGTGGATGGATACCCTATATATATATATATATAATATATATATATATATATATATATATATATATATATATATATATATATATACGGTCCGGATCAAGTGCATACCACTTATCTTACTCACCCGTGCTCACCCCCTTTAGCGACGGATCCGGCGACGTTTCGGTCATACAACCGTCGTCTATACTTTTAGCGATGCTATATGTTGTCCATCGCAAAAAGTATAGACGACAGTTGTATGACCGAAACCGTTGCTGGGTCCGTTGCTAAAGGGGGGTGAGCACGAGTGAGTAAGATAAGGGGTATGCACTTGATCCTTGTTATATATATATATAATCTACATCAATGATTGTATCCTGTAAGGAAGGAATTATTATATATATATATATATATATATATATATATATATATATATATATATATATATATATATATATATATATGGGAGCCCTTCCATAGCAACCGGTTGCCGTGAGAATTGTGCGACAACCCCTTTTTGGACCGTTGATAAACTTATTGGAAGGCTGAGATGAAACATAAATATACCAAGCCGACACAACTTGTACCGACTTTTATTTTAATATGAGGACCCCACATAGTCAACATGTTGTCAGTTTGTTGAAATAAAATAAATTTTTAATATTAAATAATGCCCGACCGACACAGCTTGCACCGGCTGTGCCTTTTTTTATTTTTATTTTTAAGCATTTCTCCATTAATAGTCATGACTCAGCACATTGCGTAAACTTAAAAAAATATAAAATACTCCCGACCGCTACAAGCTCTTACGGCTGTTAAAAAAAAAACAACAACCGGGACAAGCTCTTCCGGCTGTTAAAAAAAAAATCCAACCAGGACAAGCTCTTCCGGCTTGCAATTCACATCCTTGCAAATATATGCTATTTTATATAAAGAATTATAATATATCCTATTATAAAATAACAAATATTTTTATAATTCTTTATTTGCTATTTTTATAAAAATATTTTATATTATTTATTTGTTATTTTATAATAGGATATAAAATAGGTTATAAAATATTTACTATTTTTATATAAAGAATAATATAACCTATTTTATATCCTATTTTATTAAGAAGATAAATAGCAAATATACATTTATTAAGAAGATAAATATTTTATAATATACATTTATTAAGAAGATAAATAGCAAATATTTTATAACCTATTTTATATAAAAAAGAACCGGGACAAGCTCTTCCGGCTGCTACATTGCGTTTTATAAGATAATTTCATAAGAGGCACCCCATTTAATAAGGTGAAACAGATTAGTTGCATTACTTATACGTGAGCATATACTTAGAAAATAGGACAATGTGGAAATAAGCAGTAAAAGCTAAGCTATGTTCTTATACTAAAAAAATTCATTACCATACTAGTCTATCTGTATTTTTATATCCAACAACCGGAAGAGCTTGTCCCGGTTGGATTTTTTTAACAGCCAGAAGAGCTTGTCCCGGTTGTTATTTTTTTAACAGCCGTAAGAGCTTGTAGTGGCCGGGAGTATTTTATATTTTTTTAAGTTTACGCAATGTGCTGAGTCATGACTATTAATGGAGAAATGCTTAAAAATAAAAATAAAAAAGGCACAGCTGGTGCAAGCTGTGCCGGTCGGGCATTATTTAATATTAAAAATTCATTTTATTTCAACAAACTGACAACATGTTGACTATGTGGGGTCCTCATATTAAAATAAAAGATGGTACAAGTTGTGCCGGCTTGGTATATTTATGTTTCATCTCAGCCTTCCAATAAGTTTATCAACGGTCCAAAAAGAGGTTGTCGCACAGTTCTCACGGCAACCGGTTGCTATGGAAGGGCTCCCTATATATATATATATATAATATATATATATATATATATATATATATTAATCTTAATAATTTTATAATTAAAATAAAGAGTTTATTTTAATTTTAAAATTAAAATTTCATGCTAACTAATTAGAGTTGGAATTGGATTCCATGATAACTAATTGGAGTTGAAATTAGATTCTATGTTTCCTAAAATAAAAGAATTTATTTGTGAATAGGAAAGTGAATCCATGTTTCCTTAAAATAAAGGAGTTTATTTAGATATGGAATAAGATTTCATATTATTCAAAATAAAAGAGTTTATTTGTGAATAGAAAAAAGAATCTGTGTTTCCTTTAATAAATGAGTTTTTTTACTTGGAATTTTGATTCCATAATTAATTAAAATAAATGAGTTTATTTTGATTAAAATAAAATAATTTATTTTATTCAAAATTGGATAAATTAAAATAAAAGAAGTTTATTTTGATTTAAATTTGGATTAAAATAAAGGAGTTTATTTTGATTCAAAATTAGATTTTATACTAACTAAATTTGCCCATTAAATGATATCAATATATATATTGAATGATTATTGTTCATGGGATGAATGTTATTTATTGATGCATATGGTGATGTGTATGATAATAAATGAGATTGATTATGGACTATTGACCAATGTGATTGGATTTTATTTTGGTTAGATGCATGAATGTATGGGTTTTTATTAAATGAGGTCTGTGTACCTCGTTTTCTCTAATTTTTTCCTTAATATAAATTCTATCCCCCTCCTATATACTTCCCCTTGACTGCTGATCAAGGTTTCTATTTATTTTAAATAGTTTTGTAATATGAATAGTTATAATTAATTTTGAAGAATTAGAGATCAATGAGCAAGGAGCACTTGAAGACCCATTTGTAATGGAGCGCGGGTTTAAATGTAATAGTTATATTTAAATATTAATTCTTGCACCCCTAGGGTTTGACCTTGTGGTTCACTTGGTGGCTCTAGTGAACTAAACTAGAATAAAAGTCCATAATCAATCCGGGTAGAATATAGTATTCTATATGTGCATGCTTATACTATATATTATATATTATGCAAACATGCTTCACATGTTAATTAATATGACGCATATTATATATATATATATATATATATATTTGAATGCGCGCTAAATAAGATGAGACAAATTAATAACAAACCCCTCAAATATTTTATATTAAGTTGTAACGTTCAAAGATATTTGGAATATCGAACGCCGCCTTCTAGCATGATAGAAACAATAGAGTATTGAATATTTAATATGAGTTTGTTGTGCACACACAAGGCAAGTATTAAATATTTAAGATGTTGTTTTTATTACATAATATTTATGAGGAAGTGAACATTACTGCTTTATTGTGCACACACAAAGGCTGTAGTTTTCTCTTCAGTTATATGGAAATACTGGGTCTGAATTAACTTAAATTATTTTAGTTCAGATGTACGCACACTTGACCATTATGATTTAAGAGGCAAAATACAATGAGTTACATAGTTGATGTAATTGACAAAAGTTGTCTACCTATTTATTTATATATAGTTTGTTGTACACATGCAAGGTTATATACATTTGAAATGGGATCTGTAACGACCGAGAAATTCAGATCTTATTATAAAATGATTTTATTAATTTATATAATAATAAAATCATATTATTTATGATATCAAGATGGTTGTCGTTCTATAACCTATTGATATTGGAATATTGTAGTATTTGAGCTACGTGAAGGAATTAATGTGTTTGAATTTCTAAGACAAAAATGAAAGTTATCCGAGAAATTTTCTGAAAAATACTATTCATCGGTATTTGCTCGGGAGTTATTTTTGAATTTTCGAGAAATACGTAATGATAGAATATTAAGGTGAGATAAATTATGTAATAATAATCTAGTTATGGAAAATGTAATATTTCGCTTACGGACATAAATTGAGAATGTAAGGAAAGTAAAGAATTAATGCGCTAAGAGATAATCATATGATATGTGAGTATTGTACGAAGAAAGAAAACGAGTATAATATGAAGTATTATACGAGTTTGTATGAAGAATGAATTATCGTATATAAATTCTATATGAATTAGAATACAAGAATGATACATAAGCTATATGTATATGTATTATGTAATATTAATGGACTTGTAAGGATTGGCTAGGATTTTGTATAAGTCCAAGTCAATTAAGTGTAAGGCCCATCTAATGAATTAATAAACAAGAGAGTGTTTGTTAATGTAAAGCCCAAAGGATTAAGTTGATAAAGCCCAAGCTAGAGTCCAAAGGATTGTTTGATCCATGAGGCAAACCATAGGAATATGGTAAATGAGTAATGACCAAGTTTTATGAGTGGTGATCAAGTTAGTGTGGTAACCAAGCCTTTTAAGTGGTGACCAAGTTATGTAATGACCAAGTAAAATGTGTAATGGCCAAGCAATGGATAGATTTTGTGCCATGCAAGTAATGAATAGTAAGGAGGTGCAAAAGGAGGTGGGATGATGGAAAAGACTAAACTACCCTAACCTTGGAAAATCTATGAATAGAGGAGGTTTACAAGCCATTTGATAATTGTTCAAACAATCCATACTCTCTCAAAGTACTTAAGTGTTAGGAAGATTAAGTTGCAAATAAGCCACTTACTATAAGAAGAAGAAAGAAGCTACTTATCAAGAACTTCTAGAGTAAGACTTCTTCTCTACTTTATCTTCTATCTCTATTCATGATAGGTTGATAAACAAAGATAGATTAAGGGGACATTTATGTTAATAAATAAGAAGAATGTGTAAGTAATGAACTTAAGCCATATAAGTTGGTAATAAGTCATTTAAGCTAGCATAAGTTATAAACTTATGTGAAAGATTATGAACTTGTAATAAGTTTATTAATGAAAGTAATGAATTTGTATGTATATGAATTATATATATACAAGGATGGAATTATATGTGAAAACATGTATGCACGATGATTAAAAGACTAACTTTCTTAAGTGAGGAACAATGAAGTAATAAGTAGTTTATAATAGAATAAGTTATAAGCTCAGGAATGATATAAGTTAAAATCCAACCATGAGTATAAGTTGTTGGAAAAAAAATATGTTAAGGTGTTCACATTATGAATGTAATTCATTGTTAATGTTGAACAAGTCATAAGAACGAAGATTTGCCAGAACTTGTACGATTAGACGATAATCGTCGAATTCGTAAAATTCTGGGAATGGAAGTCAAATTTTGAGCTTGAGCTCGGAAATGTTATTTTCCAATGGAGACAAGTCATGTTAGTCATTTAAGAGTTGCAGACTCGAAAATGGGCGAATTCTGACTTAGAACGAAGAAATAAGCGTTTAACGTTCACGAAAGTTTATCGTTTTCGTTAAAAATGAACCAATAGGTGAATTTTTAGCAAACAAAGTTAAATAGATAAAATTCTTGCATGAATGCGTAAATTGCATAATTTGTGAACCGTAGGCCTTTGAACGTACCAATTCAGACTTAAAACGAAGAAGTTATGCGTCCGGGAAGTTCGTAAAAATGTCAAAACTGCATAATTGTCTGTGGCACAGAATCCGCGCCGCGGCGCGACTCTAATCCTAGAATGTCCGCACCGTAGCACAAGGCCGGGAGCTGGTGCACTACTAACTCGCACCGCAACGTGAGTCACAAAGCCAATCTTGGCGCCGCGGCGCCAGTCTTAAGAAATTGATAGTAAAGAATGTTTTCAAGTATAGAAGAAAAGAGAACTGGTTAGTAATGAATTAAGATGTAATCATAACATCATTAAGATATTGTAAGGTACTTGTAAGACATTAATGCATGTTGATTAAGAGTTAATAATCAATTGAAGATTAGCAGAATGTGAATGACGTAACGAAAGCCGGAAACCCTAATAACGAAATCTAATACACAATTAGATTGAGATGAAGAGGTAAGACATAGTCAGATACATACTTGATTATATATGACCTAATGTAAGGCATTATGTGATCATGTATTATAGAGACTTGAAAGACTTGAATGTAAAGTAATTACACAGTAGCAGACGCTAAAGGCAAGTATTCTAACTCTTGTCTCAGTTCAATCTGAATAAGTTTTTGAAGTTCATGTATCCTTATGCATGAATTGAAGTACAATGAAGTTAAAGCCAGTTCTTTTGGCTAGACTTGACATATTGAGTGGATTATTGATAATCTATTCATCTGTTATCAAATGTGATTATCTTTTGTCAACTACTTGATATGGTTTTCAAAAGAAGACTGAAATGTTAAACAAAATTTTTGTTGGTAAAACGACAGGCACGTGAGGTTACCAAATGATTGAACGTACATACGTTTAATGGATGTAGTGTTGATCAACATAGAGTACAATAGGCTAATCACCTAGAAGTGTTCGTAAGTAATACCGGGCTTACGGACTTAGTTTCGGGTTGTCCTTTTCAAAGAAAGAATGAATACTCGAGGTCTTTGACCGGAGTGAATGTTTTACTGAATATTATTCATTGTGAAACATTTTGAAAGAAAGATGAAGTGCTATTTTGAATTATCAATAGTACTTCATAACTATTATTCAGTTATCGAAGATATAAGATTCATATGTATCAAGAATGTTGTTATTGAAATTGTTATACTTGATGAGATAGTTATGCTCACTTTTGCTTGAACCATATGAATGCAGCTAAGACTAAACGTCCCGAAGGATCAAATAAGGATAAGGGAAAGGCTAAGGCGGATTATTAAGCTGTCTTGTAATAGTATAGGTATATTGTTGTAATGTAATGAATATTATGACAAAGAACCTTTGTAACAGGTATAGAACCTGGGAAATGTAAATATTACTTTTAATATATAGAAGTTATGTTCGTTCTTTGAGACTTTTCAATTGAATGAATGTATCAATGTTTGTACAGTA
Source organism: Panax japonicus (assembly GCA_020205505.1). Taxonomy (NCBI): domain Eukaryota; kingdom Viridiplantae; phylum Streptophyta; class Magnoliopsida; order Apiales; family Araliaceae; genus Panax; species Panax japonicus. Next base: position 33,476,854 of record CM035098.1, read on the forward strand.
TAGCACCATCTGTTGGGTTGGAAGATACCCGAATTTGGGGGCGCTACAAGTTGGTATCAAAGCCTAGGTTATAAAACTTAAGAGGGATTAAAACCTTAAGTCATAACCATAATAAAGAAGTAAAAGATGAAAGATAACCTTATAAAAATGCATTATATTATGTTATGTGTTTTTATTATTTTACTGACGTGTACTAATCAAACTATATTGTTTTATTGTAGATGTCAGGAGAAAATGATATGTATAGAAATATACATATAGTGAGCGAGGATTCAGTTAATCGGGTAGAGGTACTACCCAATCCAGTAGCGATTGAGCCAGAGGTGGTAGTAATAGAGTCTGGAGACTCGAACGATTTAGACTATATGTCTTTTTTCGATGGCATGCTAGAGGAGGAGGTGGACGTGATGTCCTTTGACTAGATTCTACCTACAGAAGAATTGACTACTAAAGAGTTAATGAAGGCACTATTTATGTCAGTATTGGATAGGAATGTCCATTACTTCCAAGAGGTGAAGGAGTTGGAAGAGGAACTCCAAGCTGTCTGTGAGGACAAGACTAGCATGGAGGGTATGTGGGAAGAAGAGCACGATGATAGAATTCTAGCTAAGGACAAGATCCGAGAGCTGAAATGTGAAGTCTTTGAGCTCAAGCAGGAGCTAAAGACTAAATAGCAGAAGTTGGAGAGGATGTCCTATATACATAGGAGTTCTCACGTGGACTTCCAGCAGCAAGTAGCTGGATATCCAGTGGAAGCAGGGCAGACTCGACATACCATTAGTCGAGATGTCATAGCCGGTTTGGCCAAGAAAGATATCGAGAATGCCATTCGGAAGATGTAATCTAGAAATAGCTAGAGTGGATTAGATATGTAAATATTATGTATCTAGTAGTGACGTAAAACCCTCTTTTGTATATCAAGGGTAGTCTTTTGTAAATCCCAATTTTTGGAAAGTAATTGCTGGATGGTAATGTAATTAGCTAAGGCTGAGTAATGTAAACAATGTAGTATTACACTACAAGATAAGAATCAATATAAGTTTCCTTTATGGAACATAATGAGTAATGAGGATGAGTTATTGTTTTATCGCAAATAATAACTAATCAACAAGAAGAAAGTAATAATGATGTGTTGTTTTCTTAACAGGTAAATGCCGCCAAGAAGGAGATAACGAAATCAAGACGATAATGTTAATCAACCGGAGGGTGGTCCGGTTAATCCTATGCGGGAGTTCGTTAATCTTTTAACAACTGCATTTAATAGAACGGGGGCTAATGTACCTATAATTCCTGGAGTAGTACGAGCTACTACTTTTAAGGACTTTATAAGTGTAGGTCCGCCGGAGTTCAAAGGAACTACGGACCCTATAGAAGCCCAGACTTGGGTAAAAGAAATTGAGAAAGCATTTGTTATAGCAAATATTGAGGAGGGTCAAAAAGTTGCCTTTGCAACCTATTTGATGAAAGGAGAGGCAAACTTCTGGTGGGAGGCAAACCAAGCTAGGGCCGATATAGGAAACCTAACGTGGGAAAGGTTTAAAGATATTTTCTTCGAGAACTATTTTCCCACGAGTATGCAAGGGAGAATGGAAATGAGGTTTCTGGAATTAAAACAAGGGGATATGACAGTTCCCCAGTATGCTGCCAAGTTTAATGAACTGGCATGATTTTCTCCACACCAAGTGGACACTGAAGTGAGAAAGGCTAGGAGATTCGAGCAGGGCTTGAAACCCTGGCTCTATAGACGGATCTCGGTGTTTCAAAGTACTTCCTTTGGAACCATACTAGAGAAGGCAATAATTGTCAAAGGTGGGAATGAGGCTCTAAACCAGTACCACAAGGATAAGAAAAATAAAGGGAAAGTTGATGGGGGGATAAAGACCGAAGGAGCCAGTGGTAGTGGCGACGGTCAGAAGAGGAAGGTTTTTAACTCTGGGAATACCGAAGTAAAGCAAGGGGATCCTAAAAGGAGGATAGAGGCCTGTAAAACCTGTGGGAAGACTCACTTAGGAGTCTGTCTCAAAGGAAAGGCCGTATGTTATAATTGTGGATAGAAAGGGCACATTTCGCCTAACTATCCCAATCTGAAGAAAAACCACAGATGTTCTGTATGTGGATCAACTGATCACATAGTAAAGAATTGCCCGAAGAAGGGTATGGAAGGAAATAAGGGCACTAATAGCGGTAAGTTGGCTATTAGTGGACCAGCTCAGTCGGGTAGATCAATGGCCCGCACTTTTAATATGAAGGTCCAAGATGCAGGTGGCATCAGGGGATGTAGTTGTAGGTATTATTCCGATCAATAACATAAATGCATACGTGCTATTTGATTCAGGTGTTACTTGTTCGTTTAGAGGATGTGATTTTGCTAGACGACTAGAATTACTTCCCGAAAAGTTGCGTATACCTTTGAACATTAAGTTAGCAAATGAAGAGATAATTCCTGTTGAAAATATTCATAGGAGTTGTTGCGTAGATGTACGTGGTTGTAAGTTATTGGTAGACTTAATACCGATAAAGTTGGGAGAATTCGATGTAATTCTCAGAATGGATTAGTTGATTAACCATGGGGCAATTATAGATTGCCAACAAAATGTGTGAGCATCAGGACAGTTGAAGCAACCTCCTATAGTATTTTATGGTAATAAATTACCGGGACGCTCGTGTTATCTTACGATGACACAAACTAAGAAACTGTTAAGGAAGGGGTGTATAGGTTACTTATGCCATGTTGTTGATACCCAGTGAGTGGGAGCAACCATGGAACAAATACTTATAGTGAACGAATTTATGGATGTATTTCCAAGTGAGTTATCGTGGTTACCACCGGATCGGGAGATCGAATTTGTAATAGACATAGTGCCAGGAGCGGCACCAGTCTCAAGGGCACCGTACCGTATGGTGCCTGTGGAAATGCAAGAGTTAATGGTTCAGTTACAGGAACTACTGGATAGGTAGTACATTCAACCAAGTGTTTCTCCGTGGGGGGCACCAGTGTTGTTTGTCAAGAAGAAAGACGGATCGTTAAGGCTTTGTATCGACTATCGAGAGTTGAACAAGCTGTCGATAAAGAATAAATACCCATTGCCCAGGATCAATGATCTCTTTGATCAGTTGAAAGGGGCAAAGTATTTTTCTAAAATAGATTTGCGGATAGTGTATCACCAGTTGAAGGTGAAGAAGGAGGATATACCAAAGACGACATTCAAGACTCGTTATGGTTATTACGAGTTTCTGGTGATGTCATTTGGGTTGACGAATGCACCAACTGCATTTATGGATATGATGAACAGAGTGTTCAAACCATATTTGGACAAGTTCGTTGTTGTGTTTATCGATGATATTCTAGTCTATTCTAAGATGCCAGAAGATCATGCTGGACACTTAAGATTAGTATTGGAGACACTAAGAAAGGAGAAATTATATACAAAATTCACTAAGTGTGAATTTTGATTGGAGAAAGTACAAGTTTTTAGGTCATGTCAATGACCACGAAGGGATTTCAGTAGATCCAGCAAAGGTAGAAGTAGTGATGAACTGGGAACACCCAAAAACACCGACTGAGGTGCGGAGTTTCCTAGGGTTAGCGGGATACTATCGAAGATTTATCCAAGATTTTTCGAAGATAGCTACCCCGTTGACTAACTTGACAAGAAAGATAGTGAAATACGTATGGGCGGACAAATATGAAGACACTTTTCAAAAACTGAAGAAAAGATTAAGTGAAGTGCCTGTTTTGTCATTGCCAGATGACACATGAAATTTCGTAGTATATAGTGATGCTTCGCATAGGGGACTTGGTTGCGTGCTCATGCAGCATGGAAAAGTTATTGCGTATGAATCACGTCAGTTGAAGGATTGTGAGAAAGTTTATCCTACTCATGATCTGGAACTAGCCGCGGTAGTATTTGCCCTAAAGATATGGAGACATTATCTTTATGGGGAGAAATGTGAGATATATACGGACCTTAAGAGTCTAAGGTATATCTTCACTCAGAAGGAGTTGAATATGAGGCAGAGAAGATGGCTTGAGTTGATAAAGGATTACGATTGTTAAATCTTGTATCACCCTGAGAAAGCCAATGTAGTTGCCGACGCCTTAAGTAGGAAGGGTTGGGAAAAGTTGTCTATGTTAATGGCTAAAAATGAGTCAATAACAGAGATGGCTAGGATGGAAATAAAATTAAAGATGCCGAGTGAATCGGGGCAGATACTTTTTACGATGGAGATACAATCTACCATCGTAGAGAGAGTCAAGGAGGTACAACTCAGAGCTGACGAGTGTAACCACATGAAAGAAGCGGTTATCCGAGAAGGAAGATACTAAGTATAGTCTTGATAATGAGGGATTATTAAGACTTGAAGGAAGAATTTAGGTTCCGAATGAGACAGAATTAAAGGAACAAGTGTTACAAGAAGCTCAAAGTTCGAGGTACTCGATACATCCTGGTAGCACTAAGATGTATCAAGACCTTTGATAGAGTTTTTGGTGGTCGAACATGAAGAGAGAAATAGCAGAGTATGTGAGTAGGTGCTTAACTTGTCAAAAAGTTAAGGCCGAGCATCAACAACCCAGTGGCCTGTTACAATCATTGGAGATTACAGAATGGAAGTGGGAGCATATCTCGATGAATTTCGTGGTGGGACTTCCAACAACGACAAAAGGGTACGATTTGATTTGGGTAATAGTCGACCGATTGACGAAATCGGCTCACTTCTTACCAATTAGGGTCAAGTATAACTTAGACCAGTTATCTAAACTTTATGTCAAGGAAATAATTTCCAGACATGGAGTACCAGTATCGATTATGTCAGATCGTGATCCACGATTCACATCGAACTTTTGGAGAAGTTTGCAAGAACAGCTAGGAACACAGTTAAAGTTAAGCACAACTTATCATCCACAAACTGATGGGCAAAGCGAAAGAACAATTCACACGTTAGAAGACATGTTGAGGTCTTGCGTTATGGATTTTAAGGGTAGTTGGGATGATCATCTGCCACTGGTAGAGTTTGCGTATAACAACAATTATCATGCAAACATAGGTATGCCGCCTTATGAAGCTCTGTACGGAAGAAGGTACAGAACACCATTGTGTTGGGACGAGGTGGGAGAACGCCGGATGCTAGGACCAGAATTGGTGCAGCAAACAACGGATGTGGTTAAGTTAATTTGGATGCGTCTTGTTTCAGCTCAAGATAGATAAAAGAAATATGTGGACTCGCATAGATTAAATGGAGAGTTCGAAGTAGGTTCGTATATGTTTCTGAAGGTATCTCCCTGGAAAGGAAAGATACGTTTTGGGAAGAAAGGAAGGTTAAGTCCAAGGTTTATAGGACCTTTTGAAGTATTAAAACAGGTAGGAGAGGTAGCATATATAATAACATTACCTCCAGACCTAGAAAGAATACATAACATGTTTCACGTATCTGTATTACGTCCATATAAGCCGGACTATAAACACGTAATCGAGTACGAGCCGATTCATATCGAGTAGGATTTATCATATGAAGAATCGCCGATTCTAATCATTGATAGGAAAGAGCAAGTTCTGAGGAACAAAGTAATACCGTCGGTGAAGGTATTATGGAAGAACAACGATGCCGAAGAAGTAACGTGGGAATTAGAAGAAAAGATGAAGAAAAATTTTCTTCATCTATTTGATTAAGTAAGACGAGATTTTGGGGACATAATCTTTATAGGGGGGGGGGGGGGAGAATGTAACAACCGAGAAATTAGGAGCTTATTGTAAAATAATTTTATTAATTTAAATAATAATAAAATCATATTATTTATGATATCAAGATGGTTGTCGTTCCATAATCCATTGATATTGGAATATCGTAGTATTTGAGCTACGTGAAGGAATTAAAGTGTTTGAATTTCTAAGATGAAAAATGAAGGTTTTCCGAGAAATTTTTTGAACAATACTATTCATCGATATTTGCTCGGGAGTTATTTTTGAATTTTCGAGAAATACGTAATGATAGAATATTAAGGTAAGATGGATTATGTAATAATAATCTAGTTATGGAAAATATAATATTTCGCTTGCGGACTTAAATTGAGAATGTAAGGAAAGTGAAGAATTAATGCGTTAAGAGATAAGCGTATGATATGTGCAGTATTGTACGAGGAAAGAAAACGAGTATGATATGAAGTATTATCCGAGTTTGTATGAAGAATGAATTATCGTATATAAATTCTATATGAATTAGAATACAAGAATGATACAAAAGCTATATGTATATATATATTATGAAATATTAATGGACTTGTAAGGATTGGCTAGGATTTTGTATTAGTCCAAGTCAATTAAGTGTAAGGCCCATCTAATGAATTAATAAACAAAAAAGTGTTTGTTAATGTAAAGCCCAAAGGATTAAGTTGATAAAGCCCAAGCTAGAATCCAATGGATTGTTTGATCCATGAGGCAAACCATAGGAATATGGTAAATGAGTAATGACCAAGTTTTATGAGTGGTGATCAAGTTAGTCTGGTAACCAAGCCTTTTAAGTGGTGACCAAGTTAAATGTGTAATGGCCAAGCAATGGATAGATTTTGTTCCATGCAAGTAATGAATAGTAAGGAGGTGCAAAAGGAGGTGGGATGATGGAAAAGACTAAACTACCCTAACCTTGGAAAATCTATAAATAGAGGAGGTTTACAAGCCATTTGATAATTGTTCAAACAATCCACACTCTCTCAAAGTACTTAAGTGTTAGGAAGATTAAGTTTCAAATAAGCCACTTACATAAGAAGAAGAAAGAAGCTACTTATCAAGAACTTCTAGAGTAAGACTTCTTCTCTACTTTATCTTCTATCTCTATTCATGATAGGTTGATAAACAAAGATAGATTAAGGGGACATTTATGTTAATAAATAAGAAGAATGTGTAAGTAATGAACTTAAGCCATATAAGTTGGTAATAAGTCATTTAAGCTAGCATAAGTTATAAACTTATGTGAAAGATTATGAACTTGTAATAAGTTTATTAATGAAAGTAATGAATTTGTATGTATATGAATTATATATATACAAGGATGGAATTATATGTGAAAACATGTATGCACGATGATTAAAAGACTAACTTTCTTAAGTTAGGAACAATGAAGTAATAAGTAGTTTATAATAGAATAAGTTATAAGCTCAGGAATGATATAAGTTAAAATCCAACCATGAGTATAAGTTGTTGGAAAAAAAATATGTTAAGGTGTTCACATTATGAATGTAATTCATTGTTAATGTTGAACAAGTCATAAGAACGAAGATTTGCCAGAACTTGTACGATTAGACGATAATCGTCGAATTCGTAAAATTCTGGGAATGGAAGTCAAATTTTGAGCTTGAGCTCGGAAATGTTATTTTCCAATGGAGACAAGTCATGTTAGTCATTTAAGAGTTGCAGACTCGAAAATGGGCGAATTCTGACTTAGAACGAAGAAATAAGCGTTTAACGATCACGAAAGTTTATCGTTTTCGTTAAAAATGAACCAATAGGTGAATTTTTAGCAAACGAAGTTAAATAGATAAAATTCTTGCATGAATGCGTAAATTGCATAATTTGTGAACCGTAGGCCTTTGAACGTACCAATTCAGACTTAAAACGAAGAAGTTATGCGTCCAGGAAGTTCGTAAAAATGTCAAAACTGCATAATTGTCTGTGGCACAGAATCCGCGCCGCGGCGCGACTCTAAGCCTAGAATGCCTGTGCCGTAGCACAAGGCCGGGAGCTGGTGCAGTGCTAACTCGCGCCACAGCATGAGTTACAAAGCCAATCTTGGCGCCGCGGTGCCAGTCTTAAGAAGTTGATAGTAAAGAATGTTTTCAAGTATAGAAGAAAAGAGAACTGGTTAGTAATGAATTAAGATGTAATCATAACATCATTAAGACATTGTAAGGTACTTGTAAGACATTAATGCATGTTGATTAAGAGTTAATAATCAATTGAAGATTAGCAGAATGTGAATGACATAACGAAAGTCGGAAACCCTAATAACAAAATCTAATACACAATTAGATTGAGATGAAGGGTAAGATATAATCAGATACATACTTGATTATATATGACCTAATATAAGGCATTATATGATCATGTATTGTAGAGACTTGAAAGACTTGAACGTAAAGCAATTACACAGTAGCAGATGCTAAAGGCAAGTATTCTAACTCTTGTCTTAGTTCAATCTGAATAAGTTTTTGAAGTTCATGTATCTTACGCATGAATTGAAGTACAATGAAGTTAAAGCCAGTTCTTTTGGCTAGACTTGACATATTGAGTGGATTGTTGATAATCTATTCATCTGTTATAAAATGTGATTATCTTTTGTCAACTACTTGATATGGTTTTCAAAAGAAGACTGAAATGTTAAACAAAAGTTTTGTCGGTAAAACGACAGGCACGTGAGGTTGCCAAATGATTGAACGTATATACGTTTAATGGATGTAGTGTTGATCAACATAGAGTACAATAGGCTAATCACCTAGAAGTGCTCTTAAGTAATACCGGGCTTACGGACTTAGTTTCGGGTTGTCCTTTTCAAAGAAAGAATGAATACTCGAGGTCTTTGACCGGAGTGAATGTTTTACTGAATATTATTCATTGTGAAACATTTTGAAAGAAAGATGAAGTGCTATTTTAAATTATCAATAGTACTTCATAACTATTATTCAGTTATCGAAGATATACGATTCATATGTATCAAGCATGTTGTTATTGAAATTGTTATACTTGATGAGCTAGTTATGCTCACTTTTGCTTGAACCATATGAATGCAGCTAAGACTAAACGTCCCGAAGGATCAAATAAGGATAAGGGAAAGGCTAAGGCAGATTATTAAGCTGTCTTGTAATAGTATTGGTCTATTGTTGTAATGTAATGAATATTATGACAAAGAACCTTTGTAACAGGTATAGAACTTGGAAAATGTAAATATTACTTTTAATATATAGAAGTTATGTTCGTTCTTTGAGAGTTTTCAATTGAATGAATGTATGAATGTTTGTACAGTATAGCACCATCTGTCGGGTTGGAAGATACCAGGATTTGGGGGCACTACAGGATCCTTATTCTCACTAGCATTTCTTTAATTGGATATTGCCGAACTACATATATTTAGGGTAATATAGTTTGAAGAAAATAGTGGAAGATACCAATTTAAAACAAGACCTAATTTATTTTAGTAATTAATAAAAGAATGTATGCTAAAATGTTGTTAATTATAAATTCATTTATAGAATTTTATAATTTCTAAATTACTATCACTGCGAAGCATATTAGATGCTATTTAATCAGACTGAATTAAACGGATTGGTTAATGAAATTGAGAATAGTTTTCAAGGCTGAAGAGCTATCTTATGTCCTTAATACGCATATCTCTGCAATGGTTGCAGACAATGCCTCTAGGGAAGAGATTGCTACTTTTAGAAAGTGGCAAGATGATGCACAGTTGGCTCAATGCATCATGCTCGCATCTATGAGTAACGAGCTTCAGCGTCAGCATGAAACTATGGATGCTCTTACTATATTCCTGCACATCAAGTAGTTGATGGTGAGGAAAGTAGGACTAATAGATATCAGATATCTAAGGAGCTCTTCTGATCTAGAATGACCGAAGGCACTACAGTACAGACCCATGTCCTAATGATGATCGATTTGATTAAACTGTTAGGATAACTGGTTTTGTAATGGTTGGAGAGTTGAGCCAAAATTTAATCTTGCACTCACTCTCGAACTCCTTTCACAATTATTGTGAATTTTTCATATGAGAAATTTAGATATCACCCTCGCTGATTTACTTAACATGTTGAAAAATATTGAGAGTCACTTTCCAACTAAGAAAGACCATGTCTTACTGGTAGGGGCCAAAGGATCTTCTGAAAAAAAGAACGATTCAAAGAAGGTAAATAGAAAGACAAAAATAAAGAATAATAAGAACAAAACTGATACGGATAGCAAAGGAGTTTGCTTCTACTGCAATAAGCCAGGACACTAGAAAAGAAACTGCGAGAAGCATCTTGTAGAGCTAACTAGAATAAGCTTAGTGAAGTTTCGGTTACAATACAATTTTATTCATGATTTAAAATAAATTTTTCTTTAAGTCAAGTTTCTACTTGGGTTTTGGATACCGACTTTGGTTATCATAAATATTGATTTATGAAGGGACCAAGAAGAAGTAGAAAGCTAAATAAAGGATAAGTAATCCTATGTCTGGTAAATTAAGCAAAGGTTGCTACATTAGCCATATGAACTTATTATTTAGCCTTGCCTACGGGCAAGTCTATTAAGTCAATAAATTGTTATTGTATTCCAATTCTCGTTAGAAACATTATTTTTATTTTTTTGTTGGACAATGAAATCTTTGGTATTATATTTAAGAATAATTGTTATTCTATTTATAATAATAATAATGTTTTGTATAGAACTGGAATATTACTTAATGAATTTTGTATTCTTGACTTACGGGAAAATAATTTTACAAATTGAACAAACCAGTATAAGAAAAGGAAATGATCATTCAAAAAGTTGAATGTGTGTATTTGCTGAAATACAAGTGTGAATTATTTGAAAGGTTCAAAGAATTCAGAAGTAAAACAAATTGGCAAAGTATTAAAATTCTTTGATCAGATCGAGGAAGGAATACTTGTGAAATAAGTTTCTAGATCATCTCAAATGGTTTTTTCATAATGGACGCCTACTGATACACAATAATTGATTGATGTATCTAAAGGGAAAAATCGTACCTTATTGGACATGGTGCCGTCCATAATAATTTTATCAACATTCCAGTATTCGTCTGGGGTCATGCCCTAGAGATGGCTGCATATCTATGAAATAATTACTCTAGATTATGGTTTTAGCCAATTTAATATTTATTATGGTTTGACTTGTGGTAATTATCAGATTCTTGGACTATTCTTTTGTGGCTTGGAGCCTTGTAATAATTTCATCAGTTATATTTTGAGTAACCTCTCTTTCTATTTCGAAAAGGGGGTGTTACAGTCGCACTATGTATCATTTAATAACCCTATAAATCTTTTAGCTTTAGTTTAATTAAAATTTCAAATGAAGGAATTTCAATGATATTTAGAGCTAGATAGATAGATCTCAACATCGTTACTTTTTATATCTATTTTCAGGAGTATATTTATGAAATTGCTCATGATCATAGCTTAATTATAAATAGATCTATTTTGTTGGAAAATATGGGTTATGACAATAATTCTAGCTTACTGATTGTGAAACGTTTACTCGATTGTATCAGTATCAACAGAATCAGAAACATCTATATTATGACACCGGAGGCTTTTTTAGCTATTAATATTGGTGTAAACTTTTGGTGAAGCTCTGTCCCAAATTATAGATACCTAATAACTCCTACTGTCCTATTAAATTTAATGCACAAACACTTGGTGTATCCCTAAATTGTTCAATCAACATGGGTGGGATAGTAATTTACAATCTTTTCTCTTCCAAACGAATTGTCACAACAACGTTATTCTCTCAATTGATCTTCCCACGTTCACATTCACATCTACCATGAAATCTAACCAAGAATATTGAAGTTCAATTTTTCTACTCTAACTTCCATTGATCATTATTCCTCTTACTTCAAAATTAGTCATAACTGAATAAAACCCACTCCGATTAATTGCGAGTGAAAAGAATGGGTCAATGACGATACATAAAGAAAAAGTTTTCGTTATCTGCTTAGAAAAGGTTAGTCCTTTTTTTTTACCAAGAGTTGTTATATCTCAGTTAAATTATTGTGCACCTTATGTTTGTGTAAATGCCAGTAAGAGATCAGAGGTCTGGTTCGTTAATACGTTATGGGCTCTCATATACTCTTTTCTAATTAACACAAAATCATTATTATGCTTATTTTAAAAATCATCTATGACAAGTCCTTGGAAATTCATATCCCAAGGTTGTACTACTTTTATTCGTCATTTGAGATAAAGGGTTGGGAGTGGTCATCCAATTTGATTTTGGGAGGATTCTTGGTTGGGAGATAAGTTTTTAATCAGCTGTATCGTATTTCTTCACTACATGATGCTCCCATTTCTAATTTTATAATGTGAAGGGAATTTTTTTCTTGGGATTTTCATTCTTCAGTAATCCCACTAATTTAGATACTATTAAAATTGAAACTTTGCTTATCTTACTTGATTCGGTTCATTTAACCTCCTCCTCTGATAAGCGCATCTGTACTTTAGATCCATCTGGTTTTTTTCTTGTAAAAGTTATTATCTCTTTTTTGACTCGGTCTCTTGTTCCTAATCCATTTTCTTTGACTTCCTATATTTGGAAATCTAAGGTCCCTTCCAAAGTCAAGGCTTTTGTGTGGTCTCTGGTTTTAAAAGTGACGAGGACATGACATGCGTGAACTCAAACAAGACTAAAGGGACGTGGGGATCAAACAAGATTAGAACTAAGAGATTGAAACAAGGTCTCAATGGATTAATCCAAGATGTTTGGGCTGAATGTAACACAAGGAAACCCAAAGAGGAAGCTAAGAGCATGAAACAGAAGTTTGAGTCAATTTAATACAAGCCCAATTCTAATCATCTTAGTAAAGCCAACATATTTTACATGCAAGAAAGTCCAAACACGACGAGGATTATTGTGACGCCCCCAAAATAGGTCCACACGACCCATTCTGAGTCGCCATATGACGCCCCCAAAATAGGTCCACACGACCCATTCTGAGTCGTCAGATATCACTCTATAAAAATCAAATATAAACTTCATTTATACAATTGTTGAACTGTCATGCAGAGTACGACAACACATAAACTGTGAGTTTTAATACAATATTATCTCGTAGACAGTATCTAAACTCAAATTATTACAATGCCATATAAAATACAGCAGCAAATATTTTAAGACCCCAAAGAAGAACGAGAAGATTACTATCATATTCATTCTAATGAGGTGCACTTTTGACGCTTTCAAAGTCGGGTTCTCATCACCCTATTGTTGTTCGTCAAAATCAATTATTAAGTGACGTATAAAATATGACACACACATTTTAGGTCCTCAATACAATTATCTGTTGCATGTCATTCCGTTTTATAATGTATTGAGAAACTTCTACAGTCTCGGACCATCACACTATTTCACTGTTATCTCCGCTCGACCCAGCTACACTCTTATTACCTGAAAGGAACTGTGAAGCAAAAAGGGTGAACACAACTAGCCTAGTAAAGAATATCATGACTAAAGATAATTAAATTATCAATAGCCTTCATCAGTAATAAATCAGAGATTTAGAACATATGGTAGATGATAAAACTTTTCAACCATAGTTGCAGCGGAACGAGCAATCCATAGGAGAGTCAAATAGACCATAAAGTCTATTATCTTCTCCACGTTAAAAGTCCACCAACAATATTTTATTCCTGTAACATCAATCAACAATTCCTTTCCACAATCATATGAATAACTCATAATCATAATTGTGATTCTAAATCCCTCTTCGCAGCCAGGACGAAGATAATTTTCATCACCTATCTTTACCTGAAACATCAAAGATCATGGTTATACCAAGTCACAGTTCCTGTTTATAATCATACTTAATAAATTCATCTTTACACTACGTGCCAAAGATATTCATTATCATTTCATCTTTTCATTACAGGCCGAAGACATACAACTGTATTTTAGAAGAGTCAAGTAGAGCATGATATCTGCTATCTTCTACGAATTTAAAAGTTTATTATCAATATTTTATTGTTGAGACTCAGCTTAATAAATAATTCACATCACCGAATCACCCCTGCACTACGGCCAATGATATTCGTAAATATCACATCCATGAATTATCTATGCATTACGGGCCAAGCATATTCATTATTATCACATCCATGAATTAATATTTTATTGCTGAGACTCAACTCAATAATTAATTCACATCATCGAATCATCCCTGCACTACAGGCCAATGATATTCGTTAATATCACGACCACGAATTATCTATGCACTACGGGCCAAAGATAATCGTGTTTTCATCAACGATCATGATCATGCTGATAAAACAATTCATCTTTTCACCTTTGGCCGAAGAGAATCCATGGCCATAATCATACCAAAAACTGTCCATCAATGCACTACGGGCCAATGAGGACTTTTACCATATCGTTTGTAACATTACGGTCATGATTATACCAAATAATCCCTAGTCATAATCATACCAAGTCCATCTATGCACTACAGGCCACAGATGACTTTCATCATAATATAAGCATGAGGATGATGACAATGATATAAGCATTAATCAAACGAAAACAATGATAAATATTAAAGACTTTAAATTTATCCAAATATTATTAATCACTTAATAAACTCATAATCTAATATTATTAATATTATAACAATATTTTAATCATCACTTCTTAAACTTATAAATAATTTATTTTAATTATTTACACTTTACCAAATAATGCATTTAATCATTCAAAAATGCCATACTCATAAGATTTTATCACCAATGATCAAATCCCTCGTCAAAAATCTGCATATACCCTATATAGGATTCCTAAGCCATAAAATCTTATTTTCCAATTTTGTTACTTCACATAACATATTTAATTCATTTACTCATAACTAGTTTATTTTCATGAAAAATAACAAATCAGTCCCAAAAATATTTCTTTTCTGGGATTTAGCAGAATATAATCCCATATTGAACATATATTTTTCTCGAAATTTTTAAAATTCATTTACTATTTTTCATATGGCCAAAACTGCCGAATATTTATACATTTATCATAAATTGTATTTTTGTCCAAAAATTTGGAAATTTATAGGGTATACTCCTGTTATATACATGTACTCCCAATAAAAATTTCACCAATTTTGGAGTTAACCACAAGGAGTTATAAGGGTTTACTTTTAAAATAGTCTTTTCCCATAAAATTCATAACTCCTAATCTATACATCCAAAAATCGCCATTTTTGGACACAATCTAGAAAACTCATCAAATTATCATTTCAAATTGTTCCAAAATTTTTGAGGGTCAAAAGAATTACGGAACTGTAAATGGATTTTCGCCCGTCATGCGGTAATCCACGTAGAAAAATCATTTCCACTATATAATAAGGAATGAATACAAAGGATCATTCACCATGCATGCGGTAATCCACATAGACATGTTATTCCAACAAAATAATAAAGAATGGAATAACGCAAGAATTCACCATACATGCGATAAACCGCACAGACATGTTATTCCCAACAGAATAATAAATAGTGGAACCAGGTCATGCGTAATCTGCACATACAGGATATTCTAACAGAATAACAAAGAATGGAATAATCACCAGGTATGTGATAGACCGCACAGACAGGTTATTCTAACAGAGTAATAAAGAATGGAACCAGGTCATGCGTAATCCGTACAGACATGATAGTCCAACATAATAATAAAGAATAGAATAACAGAAGAATTTCACCATGTATAAGGTAGTCCCCGTATACAGATTATTCCAACAGAATAATAAAGAATGAAATAATAGAAGAATTCACCATGCATGCGATAGACCGCACAGACAGGTTATTACCAACAGAATAATAAAGAATGGAACCAAGTCATGCGTAATACGCACAGATAGGATATTCCAACAGAATAATAAAGAATGGAATAACAAAAGAATTTCACCATGTATGCGGTACTTCGCATAAACAGGTTATTCCAACAGAATAATAAATAGTGGAACTAGGTCATGTATAATACGCATAGACAGGATATTCCAACAGAATAATAAAGAATGGAATAACATAAGCTCTCTTCATGAAAATGAAAGAAATAATACTCCTTACCTTAGAAAAAACTAGATACTGAAATAGTGAGGTAGCAAACTTCTCTTCTTCTCTCTATAATTTCTCTCTATAATAATTACTCTAAAGCTTTAGTGAATTGGTGAGAAATGAAGGAAGAATGAGCTTCTATTTATAGGAAAATATAGTTTTGACAATTACACGTTTTGGGGCTCAAAATATTACAGTACAATACCTTCAACTTTTTTTTTCATTTTTAATTTAGTCCTGCAAGTATTATCAAACTTGCACCACCTCCCCTAATAGTAAATTATGTGAATTAATAGTTCATTCATGTGACTTAATAGTTATAATCATGTGAAAATACGAATTACAGTATAGTACCTCCATCTATACCTCCATTTTTAACTTAGTCATGCAAGTATTATCAATCTTGCATTACCTCCCCTAATAGTACATGAATGTGAATCAATACTACACACATGTGAATAAATTGTTATAATCATGTGAATTAATAGCAATTAATTGCTCATTTATTCGATTAATTATCCGATTGGTCAATATAACCTCCAGACATCAATTATTTTCGAAATAAATATCGATTTCCACTAACACTAACAATCCCAACACAATGGAAATATTTTTCTTAAAAATTTCATTTTTGAAATTTCGAAGTTTGACTTTTTTGACAAAGTCAACTGTTGATTTTTTTGACCAAAAATTCAATCCCGACAAATTTTGTGTTTATAGTCTATTCCTACTAATTTTATCGTTTTGGACTCAAATATCACGTCCGCGTCTCCAAATTCAACTCCGAACTCAAATTTTAATTTTTTATAACATTCATCATTAATATTATAACTTATTATATTTAACAACCAGGTGGTTCCCAGGAAAGAGGGGAATTTCCAATAAGGATTTCTTCTTATTGGGGCGCAATTAGGTGACCAAACCTCTCCTTGACAGAACTTTTAGACATTGTCAATAGTGCAAATAATAATATGAATAACTTTGTCGTCTCAATTATTGATTTAATAATATAACATATTATACAGATGATACTGTGACAATAATCGAATCAATAATATGAGAGATATGATGCAGCAATTACAGTAACAATAATTGAGTATAACTGAGTGACTTCTCACATAAGCATCAATAATCAATACCGTGTGCTACTATGCAACCACGCGTATTGCTGTACTTTTATTATCGGTTATTTTATGACAACTTGCTTACTTTGAAAAATTTTCACATATCACCCTTAACTTTAAACTTTTATCAATTTAACTATTTACCAAAATAGAAAATTGAATACTTTTATTTCATAAAATTCTGGATCTCACAAATATAATATTATAGGAAATTAAATTTCTAAAAATTCTATTGTAATTAGAATTTCTTTTTCAAATTGACTTCTATTTCCTTATAGAAATTAGGGTTATAGTTTATAAATTCCTATTAGGATTAGGATAATTAGTCCCTATTGTTATTAGGATTTGGATTCGGATAGTTTCTATTATTATTAGGATTTGGATTGTTATTAGGATTTGGATTGTTATTAGTAGTATAAATAGAGGTCCGTGTTGATGTAATCAAACACATTATTCATAATTCAATATACTTGTGAGTTTATTATGTACTTTTGGTTCTTTGAAGAATTCCTAAGTAATTTTTAGTTATTTCTTTGAGATTCAATTTGATTTATCATACAACAATTCATAGTTGTGTGTGGTGTCTTCTACTGCATTAATTGTCGATTGTACCAAGATTACCGCTTCAATATAAGCGAGGGGTCAAGGTGTTGTTGGTGTCCATTCAACGCAGATTTCTGAACGCGAGCAATTGTACCAAGATTACCGTCTACATATAGACGAGGGGTTAAGGTGTTGCAAGCAATTCACCTAACAATTGTGCTAGAAACGGTCCGGGCGACGACCACCTCATGAAAGCATGCCGCAGAGTCTATCATTTGGTATCAAAGCTAAGCCTTTCTAGCGAGATACTTATCTTTAATTTTCTGTCGAAATATATATTGTAAAAAAAAGAGAAAAAAAAATCGGAGTCTATTTCCATTGTGCTAACCAAACTTGTAGCACACCATCAAATCATGAAATGCCAACAAGAGTTCATATTGTTCCATCATCATCAATTCTGAAACAGAGATACAATTTATAAATATGAAGCATACAAGAGGAATACAAAACAATCAATCTGTGATTTTGTGGTATTCTGATAGTAATACCTTCTATATTTTGTTCTTAATAAGTTACTTTTGAATTGCATTGTAAAAGCTGTGAATTTATTTAGTGAATTCAAAAAGAACCTAGAAGAGAGAATATTAGAGGTAAAAGGCAACATTGTAAGATTATTAGAGGGTAAAAGCCAAATTTGAGCGATACACGAGTGATTCATCATTATTCGAGTGAAACACATAAGGGAGTGGTAAGGAAACTGTTTTCTACTAAACCTTATTTTACAGGAAATATGTCTAACTCGAAGGATAAAGGAATTTATGAGGAACAACCCTAGACACCTGAATTAAAATTCCAGATGGAAGTTATGCATAAAGAATAGGATCTAAGATTGAGAAAGACTATGGAGCAAATGCAAGAACAATTAAAAGAGATGAGGGTGCCTATGGATGAGCTATCCCAACAAACTCATGGGATACATAACAATACGAGGGCACAACAAACTGACGTAAGAAAGGAAGACCCTTATGTTGAAGATAGTAGTGCAGCGGAAGACCGTGAATCTAATTTTATACATCAAAGACACGAAGGTTCTAGGGAAAGAGGAGGTTGGGACAGAGAAGATAACAATTTGGATAACATAAAAATGAAAATTCTAGCTTTCCAAGGCACGTGTGATCTTGAGGCTTATTTAGATTAGGTAACCAAGATGGAGCAAATCTTTGATTGTCACAACTATTCAAACCATAAGAAAGTCAAATTGGCCGTTACGGAGTTTTCTGGATATGCATTGATATGGTGGGATCAGTTGACAACTAATTGGAGAAGGTGTGAAGAGTGGTCGATTACAACTTGGGTGGAGATGAAAACTATCATGAAAAAGAGGTTTGTACCAGCATACTATTAATGACAGATCATTCGAAGTTTGCAAACTCTTAAACAAGGAAGTCGAAGTGTGGATGAATATTACAGGGAGATGGAAATGTTGAAGGATCGAGCTAATTTGATTTAGGATAATGAAATAGCAATGGTTGGGTTCTCTGCAGGATTGAACTGGGATATTGCAGACTTGGTTGAACGACAACATTATTTGGAATTAGCAGAACTGGTACATATGGCTACTAAGATAGAGAAACAACTCAAGAGGCGAAGAGGACAACGAGGATAATCTACTGCTAGTTCATCATGGAGACCTAATTTGGCAAACTAAGAGGAAAAAATTTCTTCGATCAAACCAAGGGTGGAACCTAAGCAAGGATCGACTAACCAATAGATACAAGGTAAAAATGAACAACCTTCTTTTGGGAGTAATCGAGATATTGTATGTGACGCCCCCAAAATAGGTACATTCCATCCAACCCATTCTGAGTCGTCAAATACATGGTACAGAAACAACTACAACTTTATTAATACAACTGTCGTGCAAACTATGACAACACATAAATTGTGAGTTTAAATACAAATATTGTCATCTAGACAATATTCACACCCAAATAAGTCCTCATACAATTATTGATACACTATTTTACAAAATGGTGAGGACTACTAAAACAACTGTCTTGAACCATCACTCCACACCCCAACTAGTTCCCGCTATTTTCTCGCCTCCTGAGAAGAAAAATGGAACAAAAAGGAAAAGGGTGAGCTCAACTAGCCCAGTAAAGAATATTATGACTAAAATAATGTATAAAAAATTATCCTTAGTCTTCAACAGGTAAAAATCTGATAGAATACAATAGACAAGTTTTAGATCAACAACTGCAGCAGAAACAATAATTCATTAGAAGAGTTAAGTAGTGAATGAAAACTACTATCATCTAAGAATTAAAAAGTCCATCATCGATATTTTATCCCTGTAACATTAATCAATATACATCTTGAATCAAATAGTCATCTTTGCACTACAGACCAAAGATATTAATCAGTCGGACATGTTCATCTCAACACCTGTTCATCTTTGCACTACGGGCCAAAGATATTCATTAAGAAATCATTCATTTTTGCACTACAGGCCAAAGATATTCAAAAATATCATCATTTAGGACTGAGGATGATGAAAAATATTTTAAAGAAAATGAATCTAGTGAGACAAAAGAACAAATATTAAGGATTCATACTTTAGACAATCCAAGTTCAAAAATACTCCATAATAAACTATTATGGAGCAGAATTCAAAAATGAAGATCAAAACATAGATCCAATTAAAGATGGGAACCATAATAGACAATCTTGGACACAGATAAGAAAATTAAATTTTTTTCTATGAATAGTGTCGTATTTGTGAATAGTTTCATATACGTGAATAATGTTGTATACGTGAATAGTAACTTCGACACTAAAAGGTAGAAATTTCACAAGAAAAATTATCATGCTTCGTGAATGGTACTCGTGAATAGTAACTCATAAATAGTATCTCATAAATAGTAACTCGTGAATAGTAACTCATGAATAGTAATCCCGACATTAAAAGATAAGAATTTCACAAGAAAAATCTTACCAATATTTTGGCATAATGATATTGAAAGAAATAATATTATTTTTTTTAAAAAAATAACATCCTTTACCTCAAAAGAATAGTACTTCTGGCTGGAATAACAGATATAACGCTGAAGGAAACTTGCACCGTATAGCAACACTCAAGATATCAAAATACTTACAAAAATATGCTCGATAATATAGAGAGAGAAAACTTCAGTTTCTGGTGTGATTTTCATTTCTAACCAAAGCACCCTATTTTATAGGAAATTGCTTAAAACACCAAAGCAGAAAATTTATTAAAGTAATTTTATTTATTAAATTTTCAAGCCCACTACCAAAGAATCTGAATTCAGCTCATTTACCACACATGTGGGGCCCACCAATAATGAAAAAAATGTTTTTCTTACAAAAAATAATTAAAACTTCAAAAATTAATTATTCTGGAATTTCAGAAGTTCAATAATTCATAATAAATAACCTTTTTATCAGAAAATTCAAATTTTATGTCCATTTCATAGGAAATTCCATTCTCTACAACTTTTTAAGTTCAAGTTTTTCCAAATTTCAAGCAGAAGTTGACCGAAATCCACAAACGGACGATTTTACGGGCTATAATTCAATTTCAGTCACAAAGTGGGGCCCACAAACATGTTTAACATGTTTTTAATATTTATTATAACAAAAATATTCTTCCTCCTTATTTATTCATATATCACACTTTTATTATAAAAATATCACTATTATTATATTATTAAAATATAATAATATATTTAAATGAATTATTTTATCAGAAAAGATAAAATATCAATTTTCAACAATTGTCACATTAAAAATTTTCTCCATCTATATCCACATAAAATGAATATTTTCCTTAAAATATAAATCAATAATTAATTATTCACAAATAATATTACAGAATCACATTATCGACAACCAGGCCTTTCCCAAGAAAGAGGGGGCTTTCCAATAAGGATTTTCTTTACTAGCGCGTAATTAGTTGACCAAACCTCTCCTTAGACAGAACTTTCTAGACATTGCCAATAATGTTATCTAATAATATTATTCAAATAATATGAATTATTGATTTGATAATGAAAAATATTGTGTAGTGACAATTATTGAAACAACAATAATAAAAAATATCAATGTAGCAATTATTGAATTAATAAAATAAAATATTGAACAGTAACTACTGTAACAATTATTGAGTAGTGTCTTCTTACGTAAGAATCAATAATTGGTGCAATACCGTGTGCTACTGTGTTTTAACAACCGGATATTCCAACAGTATTAACGATAACAACTACGCCGTTATTTATAAACAACTTATACTTGTCGTTTTCTTCATCCAATCATTTTCCGTTATGGGGCCCACACATAGTTGCGCCGTCATACGAATATTCCCCGATTGTAAGAATATTCCACAACCAAACGAATATTCCCTGACAAAAATGAATATTTTATAACCACTTGCTTATTTAAAATATTTACGCATTTTACCCATAACTAACCATATTAATCAAATAAACCCTTACTATTTCAAAATAATAATAATAAAAAAAGAAATTTCATTTTATTTTTAAAAAAAATTCGAGGTCTTACAACCTCCCCTCCGTATGAAATTTCGTCCTCGAAATTGACGTACGTACTTGGTATTTCGAAAAGGTGAGAATACCTTGCTTTCATTTCCGTTTCAAACTCCCAGGTCATTTCTTCAATAGCATGGTTTCTGCATAAAACTTTGACTTGTGGTATGACCTTTGTGCGTAGGACATGCTCCTTCCTATCCAAGATCTTGACTGGTACTTCCTCATACGATAAATCTTTGGTTATATCGTCTGGTTCTAACTCAATAATGTGGTTCGGGTCGTCCAAATATTTACGTAACATAGATACGCGAAAAACGTTATGAACACGCGACATACTTGGCGGTAAAACGAGTCTATAGGCCACAGTTCCCACTTGATCAAGGATTTCAAATGGAATAATAAATCGAAGGTTTGAACTTTCCTCACTTCGCCGATTCTCGCTTTTGGAATAATAACTTCTTGCATCTCCTTCTTCATATTCATCAGCTCCGGTGTGTAGCTTGAGCGATTTTAACTATTGATTAAAGTCGATTCTACTCGTATATTATCACGTGGGTCCCTAGAGTTTTTAACTCTATCTCTATCATTTGTAAGTTATACGAAATGGGTCTTTGACAATATCACACTCGTACTCGTATACGATCTTCTACTCAACACATCATATACCACGTTCGCTTTTTCCAGGATGGTATGGTCAGAACATGTGCCAAAATGAGTCTCCTCTTGAGTTCATCGAAGCTCTTCCACGTTCCTTGCTCCATTTGAATTTTGTATCTCTACGAGTCAGCTGAGTTAATGGAGTAGCGATTCGAGAAAATCTTTCCACGAATCTTCGATAATAACCAACTAAGCCTAGCTACGTTTTTAGATTACTGACTTAGGTTGCTCTCAACTGTGACTTATATCCCAATCTTAGATAGCACGTCACAATGGCACTTATCAGTTTACTACCGCACGAATATGGCTTCCCCTATAGAGAGTTTGGCTTTAGTGCATTCCATAAAGGAAGTCACCAGATAGAGGCTCGGGTACCAACTTCTATAGTTGGGTTTTAACTCCTGAAGTTCAATAGGATCCATTCGATATGAGATTTTAGAAATGGGTTTTGTATCGTGTTTAAAGTCGATACAAAATTGAATATCACGCTATGAGAGTAGGCCAGGAAATTTTTCAGGAAATACATCAGGAAATTTACTAACAATAGAAATATTATTCAAATCTGGCGTATTTTTGTTCAAGTCCATGACATGGCTAAGAAAGCTTGACATTCATTTTTTAATAAATAAATGGCTTTATGGCTTGATATGAAAGTGTTTGACTTCTATGGTTTGGTTGCTTGAATTCGAATAACAGGTTGCTTAGGAATATGAAAACTAACAACCTTACGAAAGCAATCAATTTTGGCATGATGAGTAGTTAACCAATCAATCCCTAAAATCACATCAAAAACAAGTATCTTTAAAGAGATAAGATCAACAGGTAATGTGATAGTGCCAACTTGGATCAAACAAGATTTATAAACAGTTGATGTGATAAAAGTTTCTCCTAACGGAGTCTCCACAAATAAATAAAAGTCTAATTTCTCCAGAGTCAAGTTTAAACGTTGAGCACAAGTAGGAGAGATAAATGAATGGGTAGCACCGATATCTAGTAAGGTATAAACTTCGCAAGTATTTATAATTAACTAACCCGTGCTAACTTTGTTCGGGTTCCTCGTATTTTGGCCAGTCACGACAAACGCTCTTCCAAGAACCGTTGACTTTGACTTTTCCGTATCCGCCTCTGGTGCCACTTTCCCAGCTGGACTTGATTTCGCTATAGGATAAAATCAAGCTATGCGACCGTCTTTTCCATAACTAAAACATACCTTAGAAGGCTGTGAACAGTTTGGACTTATATGTCCCTCCTCTCCACATTTGTAGCATCTAACTGTCGGTTGTTCTCCTCCCCTAGAATTTGTTGCTGGTGCTGGTGCTGGTGCCGACGTCTTCCCATCATCGTTAAATCTTCTCTTCTTAAAATTTCCACTTGAGTTATTTCTTCTATTATCTTGGCCATGATTACCACCGAAGTGGTTACCATTTCTGGCACGATAATTTCCTCCACGATAGTTATCCTTGTTCTGATGACCGTTGCCATCGGTACGATTATCATCAAGTTGTAGGTCATTATTCTTCGATTGAGCTGACTCATTATCACGCTCCAATAACTGAGCCCTATTCACAACATCTGAATATAGAGAAAATTTATAAGAAATGAGATATTGACGTATGTCGGGTTTCAAACCTCTCAAAAACATCCGTGTCATACGTTCCTCATTCTCCACCAAATGAGGTGCAAACCTGGATAACGACGCGAACTTCGCCTCGTACTGGGACACCGTCATGTTATTCTGTTCTAGTCTAATAAACTATACCTCCTTTAGTTGACGAATACTTTCAGGAAAGTACTTGTCATTGAACAGTTTTTGAAATGTTTCCTAAGACATATTGAGTGCGGCAGGCTGGGTATGCTTCACAGATTCCCACCAGTAATCTGCCTCATTACGGAACATAAAGGTGGCGAATGGAACCTTCTGTTCCTCTGTGCATCCCAAGACATCGAATATCTTGGTAATTTGCTTGACCCATGTCTCCTCCTTAATCGGATCAGGCTTTCCCCAGAATTCTGGTGGTCCCGACTCTTTGAACTGCTTGGCTGTGACAAACCGTGAGTTGCTATCATTTCCACCTGCATTTTGTACACGAGTCTCCCTCGTCCGATTTTGCATGAACTGCAAAAAGTTTCTAAACATCCCATCGTTCATCGTCTGATCAGTGGTGTTGTTTACAGGAGGAACATTGTCGTCCTATTACACGTTCTCCTGATTGGTGAGTAAAGGTGTCTCTACGGTCTCATTTACTCCACTGTTAACATTCTCAGTTGCCATTCTTAAATACTGCCATAAAACAAGGGTTATTTAAACAAATTAACATATCACATAATATCACTATATTCTGACCAACCAACAAATAAGCTTTGGTAGGACACACTAGCGAAGAATTTACTCGTCTCTCCCCTTCTAGTTTTATTACCTGATCTTCGCTAGAGACCATATCCCTAAGCTCTGATACCAACCGTGACGCCCCCAAAATAGGTCCATTCCATCCAACCCATTCTGAGTCGTCAAATACACGGTACAGAAACAACTACAACTTTATTGATACAATTGTCGTGCAAACTACGAACACACATAAACTGTGAGTTTAAATACAAATATTGTCATCTAGAGAATATTCACACCCAAATAAGTCCTCATACAATTATTGATACAATATTTTACAAAATGGTGAGGACTACTAAAACAACTGTCTTGAACCATCACTCCACACGCCAACTAGTTCCTGCTATGTTCTCGCCTCCTGATAAGAAAAATGGAACAAAAAGGAAAAGGGTGAGCTCAACTAGCCCAGTAAAGAAAATTATGACTAAGATAATGTATAACAAATTATCCTTAGTCTTTAACAGGGAAAAATCTGATAGAATACAATAGACAACAAGTTTTAGATCAACAACTGCAGCGGAAACAATAATTCATTAGAAGAGTCAAGTAGAGAATGAAAACTACTATCATCTATGAATTTAAAAGTCCATCATCGATATTTTATCCCTGTAACATCAATAAATATACATCTTGAATCAAATAGTCATCTTTGCACTACAGGCCAAAGATATTAATCAGTCGCTCATGTTCATCTCAACACATGTTCATCTTTGCACTACGGGTCAAAGATATTCATCAAGAAATCATTCATCTTTGCATTACTATAGGCCAAAGATATTCAGTTATATCATCATTTAGAACTGAGGATGATGAAAAATATTTTAAAGAAAATGAATCCAGTGAGACAAAAGAACAAATATTAAGGATTTGTACTTTAGACAATCCAAGTTCAAAAATACTCCATAATAAACTATTATGGAGCAGAATTCAAAAATGAAGATCAAAACATAGATCCAATCAAAGATAGGAACCATAATAGACAATCTTGGTCACATAAAAGAAAATTTAATTTTTCTGTGAATAGTATCGTATTCGTGAATAGTGTCGTATACGTGAATAATGCCGTATACGTGAATAGTAACTCCGACACGAAAAGGTAGAAATTTCACAAGAAAAATCTTCATGCCTCGTGAATAGTACTCATGAATAGTAACTCATGAATAGTAACTAGTGAATAGTAACTCATAACCCCGACATAAAAAGATAAGAATTTGACAAGAAAAATCTTACCAATATTTCGGCATAATGATATTGAAAGAAATAATATCATTTTTTTAAAAAAAATAACATCCCTTACCTCAAAAGAATAGTACTTCTGGCTGGAATAAAAGATATAACATTGAAGAAAACTTGCACCGTATAGCAACACTCAAGATATCAAAATACTCACAAGAATACGCTCGATAATATAGAGAGAGAAAACTTCAGTTTCTGGTGTGATTTTCATTTCTAACCTAAGCATCCTATTTATAGGAAATTGCTTAAAACACCAAAGTAGAAAATTTATTAAAATAATTTTATTTATTAAATTTTCAAGCCCACCACCAAAAGAATCTGAATTCAACACATTTACCACACACGTGGGGCCCACCAATAATGAAAAAAACATTTTTCTTACAAAAAATAATTAAAACTTCAAAAAATAATTATTCTGGAACTTCGAAACTTTAATAATTCATAATAAATAACCCTTTTATCAGAAAAATTCAAATTTTATGTCCATTTCATATGAAATTCCATTCTCTACAACTTTTTAAGTTCAAGTTTTTCCAAATTTCAAGCAGAAGTTGACCGAAATCCACAAACGGACGATTTTACGTGCTATAATCCAATTTCAGTCACAAAGTGGGGCCCACAAATATGTTTAACATTTTTTTTATATTTATTATAACAAAAATATTCTTCCTCCTCATTTATTCATATATCACACTTTCATTGTAAAAATATCACCATTATTATATTATTAAAATATAATAATATATTTAAATGAATTATTTTATCAGAAAAGATAAAATATCAATTTTCAACAATTGTCACTTTAAAAATTTTCTCCATCTATATCCACATAAAATGAATATTTTCCTTATCATATAAATTAATAATTAATTATTCACAAATTATATTACAGAATCACAATATCAACAACCAGGCCGTTCCCAGGAAAGAGGGGGCTTTCCAATAAGGATTTCTCCTTACTAGCGCGTAATTAGGTGACTAAACCTCTTCCTTAGACAGAACTTTCTAGACATTGCCAATAATGTTATCTAATTATATTATTCAAATAATATGAATTATTGATTTGATAATAAAAAATACTGTGTAGTGACAATTATTGAAACAACAATAATATAAAATATCAATGTAGCAATTATTGAATCAATAAAATAAAAAATTAAACAGTAACTACTGTAACGATTATTGAGTAGTGCCTTCTTACGTAATAATCAATAATTGGTGCAATACCGTGTGCTACTGTGTTTTAACCACCAGATATTCCAACAGTATTAACGGTAACAACTACGCCGTTATTTATAAACAACTTATACTTGTCGTTTTCTTCATCCAATCAGCTTTCCGTTATGGGGCCCACACAAAGTTGCGCCGTCATACGAATATTCCCCGATAGTAAGAATATTCCACGACCAAACGAATATTCCCCGACAACAATGAATATTTTATAACCACTTGCTTATTTAAAATATTTGTGCATTTTATCCATAACTAACCACATTAATCAAATAAACCCTTACTGTTTCAAAAATAATAAATAAAGGAAATTCCATTTTATTTTAAAAAAAATTCGGGGTCTTACATTGTATGCTCAAGTTTCAAGGCAGGGGACATATTTCTAGCCAATGTCCAAATCTGAAGAAAATGTTGTTGCTTTACAATGGAGAGGTACAAACTGAGGGGGAAGAGAGCGACACTACTTTTATGCCACCATTAGAGGAGATATGTGAGGATACGATACATGGTGAAATTATGGTTACAAGAAGAACACTTATTACGCAGGTTAAGGAGGAGAGCAGTGAACAACAAAAAAAATCTATTTCATACTCGATGTCTTGTGAATGGGAAAATCTGTTGTGTAGTCATACATGGAGGCAGCTGTACAAATGTGGCAAACACTACGATGGTGGAGAAATTTGGGGTGCCTACCACAAAACATCCACAGCCTTATCGTTTGTAGTGGCTCAATAATAATGCAGACATTAAAGTAACCAAACATGTGTTAATTCCATTTGCTATTGGTCGGTATGTTGATGAGATATTATGTGATGTGGTGCCTATGCAGGCAGGGCATATGTTATTTAGGTAGACCATTGCAGTTTGATAGGAGGGTTCAATATGATGGGTTTACCAATGTATATTCCTTTATTTACGACAAGAAGAAAATATCTTTGCGTCCTTTGTCATCACAACAAGTACATGAGGATTAAATTCATTTGCAGAAAAATGATGTACAAAGAAAAAAGAGTGAAGAACAGAAAAATCAAGAAGAAAAAAGAGGGAAAAAGAAATAGAGAAAAAGAAAGATGAGAGAAAACAAATATACTAGAAAAAAAAGTACGATGTGAGAAGAGTTTTAATTTCTAAACAGCTTGTGATTTTACTTGATATAAAGAGGCACTTTTGAATACTAACGCTAATGAATCTTTGCCTAGTGTTGTTTCATCTCTTTTATAGGAATTCAAAGATGTATTTCCCGAGGAACTTCCTCATGGACTACCACCTATTTGAGAAATTGAGCATCAAATTGATTTTGTTCCCAGTGCGACCATTCTAAACCGTCCGACTTATCAGAGTAATCCCTAGAAGACGAAGGAGTTATAAAGGTAAGTTGATGAGCTAATGGGGAAAGGATTTGTGAGAGAAAATATGAGTCAGTATGCAGTTTCGGTGATCCTAGTACCAAAAAAGGATGGAAAATAGAGGATGTACATTGATTATCGAGCGGTAAATAACATTACGGTAAAATTCAACATCCCATTCCTCGTTTAGATGACATGTTAGATGAATTACATGGGTCTTGTATATTTTAAAAAATTAATTTAAAAAGTGGTTATCATCAAATTAGAATGCAAGAGGGTGATGAATGGAAAACAACGTTTAAAACAAAATATGGTCTTTATGAGTGGTTAGTATTACCTTTTGGTTTAACTAATGCACCCAGCACTTTCATGAGATTAATGAACCATGTTTTACGTCCATTCATTGGAAAATTTATCGTAGTTTATTTTGATGATATCTTGATTTATAGCAAAAACTTGGAAGATGATGCATTGCATTTAAAATCTGTTTTAGATGTACTTAGGAAAGAAAAGTTATTTACTAAAATGAAAAAATACGTGTTTTTTTCGAATATAATTGTTTTTCATGGCTTTGTTGTGAGTTCATAGGGAGTTTAAGTTGATGATGAGAAAATACGTGCAATCCGGGATTGGCCGAGTCCAACCAATGTAAGTCAAGTACGAAGCATTCATGGACTCACAAGTTTCTATCAACGCTTTGTTCGAATTTCAGTGATATTACAACACCATTAACCGAGGTTATCAAGAAAAGTATGGGCTTTTAGTGGGGTGATGAATAGGAAAAAGCATTTAATTTGATTAAGGATAAATTGACAAATGCTCATTTACTTATTTTGCCTAAATTTGCTAAAATGTTTGAGATTGAGTGTGTGACGCCCCCAAATCTGGGTTACCTGACCCCCGAGTTTGGTGCTCACGATCCACAAAATAAATAACATCTAACTACCCACTTATTTATGAATAGAAATACACACTTCATTAACTAATATTGTTAATACATTGTCCCAGGTTATCTAACCATAACTTTAGAAACATACCCCTTAGATATACAAAAAAGGTTTACAAAACAACATAATAATATTGTTCAACATAATTATTCTAGCAAAATGCCTTTGCCTTTGTTCTTCTTTGCCCCTCCGACCTCTTCGTTCCTAACTAAAATATTTTATTTAGCAAGGGTGAGGAACAAATTTTTCCCGCAAGTTAAGACATACAATGAATGTATAAGAATCAAGAATAACAGACTATCTATTTTGATAGAATGACACCAAAGTTCGGGGAACTTTGAAATAGCTGAACAATTCGTTATCACTAACAAGTCTTCTCATATTCTATGCAACACAATAATCTGATAATGAAAGAGTACAACACTTTCAAAGTTTCTACGATATTCTAATGAATAATCAAGAATCCATTTTACGCAATAACAAAGTAGAATATTTTCCAGATTTATGCTGAGCAATCCATTGGATCTTAAACTTCTCTTCTCGAGTAACTATCAAAGATTTTACTTTGATATACCTAGGTGTATCAAATAACCATAAAGATTAAGTCATACCCCTCAGAAAGTGTATAATACTTACACGCGCGCAACGGCCGAATATACGACCAAAATGTTCCCTTTATATAAAAGGTTGTTTTTCTCAGTCTTATAATAAGATTACAACAACGAAATACTATGATTTCAATATCAAATCACTTTCTCGATCTAGCCAGAATAATTGGCATCGATCTGTCAATAATAATTGAATTCTCTTATCGAATCTATCAAGTTCTAACAAATGTTCATCTAGCCAGAATAATTAGCTAAGAAATTTCTCAACA
The DNA here is from genome assembly GCA_020205505.1 of Panax japonicus. Classification (NCBI taxonomy): domain Eukaryota; kingdom Viridiplantae; phylum Streptophyta; class Magnoliopsida; order Apiales; family Araliaceae; genus Panax; species Panax japonicus. The sequence continues at coordinate 33,507,576 of CM035098.1, forward strand.
CAATTCCATAATAGACATGAATTATTTATACTATCAATAATAGATTCTACGGATGTAAGTATCCAACAACAGTTATTCTCCAAGTATATTCTCATAATCACTAATTTAATTTGAATTAATAAACATGCACTAACAGCGAATAATCAACAAAAATTCTCAGACGTGGTCTAATCAGCAATAATTAACCACCAAAATATTTGAAAGATATAACTCAAGGTTGAGTTAAAGAAACTTGCCTTCTCCGTTGATTACTACTACATAAAATACTTATCTGCATTTGAAAGACCTATAATCATAATATCGATCTCACAATTAGCACAATTATTCACAACACACAATAATGTAATTAAAGTCAATATTTCTCCTAGACACATTACCACATAATCACATCAGTGTTTATAACTTATATAAATACTTCTCAAGTCTAACTAGTTCAATCTGGTTGGACTTCAGTCTGTTCTCAGTGTTCTAGTCACCTCTATCCGACAATTAACACATTTATTGTCAATTAAACTCGGTCTCTAAGCTTCAATATTATTTTAGATAAGTCAGATATCGTTCATAATATTTTTCATAAACTTTTAATAATTTTCAAACAATTATTATATTTTATAATAATTTTTCAAACACTGAAATTATTTTTAAATGATTTAATTATTGATTAATCCCATCATTATTAATATTTAATAATATTAAAATATTAATGACATACTTGTCAAAATATTAAAGTTATTATTAGTAACTTAAAATATTTTTAAATCATCAATATTATCCTTAAATTATTTTTAAAATAATTAAAATCATTTTTAACCATCACCATTAATATTTAAATATTAATGAATTTATCATCAAAATATTAAAAGTCATTAATTATAACTTAAAATATTTTTAAATCATTTTTCTCATTTTTAAATCAATAAAACCATTTTTAATTCATTTATTTAATATAATTAGTAAATAAATCTAATATCATTAATATTAAATTATTAATGAAAATTCTCCAAAAATATTAAAAGTCACATTTTATAACTCAAAATATTTTTAAACACTTTATTCTTATTTAAAATGATTTTATAATATTAAAACCATTTTTCTCTAATTTACTTAATATACTAATTAAATAAATTAAATACCATTAATATTCAAATAAATATAAATATTAATGAAAAATATCCCAAATTATCAAAAGTTATTTTTCATAACTTAAAATAATTTTTAAAACCATTTTTGTAATTTTTTAGAATTTATTTTCTATTTTTAAACATTTTTCGAAAATTCAAAAAATAAAAATAATAAAAATCATCGTTATAGGGCTATAGCGACAGTAACCGTCACTGTTGGTGTTCTTGGGGCTCAAGAACACTGACAGTTAGTGTTCAACATGCCATGTTTGACCGCCTCGAATTTCCAATCCAATGTGTTTCTCCAGATCTCCAAGTCTTCATATTCTATCTGGTGTTCTGTCTTGTGTAGTAGTCACTCAGGATTTGAGCTATGGTTCTTGTGGGACACCTTGATACACAATGTGGATTGAAAATGTGTTGCGACGTCGTTAATGTGATGTTGAGGTGGCAAAATGATGCTTTTGCCCCCACCGGGGTTATCTCTGACTTTTGCGCAAATGTAGTAGTTGTTGCTCAAGGTTATCTATGAGATTGGGCTGCTGTGGATGCTTAATGTCCTCGGGGTTATCTCCGAGGTGTGCTTGACCTCTCAGGGTTATCTCTGGGGTTGAAACTAGATTTTTCGGGGTTATCTCTAGAACGTGAACTAGATCCCTCGGGGTTATCTCTGAGGTTAGAATTGAATCTCCCGGTGTTATATCTAGGATTGAAACTAAGTCTCTCGGGGTTATCTTCGAGATTAAAAACTGGTCCTCCAGGGGTTATCTCTGGGATTGAAACTTATTTGACTTCTAGGGTTATCTCTGGAAGACGATTCTGCTCTCCTGCAGGGTTAGTAATAGGAATGTAAAATTTTGAGTGTATACAGATGCCCCTCTTTATCATATTCATTCAACGTAATGGCATGGATATTATAAAGATCACTAGACACTTGAAATGTGACAAGATAATGATGATGCAATGTAATGCAGCATGATGCAAATGCAATGTTTGTTTATTGGAATGCTTTCCAATGGGATGTGATAACTGCCATGCTCCCGCCGCTTCTGTTTAGGGATGGAGTTGTCAATGATGACACTACTGAATTGCTTTGATGTCTACTCGACCGGTAGTTTCCAAAGATCTAATCACAGGAATATCCATGATGCAACGCTAGGATTATCGCCAGCGGTTTGAACCATCCATCAGTGCTATTTGAGCCTGATTTACCTACAAGTTGCAAAGATGTTTTAAAAATCTTTAGAATGGAAGTTTCTCCACGCTTGAGACCACAAGATGTTGACATTGGGGTTATCACCCAAAGTCCTTAATCCTTTGTACAGGCTTTCCACCGAAGATGCTTTTCTCATGTGCGAAAGATTCTTGGGGAATTATACTTTGATTACAGAGGATCTGTATAATAGATTCCATCATTGGTCCTCCCCGATGAGGATGATTTTCCATGGTATGTATCTTCAGGTATTTCTGATGCTTTGCTGGAGTTACTGCCTACTATTTGTACTGTTAGGGCTGCCTGACCCTCGTCGAAATAACTTTCAACGGCTAACATCTTCGAACCATCTCCGATGCTTCGCTGGAGTCACTTCCAATGGCTGGTGATATCAGGGCTGCCTGATCTTTGTTGAAATAGCTTTCAACAGCTAACATCATCAGACCATCTCTGATGCTTCGCTGGAGTTACTGCCAATGGCTAGTGATATCAGGGCTGCCTGATCTTCGTTGAAATAGCTTTCAACAGCTAACATCATTGGACTATCTCCGATGCTTTGCTGGAGTTACTGCCAACGATTGATGATATCTGGCCTGCCTGACCTTCGTTGAAATAGCTTTCAATGGCTGAGGATGTATGAAATCTTCGCTGGGGATGGATTTTTAACGAGATGTATGCTTTTAATTACAATTACAATCCCAATGATGGCATCGAACCTTTGTGAGGTATTGCCAAGGGTAGCTTTCTGCAACTTTGATCATCAGCTTTGTGAACTCTGTGTTTGGGCAAATACCAATGATTGATCCGTAGACCCGCATTTTGGTGCCTGAGAAATTAGGATTTCAGGCTTTTCTGCTTAATTGTGTAGCGTCTTTTTTCCCGATTTGACTTTTCAGCTTGTGGGACCTCTCTTTGAAACTCAAATTTTATCGAACCGGAGGGGGTGGGGACCACCCAGGGTAGCCGCAGGTAGACCCGCGGCTGCCGTGAGTACACCCGCGGCCACCTTTGGGTTATATCTCACTTGCCTTTTCCTTTTACAAGTCATTTTTAACTTGGAGCTGCACAAAAAATTTGAGATTTCATCTTCAGATCTATTGAGTTCGGGCTATTTACTGCAAAATCCATCACCGTAGAGTTGTTCTGCACTATCCTAGTAATGTTTACATGTTTTTTTTTTCCAGTTTTGACAGTTGGAAAGTGAGATATTGTGACAACCCGAAATTTTATAAGTTTTTAAAATAGGAATTTAATAATTAAAATTCTTATTATGAGATGTTTTAAGTTTGAGTATGTATATATATGTGCTATATATTTTGAAATATGTGATCTGGTGTGAAGATATATATATATATATATATATATATATATATATATATATTCATATATTGAGAAAATGAGGTTTAATAGTTAAGTTAACTATTGAAGAATTAAATGAATTTGGTAATTATTTTATATATTTATTGAATTAAATAAATATTTTAAATAATTTATTTATTGAGAAAAATAAATAATTTATGAAATTGTGGTATAATAATTTAGTTACGTGTGGATGATAATGAAGTTAAATCAAAGGTAAATTTTATTCTTTGAAGATTTAATTTAATGAATTAATTAAATTAAATGAGTTGTTTAATATTAAAGAACATAAGTAAATTAAATAAAGCGATGTTTAAGTCTAATTTATTAATTAAATTAGATATATGATTATTTATTAATCATCAGAAGAATTATAATAAAAATTATAATTATTATTGTAAGTTATGCAAATTGGTTGCAGGTGTGATAAATAAAAACTATATAATATAATATAATATTATTAAAATAATCTAGTATGGGGGAAATTATGTGTATCCAAAGGCACTCTTATGACTTTTGGTTTATTGTAACTGACACCTATCGTAACTAATGTACGTGAAAGAGAGGGGAGTCAGTTTATTTTACGTGTTCTTTTTCTAAGGTTAAGAACACATAAGAGAGGGTTAGAGAAAGGAAGAGAATTCTTTATAATTGAGAAGAAAAATTTTGATAATCAAAGAAGAGAAAGAAGATTAATCAAGCTTCTCCAATCATCTAGCTAATTAAAGGTAAGTAATCTATTTTAAAGTTTCAAGTTCTTAGTTTTGTTTTCTAAGTTCTCTGTAATTGAATTTCTAGGGTTAATCGTTGAGACATTAATTTTTATGTGTATTGGGATTACATAATCTGTATTATGTTGTGTATAGATGATTTTTGAAGTATCGAATTCATGAAAACATGTTTGAAGGTGAAGAACATGAGTTTTGGTTTTATATATATTACATGGTATGTTTTGGAGTCAAAATTGGTTTTGAATTCATACTCTAAACTGTAAATTGATAATGGAAGTTGTTAGTACGTTGAAAAACGAAAAGAACGAAAGTTAAACGGACCAATTTGGTTGAGAAACGAATTCGTAGCGAATGAATTCGCTAAATGTGTTTAAAACATGAAAATAGAGTATGAACATGTGTTTTCAGTCAAATTTTAGGTTGGTTAATTTTATAAATTGTTAGAATTCTAGTATGTTGTAGTTCTATGAATTACGAATCCATAGAATCGAAAATAGACTAATTTGGATGTGTATAACTCAAGTTATGAAGATTAGTAGGAGAAAAAAGGTTAAAAATTGCAAAGAACAGTGGCTTCAGGTCCCGTTTCTACTAACGGGCGCAACTGCGCTGTGCCCTAAGTCATTTGGGGCGCAGCTACGCCTAAAGTATGTCAGGTGTGACTACTTTGACCTATTTTAATAAAACAGACATAACATTTTCATAAGAACTCCGATTTAGGTGATTCAAGATGACCCGGAACGAGGACGAATATACCTACAACTTTTATTCTTTAAGTCCTTCAATTTGAGGTCAGGAAGAGTAGTCAAAATGGTCATCTTTGTGACTAATGCGTATTCAGAGGCAATCAGAGGGCGTCAGACATGCACATACACAAATATAGTGATGTTGACGATAATAGATATTGTTCTAAGTTATAGAACATGAATATTATGAAGTATAATGATGCTTAACATTAATAAATGATATATTAGATAAGTTGTATACGCATACTAAGCACACACAAGAGAGGCAAATTGGGCGTGTGACGAATAAACGTCGAAACGCCATGATAAGTGATAATGAACGTAAAAAGTGTTTTAAATCAAATGAAATGAATATAATAAGATATTGAATAGTGTTAATATAAAACCGATAAGTAGTTCTAGCAAGACTTAAACACTTGAATGAACTTCAAATATGAAATACAGTGAGATATAAGTTGAAAGTTAACACAATCAAATTGAACATTGTGTGTTTATGATAGGAAGGATTATGAGACGTAAATTAAAGTTTACATTACAACTACTATGCATTGCTATGTGACTAATAGTTGATGTGCATGATTATATAATTGTGTAGAGCACATGAAGTGCAGATAACTGTAAGCTGTTAAACTGTTATTGGTAAACAACGATCAATGCAAGTCTTTCTGTTCCTATTTGCTATGTGAATTTGATTGTTTTAAATCTTTATTGAAAAGAGCATGATGTGTTATATATATGTTGAATGTATGAAATGTTAAAGTCAAATTATGACTACGTTGATTGAGTAAAGCATGCTGATTGAGTAAGGAACTCAATCTTTATACCTGTTATATGAACTGTAACATGTATGTTATGTTAGTCCAATGTTTATGAGATATATGTTGAGCATGTTATTATGTGCTACGTGATGCATGAAACTATTAAATTTTACTGGGCTGTCAAGCTCAACCTTGTAAATAACCATTTTTGTAGGTTAAAGATTGAAGGTAACACTATGTGCTACTTAAATGACGTGGAACAAAAGTAGTACACGAAGATAAATATTTTATCTAAAGTTGTTATATCTTTAAACCATGATTAAGATTCATGAGATGTACTAAATATTTTATGATGTATAGTTTTATGTTGAGTTGTAAAGCTAATGTTAGAGTTATCTGATATGTAAAGGTTATCGGATTGAAATGTAAAATTTTATATAATAATAGTGATAAAGTGAATCATAAAATAGGATTGATTCAAAGACATGTAGATGATAAATGTTTTGATCCAGGGAATTAAAGTAAGAAGGCATAAAAGTTTAAATTATTTCGCATTATATAAAGTTTAACATCGAATAATGATGTAAAATCAGAAGGTAGACGTATTATTAATGACCAAAGTTAATAATTAAATTGTATGAATTTTGGGGTCGTTACAGATATCATATGAAATTCTTCAAAACACATAGTAGTGAATATGCATGCTCATGTGACTTGATCAAAATTATTCACAGTAAATGTTAGTATTTTATCATGCTAAACGTATTGATGTGAGAAAAATTAACTTTTGAAACAGTCAATTTGGCACATTTTTCTGCTATTTTTTCATCCTATTTGAGCACAAATGAGCAAAGGTTTTGAAGTAAAGTAATCCATGTAATTTGGCTACCCCTATAGATTATAACTTTGATATTTTTCATGAATATAGGATGTTTATGACTTTGAGTTGGTGTGCTACTGATTGGCCACCTAGTCATGCCTATGCGCATATAGCTATGAACTGCATTTAATGAGCTTCAGGTTAGAATTTACCACACCCTTTCTAAGGTGATTTGGAGACTTTTATCCAGATATATGGATCCAGACCATCCGAGTAGCTCCCGTAGGACCTCTTCAGGTGTGAGGAGGAGAGCTTCAGATGTGCCTCGGCCTCGCGCAGCCCGACAGCCTCGTCGGTTGACGGAGTCAGTGATTCTTCTTATCCGGGTTGAGAGACCAGATGTTGAGGACGAGGACAAGGATGTATTAGTTGCAGATCCTGCTCCTTCCATTCCCCGCAAGGAGCTTCCAGCTATAAATGTGACGAATCCAGAGCTTCTGGCTGATTTAAGTCGTCACCCGTCGATCTATCTCCATGCGAACGAGGTAAAAGCCTTGTTGATCTTCCTTTTTCCATTTATAGGGTCAAGGGTTCTGATGTTGATTTGCATTATGATGCAGGTTCTCGGCTTTACACAGCCCATAGGGAACTAGTTCAGCATATATTCTCTGTACCAGACTCTTCATCTAGAGTACCGAGAGATTGTGTAAGAACCCGAATTTTTAGAAAATATTAAAATAAGAATTTCGTGAATAAAATTCTTAAAGCATGTGAAGGGTTCAAATAAAAATATATAATGTGTTAGGAGATATGTTGTATTGTGTTACATAGGGTAATCTGAACTATGTAATAAGTAATGGTGTGCTTAATAAATATATATATTATTATTATATATTTATTATGAATTATAGAGATGAATTAGTAAGAAGATGGAGAAAATTTATGTATTGATATTAAATAATTTATGTGAAATTATTGTATAATAGTAAGTTGGTGAAATTAAAATATCTTTGATAATCACCAATTTCTTGAGTATATGTATGAGTGAGTATCAAGTCTAAGGTAGGGCAATCATACTCTTTAATGGTGGATGTATAGGAGCTGGGCTAAACAATTCCTTCAGAGAGCGGAGGTATATACGAATTAGTAACCGATCTAACTCACTATGAAAACAGTGTAGACGAGACGGAAACTAGTTTGTTGGTTGTTTGTGGGAAACTACTCAGTGTACTATATTGAATACAATTAAAGACTCGACGCGTGCTATGTTTAGACTTGTATGCGTGTGCATTGTCGAGGAGAGGTGAAAATTGATATACCTTTAAAGTGGTTAGAGAATTATTGAGTATATTGATACACAACGAGAATTGAAGATTAAAGGAATGTATGTATGTATTACATTCGAGTTTTGTGTTATTGGTGGTATGAAACCGTAAAGGAGATATATAGTTGGTTAAACTAATAAGGGAAAATATAGTTTTAGGACTCGAAGTGTGATCCTTAAATTGTTAAGAAAAATAGTAACCGGTGGTGTGAAACCAAAGAGAAGATTGATGTTAGACGAGTTAACACTCAAGGAGGATGTGTAAAGTGTTTAGAAGTGTATGGTTTCATTCCTACTAAGGCAGATCTTGTCTGCCTCTGATTTTGGTATAGCGCAGCTGCGCCATTTCCAAGCCTATGACCAGCGCAGCTGAGCCGGTCTGTAGAAAATTCTGAGTAAGTTATGAACATTTGATTCCAAGAAATGGATACTAATAACTCTTATAAGGGTCATAAATGGTGACTAAGTTGTCCATGAATGGAGTAGGATAGTCAAGCGTGAATGGAATAAATATTTATTATGGAAGTTTATTAACCTAGAAGTAATGTTAGTTAATCAAGTTATATTATAGAATATAACCTTATAGAGCTTTGCGTGGTAGTAACATGATATTAAATTGAATAGAAAAAGTTAATTCACTTATATAAGATGATGAATTAATATATGTGTTAACATAAAGAAAATGGAATGAATATATAAATTAAAAAGGAATTTTAATATATTACATAATGTAATAATATATGAAAATATTTGATAGAAGAGATATGTTATGGATAATAAGTGTCTAATAAAAGAAGGGGACCAATATATTTAAATATTGGTTAGAGATGTAATGTTAAGAATAATATTATTTTGGGAGATTACATTATATGCTTGTCGACTATTAATTACTAAGTTCACATAATTATGTCTTGTGTGGCATAACTAGTGAAGTTAAATCAAATGGAAATTAATGGGAAGTATTAAAAGAAAAGAAATGATTAATATTAATTAATTGTGGTGCTATTAAAAGGTGATAATGAGTTGAAAGTACCCAAATGAGTGATATTTAGCCCAATTAAAATATTAATAGTATTACTATGTGTAATATGGGAAATGTGGATAGTAGTAATATATAATACCTATGGCTTAAGAATACATGAAGTATGACATTTAATTGAGACTAATGATATAAGGTATCAAGTGGTACAATAAAATTATAAGTGATTTTAATACAGAAATGATTAAATATCTGTGTATTCTAGAAACTAGGAAGGAAATTAAATGTTTAAATAAACTTTAATATTAAATAATGTGATAATGTGGTTATACGAGAAGTAAAAATAATTATGGGGGATACCCGGGCAATGATACCTGACTGCGATATTTTATTACATAATGTACATGGATTATATGATGTGAGTATAAAGTTTATCTTTAAATTCCTAATATGGTAACAATTGTACATTAAAATTATATTTTGGGAATTAAAGGAACCAAACTAAGCTTTAGTTGTTGAGAATTAGCCTTGTCCCAAAATGAGTGAAACTTCTAGTACATGAACAGTATCCTATTTCTTCTTTACAAAACTTTGAAGTTATGATTAAAGGCTAAGTAGTAGAGCTGATGATGGAGGAAGGTGGAGTTGGTAACCAACTCTTCTAAATCCACTGGCTTCTTCTTCCTCCCCTTGAATTAATTTATTATTCAAAGTCAGTAACTTAGTACTAGAATTGGCTATAAATAAAACTCCTTCTTCTTATTTATGTTGCTTTAAGTTGTCTGAGAAATAGCTATGGAGAGTTAATAGAATTAGAGAGCAATCAGAGGATTGAGGAGCTATAGTTAGCCAATTCCAAGCATTCAAGAGGTAATCTTGCTAACCTATAAGTTCTCGATTTTTTTAAGTTTGAAATTCCTTAGAAATGACAAGAAAAAGTAGCTTTTGAGTCACAAAATTGATGGCTAAGGATTGTTGAAATCCATGAATTGTTGCTAGATACTGTTAATATAGTTAGAAACGAAAACAACAAAAGTTAAACGGACCAAATTGGTTTAGAAACGAATTCGTAGCGAATGATTTCGCTAAATTATCCAAAACATAAAAATTTGCATGAACATGAGTTATAGATTAATTTTTGGGTTAGTTAATGTTTATGTTAATTATTGGGTAGTTGGTATGTGGTAGTTTTATGAGTTACAAACCCATAGAATCTAAAATGGTCTTATTTGGATGAGTATAACTCATGTTATGAAAATCGGAAGGGGAATGGGTCTGTAAATTGCAAAGAATAGAGCCTGAGGGGCTGTACTGCCTCCCAGGGCATTGCTGCGCTGCCCCTAAGGTCAATTGGGGCGCAGCTGTGCTGGGCATCAGTAACTAGTGGACTGCTCTGACCTGCTATAGTAAGTTAGGCATAACATTTTCATACGAACTCTAATTGAGGTAATTCAAGATGATCAGGAACGAGGACGAATAGACCTACAAATTTTGTTCTTTAAGGTGTTGGGTAGGGTAAAATTAGTCATCTTTGTGACTATTGCGTAATAGGAGGCGATTGGAGGGCGTCAAATGAGCACATACGTGGCTTTAATTAAGAAAGACTTTCGGAATATTTATTTTTATTTTTAATTAGTTCAGTACACTTTATTTATTTGAAGTACAATACTGTGCGTGACTCGTACGAGAAAGGGAAGCAAGCTAGATAGGGAAGCAAGCCAGATCAAGGTTTCGCTCAATCTTTTCCTAAAATTGAAGTTTCAACAAGATAAGTGCTAGGTCTCTACCAATTTGGTTTCCCCTCTCTTCCTTAGCCATAGTTTAGGCCGGAGAAATAAAAAATTAGTGCCATATTTTGCCGCAATTAGCAAGATCGAGATTTAATTGTGTGAATAATGTTTTGTACGAGTAAATGGATTATCATTAATCCCAAAATTTTACCCCAAACTTATCTTTGCATCTTCAAATCTGCACTTTCTGTCCCAATTGTAAAAGCCCTAACTGCGAAGACCCAAAGTCCCAATTTGTTCGAAGGTATTTTTTTCAACAACTTTGTTCATCCGTATTCTATTAGTTGCTGTAATGATTCATATATACCGATATGTATGTATGTGTGTATTTGTTTGTGTAAGAGATGCTATTCTTATACTTTTTAATGTCTTCGGCTTCGGCGAAGGCTGCTGCGGTGGAGAATTCTTGTTTCTGGAATGCAGATCAGTGAGACTCTAAATAGGAGCCGCCGAAGCTGCTCTCTGTGCATTGAACAAGAGCGACGTTTCAGGGAAGCGAATCAAGCTTGAACCAAGTCTTCCCGGTGGTACTATACTATGAGATTGTTCAAGTACAATTCTTGTTGTTGTCAAGATCGTTGTTCCTCACTCTTGTTTTGGCCCTCATCTGAATGAAATATGACTTAAGATGCCTGAAGTCTAGTTCCAGATTATATAGCAATTTTTGTACATCTGGGAATGCTAAATTATATCAGATGCTAACTTAGGCTTCTACATCCCATTTCTTGTTGTATAACTTGTATTGCATTAGTAACTTCTCAACTCAAATTGTTATGTTACTTTCTAGGCCTATGTATTAGGAGCAGTGCTATAATTTTCCATTGCTCATCTCTCTATGTGTCTCATCGCCATTGCATATTTGACTTCCTCATCTAATTTGGTACCTTACTAACTAATTTCCCTTTAATTTTCCTTATCAGATCTTATTTCATCTTCAATCTCTCTTTACTTTATGAAATTCGAGACCGACATAAAATCTCATGATGATTTATATACCAAACTACCTATTTTGTTTTTTTTCTTGGCTGAATTCGAATTCATGATTACTAATGTGTACATGTAACTCTTTGCTGTCCTTTTGATTTCACTTTTTGGACTAGTCAGAGGCTTATCATCCCTAACTAGTTGCTTTGATCAAGCAAAGAATGTTCCTTTCCCTGAGAAATATATTTAGTCGGGTTATGGATTTTACACTGTTGGATTTTTCATGTTTAATAGTTCTTGTGATAAACAGACAATAGTGCTGCTTAATGATGCCACTGGGGTTATGGATTCATACTATGATGGATCAATTGCCCTTGGGCTTGGTTGTATCCACCGAAAGGTAATGCTTCATTTTTAGCTAAAAATTATTTATGAAGTTTGTTCCGTTTTTTATCTTTCCTTATAAAGGTGTCATTTTATTGTGTTCCATGTAGGATAAATTCATGTTATGTGCTTATAGGAGACCATTATGTACCTTTTCTTGGATTCTTTTGACCTTTATTTGCATATAGGAGAAGGCTCGGCTATATAACTCCAAGTCCTTAATTGAATTCCCAAAAGTCTAGCACAATAAAGAAGGAAAAAGAGAGCCGACTGAGAGTGAGAATAGAAGAATTCGGCTAGAGAAGGAGGAGGAACTAGATAGCTCAAGCCATTGGTGACTTTTGAATCATCAAGTAAGTTATTCTGGCCTTCATAATCCCTTGTTCCTGTTCCTTTAAGTGTTAGCAATTCGACTGTTAGTGGTTGGGTGAGGTTGTCTTGAATGACTGCACAAGAATGATTAGGTAATTAAAACTAGTATTATTGATTGATGCCTGTGAATGAAAGCATGTGTCCACCTTAATGATAATTGATTATTTGCTATGTGTTTCTTTACTCTGGTTATTGTTTTAAAGCCATAAGGCTGGTAACACTAAGCTAATAACATAAGTAAAATGAGGATATGTAAAGTGCCCACCAGCTGTTTGATGAAATGCCCATGAGAAGGCTGTTAGTGTCAACTGTGTTGAATAAGAGTACAGACAAGACTAATCCTGTGCCAATAATCTATATTAAAATTCTAAAAATACAAATATGCTTAAGTGTCAGTTTTTGCCTTCTTTGAGATGGATATAACATGTTATTTGAATGACATGCTTAGAATGTCTAAGATAGATTAACTCTTGAGCAAAGCAAGTAAAATGGACTGGAATAATGAGCTCCATATTGACTGATATTTGAAGCTTAACTTGTAATGTCTATCCCTTGCTTCTAATGTTCTTAATACACTATAACATGATGTCTATAATTTTAAACCACTAACACTAATACTTGTAAAGTTTAAGTATGTTAGTTTCAATAAATAAAAGTTGGTCCTTGTGACTGTTATTGAAAGTTTCTTATGGTGAGCATGCTTTGCTTCTAATACATTATATACGTAGACAGTCCTTGTTTTTCCTTGTTGCCTAATCATGCTACCTTGTATTACTTTAAGGCCTGTGAGGGGGCTGTTTTAAAACCAAAGCTAGAAGCCTTGCATTTAGGTTCTTAAATCATGAACATATATTATATAGTATGTGCACGCTGTGAAAATCCTTGTGTTGGAAGCTTAAAGACTGTTTTGGCAACTTAGTATCATACCTTACCAAAAAGGCTTGAAATGGGCATAAAAGACTATCCTGAACTTTAAAATTTTCTATATTAACTGTTGTGTGCCAAAATAACTGCTATGATATATTGCTGATGTGCTATGTTGATGTGTTGACTGGCTGTGAGCAACATCCTTGTGTTATACTGACTGTTAGTGCAATAGGACTAGACTGGTATGTTGTGCTATACCACTTTGGACTGAAATACTTAGTTTTGACAAAATGATGTGGAAGACTATTTTGGAAATAATGATACCTTATATGCAAGTTTTTAAATTATGAATATATAGTATATATCAAGTACATAATGTTATAACTCTTGTGATTAAGAGATTGAGGGGCTGTTTTAATTTAAAACATAAGGACATTGCCTCTAGATGCTTTAAAATCATGGATATGGTAAATACAAGGTTAATGTTTTAGAAAGACATATATGTCCATGCTTGGTACTATTTTGTTGTGATAAACCATGACCAAATTGCTAGTCTAAAACTGTTATAGTGTCAAGACAGGCTGTGTGACAACCCGATATTTTCTATATAAATAAATAAGAAATTTTGCGTATAAATTTTTTTTTAAGGATGAGGATTTGTACAAGATTATGTGTATATATATTTATGTGGTAAATAAAAATATATTTATTACATGAATATTTACAAGTAAATTTATTTTAGAATCATTGATTATTATCAATTATATTTTTATAATAATTAATTCCATATTGGAAATGTTTTTATCAATTATTTTCTATGAAAATAAAATTATATATTATTTAAATAATCTATGAAATGATTTTAGAATAATTATAATAATTATTTTATTATATGAATTTTGTGCAAATTATTAAGTTAATTATTTTAACTTAATTTATAATGTTAATTATGACAGATAAATCAGATATGGAATCCAAACCCTAATTTCGAGTTTTGATCAAAGAATAAAAATAATAATATTATTATATTATTATTTATCAGTGTTATAGATATGTATGGTTATGTGTGTAATGTTAATATGTGGAACAGTTTTATTATATTATGACCAAACCCTAGTAATAAGGTTAAACCCTAATTTGAGATCCAAATTAGAGTACAAGATTGTTTTATAAATGTATTATATAATTTATGTCATGTATTAAATGTATTAATTAGGTAAACCCTAATTAAAATTCTAGAAACCCTAATATTTAGAAAACCCTAATTTTTGGAAATGAGAAACCCTAATTTGAAATTGAAATTAGAGTTCGAGATTTTTGGTAATGGTGATAAGATGATTAATTAACAAGTATTAAAATTATAATTGTTAATTATAGAAACCCTAAATTATTAAACCCTAATTACTAAACTAGAACCCTAATTTAGTAATTAGAAACCCTAATTTTAATTTGGTAACCCTAATTACCAAAAGAATAAACCTTAATTGCTAAATTAGCAAAGTTAATTATAATTAGAGATATTAAACCATAATGTTCCTGTATAGTATAATTAGAAAAATAATCATAATTATGAAACCCTAATTTAGAAAAAAAATTAGAAACTAAAATTTATTTAATTTTTATTTAATTTTATTATTTTTGTACAAACCCTAATTGCTAAATCCTATTAATATTTTGTGCTAAACCTTAGGGTTAAACCCTAAGGGTTTGCATGATTATAATTTTGCCATTAAATTGGAAAAATCAAAAGACCAAAATGCCCTTTTTAGCATTAAAGAAGCTAGCATGTAGGTTTTGACAAATTGGTTAAGTTGTTTACCAAACCAACAACTCCATTGACTGAAAATGGAAAGCAATCAGCTTATTAATCAGCCATATACATTGCACATGTGGTCTATAAATAGATTTAAGGAGAGAGAAAGTGTCATTTGTTCAATTATTTTTGTCCAACACTCAAACCTTTTCTCTCAAGAACCTCACCTTCGAAATTTGCAAGCATTTCAGCCCCAAACACAGCCCCACGTTCAACATAAGCAAATCAGCAATATAGAATAAAAAATTTGCTCATAGAAAGGTATAAAACCTAACTTTAATTTTTGTCCAAATTCGGTGTTAGATGTTATGATTAAGTGTTAGAATATGTTTTTTATGTTGTCTAACGATGATCTGGGTTGCTAGATGTTAGATCCATAACATCTAGAAGCTCGGATTTGAAGATTTCAAGAATCTAGAAAAAATTCATTTTATGGCATGACAACAAATGTCAGACCGTGTAGATCTTAGTATGTTTTGTGTTTTTGTTGTTTAAGTGTTGGATTTTGTAGTCTAGTATGTGATCTTTTATCTGGTACAAGAATCAAAGTTGGATCAGTTATATATTGGAAGTTATGATCAGTCAAAACCCGTTGACCGGGCATGACCAAACCATTTCTGGGCAACCCAGAAGGTCATTTCCCGAGTTTGACAACGTTTTCAATTGCTTCAATCTGTCAAGTTTTGTACGATCTGTTGATATTGTTGTTACTAGATTGTTGTATGTTGTATAAAATTTAGATCTATGCCTCTATATTCTTTAATATATCATCAGAATCGTTGTAGTAGATGGTCAAAGTAGGCCATTCGGTAACATTTTCAATTTTCTGGAATTTCCAGAAATTTTACGAACGAGTTTTCAGGCAAGAGTTGACCGATCAATATTTTGCTATGTGTTTGTTTTCATGGTGATGTTGTGTATTATATCTATAGTTCTACATGTGGGCTATATTATTGAAGTTTTATATCACTAAAACATTAAATGATCTGCTTGTAATGTGAGCTCAAAAGTGCATACTCGAACTGTTCTTCATTTCTGGGTTTCCAGAAATGAAGAACATCTTCTGACAGCTTGTTAGTTGGCTCAGATCTTCTTTGTTATGAGTTTTATGAACATTTTTATGGTTGTATCTTGTAGTCTTACATTAGCACTATACGATCTGATCAACAAATTGCCCAGAAACACATCGCACACGAATTTAAGCTCGGTCAAAGTAGCTAACCCGATCTCTGACAGGAATTTCTAGGTTTGCTTGAAGAACACCAAGAACACCTATAGCGAAGGTTCAGTCGCTATAGGTGGTCTTTAGCGACAAATAGTATTTTAATTTTCAAAAATTAATTAATAAATAGAAAAGAATAGTTTTTAATTATTAAAAATACAAAATAAATTATTAAAAATTATTTTAAATTCTGAAAATTAGTTTTTAATTATTTTAAATATATTTCATAAATATTTAATATTTTTGGAATATTAAAAGTATTTAATTTATTTAATTATAATATTAAATAAATTATTTAAAAATGATTTTAATATTTGAAAAATCATTTAAAATTATATTATGGTATAAGAAAATAATTTAAGTTATTTTTGATAACTTTTAATATTATGTGATAATTTTTATTAATAAATTAATATTAATGATAATTAAGTCATTTATTAAATGAATTAAAAATGATTTTATTAAATTAAAAATCATTTTAAATAAGAATAAGGTATTTAAAAATATTTTAAGTTATAAAATATAACTTTTAATATTTAAAGGTAAATTTCATTAATTAATTATTATTAATGATATTAAAGTTATTTAATAATTATATTAAATAATTTAGTTTAAAAATGATTTTAATATTATAATAATTATTTTAAATGAAAATAAAGTGTTTAAAGATATTTTAAGTTATAAAATATAACTTTTAATATTTAAAGAATAATTTCATTAATAATTTAATATTAATGATATTTATTTAATGATTAATGATATTAAGTTTATTTAATAATTATACTAAATAAATAGTTTAAAAATGGTTTTATTTATTTAAAAATTATTTTAAAAGGATATAAGTGAATTAAAAATATTTTAAAGTTGTAATTAATAACTTTTAATATTTGGATAATGATAAATTAATATTTTAATATTAATGGTAACTATTTAAGAATGATTTTAAATGTTTTAAAAATCATTTAAGGGTAATATAAATGTTTTAAAAATATTTTGAGTTATTATAAAGAACTTTAATATTTTGGCAATGGTTTCATTAATAGCTTAATATTAATTAAATATTAATGATAATATAATTGTTTGATATTTAAATCATTTAATAATGATTCTGATATTTCAAAAATTATGGTAAATGATAATAATTATTTAATAATTATTATAAGACTATGAAAAATAGTATGACTGATGTTTAAGTTAACTATTTGGATATTGAACTTCGGGATAGAGTCTTAGACTCGATTTTTACCCGATAAAGTTGTTGGTAGACCGACATGTTTCAGAAATTGATCTGGACTTAGATAGATTGTTCGGATAACTGTTTATTTGTGATTCAATGGTGTTAAAGTTTTGTACCAATGTGATTAGGAATGTATTGATGTTTGCTTGTGAGTCAATGATTGTTGAACATGTGTGATAATGTGAATAGAGAATGTGCTGACTGCAATAGGCAGTGTTATGTGTAGGTTATGTTATACTAATCAGTAAAATGATCTGATTAATGATAGGTCGTGATAGAAAAGATAAATCTAAGTTTGCGTAATTGTAAGCAGCGCATCAGGCAAGTATCCTAACTTTACATTTTCTTTATGCAATGGACAAGTGTAAGAATGTTTCAGAATTATACTATTAATGTACAGATTGTTAAATCTATATTATATACGCCCATTGATTATCAACATGTTAGTATATGATAATTCAGATATATATTCTGTTCGTTAATTTCTATAAATGATTATACAAGTGTCCCCACTTGGATAATCATTGTAATTAATCACATGTTGATACACCTTTGATATACATATATGTTGAATTATATAAGACATTTGTTATGAAAACCCGATAGGTATGAACATCCCGATAATGGGAAAATTTTTATGCGCCCAAGGCGGACAGGATGAACGATAATATCGTTCTAGCAATGTAGTATTGATCAATACAGGGTACAACGGGGCTGATCACCCTCTGTGCCCGTAAGCAATGGCCGGTTTATAGATGAATTTCTGTTTAAACCCTTTCGAAAATGAAAAAAATGTTCATGATATGTCACAGCAACCCCATGTATAGACAATACACAGTTTCAAAAATTTGAAAGAGGGTTGTTATGTTATTGTTATTGGTACAGATTACTTCACAACTATTGACCGGTTGTAGAAGAATATTATAAAGAAAACATTTAAATTCTTTCAACTTATATATATATATATATATATATATATATATATATATATATATATATATATATATATAAATACTTGCTGGGCACCCAAATGCTCATCCTTGCTTAATTTAAATGTTTTCAGCTAAGTGTGAAAAAATGGAAAGTTCGGCCAAGAACAAGTGAAAAGGAAAGCAAACAGGGCATGTTATTGGTATCATTTTTAATATATAGACTGTATTAAGTTAATGATATGTATTATATATCATGTAAAGAATGTAGTAAAGGTTGCGTACTTAGGATTAGACTCTGATAAATATAAATTTATGTTTAAGTTTTATATTATTGTTATTATTATTAGTATTATTCCGCTCATAGAAATGGTATCGTGAAGTACCGAGTTCGGGTTTCAAGTATCCGGGTTCGGGGACTTTACAGGTTGGCTGGGAATGGATTCCAAAATGTGTTTAATTTCTCTTAAAAAGTGTAGTTATACTTCAAATAACCTCTATGCTTATGCACAACATGTATTGGTGTAACAATTGAGCAAAACAAAATAACAAGGACTGAAAAGGTGAACTCTTTGTTAACTATTTTGGAAACCTATCTTTGGATAGTTATACCTTGTATTGGGGTCTTTAAATCATGAAACATAGTAAGTACATTATGTTATAACACTTGTGTTAAGAGATTTGAAGGACTGTTTTCTATTTTATGCTATGTTACAACTATATACTCAAATGACTGTTATGATATGGTTAATGCTATAGTGACTGTCATGCCGAACTGTTGTTAAGTAGTTACTATTATTGCTTGGCTTAGGCACAAGGAGACATGTTGGCTGAGGTGTTATAAGAACTTAATTAAGTTATAGAGCAAGCAAATAGCTATGACACGAGTAATTTTAAATGATGCACACCATGTGTTCGACAAAAGTCCCAAGTGGACTACCTTATCTAAAAGTCTCAGGTATTAAGCACACATAAGGTTGGGGATTGAATGTTGTATTAATAGTAATGAAAATTTGAAGGTTTAAACACATTAAATTTAAGCAGGAAGTAAACTTTAACTAAAACCAAATTAGCATGTCAAGCCTTTGTGGGCACTGTTTTGGGTCAGCACAGTTAACCTTGTTTAAATATTTTTTTGAGCTTAACTTCCTTGCTAAGTAGGTTGCTATAACATCTAAGGTATGCTAAGAATGGAATACCAACGCATTAGAGTATCAAAAAAATTGCAAGGTGGTAAGAAAAAGGGGAAACTGATTTGGCTCTTGGGGCTGCTGCAGGCAGCTGCACCCAGTGTCCAGCGTTGCGCTGCACTGCAGAGCCAGTTAGTGTGCTTAGCATCTAAGTGAGTTTGGGTTGAAAGTTAGCTTTGGTTGCAAGATTTCTTATTAGAGCAATTTGAGGGCAGGGTTGAGGTGTAAGAACTACTTGTCTGTGACAACAGTGGTTGTCACAGCACAGATGAAAAACCTTAGTAAAACTGAATCTATGGACTGAATGGACTTACCGGGGCTGTTGCAGGACCAGATAATCATCTGGGCATAGCAGTGCTTTGCACATCTTGATTAGCTAGTATATTATTGTTTTGCAGTCTTTGAAAAGCCATTTTTGGCTTTATGGTGCAACTCAAAAACTTGCCCATCAATTTCAAAATTTAAATAAACAAGTGTTTGGGATATGTCTCAAAATCATATAGGTAATTAAAGAGAAAGGAAGTGAAGCTACTGCCTTTAGGCAGTAGCAGGTCACAAAGCAAACAAACTGCTATAGCAGTTTTAAATTGCTAATTGGCCTTGAAATTAAAATGTGAAGAATTAGGAATAGAATGATATTGGAATTACCAAAGTGACCTTGTGCCCAAGCTTGACTAAGCCCCAAATGGCCAAACAAAGCTTGACTGCCACAAGTTGATCAAGTTGGGACTGTTTTGGCATAAAGAAGAAAAATTAAGAATGTTCGACTTTAATATGCAAGAATAACCTATAAAGTGTTATAAGAATTATAAAATGGTAGATGCTTGCCTCCCCTATTTTCCAGTGGTCTTCACTTTCCTATTTTATTCGTTGGAGTCATAATGCATCATTTTTTGTTAACCTGGAGTGTGATTTCTTATTCCTTATCTTATTGAAATTGAATTTTGGTGTTTCTTTTGCAGCAGGAAATTTACATGTCCAACCTTGATTTCCTTGAAAAAAATGATGATGAAGTGGACCTAACATGATGTACACTTCATTCTATCTAGTTCGTTGTTATTCTTTCAGTTTTCTTGTGTTAGTTATTAAATATTGTAAGTACTATGATCTTTGGGAGATCAAGACATAATAAAAAATATTGTACTTATCATGACTTGAGCATTATCTATTTATATATGGATTATTAGTTTTAATTATTGGCTCTTTATGCATTAGTTTATTAATTAGTTTGAAATAGGTATGATATTTATATTAACTTGAAATATTAAATTTAAAATTTATTATAGCAATTACTAAAAATGATAGTAATAATAATAAATATGAAATCATTGATTTGAAAATTAATTATAATTTTCAATGAATTTTTATTATTTAGCAATTAATTTTTTATTTATAAATTTATAATTTGTGAAGAAATTTTTCTCTCACTAATTTGAAAAAAGATTCTGAATTTATAATTAGTGAAGGAAAATATTCTCTCATTAAATAAATTTGTTCTTCACAATATATTATTTGTGAGGGAATCAAGTTATTCACTAATTTCAAATAGTCCTTCTTAAAATATTATTTGTGAAGGAAACCAATCTTTCACTAAATAACAATATTCCATTACTAAATACAATTTGTGAAGGAATAAGTTATTCACAATATATCCTTCACAAAAAAATTTTAGTTACTACTTAGCGAAGGATACCCAATTGCGACGAGGTCTAATGCGAGAACTCATGTGAATAAAATATTTCTTCGTAATAAATCACTTGTGAGAGATATACGGCCTCTAGTGAAGGATTTGTCCTTCACTAGAGGCCATTTTTGGTGTAGTGGTTATTAATAAATGAATTTTTATTAATACTATTCTACGCAATGGGTTTATTAATCGTTCTAGAACCTAGGATGATTATTAATAGGGAGGATTCTAGCCACAAGATAGACTGAATGAGTAAGAATTTTCAAGACGAAAACAAAATATTTTTGGGGAAAAAGACAAAATAGACACTATTCACCTGACGAAACCCTAAGGGTTAGGGTTTGAATAACCTAAGCCATTCCGAGAGTTTGGTATGTCGAAATGACATTCTGTCAAAAAATTTGATGATAATATATAGTGAAATGTTAAGTACGCCGATAAAAGTTTTTCTCGAAAAACGTGCAGAAATCGGACAAAATAAAAATGACAAAAAGTACTGTTATGTACTTTTCATTCATTTAGCTACGTTAGGGGAAAGCGTGAAGGAAAACTCTTCACAACAAAAAGTGTTTTCCAGTTTTTTTCAGAAATCCGAAGAATACGTAAAATTTAATCGGTAAAGGAAAGACGAAATATCCATAAATATTTGGATTCCGAGAATCGTAGTTTTTAAAACTGTCAGACGAAACTACAAAACTTAAGGGCTAAGCAAACTTGGGGGCTAAGTTAACTTGGTCCTTAAGCTTTGAATAGTAAGGAGGTTAAGGGGGCAAAATGACTAAAATACCCTTAGCCTTGGTTTTCTATATAAACAAGCCTTAAGCTCATTTGTTTGGTTTGAAATTTCAACCAACACTTGAGAGAGATAAATAGAGAGTTTGGATGAAGAGGGAGAGAATGAGGAAAAGCTTGCCTGAGTGCACGCTTTGTCCGACGGAGGAAGATTAGAGAAGAAAGGTAATTCGGAACCTATTCTTCTATAAATTTCTTTAAGCCTTATATGTTAAATACATAGCTTAACGAGAATAGGAAGTAAAAGATGTTAGAAATAATTTCATATGGTTGAAATCGTAAGAAAATGAAGAAATAAGAAATTTAGTTTATAAATTTCTTAAGGAAATGTAAGATTCGTAAGGATTTTGAGCGATCTGAATGAATCTTATGAATGAGTAGGTCAATTAAGTAAGGAATGGTGTTCTATAACATCAAATTCCAAGAAAAAGTAAAATCGTAATTAAAATATCGATAAAAACGAAGAACGCGAAGAACACACGAAAAACGTTGTTGATGGACAAATTTAAAACCATCGTAGGATAATTATTATTGATGGACAAGTTTACAACCATCACGTATAAGTTAGTTGCTTATTGCTTTGTAAGGAACGTTAGAAATGTTCATGAAGAACGGATTAAAATTGAGCTATAACGAAATTATGGTGAAAATTTTGTAAAAGAATAATGAGAATTAGAAAGTTTGTAAATGAACCCGAACATGTAGGATTTCATAAAAATATAAGAGGACGTATAAAACGTGAGTCAAGAACTCAAGAAAGGATGAATTCTGAGTTCAGATGACCAAATTACGGATGAATGAACAAAGAATTTTAATAACATAATACGAACGAAGAGCGAAGATTAAGCCAATTGAATGGAATGTTAACGGATTCAGAATGAAGTTCTGTCCATGGGTAATTGAAGTACAGTAAGATAAGGAAGAGAATGGCTTTGGAATGTCCTCGTTCTGAGTTATAACGAATAAGATATGAGATTTCAAAGTCAGCGTCTCAAGCTTGTAAAAGACTTAGAAAATTTTTCTAGGTTTCATGCTCGGCGCCGCAGCGTGAGCCGTTCCTTGGGGGACCGACGCCGTAGCGTGAGCTCGGGCAATCAGCTACTTCTGAGTGGCGCCACAATGCAAAGGAAAAGGAAGTTCACGGCGCCACAGCGCCGGTGCAGGGCAATGCCCAGAAATGAGATTTTTACTGCTCAATTACTAGGGGATGTGCAAGAAAGAAATATGAACATGTAATTCAACTAATGTAACACTTAATTAAGTGTATTAAACCTTTGATGAAGGTTGAACGAAAAGATTAAATGAGATTAAAAGACAAAGAATGTATACGCAAGTTATTGAACCAATATTTGGGGACCATAGTCGCAATAAACGAACGTGAGGGATTGCTATAATGGTGATTCCTTAAACGTTGATTGATGAGGGTAATGAATAACATTTCGATGTTATGCCACGGTAATGGGAGATGAATGTAAAGCATTTAGATGCTGTGAATGCAACACTATTCCGATGAACGATCAGTCTTAGCATACAACGAACCGCATGGCTTTGACATTAAGAAAGAATAATGAACATAAGGTTCATGGGCTAGATAACGATGGAATCAATTAAAACCTTGAGTAAAGGTTGAATGTGAGATTAAGGGATGAACAACGTAAACGTTGAATACGTAAACGATTCTCGTGAATCGTATTCATGTCAGGCGAACGTTCTAAGTATACATTTGTTGTATGACTTAGACGTTGACGTAGTAAGTAAGATATGAATTATCAAGAAAGCCAGAGCGAATGGTAAGAAGATTAATGAAAGCCGAATGTGAGTCGGATGAGAATGTTAGAATGAAATGTAAGCGTTGAATACTTTAACCGACGTGAAGGTTAAGTGTACGCGAATATTAAACAGGTAGAACCTACACCCCGTATATGGTTTGACCGTAAGATATCGAAGACCAATGATTAAACCTGTGAACGGTGAAGAAGCTGAATTAAAGACAAGTACGTATAACGTAAAAGAAGCCGAGTTAATGTTTATAACTTGGATGACTTTCCGAGTTGAATGAAACGGACGTTGTAAGATAAGAATAAGGTAATGTAAAATAGTTAACGCTATTAATGCATAGAATGAATATTGAATGATCGTTCTGAGTATACAAAATACTGTATGACTTGGACGATATGAATGAATCCTGAGGTATGACATTTAGTTGCCAGAAAGCTATAAGGAATAAAAAATTGACTTAACGAACATTATAGTTTAATAGTTCGAATAAGTTAAGATGAATTTAGGTTGAAGTACAATTGTAACCTTTGATGGTTGACATATGGGAGCTGGGCTAAATAATTCCTTCAGAGAGCGAAGGTATATACAAAACAGGCAACCGATCTAACTCACTGTTATGGGCAGTGTAGATGAGACGAGAACTTATTTATTGGTTATTTGTTAGAAACCACTCAGAGTACAATATGGACTACTAGCAGAGACATGATGTGTACTGAATCCTAGAAAATTTAGAAGAAAAAGATTAGAATGCAAATCATCAAAGATGATGAACGTATTGAGTAAGACATCTCCGTATATCATGAAGCCTTTAATCGGTAAAGGAAGTTGGTCGCGTAAACTTAGTTTGTAAGAACGTGAACCCAAAGAAGTAAAGTTAAGTAAACCAATGCGTAAGTCAAGTATATGACTAATTGGTGTATGTGTTATTTCCTTATGTGCTACATAGGAATTGGAATAAGCAGTTCAGCGTAAACTATAAGTTGTAGTTGTGCTTAAGGAAAGTTTCCTAACTTCATTCATATTTTAAATGAATACTAGTTTCTAAAATTTCTCATATGTTGAACTTGAGAAGTTCTGTCTATGTTCGAATGTGTGATATTTGTACAATGTATTAGAATGTATGAGGCCTTGTGACATAATTTAAACACTTCAGTGTTTCTATGAGATGAACAGTTATGTGATTTAACTCTTCAATAAAAGAATGTTATGTTTATACATGAACCGTTATTGTTAAGTCTGTACTATTGATTCTAGCCAGACAGAATGTGTATGGAAGAGGTAGAAGAATGAAATTATTGCAACGTGAATGTGACTAATGTTTTACAATGATAGGAATCGATATTATTCTTATTATTCAAGCTACTTCATAACCTTTGTTCAGTTATTGAAGTCTTAAAAGAATGTTTGAATTCTTAAAGTTGTTTGCTGGGCAATTGAATGCTCACACTTGCTTTAAATAAAAACATTTTCAGCGAACGATGTTAGAAGAACTTAAGGATCC
Organism: Panax japonicus; assembly: GCA_020205505.1. NCBI lineage: Eukaryota > Viridiplantae > Streptophyta > Magnoliopsida > Apiales > Araliaceae > Panax > Panax japonicus. The sequence continues at coordinate 33,533,114 of CM035098.1, forward strand.
CATAAAGATCAAGTTGATCGGTATCAAGAAAAAGTGTCATTCATTATATGAATGAGCGTGAAGATCAAGCGAAGACTTGTAATATAGAATGATAGAATTAAACTATAGAATAGTTTAATGAACGATTATGTATCCTTGGTGGCGGATAAAAGTCACTTGTACAAGATGTAAAGAATAATGTAATTAAAATTATTTGTAATGAAAGAGGTTTTAAGGTTTTAGAACATGGGATTTGAGGATGTATGTTGTTATATTTAGCTATATAATGATTTATATTTGGAAGAGGATGGGATCATGACATACGAAATCTGGATGTGAAAATAAACCGAATTTCGGGGCGTTACAGTAAAAATAATTATGGGGGGATACTCGGGCAATGATACCTGACTGTGATATTTTATTACATAATGTATATGGATTATATGATGCGTGTGTAAAGTTTATCTTTAAATTCCTAATATGGTAACAATTGTACATTAAAATTACATTTTGGGAATTAAAGGAACCAAACTAAGCTTTAGTTGCTGATAATTAGCCTTGTCCCAAAATGAGTGACCCGTTTAGTACATGAACAATAGCCTATTTCTTCTTTACATAACTTTTAAGTTATGATTAAAGGCTAAGTAGTAGAGCTGATGATGGAGGAAGGTGGAGTTGGTAACCAACTCTTCTAAATCCACTGGCTTCTTCTTCCTCCCTTGAATTAATTCATTGTGCAAAGTCAGTAACTTAGTACTAGAATTGGTGATAAATAGAGCTCCTTCTTCTTATTTACGTTGCTTTAAGTTGTCTGAGAAATAGCTATGGAGAGTTGATAGAATTAGAGAGCAATCAGAAGATAGAGGAGCTATAGTTAGCCAATTCCAAGCATTCAAGAGGTAATCTTGCTAATATATAAGTTCTTGATTTCTTAAGTTTGAAATTCCTTAGAAATGACAAGAAAAAGTAGCCTTTTAGTCACAAAATTGATGGCTAAGGATGGTTGTAATCCATGAATTATTGCTAGATACTGTTAATATAGTTAGAAATGAAAACAACGAAAGTTAAACGAACCAAATTGGTTTAGAAACGAATTCGTAGCGAATGATTTCACTAAATTATCCAAAACATGAACATTTGCATGAACATGAGTTATAGATTCATTTTTCAGTTAGTTAATGTTTATGTTAATTATTGGGTAGTTGGTATGATGTATTTTTATGAGTCACGAATCCATAGAATCGAAAATGGACTAATTTGGATGAGTATAACTCATGTTATGAAAATCAGAAGGGGAAGGGGTCTGTAAAATTGCAAAGAAAAGAGCCTGAGGGGCTGTACTGCCTCCCAGGGCACAGCTGCGCTGCTCCCAAGGCCAATTGGGGCGTAGCTACGCCAGGCATCAGTAACTAGTGGACTTCTCTGATCTGCTATAGTATATTAGGCATAACGTTTTCATACAAACTCCAATTGAAGTGATTCAAGATGATCCGGAATGAGGATGAATAGACCTATAACTTTTGTTCTTTAAGGTGTTAAATTTGAGATCGTTAGGAAGGGTCAAAACAGTCATATTTGTGAATGTTGCGTAATAGGAGAGGATCGGAGGGCGTCGAATGAGCACATACGCAAGTATAGTGCTCCTGGAGATGGAATATGTTATTCTAAGTGATATAACATGAAAATATATGATATTAGACATGACATATAAGATTACAATACTCATAATGGAATTCTTTAGCGTGACTTAGTTTGTGTTTGAAAAAGAAACTTGAAGATTTCAAAAACAAAGCTTGACGAACGTTAAGTCATTTGAGTTCTGACTTTGTTGTGAGCATATGGTGGAGTCATGAGAGCATAAAATGTGATCTTAAGTTACCTAGTATAAGATAACTTGTATAGCTTGGATAATATGTGTTTTCAAATAGAAATTCAAGTTTTGAAAACTAATAATCATGAGTATGGTGTCGCCTATATTTCTACCTTGTAAGAATGTGTAGAAATATGCACAAATGAATATGACATATCATTCAAAGTTGTCTTGCATGATTTGGTTGGCATGACATGGATTTGAAGAAAAGATTCTTAGACGTTTTAAAAACGTTATTTATGAGCATTGTGTGGTCTAAACTTCTGAACTTGTAGGATGGCATACTATTATCTTTTTGATCTTTAAACATGGCCTATAAATGCAAACACATAGTTTGACAGAATGTAAGTAATTGGAACATGATTTTATAAAAGTTTAAAGTGATAGGACGAAACTAGTTATTTATTAATGATATGAATACTTGCGAGCATGCATTTTATAAACCTCTCGTATGAATAGATGGATAATATAGTTAACCTCATGATTTCATGAACTTGGTTGGCCTTAAATTCATAAAAATTTCAACTAGAGACATATTGTGTAAAAGTAGACTTGATATGACTTTAAGAAAGTCCAAGATCTCTTAAGATGTATGCTTGCTAAGTGTTAATATTCTCGTATACTAAAAAGAAGTGGAATGAAACCCAGAAGATAAAAGCTCAACTTTGGTCTAGCCAGGGGACGGTGCAGCTACGCTAGTCCCAAGCCTAACCTTAGCGCAGCTGTGCTGCAGGACAGTTTGGTCTGGACTATTTTATTTGCTTTTTGATTTTGGCAACTTACTTATAGTACTATCCTAAGCTATAGTACTTGACATGGATGATGTTTTAAGCCTAAGAGCATGTAATGGTTATATAAAACCCAAATTTATTAAAATTTATTAAAGTTTGCAAAATGCAAGAAATATATGATACATTCATCTATGAGTTTGAAATGTGTAACAAACAAATAGCGAGTCACGTGTGTAATAGATTTATGAATGTTGATATTGAACATGCGTAGCTAAGGTGTACTATACATACCTAGCTATTTTAAGCATATGATGAGAAAGTTAATTATAGGTTTTACGAACCTTGTGACAACCCGATATTTTCTATATAAAAAAAACTGAAATTTTGCAACCCGATATTTTTATTATTATTATTATTGTAAGGATGAGAATTTGTACAAGATAATGTGTATATGTATTTATGTGGTAAATAAAAATATATTTATTACATAAATATTTACAAAAAAATTATTTTAGAATTATTGACTATTATCAATTATAATTTTTATACTAATTAATTCCTTATTGGAAATGTTTTATTAATTATTTTTCAAGAAAAATAAAATATTATATTATTTAAATAATATATGAAATGATTTTTGTGACAACCCGAGAATTTGGGCAATTTATTAAAATCTTAAATGATGGATTTAAGGTCAAATAATAGGCCTAGACATAAAATAAGTGTATGCGTTTAATGTTATTGGGATTGAATTTTGAGGATTTCAAAACTCGGTGAAGGATAAAGGTGAATTATTCAGGATTAAGGATTTATGTGATTATGTTCTGTGTTTATGGTTAATAATGTGTTCAGAATGTGGTTAAGGGTCATGGGTTGATCAGATAATTTATATCTGTAACAAACCCTAATTTTATATTAAGAACGTCAAACGTTCAGTTAGAAAACCCTAACGTCTAATAAGAAACCCTAGAAATCGGTGCTGGAAACCCTAGTTTCAGTTCCGGGAGTACGAAATCCTAAATCGGATATTGAAAACCCTAGATTGGGAATGTAATGTACGTACTAGGTTAAACATCATTAATATTAAATTAAATAGGGAAAACCCTAATGAATTATTTAAAATCTTAATTGATTGTTTGGAAACCCTAATACCAGATCTGAAAACCCTAATTTCAGATTCTGATAAAATGAAACCCTAATTTAGGAATTTAACGGAGAATTTTAATGCTTAAGTGCTATTAATTATGTATTAATTAGGGTAAAGGTTAATTAATTAAGAAACCCTAATTTCTAATTTTTGGAACCCTAATTGTTTCATCAGAAACCCTAATGCTCAGTTATGGATTTAATTGCTATATTAGCAATGTTAATTAGGAAACCCTAATCCTAATTATTTCAATTTATGAGTAATTAGAAACCCTAATCTAATCTAATTACAAGATTTAATTTCCAAAATTAGAAATTTTATTTTCTATTAAAAACCCTAATTTGTGGGTTATAAACCCTAATGGCCATTTTGACCCTAATTGTTAAATTAGCGATTTTAATTAGGAAATACTAATCCTAATTAGTAAGATTTAAAGTATGATTAAGGAATTTTAATATAATTAGTAAATCCTAATTATAAGTCAAAAATGTTAAATTTCTATTTTTGAAAATATGAATTTGGAAAATGTTAGAAACTAAGTTGCTAAATTTTTAGGGTCAAACCCTAAACTCTCAATGATCCAAATCCTAACCCTAAGGGTTTGCAACACATGAAAATCCTAGAAAATAAATGGAAAAGTTCATAATGCCCCTTTTGTGTATTATTTAAGTAGCTTGCAAATCTTGGCAAAATCCTTGGTTGGTGACCAACCCTAGTCTAATCCTAGCCTAGCATGTGACTTATTTGTCCAGCAATCTCAGCAAAATCAGCCATGTGCAATGCATTATCAATTATATAGATTAGAATTAAGAAAAAGTCTCACTTTCCAATTTATTTGGTCCAAACCATTCTCTCTCTCCATGCTTCGAAAATCTAGAGTGAGAGAGAGTTAAAAGATGATCCATTATCAAGTATTAGCCAGCCAAGAACTGATCTCAAAGATCAGAAATCAGAAATTAAGCATAATAGGTATATGAACCCTAAATTTTGAAATCCTTTGATCTTATGTTGTTTGATGTTAGTGATTGTTCAAAGTTGTGTAATAGCGTGTCAATTAGAAATCTGGGTTGTTGGATCATGAACCCATAACATCAAAGTGCACGAATCTTGCATTTTTGGAAATCTGGAAATCTGGAAATTTATGGTCTGACAGTCGAATGTCAGTGGCTCTAGATATGTCTATGTTATAGATATTTGATGTTTTATTGTTTGGATATATAGTTTGATATGTGGTCTTTGTTCTAAAACTTGAATCAAGTCCAGATCTTGTCTAGATCAAAAGTTATGATCGGTCAAACCTAGTTGACCGAACACGAAATTTGATTTCTGGGCAAACCCAGAAATTTCCAGAATTTCTGACAAGTTTTCTTTGGCCTCTGATCTTGCTTCTGACATCTGTTTTAACCAAGTTGTTGATTGTTTATTGTAGTCTGGTATATAGATTACATGTTAAAGTAATTAGAACACCTAGATCATAACTGGAACGGAAGGAAATTAAGGTCAAAGTAGCTTTGACCGACTGTTCTTGACGAAATCTGGAAAACCCAGAAATCGTGAAGAACAGTGTCTGACCCATACTTTGACCGGAGCATATCTTGTTGAACTGTTATTTTTGAACTCAGATCGTGTTAGGTAATTGTTCCTTGATATACGGACTATAGACAGAAACTATAAAACTATTAAACTAACGACCAGAAGCATAGGATTTGTTAGCCACAAAGTGGTCACTTGGAACTGACTGGATTTCTAGAAAACCCAGAAATCCCAACAAGCCTCTGACAGCAACTTGGCAAGCTTGGATCTTGCAACTGTGATGATTAATGACTTATATAATGGTATAGAATTGTAGTATTACATAAATACTACAACATGAAATCAATCACAGGCCGAGAAATCATTTAGAACACTGAAATTAATCCGGTCAAACTACCAAACCGAACTCTGGTTATGAAGGCTCAAGAACACCTATAGCGACGGTTCTGTTGCTATAGGGTCCTTTAGCGACACTTATTTTTAGAAAATGCAGAAAATTAATTAAAATTATAAAAAAAAATGATTTTTAATTATTAAAAATACAAAATAAATTATGAAAAATTATTTTAAAGTCTGAAAAATAGTTTTTAAATATTTTGAGTATATTTTGAAAATACTTAATATTTTTGGAATATAATTGGTATTTATTTATTTAATTATAATATTAAATAAATTATTTAAAATTAATTTTAATTCATGAAAAATCATGAAAAATTACTTTATGGTATAAAGAAATATTTTAAGTTATTTTTGATAACTTTTGATATTTTGTGAGGAAATTCATTAATTAATCAATATTAATGATAATTATTTTATTTAATAGATATATTAAATAAATTATGAAAAAATAGAATTAATGCTTTATAAATCATATAAAAATAATTTAAGTGTTATAAAAATATTTTAATTTATAAAATATAACTTTTGATATTTTGGCATGAAAATATTAATATTTTAATGTTAATAGCAATTATCGGATAATGGAGTTAAGTGTTGGAAAATCATATAATTATGATTTTAAGGTATTAAAAATACTTTGTGATATTATAATTATATTATAATATTATGTAAGGATTTTCATTAATATTTTATATTAAATAAATATTAATGATTAAGGAATTTTGTGGTATTTAATTTATTTAAATACGGTTTTAAGGATTGAAAAATGTTGATAAATGGTAAGAATTATCTGAAAATTATTACGAGCCTAGGAAAAATGTTTTGACTGATAAGGAAATTATCTGTGATATTGTTAAGTATTAAGTCAGAGTTTAATTGAACTTAAACTCGATAAAAGTCCGACTAGACAGTCGGGATGTTAGAATAATGTCGGGTTCAACTCAGACTGCAATAGTTTGACTTGATACCTAGTCTTATGTGCTGTATAGACTGATAGGTTTATGTGGTAATATGTTTAGGTTATTCTGTGGATATAAATATAACAGTATTATACTGTGATGATATTATTCTAATATTGGAGATCTATATTAATAATATTAGGTCTTCGGGGTAAAGCGTTATTAAATTGCGTACGGTAATCAACGGTTCAGGCAAGTTTTCTTATACTTAACTCTAATAATAGTGTTTATTCAAGCTGATGGTTAATCGTTGTTGATTGCCATGAAAATTATACTCTGTACATCTTGCATGTATAAGTCAGGTATGAAAGACTGATCACCTTCATTACCAGTTGGTTCAGAAATGTTTGTTCATGTTTAAAACTTGTTCAGTCAAAAGTTTGTTCGTAATAGTTCACAATCATATTGTTGAATTATAGCCAACCAATTATTCATACTCTTCAATCATGATATATCGTTATGTTATTGTATTTAAACTTGCTGTGCAACTTTCATGCTCACCCTTGCTATATCATGATAAAACATTGCAGATAAGGCGAACGTTTTCGGATACAGGAAAAAGGTTAAAGCCAAGTTCAGCTTGGGATATAAAGTGCGGCTTGTTTGTAATAATATTTGTGATTAATATTGTTGTATAATAGATATTTTATGAATTGTGTCTAAGTTAAGGTTACTCGACCTTGGGGATAAGTGTGTAATGTATTGTATAAACAATTTATGTTTATATCTTTCGTAATTAGTGAAAGAATTAGTGTACCGGATCCGCAGTAATTTGGGGCCCGGATTCGGGGATGCTACAATTGGTATCAAAGCTGTTGGTTATGAAGCTTAGGTAAGAATACCTGAGACCAATAACCGCAGTGATTAGGATAAGATCTAACTCACATAGAGTTAGTTGGTCGGTAAGATTCAAAGATGAATCTTGGCGGGTGTAAAGCACAAATTTCCCTAACTCTGATAATAAAGCTGAACAGTAATGGCGAATAGATCGAGTCTAAAAGACTGAAAGTGCAGGGATAGGAGATCGTAAAACAAAACGATCATAGTGCATGGAATTGAATCGTAATATATACGATAAGATCACCCCGTGATCTGATAAAGGTTATGATATGGGAAATGAATCAATCTACTGATTGAAAAGTTTACAGCAAGATGCTGTGTGAAAGTTGTACTATGAAATGGTACTATAAAAACTCATAAAAGAGTTATGGATTATGAATAAGAATTGAATTCGTATTGAAAAAGGGTGTTAAGATTAGGTGGGGATTTCAATGAGGACTCATGTCAGCAATTGAGTTGTATGATTCCTTGTATGGGCGGGGAATTGTACTTGGTGTAAAAACTACTTAGTTGGTGACATTGGTAATAATTGAAATGTTGTGTCACGCTAGTTATTATATATAGATAAATAGGACATAGGTAGAGAATATATTATTAAGTACGAGTTCTTAGAACTCATACTTATGTGACATTCTTGACGCATAGTTATATGAAATGTTTATGAGCCCCTCAGCGAACGGACGCCAAAGGTCAGACTAGGGTAAGTTCGTAAACTCATATAATTGTGGTCAGGTTATGAACTCATAAGTGTGGTTTTATGAATTGGGTATAGTTATGTGTGAATGGAGTGTTAAGGATTATAGGAACAGATATATTATTAAGCAAATGATCACTAGTGGAGACTTAGGTTTTCCTAAACTCCTAGCTATGCTAAACTTCGAAATTTTTGGACATCAAGCTAAATACGCACTATGTGCCTTTTTAAAAAAAAAATGTAGACTCGTAATCATTTTTGAAACTGTTTAAAGTATAGTCTATGCTACTTATTTCGGCTAGACGCAAATGATTTGAAATATCAAAAATTGTTTTTATTTATCACTTATGTACCATGTAACCTGGTGCAGAGATGATAAAAATGATGGAGTCATCAATGCATTATTACATAGTGTGAATTTGACCTGAAGTCACTATTCTACTATGGTATGATGTAGTATGATAAAATCACCAATGACGGAATCCTCAACGGACTGTTAATACAGTGCGGTATCATGACGTCATTCTCGAAAATGTTTTCAAAAATTTTAATTTGCCAACGGGGTTTGGCTACACATAAATAATTCGATTGAATTGAATTATTGATATGGGTCTATGCTATTTGATTCAGCTAGACTAATGTTATAAAAACTCCAAGTGTTTATTGAAAGAATTTCCCGAACCAAATTGTTTTGGTACGGAATCCAATGATAAGACTGAGGTGAATGATAATGTTTGGATAAATAATCCAATCTAGTAGCGTAAATATTCGCTAAAAATGATTAATACGTTATGCATGACGTAACTGTACGATGGGATGATCACCTAAAGTACTAATAATGGTAGTTTACCTTCTTTATGATTGTAAACAGATCAAGTAATGTATTGTTTTGCGGTATGATCACTACCGTTAAAACTAAATGTGTTCATGGTCTATATGACCCCTCAGCACAATTTCAAAACTTTTACTCTGGTGACTGGTGAGAGGTGTATTGGGTAGCATGTAATAATGTGTGTGAATGGTATATGTGTGAATGGTGTAAGGTGCACGGTGTAAGATGTAAGGTTCATGTGTGAATGGTGTAAGGTGCACGGTGTAAGGTGTAAGGTTCATGTGTGAATGGTGTAAGGTGCACGGTGTATGGTGTAAGGCGAATTTCGGGGACGAAATTCTTATAAGGAGGAGTGAATGTGACAACCCGAGAATTTGGGTAATTTATTAAAATCTTAAATGATGGATTTAAGGTCAAATAATAGACATAGACAGAAAATAAGTGTATGCGTTTAATGTTATTGGGATTGAATTTTGAGGATTTCAAAATTCGGTGAAGGATATAGGTGAATTATTCAGGATTAAAGATTTATGTGATTATGTTATGTGTTTATGGTTAATGATGTGTTCAGAATATGGTTAAGGGTCATGGGTTGATCAGATAATTTATATCTGTAACAAACCTTAATTTTATATTAAGAACGTCAAACGTTCAGTTAGAAAACCCTAACGTCTAATAAGAAACCCTAGAAATCGGTGCTGGAAACCCTAGTTTCAGTTCTGGGAGTACGAAATCCTAAATCGGATATTGAAAACCCTAGATTGGGAATGTAATGTACGTACTAGGTTAAACGTTATTAATATTAAATTAATTAGGGAAACCCCTAATGAATTATTTAAAATCTTAATTGATTGTTTGGAAACCCTAATACCAGATCTAAAAACCCTAATTTCAGATTCTGATAAAATGAAACCCTAATTTGGGAATTTAACGGAGAATTTTAATGCTTAAGTGCTATTAATTATGTATTAATTAGGGTAAAGGTTAATTAATTAACAAACCCTAATTTATAATTTTTAGAACACTAATTGTTCCATCAGAAACCCTAATGCTCAGTTGTGGATTTAATTGCTATATTAGCAATGTTAATTAGGAAACCCTAATCCTAATTATTTCAATTTATGAGTAATTAGAAACCCTAATCTAATCTAATTACAAGATTTAATTTCTAAAATTAGAAATTTTATTTTCTATTAGAAACCCTAATTTGTGGGTTATAAACCCTAATGGCCATTTTGACCCTAATTGCTAAATTAGCGATTTTAATTAGGAAATACTAATCCTAATTAGTAAGATTTAAAGTATGATTAAGGAATTTTAATATAATTAGTAAATCCTAATTATAAGTCAAAAATGTTAAATTTCTATTTTTGAAAATATGAATTTGGAAAATGTTAGAAACTAAGTTGCTAAATTTTTAGGGTCAAACCCTAAACTCTCAATGATCCAAATCCTAACCCTAAGGGTTTGCAACACATGAAAATCCTAGAAAATAAATGGAAAAGTCCATAATGCCCCTTTTGTGTATTATTTAAGTAGCTTGCAAATCTTGGCAAAATCCTTGGTTGGTGACCAACCCTAGTCTAACCCTAGCCTAGCATGTGACTTATTTGGCCAGCAATCTCAAAAAAATCAGCCATGTGCAATGCATTATCAATTATATAGATTAGAATTAAGAAAAAGTCTCACTTTCCAATTTATTTGGTCCAAACCATTCTCTCTCTCCATGCTTCGAAAATCTAGAGTAAGAGAGTATTAAAAGATGATCCATTATCAAGTATTAGCCAGCCAAGAACAGATCTCAAAGATCAGAAATCAGAAATCAAGCATAATAGGTATATGAACCCTAAATTTTGAAATCCTTTGATCTTATGTTGTTTGATGTTAGTGATTGTTCAAAGTTGTGTAATAGGGTGTCAATTAGAGATTTGTGTTGTTGGATCATGAACCCATAACATCAAAGTGCACGAATCCTGCATTTTTGGAAATCTGGAAATCTGAAAATTTATGGTCTAACAGTCGAATGTCAGTGGCTCTAGATATGTCTATGTTATAGATATTTGATGTTTTATTGTTTGGATATATAGTTTGATATGTGGTCTTTGTTCTAAAACTTGAATCAAGTCCAGATCTTGTCTAGATCAAAAGTTATGATCGGTCAAACCTAGTTGACCGAACACGAAATTTGATTTCTGGGCAAACCCAGAAATTTCCAGAATTTCTGACAAGTTTTCTTTGGCCTCTTATCTTGCGTCTGACATGTGTTTTAACCAAGTTGTTGATTGTTTATTGTAGTCTGGTATATAGATTACATGTTAAAGTAATTAGAACACCTAGATCATAACTGGAACGGAAGGAAATTAAGGTCAAAGTAGCTTTGACCGACTGTTCTTGACGAAATCTGGAAAACCCAGAAATCGTGAAGAATAGTGTCTGACCCATACTTTGACCGGAGCATATCTTGTTGAACTATTGTTTTTGAACTCAGATCGTGTTAGGTAATTGTTCCTTGATATACGGACTATAGACAGAAACTATAAAACTATTAAACTAACGACCAGAAGCATAGGATTTGTTAGCCACAAAGTGGTCACTTGGAACTGACTGGATTTCTGGAAAACCCAGAAATCCCAACAAGCCTCTGACAGCAACTTGGCAATCTTGGATCTTGCAACTGTGATGATTAATGACTTATATAATGGTATAGAATTGTAGTATTACATAAATACTACAACATGAAATCAATCACAGACCCAGAAATCATTTAGAACACTGAAATTAATCCGGTCAAACTACCAAACCGAACTCTGGTTATGAAGGCTCAAGAACACCAAGAACACCTATAGCGACGGTTCTGTCGCTATAGGGCCCTTTAGCGACACTTATTTTTAGAAAATGCAGAAAATTAATTAAAATTAGAAAAAAATGGTATTTAATTATTAAAAATACAAAATAAATTATGAAAAATTATTTTAAAGTCTGAAAAATAGTTTTTAACTATTTTGAGTATATTTTGAAAATATATAATATTTTTGGAATATAAATAGTATTTATTTATTTAATTATAATATTAAATAAATTATTTAAAAATAATTTTAATTCATGAAAAATCATGAAAAATTATTTTATGGTATTAGGAAATATTTTAAGTTATTTTTGATAACTTTTGATATTTTGTGAGGAAAATTCATTAATTAATCAATATTAATGATAATTAGTTTATTTAATAGATATATTAAATAAATTATGAAAAATTAGAATTAATGCTTTATAAATCATATAAAAATGATTTAAGTGTTATAAAAATATTTGAAGTTATAAAATATAATTTTTGATATTTGGGCATGAAAATATTAATATTTTAATATTAATAGCAATTATCGGATAATGGATTTAAGTGTTGGAAAATCATATAATTATGATTTTAAGGTATTAAAATACTTTGTGATATCATAATTATTTTATAATATTATGTAAGGATTTTCATTAATATTTTATATTAAATAAATATTAATGATTAAGTAATTTTGTGGTATTTAATTTATTTAAATACGGTTTTAAGGATTGAAAAATGTTGATAAATGGTAATAATTATCCGAAAATTATTACGAGCCTAGGAAAAATGTTTTGACTGATAAGGAAATTATCTGTGATATTGTTAAGTATTAAGTCAAAGTTTAATTAAATTTAAACTCGATAAAAGTCCGACTAGACCGTCGGGATGTTAGAATTATGTCGGGTTCAACTCAGACTGCAATAGTTTGACTTGATACCTAGTCTTATGTACTGTATAGACTGATAGGTTTATGTGGTAATATGTTTAGGTTATTCTGTGGATATAAATATAACAGTATTATACTGTGATGATATTATTCTAATATTGGAGATCTATATTATTAATATTAGGTCTTCGGGGTAAAGCGTTATTAAATTGCGTGCGGTAATCAACGGTTCAGGCAAGTTTTCTTATACTTAACTCTAACAAGAGTGTTTTATTCAAGCTGATGGTTAATCGTTGTTGATTGCCATAAAAATTATACTCTGTACATCTTGCATGTATAAGTCAGGTATAAAAGGCTGATCACCTTCATTACCAGTTGGTTCAGAAATGTTTGTTCTTGTTTAAAACTTGTTCAGTCAAAAGTTTGTTCGTAATAGTTCACAATCATATTGTTGAATTATAGCCAACCAATTATTCATACTCTTCAATCATGATATATCGTTATGTTATTGTATTTAAACTTGCTGAGCAACTTTCATGCTCACCCTTGCTATATCATGATAAAACATTGCAGATAAAGCGAACGTGTTCGGATACAGGAAAAAGGTTAAAGCCAAGTTCAGCTTGGGATATAAAGTACGACTTGTTTGTAATAATATATTGTGATTAATATTGTTGTATAATAGATATTTTATGAATTGTGTCTGAGTTAAGGTTACTCGACCTTGGGGATAAGTGTGTAATGTATTGTATAAACAATTTATGTTTATATCTTCCGCAATTAGTGAAAGAATTAGTGTACCGGATCCGCGTGATTTGGGGCCCGGATTCGGGGATGCTACAATTTTAGAATAACTATAATGATTATTTCATTATATGAAATTGTTTAGGATGTTAAATTAAATATTTTAACTTAATTAAGAATGTTATTTATGCAAGATAAATAAGATATGAAATCCAAACCTTAATTCTGGGTTTTGATCAAAGAATGAGAATAATATTATAATATTATTATTTGTCAGTGTTATAGATATGTATGGTTATGTGTGTAATGTTAATGTGTGGAACAGTTTTATTATATTACGACCAAACCCTAATAATATTTTATAAACCCTATTTCTAGTTATGGAATGAGGAATGGTGATAATATTATTATATTAATTATATTTTGATTTTTCAGTGCTATAAATATGTGCCGTATGCACGTGTTGATGATGATTGGTCAATTATGGTGTTTAATTTCAAAACCCTAATGTTAATTGGATAAACCCTAGTTTTCTGTGGAAAACCCTAATTTAAAAATAAATTATGAGTTTAAGACTGTTATATGACGATGTTATATGATATATGTTATGTGTTATTTAATATTTTGCTAAATATAGAAAACCCTAACTTTAAATGTAAACCCTAATTATATTTGATTTTCTAATAATTAGAAACCCTAATCCGGAAACCTAAACCGGAGGTTTGATCAGTCAAAAATAGTGTTATTATGATTAATAACACGTGTGATAAACTTTAATTACTAATTAAGGTGAATCTAATTAGTAAATTAAAACCCTAAAATCTAGAACCATAAATTGATTTCTTGAAACCCTAATTGATTTGAAACCTTAATGCGAAAGTCATTCACGACTTTGAGAATCGGTTAAGTCGTTATGTAATCACAATAATGGGATTAACGACTGGTAATATAAAAATTAAAACCCTAATTTTCTATTAAAACCTTAAATTTTAATTAGTAAGTTATAATTAAAATTTTATTGAGCTTTAGTCTTAATTGTTCAAGCCCTAGAAATTATTTGGGTAACCTTAAGGATTAAAATCTAGTGATTAAAACCTAGATTCAAGTACCATGGACAAGAATACCCTTAATTACTTTGTTAAATTACTAAAATAGCATTTTTGATTTATTTAATTGAGCTTGCTTGCAAATCTTGCAAAAATTTGGGTTGTTTACCAACCCTAGATATCCCATGTGCCAAAATCTTTTCATATCCTCCATTTTCAGTAGCCATACATGCACCAACATTATATATATAGATTGAAGGAGAGAGAGAATGCTTTTGTTCACTAAAAATTACATAACACCTAACCAAGCCCCTCTCTCTCTAAACCTATGAAATTCTCTCCTAGATCAGTTATATATCAAGCCCCACGAAATCCCTTAATAGATCAGTAGCCTTGAATCAAGAACTTGATTATAGAAGGTATAAACCCTACCTAAGAATCTGACCATCGATCTGTGGTTTGATGTTGTTTTTTTGTGTTAAACATGTTCTATGCAGTGTCTAATGATGATCTGGGTTGATAGATGTTGGATCTATAACATCTATAGGCTCAGATTTGAAGATCTCAAAAATCTGGAAATCTGTGTCTGACAGCATAATGTCAGACCTCATAGATTTTTGTATGTTATATATATTTGTTGTTTTAGTGTTTGATCTTGTAGTATGCTATGAGGTCTTTAATCTTGAACTCGAATCAGAGTCAGAACTGGTTTATATTGTAAGTTATTCTTGGTCAAAGGTAGTTGACCGACCATGACTTCTCCTTTTCTGGGTAACCCAGAATTTCCCAGATCGGTCTGACAGATTGTTCATGGGATTTGATCTTGTAGGTTATACGTGTTTTGTATATTATGTTGCATAAGTGCTATAGTATATTAGATGGACTACACTCTGAAGCCTTTAAATCACCTATACATCATACTGGATTAAAGTAGTAACCGGTCAAAGTAGCTAGGTAGTTCACGTTTACAGTTTTCTGGGTAACCCAGAAAACCTATGAATGTGGTTCCTGACATCCTTTGACCGGCATGGATTTGATTACTGTGATGTTTTTTGACTTGTTTTATACTATCTAACTGATGTTTTGAATGTTTTTTACACACTAGAATACTTAAATCACCAAACCAGTACATGTGTTGCAAGTAGTAGAAGCCTAAAAGTGGCCACTCGAACTGTTCATCATTTCTGGGTAACCCAGAAATGATGAACAACTCTGACAGTCATTTCGGAAGCCTAGATCTCAATTGTGTTATGTAATTTGCTCATGTTTGTTGTTGGATCTTGTAGTCTTACATTAGCACTATACGATCTGATCAATAAATTGCCCAGAAACACATCACACACGAAATTACATCCGGTCAAACTAGCAAGCCCGGTCACTGTCATATTTTCTAGGTTTACATAAAGAACACCAAGAACACCTATAGCGACGGTTCTGTCACTATAGGTGGTCTTTAGCGACAGTTTTATTTATAATTTTCAGAAATTAATAAAAAAATTGATAAAAATAGTTTTTAATTATTAAAAATACATAATAAATTCTTAAAAATTATTTTAATGTCCAAAAATTATATTTTAATTATTTTGGGTATATTTTGAAAATATTTAATATTTTTGGAATGTAAATGGTATTTATTTATTTAATTACAATATTAGATAAATTATTTAAAAATAGTTTTAATTCATGAAAAATGATGAAAAATTATATTATTGTTTTAGAAAATAATTTTGAGTTATTTTTGATAACTTTTAATATTTTGTGAAAATTTTCATTAATAAATTAATATTAATGATAGTTAAGTTATTTATTAAATGAATTAAATAAATGAATTAAAAATGATTTTATTATATTAAAAATCATTTTAAATAATAATAAGGTATTTAAGAATATTTTAAGTTAAAAAATATAACTTTTAATATTTAATGGTTAATTTCATTAATTAATGATTATTAATGATATTAAAGTTATTTAATAATTATATTAAATAAATTAGTTGAAAAATGATTTAATATTATAATAATCATTTTAAATAAAAATAAAGTGTTTAAAGATATTTTAAGTTATAAACTATAACTTCTAATATTAAAGGATATTTTCATTAATAATTTAATATTAATGATATATTAATGATATTAAGTTTATTTAATAATTATATTAAATAAATAGTTTAAAAATAGTTTTTTTATTTAAAAATCATTTAAAAGGGATATAAATGAATTAAAAATATTTTAAGTTATAATTAATGACTTTTAATATTTAGATAATAGTTCATTAATATTTAAATATTATTGGTAATTATTTAATAATGATTTTAGATGTTTTAAAAAATCATTTAAGGGTATTATAAGTACTTTAAAAATATTTTGAGTTATTATAAATAACTTTAATATTTTGGCAATGGTTTCATTAATAGTTTAATGTTAATTAAATATTAATGATAATAGAATTGTTTGATATTTAAATCATTTAATAATGATTCTGATATTTCAAAAATTATGGTAAATGGTAATAATTATTTTATAATTATTATAAGGTCATGAAAAATAATACGATTGTTGTTTAAGTTATTTATTTGGATATTGAACTTTGAGATAGAGTCTTAGACTCGATATTTACTCGATAAAACTGTCAATACGCCGACATGTTTTAGAAATTAATCGGAATTTCGATGTGTTGATTTGTTAACTGTTTATTTGTGATTCAATAGTGGTTAAAGTTGTGTGACAACGTGATTAAGAATGAGTTGATATTAGTTTGTGATGCCATGATTGTTGAACATTTGTGATAAGATGATTAGGTTATGTGCTGACTGCGAAATGCAGTACTATGTGTTATGGTATATTGTTCTAATTGAACGATTGATTTGATTAATGATAGGTCGTGATAGAAAGATAGAACTAAATTGAGAATTGTAAGCAGCGCATCAGGCAAGTATCCTAACTTTGCATTTTCTTTATGCAATGGACAGAAGTGAGAAGTTCAGAATTATTATTATTAATGTACAAATTGTTAAACCTATATTATATACACCCATTGATTATCAACATGTTAGTATATGATAATTTAGTTATATATTCTGTTCGTTAATTTCTATTAATGATTATACAAGTGTCCCCACTTTGATAATCATTGTATTTAATCACATGTTGATACACCTTTGTTATACATATATGTTGAATTATAGATTATTGTTGGATAAAATAAAACCTTTTGTCTGGAACCCTGACAAATATGAACATCCCGTTCACGGGAAAACTTTTATGCGCCCAAGGCGAACCAAGTAAATGATAACATCGTTCTTGTAATGTAGTATTGATCAATACAGGGCACAACAGGCTGATCACTCCCGTGTCCGTAAGTTATGACGGTTTACAGATGAAGTTCTGCTAAACCTTTTCGAAAATAAAAACAATGTTCATAAAATGTCACTTAAACTTTATTTCTAGTCAGTACGTAGTTTCAAAAATTTGAAAGAGAGTTGTAATGTTATTAATATCGGTTCAGAATACTTCACAACTATTGACTTGTTGTAGATGGATATTATAAAGAAAATATTTAAACTTTTTCAACTTATATATATATATATATATAATACTTGTTGGGCACTCAAATGCTCATCCTTGCTTAATTTAAATGTTTTCAGATAAGTGTGAACAAACAGAAGGATCAGTCAAGAACAAGTGAAAAGGAAAGCAAACAGATTAGGTTTACGGTGTCATTTAGTAAAGGTTGCGTACTTGGGATTAAACTCTGATAAAGGTAAGATAAGTTTATAATTTATATTATTGTTGTTATTATTAGTAATATTTTCGCTCATAGAGAATGGTATCGTGAAGTACCTAGTTCGGGTTTCAAGTATCCGGGTTCGGGGACCTCACAACTTGGTATCAGAGCTATAGGGTTAAAAACCTTAGGTGAGTTAGACCTTAGGCTATAACCTTAGAATAGAGGGAAACGTTGAAAATACAAATAACTCATATAGAGTCAGTTGGTTGGTATGATTCAAATATGAATCTCGGCGAGTTGTTAAGCCACAGAGTTTCCTAACTCTGATAATAAAGTTAAACAGTAATGGTGAATAGATCGAGTCTAAAAGAGTGGAAGTGCAGAGAAAGGAGATCGTAAAACAAAACAATTAAGACATATAATTCAATCATTATATATACGATGAGATCACCCCGTGATCTGATAAAATTATGACAGCCAGAAAGAATCAATCTTAGGATTGGAAAGTTTAAAGCATGATTGCTGTGTGAATGATACAGATTCAAGAAAGAGTTATGAATACGGATTAAATGAAATTCGAATGGAAAAGGGGGTTAAGATTAGGTGGGGATTTCAATGAGGACTCATGTCAGTAGCTGAGTTGTATGATTCCTTGTATGGGCGGGAAATTGTACTTGGTGTAAAAACTACTTAGTATATGACATTGATAATCATTGAAATGTTTGTGTCGCGCTATTTGCTATATGCATGTTAAGAGGGTGATTCCTTTCTCATGTGTATAAAAATAGATAAGTCATAGGTAGAGAACATAGGGTTAAGTACGAGTTCTTAAAACTCATACTTATGTGACATTCTTGACTCATAGTTATATAAAATGTTTATGAATCCCTCAGCGAATGGACGCCAAAGGTCTGACTAGGATAAATTCGTAAACTCATATAACTGTGACAAGTTTATGGACTCATAAGTGTGGTTTGACGAACTGGGTATAGTTAATCTTTAGTGAAGGCAAAAGAAATAGGTAGTATTGGTATTAGCTAAATATGTATGTTTCTCTATGGTATATATGATAAGTATATTTGTGTAATGAAATATTTTTTAACTTTTGTGTTGGACAAAGTTGTAAATCCTGACTTTTGAAGTCACAAAGGGATAGCGAATGTTTAAAATAGAATGTGCTATGGCATATCAAGTGATATAAATATGAGTCTATGTTGGATTAATGAAATAAGTTGGTATAAAGATAGTAGATATTTATTTGGTCACTGGTTATTACAGTAGACCTAGTTTTTAAAAATCTAATATTTTGAATACATGATTATTTGAGTAGAAAATTTTGTGTTATATGTTAAGCGTTTACGATAAGGCTTAGTATGGAAGAATAATTTATGAAAATACCGTCAAGACGAAAACGAAACCAAAGGATAGAAGAATCTGTCAACAAAGCTGGAGGACAACCAGACTCAATACAGAAACTTACGAATATGGACGATCAAGCTGTGCAGAACGGAATACCAGCCGTGAAAGATCAACCAGATAATCGAACGTCGAACGTTAAAGACTTCAAGGCGGTCCTATCGCCAAAATTCAAAGGTACAAATGACCCTGTAGAAGTCCAAACTTGGGTTAAGAAAATTAAAAGGTGTTCGTGATAGTTAGGGTAGCTGAGGGGCAAACGATCGTTTTTGCCACCTGCATGATGAAGGGTGAGGCAAAATTTTTGGTGGAAAGCAAATTAGACGAGGGCATGCAGGAGCAGGTGTGGTAGCATGGGATAGGTTTAAGACTTTATTTTTCGAAAATTATTTTTCTGGTAGTATATAGGCTAGAATTGAGGTAAAATTTCTAGAATTGAAGCAAGAGGATATGTAAGTTGCGAAATATGTCAGTGAAATTTAATGAGTTGACTAGATTTGCTCCTCATCAAGTTGGTACGGAGGCTAGAAAAATCCGAAGGTTTGAGCTGAGATTAAAACCCTAGCTCTACAACAAGGTGGCAGTGTCGCAGGTCCCTACATTTGTACCACTCATGGGGAAAGCGATTATTGCTGAGGAGGGGAGTGAAGCCATGAGCCTCTATAACAAGGTATGAAGGAACAAGGGTAAGATTGAGGGAGCTGAAAAGGTAGGAATTAATAGTGGAAGTAAAGGTGGTAACGAAAAGAGGAAGGCGAACAACTTTGAAGTGTGCAGGTGAAGCAAGAAGGTGTGAAGAAGAAGCAGGTGGTGCAATGTGAGAACTGTGGAAAGAACTACTCTGGGAAATGTTTAAAAAGAAAGTTTATTTATTGTAAGTGTGGGCAGAAGAGACATATCACTTCTGACTGTCTCAATCCAAGAATGTATAGTAGGTATTTCAAGTGTGGATCAGTGGAGCATAAGGTGGGAGACTGTTCAAGAAGGAGAATAGAGGTAAGGAATGCGAATACGGGGAAAAGGCAGCAGGACATTGGCAACAACGGGACCAACATCAACGAACGAATCAACAGAACCAACTGCAAGCGTCTTCAACATGACCGTTCAAGATATTATGGCAGCCGGGGATGCAACTCCAGATATTACTCGAACCAATATTATTTTCTTAAATATTGATTCCTTATATATAGTAAATTATTTTTATAGATTATTTTGAAGGAGGAATCTGAGTTTCTTTAGAAATCAAATTTCCGTTTAATCAGAAAGATAAGCTTTATGTGAATAGTTAAAGATCGATTCGATCAATCATGATCGAGATCTACTTGTAATGATTGTAAATGTTATGTACCCTGGTATGTATAGGTTTTAAAGTGGTGATTCCGGGGACGGAATCCTTATAAGGGAGGATGAATGTGATAACCCGATATTTTCTATATAAATAAAAAACTGAAATTTTGCGTATAAATTATTATTATTATTATTATTATTATAAGGATGAGGATTTGTACAAGATAATGTGTATATGTATTTATGTGGGGTAAATAAAAATATATTTATTACATAAATATTTATAAATAAATTTATTTTAGAATTATTGACTATTATCAATTATAATTTTTATACTAATTAATTCCTTATTGGAAATGTTTTATTAATTATTTTTCAAGAAAAATAAAATATTATATTATTTAAATAATATATGAAATGATTTTAGAATAACTATAATGATTATTTCATTATATGAATTTGTTTAGGATGTTAAATTAAATATTTTAACTTAATTAAGAATGTTATTTATGCAAGATAAATCAGATATAGACTCCAAACCTTAATTCTGGGTTTTGATCAAGGAATGAGAATAATATTATAATATTATTATTTGTCAGTGTTATAGATATGTATGGTTATGTGTGTAATGTTAATGTGTGGAACAGTTTTATTATATTACGACCAAACCCTAGTAATATTTTATAAACCCTATTTCTGGTTATGGAATGAGGAATGGTGATAATATTATTATATTAATTATATTTTGATTTTTAGTGCTATAAATATGTGTCGTATGCACGTGTTGATGATGATTGGTAAATTATGGTGTTTAATTTCAAAACCCTAATGTTAATTGGTTAAACCCTAGTTTTCTGTGGAAAACGCTAATTTGAAAATAAATTGTGAGTTTAAGACTGTTATATGACGTTGTTATATGATATATGTTATGTGTTATTTAATATTTTGCTAAATATAGAAAACCCTAACTTTAAATGTAAACCCTAATTATATTTGATTTTCTAATAATTAGAAACCCTAATCCGGAAACCTAAACCGGAGGTTTGATCAGTCAGAAATAGTGTTATTATGATTAATAACACGTGTGATAAACTTTAATTACTAATTAAGGTGAATCTAATTAGTAAATTAAAACCCTAAAATCTAGAACCATAAATTAATTTCTTGAAACCCTAATTGATTTGAAACCTTAATGCGAAAGTCATTCACGACTTTGAGAATTGGTTAAGTCGTTATGTAATCACAATAATGGGATTAACGACTGGTAATATAAAAATTAAAACCCTAATTTTCTATTAAAACCTTAAATTTTAATTATTAGTTATAATTAAAATTTTATTGAGCTTTAGTCTTAATTGTTCAAGCCCTAGAAATTATTTGGGGAACCTTAAGGATTAAAATCTAGTGATTAAAACCTAGATTCAAGTACCATGGACAAGCATACCCTTAATTACTTTGTTAAATTACTAAAATAGCATTTTTGATTTATTTAATTGAGTTTGCTTGCAAATCTTGCCAAAATTTGGGTTCTTTACCAACCCTAGATATCCCATGTGCCAAAATCTTTTCATATCATCCATTTTCAGCAGCCATACATGCACCAACATTATATATATAGATTGAAGGAGAGAGAGAATGCTTTTGTTCACTAATTAATTACATAACACCTAACCATGCCCCTCTCTCTCTAAACCTGCGAAATTCTCTCCTAGATGAGTCATATATCAAGCCCCACGAAATCCATTAACAGATCAGTAGCCTTGAATCAAGAACTTGATTATAGAAGGTATAAACCCTACCTAAGAATCTGACCATCGATCTGTGGTTTGATGTTATTTTTTTGTGTTAAACATGTTCTATGTAGTGTCTAATGATGATCTGGGTTGATAGATGTTGGATCTATAACATCTATAGGCTCAGATTTGAAGATCTCAAAAATCTGGAAATCTGGAAATCTGTGTTTGACAGCATAATGTCAGACCTCATAGATTTTTGTATGTTATATATATTTGTTGTTCTAATGTTTGATCTTGTATTATGCTATGAGGTCTTTAATCTTGAACTCGAATCAGAGTCAGAACTGGTTTATATTGTAAGTTATTCTTGGTCAAAGTTAGTTGACCGACCATGACTTCTCCTTTTCTGGGTAACCCAGAATTTCCCAGATCGGTCTGATAGATTGTTTATGGGCTTTGATCTTGCAGGTTATACGTGTTTTGTATATTATGTTGCATAAGTGCTATAGTATATTAGATGGACTACACTCTGAAGCCTTTAAATCACCTATACATCATACTAGATGAAAGTAGTAACCGGTCAAAGTAGCTAGGTAGTTCACGTTTAAAGTTTTCTGGGTAACCCAAAAAACCTATGAACGTGGTTCCTGACATCCTTTGACCGGCATGGATTTGATTACTGTGATGTTTTTTGACTTGTTTTATACTATGTAACTGATGTCTTGAATGTTTTCTACACACTAGAATACTTAAATCACCAAACCAGTACATGTGTTGCAAGTAGTAGAAGCCTAAAAGTGGCCACTCGAACTGTTCATCATTTCTGGGTAACCCAGAAATGATGAACAACTCTGACAGTCATTTCGGAAGCCTAGATCTCAATTGTGTTATGTAATTTGCTCATGTTTGTTGTTGGATCTTGTAGTCTTACATTAGCGCTATACGATCTGATCAACAAATTGCCCAGAAACACAACACACACGAAATTACATCCGGTCAAACTAGCAAGCACGGTCACTGTCATGTTTTCTAGGTTTGCATGAAGAACACCAAGAACACCTATAGCTACAGTTCTGTCGCTATAGGTGGTCTTTAGCGACAGTTTTATTTATAATTTTCGGAAATTAATAAAAAAATTGATAAAAATGGTTTTTAATTATTAAAAATACATAATAAATTTTTAAAAATAATTTTAATGTCCGAAAATTATATTTTAATTATTTTGGGTATATTTTGAAAAAATTTAATATTTTTGGAATGTAAATGGTATTTATTTATTTAATTATAATATTAGATAAATTATTTAAAAATAGTTTTAATTCATGAAAAATCATGAAAAATTATATTATTGTGTTAGAAAATAATTTTGAGTTATTTTTGATAACTTTTAATATTTTGTGAAAATTTTCATTAATAAATTAATATTAATGATAGTTAAGTTATTTATTAAATAAATTAAATAAATGAATTAAAATTGATTTTATTATATTAAAAATCATTTTAAATAATAATAAGGTATTTAAGAATATTTTAAGTTATAAAATATAACTTTTAATATTTAATGGTTAATTTCATTAATTAATGATTATTAATGATATTAAAGTTATTTAATAATTATATTAAATAAATTAGTTTAAAAATGATTTTAATATTATAATAATCATTTTAAATAAAAATAAAGTGTTTAAAGATATTTTAAGTTATAAACTATAACTTTTAATATTAAAGGATAATTTCATTAATAATTTAATATTAATGATATATTAATGATATTAAGTTTATTTAATAATTATATTAAATAAATAGTTTAAAAATGGTTTTATTTATTTAAAAATCATTTAAAAGGGATATAAATGAATTAAAAATATTTTAAGTTATAATTAATGACTTTTAATATTTAGATAATAGTTCATTAATATTTAAATATTAATTGTAATTATTTAATAATGATTTTAGATGTTTTAAAAAATCATTTAAGGGTATTATAAGTACTTTAAAAATATTTTGAGTTATTATAAATAACTTAAATATTTTGGCAATGGTTTCATTAATAGTTTAATGTTAATTAAATATTAATGATAATAGAATTGTTTGATATTTAAATCATTTAATAATGATTCTGATATTTTAAAAATTATGGTAAATGGTAATAATTATTTTATAATTATTATAAGGTCATGAAAAATAATACGATTGTTGTTTAAGTTATTTATTTGGATATTGAACTTTGAGATAGAGTCTTAGACTCGATATTTACTCGATAAAGCTGTCAATATGCCGACATGTTTTAGTAATTAATCGGAATTTAGATGTGTTGATTTGTTAACTGTTTATTTGTGATTCAATAGGTGGTTAAAGTTGTGTGACAATGTGATTAGGAATGAGTTGATATTAGTTTGTGATGCCATGATTGTTAAACATGTGTGATAAGATGATTAGGTTATGTGCTGACTGCGAAATGCAGTACTATGTGTTATGGTATATTGTTCTAATCGAACGATTGATTTGATTAATGATAGGTCGTGATAGAAAGATAGAACTAAGTTGAGAATTATAAGCAGCGCATCAGGCAAGTA
This sequence comes from Panax japonicus, assembly GCA_020205505.1. Taxonomy (NCBI): domain Eukaryota; kingdom Viridiplantae; phylum Streptophyta; class Magnoliopsida; order Apiales; family Araliaceae; genus Panax; species Panax japonicus. Next base: position 33,558,351 of record CM035098.1, read on the forward strand.
TCCTAACTTTGCATTTTCTTTATGCAATGGACAGAAGTGAGAAGTTCAGAATTATTATTATTAATGTACAAATTGTTAAACCTATATTATATACTCCCATTGATTATCAACATGTTAGTATATGATAATTTAGTTATATATTCTGTTCGTTAATTTCTATAAATGATTATACAAGTGTCCCCACATGGATAATCATTGTATTTAATCACATGTTGATACACCTTTGTTATACATATATGTTGAATTATAGATTATAGTTGGATAAAATAAAACCTTTTGTCTGGAACCCTGACAAATATGAACATCCCGTTCACGGGAAAACTTTTATGCGCCCAAGGTGGACCAAGTAAATGATAACATCGTTCTTGTAATGTAGTATTGATCAATACAGGGCACATGGGGCTGATCACCCCCGTGTCCGTAAGTTATGACGATTTGCAGATGAAGTTTGCTAAACCTTTTCAAAAATAAAAACAATGTTCATAAAATTTACTTAAACTTTATTTATAGTCAGTACGTAGTTTCAAAAATTTGAAAGAGAGTTGTAATGTTATTAATATCGGTTCAGAATACTTCACAACTATTGACTTGTTGTAGATGGATATTATAAAGAAAACATTTAAACTTTTTCAACTTATATATATATATATATAATACTTGCTGGGCACTCAAATGCTCATCCTTGCTTAATTTAAATGTTTTCAGATAAGTGTGAACAATCAGAAGGATCGGTCAAGAACAAGTGAAAACGAAAGCAAACAGATTAGGTTTACGGTGTCATTTAGTAAAGGTTGCGTACTTGGGATTAAACTCTGATAAAGGTAAGATAAGTTTATAATTTATATTATTGTTATTATTATTAGTAATATTTCCGCTCATAGAAATGGTATCGTGAAGTATCGAGTTTGAGATTCAAGTATTCGGGTTCGGGGACCTCACAAACCTAGTTAAAGAATAATGTAACATTATTATTACATTGAGAATGTATGAATTTATGACTAATGGATATGAATCCATGATTATATAACTGTGTAGGAATACACAAAGTGTAGATAAGCTTTAAGCAGTTAAGTCGTAGTTGATAAACTACGAATAAGGCAAGTGTTTCGGTTCCTATTTGATATATGAATTTGATAAATATTAGTTGATCTATTTTATGTTATGCAAATGATGATGTATATATATGAAATGCATATGAGATATGTGTAAGACCCCAACTTTTATGAATAAAGATGAATTTTCTATAATTATCATTTTTGAATATTATGGAATGAATTTGATATAATGTTATAGTTGGGGGTAATAGTTATAAATTTTACAAAGTACGCAAGTTGTTATATAATATTTGATTGGTCGAGGAATATTAGTTTTAATAAGGAATATTCGTACGACGGTACAATCATTGGTGGACCACACAACGGAATTATTGTCAGATTGAAAAAATGATAAAAATATTTTATGAAAATAACGGCAAAAGTTTTATCGTTAATTGTTGAAACACCCAGTGTTAAAAGTATAGGATTACGCGTGGTTGCATAGTAGCCCACGGTATTGATTATTGATGCTTACGTGAGAAGTCACTCAGTTTTGTTCAATTATTGCTTCAGTAATTGTTGCATAATATCTCACGTTAATTGATTTAATTATTGTAGATATTTTTTATATTATTAAATCAATAATTGAGACAACGAAGTTATTAATATTATTATTTGCAATATTAACGATGTCTAGAAGTTCTTCCAAGGAGAGGTTTGGTCACCTAATTGCGCTAATAGGGAGAAATTCTTATTGAAAAGCCCTCTCTTTCCTGAGAATGACCTGGGTAATAGTGTGAATTATAATAATGATGATGAAGTTTTGTTTTATTAGTAATATTAATATAATAAAAAAGAAAATCTTTTTATATAAAACAGAATACTTTTATAAAGTTATTCGTTTGATTAGACTATAAATAGAATATATTATATTCTATTATGTATAGTGTTTTCCATAGTAAAATCTTTTTATATAAAATAGAATACTTTTATAAAGTTATTCATTTTATTAGACTATAAATAGAATATATTACATTTTATTATGCATAGTGTTTGCATAGTGCCTGCATAGTGTTTACATAGTAAAATCTTTTTATATAAAACAGAATACTTTTATAAAGTTATTCGTTTTATTAGATTATAAATAGAATATATTTTATTTTATTTAAAAGATTTTGTTTTATTAGAGTATTTTATAGTAAACCAATCTGGACCGTCCGTTTAAAAGTAAATCAATCTAGACCGTTCAGGAATTAGTTACTATTTAGTCCATTCTCCTATAAATAGAAGCCCATTCCTTCATTATTTCTTATGAATTCACTGAAACTCTAGAGAGAGAAACTATAGAGAGAAAGAAGAAAAGTATTCTGCTACTTCACTACTCTTATATCCAGTTTGTTCTAAGATAAGGGGTAAGGGGTATTATTTCTTTCGTATTTATGAAGAGAACTTCTGTTATTCCATTTTTTATTCTGTTTGAATAACCTGTATACGCCGACTACCCTATACATGGTGAAATTCTTCTATTATTCCATTCTTTATAATTATTTGGAATAACTTGTGTATGAAAAGTACCGCATACATGGTGAAATTCTTCTGTTATTCCATTCTTTATTATTCTGTTGGAAGATCGTGTCTATGCGTTTATGCATGACTTGGTTCCGTAATTTGTTATTCTGTTGAAACATCCTGTTAGTGCGAATTTTTCCTGACCTGGTTCCGTTATTTACTATTCTGTTGGAATATCGTGTCTGTGCGTTTACGCATAACCTGATTCCGTTAATTATTATTCTGGTGGAATAACCTGTCTGTGCGGTCTATCGCATGCCTGGTGATTTCTTTTGTTATTCCATTCTTTATTATACTCAGTTGGTTAAAGTTTTGACTTCTATACTTCATTAAATTAGTGGAATATCCTTGATATTTGAGCTTCATCCAGTATCTTTTCATGAAAATATTCTTCTGAGCATTCTTGAATTTTACTCTACAAAGCAGTATCATGTTGGCGATTTGGACATTATTGGTTCCTGGATAAAATAATTTTTGAACTTGTTTTATTGAATTCTTATATCATTGTCACCATCCTCATATTTATATTATGTTGAAAGTCATCTGTGGCCTGTAGTGCATAGATGGACTTGGTATGATTATGACCAGGGATTATTCGGTATAATCATGACCGTAATGTTACAAATGATGTGGTAAAAGTCCTCATTGGCCCGTAGTGCATTGATGGACAGTTGTTGGCGTGATCATGACCATTGATGAATACACGAATATCCTTAGCCCGTAATGCATGGATAATTTGAGGTTGTGATACTAATGAATATCCTTGGCCGTAGTGTAGGGATGATGTGGATTATTTATTATGCTGAGTCCCAGCAATAAAAGTGATGAAAAATCTTTTAAATCATAAAGGATAGTAGATTTTATTCTCTACTTGACTCTTTTAATAGATTGCTTGTTCTGCTGTAGTTAAACTTGATGTTTGTTATGTTGTATCAGTTTAACACTGTTGAAGGCTAACGATAATTTATTCTGTATTATCTTAGTCATAATATTTCTTACTAGGCTAGTTGAGCTCACCCTTTTACTTTCATTGTTCTCTTCAAGAAATGAGAACGTAGTAGGGACTAGTCGGGGAACGGATTGACGGTCCAGATAATAGCATTAGTAGTCCTCACTATTCTGTTAAATAGTGTGATAATAAATGTAATGAGGACTCAATTGAGTATGAATACTGTCTAGATGACATTATTTCTATTAAAACTCACAGGATATGTTTTGTCGAATTTTACACGACTGTTGTATAATTAAGTTGTATTTGAATTTTGTACCATGTATTTGGCGACTCAAGATGGATGATGTATACCTATTTTGGGGGCATCACAATTGGTATCAAAGCTTAGGGATATGATCCCTGGCTGAGATGTGAGACAAGAACTAGGAGGGGAGAGACAGGGAATTCCTTCGCTAGGATGACCTACCTAAGTTTATTTGGCATTTAATTGGTCAGTAAGAATATAGGGATAATATATTGCATGTCAATTAACCTTTGTTTTGTTAAAGTATTTGAAAATGGCATCTGAGAATTTTAAGATTAGCAATGGATCACAGGAGACCATTGAGTCTACACAGATCAATAATCAGGATAATGTGCGTCAAGAAGGCGACAATCCTCAGGCAAACAACAACACTGACCAGATGATGAACGATGGAATGTTCAGAGGCTTTATAAAATTCATGCAACATAAGGCAAGAGCGGCTCCTGTACAAAATACAGGTGGAAACACTGGCAACTCTCGGACGGTCACCGCTAAGCAGTTTAAGGAACTGGGACCACCGGAGTTTTTTGGAGAGCCAAAACCACTTAAGGTGGAGACGTGGATAAAATAGATTTGCAAGATATTTGATGTCTTGGGATGCTCCGAGGAGCAAAAGGTTCCCTTTTCCACCTTCATTTTGCGTATAGAAGCAGATTACTGGTGAGAATCTGTAAAACGTACTCAACCTGCCGCACTGAAGATGGCTTGGGAGAAGTTCCAAGAATTTTTCAATGACAAGTACTTTCCCGAAAGTATTCGTCACATGAAAGAGGTAGAGTTCATCAAGCTGGAGCAAAACAACATGACCGTGTCGTAGTACGAAGCCAAGTTTGTCGAGTTGTCCCAGTTTGTGTCCCATTTGGTTGATAATGAGGAGAGAATGACGCGAATGTTTCTAAGAGATTTGAAACCCGAGATACGTCAATATCTTATCTCTCATAAACTATGTTTGTATTCAGATGTTGTTAATAGGACTCAGTTATTAGAGCGTGATAATGAGTCAACCCAATCAAAAGAGAACAGCCGATAAAATGATAATACTAGTGATAGCAGTCATCGAAGCGATGAAAATAAGCGTGGAGGGAATCAACATGCCAAAATGGTAACCACTTCAGTGGTAATCATGGCCAAAATAATAAGAATGGACATTTCAAGAAGAGGAGATTCAACAATGATGGAAAGACGTCAGCACCATCACCCGTTGTTAAGGAAGGAGAACGACCACCTATCATATGCTTCAAATGCGGAGGGGAGGGACACATCAATCCAAACTGCGCGATGCCGTCTAAAGTATGTTATAATTGTGGAAGAGAAGGTCACCTAGCCCGATTTTGTCGTTCACCGAAGACAAGTTCAGCTAGGATAAAGGCACCAAAGGACGTCCCAGAAAAGTCAAAGCTAGTGGTTCAAGGGAGAGCGTTTGTCATGACCTCCCAGAAAGCAAGTAACCCGAACGAGGTCATCACGAGTAAGCTTATCATAAACTCTAGCGAAGTTTATACCTTATTTGATACCGGTTCTACCCATTCTTTTATTTCTCCTACTTGCGCTCAACGTTTAAATTTGACTCCAGAGAAATTAGACTTTGACTTATCTGTTAAAACTCCATTGGGAGAAACCTTCATTATATCCACTGTTTATAAGTCTTGCTTAGTTAAAATCGGTACCCTCACATTACGTGTCGATCTTATTTCATTAAAAATACTTGCATTTGACGTAATTCTAGGGTTTGATTGGTTAACTACTCATCATAAAAAAATTGATTGTTTTTGTAAGGTTGTTTGCTTTCATCTTTCTAACCAACCTATTATGCGAATTCAAGTAACCAAACCATTAAAATCAATCACTGTCATCTCAAGCCATAAAGCTATTCGTTTATTGAAAAATGGATGTTAAGCTTTCTTATCTCAAGTCACGGATCTAAACAAAAATACATCAGTTTTGAATGATATTTATATTGTTAATAAATTTCCTGACGTATTCCCTGAAGAACTTTCTGGCCTACCCCCAGAACGTGAAATTGAATTTTGTATCGACCTTGAACCCGGTACAAAACCCATTTCCAAAGCTTCATATCAAATGGCTCCTATTGAACTTCAGAAGTTAAAGACCCAACTGCAGGAATTGTTAGACATCGGTTTCATTCGTCTTAGTACATCTCCTTGGGGTGCTCCTGTTCTATTCGTAAAGAAGAAAGATTGGAGTATACGACTTTGTATTGATTATCGGGAGTTGAACTATGTAACTATCAAAAATAAATATCCATTGCCTCGCATTGATGACCTGTTTGACCAGTTGCAAGGTGCCAAAATTTTTTAAAAGATTGATCTTAGTTCCGGATATCACCAATTGAAGATTAGAACCGATGACATTCCAAAGACGGCTTTCAAAACTCGGTATGGGCATTATGAATTCCTAGTCATGTCTTTTGGATTGACTAATGCTCATGCTACCTTCATGGATATGATGAATCGAGTATTCAAGGAATATTTGGATCACTTTGTGGTCATCTTTATTGATGACATCCTTATTTATTCCAAAAGTCGTGAAGATCGTGAGCAACACTTGAGGCTGATACTTCAAAAACTTCGTGAATATAAGTTTTATGCCAAGTTGAAGAAATGCGAGTTCTGGCTTGAGGAAGTAGCATTCCTTGGGCACGTGGTATCAAGTCATGGAATATTTGTTGACCCAGTAAAGATTGAAGCTATTCAAAGCTGGGAGAAACCTAGATTAGTGACCGAAGTACGTAGCTTTCTCAGCTTACCTGGTTATTATCGAAGATTTGTAGAAGGGTTTTCGCGAATCACTACTCCCTTAACTCAGCTGACTCAGAAAGATATAAAATTTGGTTGGAACGAGAAATGTGAGAAGAGTTTTCAAGAACTCAAGAGAAGACTCATTTCAGCACTTGTTCTAACAATACCATCTGGCTCGGAGGGATTTGTCATCTACAGTGATGCTTTAGGCAAAGGGTTAGGATGTGTTCTCATGCAACATGGGAAAGTTATGGCCTATGCCTCTCGAAAACTCAAAGAATATGAGAGGAATTATCCTACTCATGATCTAGAGTTGGCAGCTGTTGTCTTTGCATTTAAAATTTGGAGGCATTACTTGTATGCGGAGAAGGTGGAGATCTTTACGGATCATAAAAGCCTCAAATATTTCTTCACTCAAAAGGAACTCAACATATGACAATGACGTTGGCTTGAACTGTTGAAAGATTATGATCATACCATCCAATACAATCCTGGAAAAGCAAACGTGGTAGCTAACACATTGAGTAGAAGATCATATGCGGGTACGAGTGCGATATTATCAACACAGAGGCCCATTTTATATGACTTGCAAAGGATGGAGATAGAGATAAAGACTCCAGGGAGCCATATGATGATGGCAAATATACGAGTGAAACCAACTTTAATCGATAAAGTTAAAGCTGCTCAAGCTACAGACCTGGAGCTGATGCATATTAGGAAGAAGGTACAAGAAGGTGCTATGCCGAAAGCAAGAATAGATGAAGAAGGAATACTTTGAGTCAACTCTAGAATTTATGTTCCTAACGATCCTGAGTTAAAGTATAAAATCATGATGGAGGTGAACAACACACCGTTTGCAATCCATTGTGGGAGTACCAAAATGTATCATGATCTTCGACATACATTTTTGTGGGGCAATATGAAGAGAGAGATAACGCTGTTTATCTCAAGGTGTTTAACTTGTCAACGAGTAAAGGCAGAGCATCAAGTACCAAAAGGTTCATTGCAACCACTTGAAATTCCAAAATGGAAGTGGGAGCATATTACCATGGATTTCGTTACTGGTCTTCCCAAGGTTTCTCAGGGCATAGATGCAATTTGGGTCATTGTTAATAGATTGACCAAGTCTGCTCATTTCTTACCAATACGAAAAACTTATACACTTGAACATCTTGCTCGTATATAGATAAATGAGATTATAAGATTGCATGGTATGCCAGTATCCATAGTTTCTGATCGAGACCTAAGATTCACTTCACAATTTTGAGTTAGTTTACAAAAAGCTATGGGAACAAATTTACGATTTAGTTCGGCATATCATCCATAGACTGACGAATAATCAGAGAGGACTATTAAAACTCTTGAAGATTTATTAAGACTCTGTGTCCTTGACTTCAAGGAATGTTGGGACAAGTTCTTATCATTGGTGGAGTTTTCTTACAATAACAGTTATCAAAAAAGTATTGGCATGGCTCCATTCGAGGCATTGTATGGAAGAAAGTATCGTTCTCCAGTATGCTGGGATGAGGTAGGTGAAGCAACATTGTTGGGACTGGAGTTGGTACGTATGACTACAAAAAAGATTCAAACAATCAGACAACGTATAAAAACCTCACAAGACCAACAAAAGAGTTATGCTGATCTTCATCGAAAGGACATGGAATTCGATATTGGAGATCATGTGTTGTTACGTGTTGGTCCATGGAAAGGAGTTACGAGATTTTGAAAGAGAGGAAATCTCAATCCTCGATTCATTGGCCCATTTTTAATCCTCGATCGAGTAGGGACTGTACCCTATTGACTCACTTTACCGCCAAGTATGTCTCGTGTTCATAACGTTTTTCATATATCCATGTTACGTAAATATGTGAAAGACCCGAACCACATTATTGAGTTAGAACCGGACAAAATTGCGGAAGATTTAACGTATAAAGAGGTTCCTGTTCAAATCTGTGATAAGAAAGAACATATTCTACGCTCCAAGGATATACCTCAAGTCAAAGTTTTATGGAGGAACCACGATGTTGAGGAAATGACCTGGGAGTTAGAATCTAAAATAAATTCAAGGTATCCTTACCTCTTACGACATACCAGGTACGTACCCTAATTTTAAAGGCTAAATTTTACAAGAAGAGGAGATTGTAAGACCCCAACTTTTATGAATAAAGATGAATTTTCTATAATTATTATTTTTGAATATTATGGAATGAATTTGATATAATGTTATAGTTGTGGGTAATAGTTATAAATTTTTCAAAGTACGCAAGTTGTTATATAATATTCGATTGGTCGGGGAATATTAGTTTTAACAGGGAATATTCGTACACCGGCACAATCATTGGTGGACCCCACAACGGAATTATTGTCAGATTGAGAAAACGACAAAAATATTTTATGAAAATAACGGCGAAAGTTTTATCGTTAATTGTTGGAACACCAGTGTTAAAAGTACAGGAATACTCGTGGTTGCATAGTAGCCCATGGTATTGATTATTGATGCTTACGTGAGAAGTCACTCAGTTTTGTTCAATTATTGCTTCAGTAATTGTTGCATATTATCTCACGTTAATTGATTCAATTATTGTCGATATTTTTTATATTATTAAATCAATAATTGTGACAACGAAGTTATTAATATTATTATTTGCAATATTAACGATGTCTAGAAGTTCTGCCAATGAGAGGTTTGATCACCTAATTACGCGCCAATAGGGAGAAATCCTTATTTGAAAAGCCCCCTCTTTCCTGGGAATAACCTGGTCGATTAATAGTGTGAATTATAATAATGATGATGAAGTTTTGATTTATTAGTATTATTAATGTAATAAAACAGAAAATCTTTTTATATAAAACAGAATACTTTTATAAAGTTATTCGTTTGATTAGACTATAAATAGAATATATTATATTCTATTATGCATAGTATTTTGAATAGTAAAATCTTTTTATATAAAACAGAATACCTTTATAAAGTTATTCGTTTTATTAGACTATAAATAGAATATATTATATTTTATTATGCATAATGTTTGCATAGTGCCTGCATAGTGTTTGCATAGTAAAATCTTTTTATATAAAATAGAATACTTTTATAAAGATATTCGTTTTATTAGATTATAAATAGAATATATTTTATTTTATTTAAAAGATTTTGTTTTATTAGAGTATTTTATAGTAAACTAATCAGGACCGTCCGTTTAAAAGTAAATCAATTTGGACCGTTGAGGAATTAGTTACTATTCAGTCCATTCTCCTATAAATAGAAGCTCATTCCTTCATTATTTCTTACGAATTGACTGAAACTCTAGAGAGAGAAACTATAGAGAGAAAGAAGAAAAGTATTCTGCTACTTCACTACTCCTATATCCAGTTTGTTCTAAGGTAAGGAATATTATTTCTTTCGTATTCATGAAGAGAACTTCTGTTATTCCATTTTTTTTATTCTATTAGAATAACCTGTATACGCGGTCTACCCTATACTTGGTGAAATTCTTCTCTATTCCATTCTTTATCATTATGTTGGAATAACCTGTCTATGCGAAGTACTACATACATGGTGAACTTCTTCTGTTATTCCACTCTTTATTATTCTGTTGGAAGATTCCTGTCTGTGCGTTTACGCACGACCTGGTTTCGTTATTTATTATTCTGTTGGAACATCCTGTCTGTGCGAATTTTTCCTGACCTGGTTCCGTTATTTATTATTCTGTTGGAATATCATGTCTGTGCGTTTACGCATGACCTGGTTCCGTTATTTATTATTCTGTTGGAATAACCTGTATGTGGGGTCTATCGCATGCCTGGTGATTTCTTTTGTTATTCCATTCTTTATTATACTCAGTTGGTTAAAGTTTTGACTTCAATACTTCATGAAATTAGTGGAATATTCTTGATATTTGCGCTTCATCCAGTATCTTTTCATGGAAATATTCTTCTGACCATTCTTGAATTTTACTCTACAAAGCAGTATCATGTTGCCGATTTGGACGTTATTGGTTCCTGGATTTGAACTTGTTTTATTGAATTCTTATATCATTGTCATCATCCTCGTATTTATATTATATTGAAAGTCATCTGTGGCCTATAATGCATAGATGGACTTGGTATGATTATAACCAGAGATTATTTGGTATAATCATGACCGTAATGTTACAAATGATGTGGTAAAAGTCCTTATTGGCCCGTAGTGCATTGATGGACAGTTGTTGGGGTGATCATGACCATTGATGAATACACGAATATCCTTAGCACGTAGTGCATGGATAATTTGTGGATGTGATACTAATGAATATCCTTGGTCGTAGTGCAGGGATGATGTGGATTATTTATTAAGCTGAGTCCCAACGATAAAAGTGATGAAAAAACTTTTAAATCATAAAAGATAGTAGATTTTATTCTCTACTTGACTCTTTTAATGGATTTCTTGTTCCGCTGCAGTTAAACTTGATGTTTGTTATATTGTATCAGTTTAACCCTTTTACTTTCATTGTTCTCTTCAGGAAATGAAAACGTAGCAGGGACTAGTCGGGGAACGGAGTGACGGTCCAGATAATATCATTAGTAGTCTTCACTATTCTGTTAAATAGTGTGATAATGAATGTAATGAGGACTCAATTGAGTATGGATATTGTCTAGATGACAATATTTGTATTAAAACTCACAACATATGTTTTGTCATATTTTACATGACTGTTGTATAATTAAGTTGTATTTGAATTTTGTACCATATATTTGGTGGCTCAAGATGGGTGATGTATACCTATTTTGGGGGCGTCACAATATTTATGAAATGTGAAAGTTGATCTTTGATGATATGCTTGTGAAATAAATCTCTATGTCTGTTAAATGAGAAGTAACATGCGTAGTAAATATTAATTGATTATGAATGCATAAACTGAATATGGTATTATATGCTATGTGCTGCATGAAAACTGTTAGAATTGCTGGGTTGTCGAGCTCACCCTTGCAAATAACCACTTTTGCAGGTTAAGGATACACGGTAAAGGTTACGTGCTACTTGATTGATAAAGTCCAATAGTATCGAAGGAGATTGATTTATTATTTAACTAGATGCTCTTGAACCATGTTTAGGTTCTAGTAGATGTACATGATAGTAGTTTATAATGTGTAATACTTGTTAAGTTGTACTATGTGATACATAGAGAAATTCAAATAGAGATGTAAAGATTTATACGGCAATTGAATATAGTGAATCATAGAATAATTTGATCCGGGGATTAGTAATTAATTCGAGTTAAGATATCAATAAAAGATTTATTTTTTTCAAAGGAGATTGAAAAAGTTTAAAATATTCCCCATATTTGTATAAGATCGAATGTGATATAAACCAGAAATAGTAAATGACCAAGATTAGAAACTTATAAAAGTTTGGGGTCATTACATAGATCCTGGAAATGGAAAGAATTTATATTCTAAATTTTAATAAGTAAAGTTATATTCATTAAGTTATGAATACAAAATATAAATAGTTTAACGATATGAGTATCATGGCGGACTAGATCCGAGGTTCGAAGGGACCTGGATTTGGGGGCGTCATATATTGTGCATGCTTGGGGCTTCGAGGCTTTCTTATCCATCCTCCTCCGTTGTTGTCCCTGGGGTTATCTTAAGGCCTTATCTGAACGCCGGTTTCACCAGACTCAGTCTCTCTATTTGCTGGATTGTGAGGTGATGATGACACCGATGGATTGGTGGTTCATCACTAGGATGGAGTTTTCCGGGGCTCCAATGCCTTTTGTGGCTTACATTTCCCAGACTACCGACAGGGTAACACCCCCTTTCAAAAATAGAAAGAGGGGTTACTCAAAACATAACAAAACTAAAGAATTTAATAGCAAGGCTCAAAGCAACACAAGAATAGTCTTAATATCTGATAAATACCACAAGTCAACCAATATAAATATCAAATTGTCTCAAACCACAATTTAAAATAATTATTACAATTCAAAACAAACTAATGTATCACAATCTAAATATAATATATCTAAACCATTTGGATAAAATGGATCTCTCGTCACTGCGCTCGATTCCCCTGATTACCTACCGGAAGAAAAATACAGTATGAGCCAAATGCCCAGTACGGATATAGAATACAAATAATAAACCGAAATAACTAACTCAATTAAATGAAATGAAATGAAACGAACTGAAACGAAAAAAACAAAACTAACACAACGAAATGATAGGCTGAATCAAATGGCTAGGTGTTATTTCATACCGAGATCAAAACAAATAGTAATATACCTTGCCACATAGGCAAGTCAAATAATGCCACACGTGTAATCAAAATAATGCCACATAGGCAATCACACATCGGACTGCGCAATCCAGATGCATGAAAAATCAAAAGGCGTGTTTGGCACAAACATCACTACTCCGCAGAACAAAATAGAACAGAAAAACTAGGGTCGACCCATATGCCTCTCACAACAAAATAGCAAATGGCCAACTCTCACCGGAACACAAAATAGAGACGTCGTGGACTGATCACACTGCCACGGAAGGTGTCATGCCTCGGTGCTAAGAGGAAATGCCTGTGGTACCCCCACAGGTGGTTATAGCTCAGGTATACCCTATAGTATTCTAACAAAGATATAATGTTACAACACATGCGACACAATATCCTCACAAAGGGGTTCTAACGTGTACATGTTAAACTGAAACGAATTATCAACACAAAATCTCCAAAATATATATTAACATGTACATCACTACAAATATCAAAATAAAATTTAGATATGATACATTAGTCTAAAGAGTACAAATATGAGTTCTGGTACTACGCCAAAAAAAAACTATCACAATAAATTGGCAAGGAATAATTATGAGAGGCAATACTAAATTTCGGAATGAATAACGAAACGAACAAATCAAAAACAAAAGTAGATATTAATTCCTCCAATTAAATTAATTCCTCCAATTACATCAATTTTACAAGACAACCCAAGCTAAATTATAATTATCTTCTAATCCTATTTTTTTATTATTATTCTTTAACAACTCAGCAACCTTAATATATTATAAATATCATATACATCATTCATTCATAAAGTAGATAGCAACTAGCTTTTCTTTTTGTCAATGAAAAATATTTTTTTAAACAATACATGGCCTTTATACACACACACACACACACACACACACACACTACTATATATATATATATATATATATATTCCGATCATATGTACATATATAGTACTGCAAACACCTTTCAAGAGTTCATGTAATATTTATATACCAAAGATTATATAATATATATTTAAATATACCAATCATCATTTCAGGAATCATTCTTATATAAATAAATTAGTTCACTTTTCGTTCCAAACAAGAGAAGTTACACATGATCATAACAACAAAAGCATACCCATATAATAAAAGCATACCTGATGTTTCTTTCTTCCGAACGCTGACTTCTCTGACAAATACAATAAGAGGCGGCTTGTTTCCCTTTTTTTCCGGCTACTATCTCCCTTTCACAATCTTCCTCCAACTCGTATAATGCCAGTAAATTTAGGTTTAACTATTTATTTATTAATTAATATATTTTTATTAATTCTCTTAATTTAATAGAATCTATAATTACATAAATATAAATTAGAACCAATATATTTTAAGGCCCAATAAGTTTTAAAAACCCAAATTAATGAAATTTCATATTTATTATAGTCAACATAAATTAAATACAATTTGACCCAAATAAACAAGTCCAATTAATATGTCTTAAAACAAAATAATTTTTATTATTTAATATTTATTTATTTACTAGCGATAACCCGTGCCTGAAGGCACGGTGTAACGAAAAATTAAATTAAAATTTAAAAAATATTACATTATCTAAAGACATACATACTCAATCAACAATACATATTCAACCACCAAAACATCGAGCTAGTCGGTACTAATTTCACTAAATTTCGGCAGAATTTCCTTTAAAAATAGATATCCGAAAATTCTAAACTTATCTATAAAACTTACAATCATCAATACTTATCTGTGTGTGTGGCTTCGAAATTTGAACAAAGAGGACAAGAGAGAGAGAGCTGCTGACGTGTATTTTGATGTGACATTTATGTATTTTCTCTCTCCGCTCTATTTTATATTATAGATAATTATTTTTTATCGGGTATTATAGTCAGATCCTTGTTAGAAGTCCCAGTTACGGCGCTCAAGGGCAGGACAGTCCGTACTGGTCCATTGAGTGTAGATGCCATGAGTGGGGCTTTGACTGAGCCATTACCCGATGATCGGAGGGTTAGAGATCGAATCCTTTAGTGATTGTTTCTGATCATCCTCATGGATTGTTTCCTGGCTGATAACTCTTTGATGGTGTCATTCGCTTTAGTCAGTGCCACATGGGAGGTGGACCGTATTGGAGAGTTTGATTGGGGCTCCTACACCTTTGTCTACTTCCTCAGGGGAATGCGCCTATGCTCAGAGGGCGTGACAGAGGCTTGGCTAGGGTTCTACCTATTCCTGCTAGTGAGTATTTTCTCTTTTGATTTCCCTTGTTCGGGTTATGAGATTGACTGACCACAGATATTAGATCATGTATTGGCAGTTTTGGGCCTATGAGAGGCTCTTATGTCTTCGTCCTGTTAGCCTGTTTGGTTTATATACCTATCCATGGGAACGGAGATGGCATCACTCCACTTTGGCAGAGGTTCCTATAGCTGAGGGTTTCACTCATTTGTGCTTACAGTTGGAGTTGTTGACAGTCGATGTCATTATATAGGTTCCTTACTCTTAGGACCACTTGATAGTTGGTTTCTAAGGTGGTTTCCCGACTGGTATCGAGTATCTATTGTCCACTCATCGGATTCTTCTTTTTACAGACGGAGGTTGGGAGCTCTATTTAGGAGAGCGTACTATTAGGAGCACCATAGGAGAGATGCGTATTCCGATCATTCCTCCTGCCAGGCAACATTGGCCTTTATTACAGCCGATCATTGAGGTCCCATTGATGGGTGTTGATTGTTTCACTTTTTTAGAGGGACCGTTCACTCATGAGGTATTTTACTGCTGGTGGTTCCTTCACACCATTGTAGCCCAGACCCACGCCACATAGTTTATGGGGGATATGGTTCCTGGATCCGTTATGACGAAGAATTAGATTTCCTACGTCTGAGAGCATACTCATCTGGCGTAGATTGATAGTTTGACCCAACAGTTGGACCAAACACATTTCTTTATCTGGCATTTTGGCAGAGATCCTTCCGAGGCAGATACTTTTGATCCTTCCAGCTCTAGGGCTGGCCCTTCAGGTGGCTCATATTCAGATGGTTTTGTCAGAGCAGGTCCTCTGTTGTATCAGCTTGATATCCCTACTGGCAGAAATTTCAGTGACTCGGAAGGAGTTCCATCAGATGAATAGGTTGGATGATGTGGACATCAACACTATTGACTTCTTTTGATGCATTTCTCGCTATATATTTTGATAGGCCTCTGTTAGATATTGGGCGATTGTGCACCATTCTTGATATATCTTTTGATAGTCCTCTATTAGTTGTTGGGCGATTGTACCCCATTTCCCTTATTTTCCAGTTGTACACAGAGATGATGTATTTAGATGATGATGTACTTAGGAATGTATGTATATATTTTTCCATTCCTTACATCATATTGTCATCTATTATTTATCCTGCATGCATTATGTTATGGACATGCATTTCCAGAGATGAGTTTAGCCATGACCCCAGGATGGTCTTATAACACGGCCCTACAGATGTCTTCATCTTCAGTTAGCCAGATGGAGCATACCCCACCAGTATTAGTGGCATCTTCCTTGAGATTGTGGTATGACAGTTTGTCCTCCATAGATCGGGTGATAGTTGATCAGTTACTGCATCACTCTATGACTCTCCTGATGTTTCAGGTTCCATCGGGCTTTGAAGAGGGCATGCTGGAGCATTGGGTACCAAAGAGGCAGGTATTCAGATTTGATACCTAGGAGTTGACTCCTAAATTGGAGGAGTATGAGCATCTTACAGACTTGTCATTGGATAGGCCTTGCGCTTGAATAGCTGTTGGTAACATTAGCCAACAGTTTATGACCTTCATAGGCTTAAGACGTAGAGTTGCCCTGGACGAGATTTCCTTGGGGCATGTAGTGTCCATGTTTTCTTGATTGACATATTTGGGTCATTGGACAACTATCTGCAATACTCTGGGAACTTCACTATTTCTGAGGGTGATTGACATACTCTTGATGTGTGTAGTGGCATATCTGTACATACCGTTGTACATGGACCACATAGATATCAGCGTGATCATGGTAGTCCAGGCTCTCCAGGAGGGACATACCATCTTACTGATGATTCTGGCAGAGACCTTGAGGTTGGCCATATATTACCATACCCATTTCGTGGGGGTGTTTATAGGCAGTTCGGTCTTGTTGTACGTGTGGTTTATGACACAGTTGAGACAGATTGGCACTTTTAGACGCCATGGGTATTGTTTTTCCCATGAGATAACCATGTCATATTCCTTTCAGCCAGCTGAGTGTACAGATGTAGCTTATTGGTCAGCTTTCTTGTTAAGGATCGAGGACCCATTTGATATTATGCCGTGTTTAAGGCTCAGCTCTACCTACAACTTTATCACTTATGTAGCTGGCATGGACTATCTTCCCCTGGCTGGTTTGAGAGGTGTGACCACATATCATCCAATAACTGTTATGGCACAGTTTGACCAGTTTTAGGATGTTTATCCCTTTGACGGGGTTTGTCATCTCGACTTCTGTCAGCAGAGGATTTGTCCAGGATTTATGCCTGTTGGACCCGGTGTGAGAGTTCTAACTTTTTGACTAGCCATCCAGGTCGCTCTACAGAGTATTCTGCATGGTTAGAGGAATATATTGTATCGACTAGGGTTGTATCCTCAGAGTCGAGTATTGATTCTGATGATAAGAAGCTTATGGAGTACCCTGATTCTCCCATTAAGGATGAGCTATTTATTGGTGCGTCAGTAGCTCTAGTTGATTCCCCTAGTGTTTCTGCTGCTGTAACTCCATATTCTGCAGAGTATTTAGAGCAGAGTTTACATCTAATGATGTTTGAGAGGGATCAAGCTAGGGCTTTGATGTTGACAGCTCTTTCTAATAGAGATGCCGCTCTGGTTGAGAGAGATGATGCTCTAGCACATAGAGATACCGCTGTTGTTGAGTGGGATAAGGCTCAATTATCTAGGGATGCAACTGTTATTAAGAGGGATGATGCTCTAGTTACCCAAGATGCTGCCACTACAGATAGTACTATATTGAGATCTCATGCTGCTGACATTGTTGCAGTGATTAGTGCATTCATTAATGAGCATGGTAGTAACATGTAGATGGCAGTAGATCTCTTGGATTGTATGGATACCATAGGGCAGGACCTCATAGATTTACCTCCATCCACTAAGAGAGAGATGCCATGTTAGACTTGATGGCTCGCTTATCCACTGGTTTGTACATTAGATTTGATTTTCCTATATAGACTAGGTTAACCATTTTTGTCATGTACAAGATTTATTGTATATATCAAACAATATTATATGACAAGGAAATATGTTTTGATTCACTTACCTTTTAGATATACTTTGTTACTTGCTTGATAGTTTCTTGTTCTCCAGGGCTTGTGATCTTAATGTATTCTGAACTCCTCCTTGATGGATGGACATTGAGATGTCTCAGGATCTTTTAGAATGGATCCTTGATCTTTGTATTCCCCTACCCTTTAGTGTCTTGGGACTGGTTTCTGAATGTGGTTATAAAGAGGATTTTGTCTTTCCTCTCTGAGGTTGATCACCCCACATATGGTCACTAGTACTCCCTTGTATAGAGGAGCCCAGGTAGTTCCATGTCTTATGGATTGGTGTTTCTTTTTGAGGATTCAACCACAGCTCAGATGGTCAATGATTTTTCTCCTATTTGTGTGGGGAGACCAGGTAGTTCCATCCCTTTGGTCTAATCAGATGAGGTGTGGTTTAACCGCCTCATAGATGGTCACCGATGTATTCTCGTGTATTAGGGAGATCAGGTAGTTCCATCTCTTATGGCTTGGTTTGAAAGTTTAAAGGATGATCCCAGTACTATTGATAGGGTTTTATGTTTTTGGTAGGGGTGAGACCGCACCATGAATAGCTACCTACGTACTCCCATTGATAAGGGGGAGATCAGGTTTGCGTAGTTCCAACCTAGTGTGAAATGGTTGAAAGTTGTATGTGGTAAAGAGTGTGGAGAGATGTTCTTTTATTTTTTTTTCTATAGTTAGACTGGACCATAAAAATGGCTGCTTACGTACTCCTATGTATTTGGGAGATTAGGTCTGTGTAGTTCGTCCTTGATAGCATAAACTCATGTGGTGAGAAAGGTTTTAAAAACCTGAGTTGAATGATGAATTGATGATCCAGAACCAGGATGCTGGTTTGCAGGTAACTTCAGACATAATACCATTTTATAGTGTCCAAGTTGATGAGTTTAGGAAATTCCTCGCCATCCATCTCTTGCAATCTGAGGGCTCCTCCTGTCAATACCTCCTTGACAATAAACGAGCCTTCCCACTTTGGGGCAAATTTTCCTTTAGATTGATCTTGATTGTCAAGGACCTTCTTCAAGAACAAGTCATTTTGTTTGAATTGTCGTAGCTGGACTTTCTTGTTATAGGATCGAGCGATCCTCTATTGATATAATTGACCATAGAAGATGGATGTGGCTCACCTTTCATCTATTAGAGAGAATTGGTGATACCGATCTTGTAACCATTAGTCTTCATCCAGCTGAGCATCTCTCAACACTCTTAAGGATTCCATTTCCACCTTTATGGGGAACACTTCTTCTATGCTATAGGTTAATGAGTAGGGGGTTGCCCCAGTGGAAATGCGCATTAACGTTCTGTAGGCTAAAAGAGTCAGAGGCAACAGGTCAGACCATCCTTTGTGATTGGCGGACATCTTTTTCATGATCTTTTTGTATTCTTATTAGCCGCTTCAACAACACCATTCATCTTTGGATGATAGATGACGTAGTTGAGATGCTTGATGTGGAATTTACTGCACAATTTGTCCATTATTTGATTATTGAGGTTTATGGCATTACCTGATACAATCATCTCTGGTTGTCTATATCGATAAATGCAATTGTTTTTGATGAAACCAATGATCACCTCTTTAGTAACCCTGGGGGAAGAGGCTGCTTCTACCCACTTAGTGAAGTAGTCGATTATGGTAAAGATAAATCGATGACCATTGCTGGCTTTGGGCTCAATTGGCCCGATCACATCCATTCCCCACATTGAGAAGGGCCATGGCGAACTCATATTGTGGAGATCCCTTGGAGGGGCGTGGATTGAATTTCCATGAATTTGGCATTGATAGCATCTCTTGACGTGGTCATCATAGTCATCTTTGAGAGAGAGCCAGTAATGTCTTGTTCTTTAGAACTTCTTGATAAATAGAGGGTCGCTCATGTCTGGGCCGCATACTCCACCATGGATTTTATCCATGAGTCTCTGAGCTTGGTCTTTGTTTAGGGATCTCAGAACGCCTAGTCCTGCATCTCTTTTGTAGAGTGCGTCTCCGCTCAGATAAAATTTCATGGCCATTCTATGGATCCACTTTCTTTCAGTTTGACTAGCCCTAGTGGGCATAGATCCATCTCGCAGATACTCCTTGATAGACTGATACCAAGGGTGTTGGATAGGAGGCAGCTCATTCGCTACTTCTCCGATGTAATTCCCATAGGCTGGAGCCTTTTTACGGACAACTGTGATATTTTGAATGCTTCCCCTCTCAGGTATATTAATCAAGGAGGCCAAAGTTGCTAGCACATCAGCAAAGTCATTCCTGTTTCTAGGAATGTGGAGGAAGGATATTTCTTTAAATTTCTAAGCCATCTGGATAACTTGCCAATGGTAAGGCAGCAAATGTAATTCCTTGGTGTGATAGACCCTAGTTGTTTATCTGCTTACCAGTTCAGAATCTCCAAAGATAGTTAACCGTTTAACGCCCATGGATTGGGCTATCTTCAACCCCATGATACAGCCTTCACACTCAGCTGTGTTGTTGGTGTTGACAAACTACAATTTAATGGCAACGGGATACTGCTCTCCTGAGATAGATACCAAAACTTCTCCAGCTCTGACACCTTCCATATTCACAGCTCTATCAAAATACATCCTCCATGTTTGGGGTGTATTATCTTGATGATGTTGCTAAATTGTAATTACCCCTTCATCGGGGAAATATGTTTCCAAGAATTTGAAATCCTCTGAAGGTGCTACGGCCAGTTGATCCATAATTTCTTGACCTTTAATAGACTTTGGAGTCACGTAGATGATATCAAATTGCTGGAGGATCAATTGCCATTTGGACGGTTGACAATTTAGCATGGGTTTGCTGAATACATACTTGAGAGGATCCATGTGGGATATGATATGGGTGGTGTGACCATGGAGATAATGCTGTAATCTCATGGAAGCCCATGCTAATGCACAACAAGTTTTCTCAATCAAGGTGTACTTGTGCTCACTGATGCTGAATCTTTTGCTAAGGTAATAGATAGTTCTTTCTTGCCCTCTATCATCTTTTTGTCCCAACATGCAGCCCATGGCATTGTCATTGATTGACATGTAAATAAATAGGGGAACACCATCCCTGGGAGGTACCAAGACAATAACTTTGACTAATTTCTCTTTGATGGAAAGGAAGGCTTTTTGACACTCTTCGTTCCATTTCTTGGAGGAGTTCTTCCTTAACAACTTGAAGATAGGTTCACAGGTTGCTGTGAGTTAGGAGATGAATCAGCTGATGAAGTTGATTCTTCCAAGAAATCCCCGTATTTCCCTCTCTATCTGGGGTATGGGCATCTCAGTAATGGCTTGAATTTGTGCAGGATCCAGCTCAATGCCTTTATGGCTTTTTAGGAATCCCAACAACTTGCCTGACTTGGCGCCGAAGGCGCTCTTGGCCAAATTTAGCTTCAAGTTGTACTTATGCAACCGGTTGAAGAGATTTTTGAGATGATCTAGGTGGTCTTCTTCCCTTCGGAACTTGACAATGATATCATACACATAGACTTCTATCTCTTTGAGCTTTAAATCATTGAAAAGAGCCATCATGGATCACTGATAAGTGGCTTCGGCATTGATTAGGCTGAATGACAACCTTCAGTAGCAAAAGGTTCCCCAAGGAATGATGAATGTTGTTTTCTCCTGGTCCTCTTCAACAACCATGATTTGGTGGTACCCAGTAAAGCAATCAACAAAGGAGCACATGCCATATTGAGCTGTATTGTCAAAGAGTATGTGGATGAATGGTACGGGAAAGTTATCTTTGAGAAAAGCTTTGTTCAGATCCTTGTAATCCACGGATACTCGCACCTTCCCTCCAGGTTTAGGTACGAGAACTATGTTTGATAGCCACTCAAGGTATGTTGATACCATGATGATGCCAGATTGAAATTATATCATAATTTCTTCCTTGACTTTCAAACTCCACTTAGGTTTGAATCGCCTGAGTTTCTATTTGACTGACTTGAATCCCTCTTTGATGGGAAGGCAGTGAATGACTATGTCAGTTGAAAAACCGATCATGTCTTCATGAGACCATGCAAACACATCCTGGAATTAGGTCAATAAGGTAACCATGTCATTCCTTTGGTTTAGGTTAAGGTCCATTCCAATCTGGATTTATTTAAGGTTTTTTGAGGTTCCAAGGTTGAAAGAGGTGGTTTAATTAAGGTTTGGCTTGGGTTTGTCTTCGACCCAGTCTTTGATCTCCTTAGGTACCTCGTAGTACTCTTGTTAAATCTCCATCAAGTCAGAGTCCAACTTTACATCAAAGTTGCAGTCCTTGTGAAGAAATGGCACTCTATCAGCAAGTTTAGACTAATCTAACTTTAGAGTCCTGAAACAAAATGCGTTTACTTAATATATGAAACTGTTTAATCATACAGAGTGTTAGCATGGTATGACAAAAACAACTGCTAATACTATGCAATAAAAGTAAGCAGTTATAGCTATCTACAAGGCAGAGGGATTTTCTGCCTTTTTTACCCTTTTCGGTAAATGTAAGGAGTGCTGCTCCAATTGTCGAAAGTCAAGTCCTGGTTGACAGCTTTGATGAAGGGGTGATTATCGTCCTCCTCCTCTTGAATGATGACCATGACGTCTGAACAGTCATCATCTGGGATGTCCCTGTTCATACCCTCTATATGGATCAGTATACACATATTTGACAAATGTCTCTTTATCTCATGTTTGCACCTTTGATTCCTTTACTCAATGTCTGGATATGGAATCATGATTTCTTTCCCATGAACCGTTATCGGCTTAGGAAACAACATACCCACCACAGAGACATGAATTCTACTTAGAGGGCGTACAACAGTTGCATCTGTAGGTTTAGGCAACAACTTTGTAGATGAAGGAACCGGTGTATGCTTATGAGGTTTCTTGTGACTGAACCCAGAGGAGTAGCCTAATTCGGCCTTCCCTGTCTGGCTGGGAATTTGAATTAGGCATTTAATTCTTTGCTAATTCTTTCCTAGGTTGGAAACCCAATGATATCATATCTTGACTAGCCGACATTATTAGCGAAAACTCTGGGTTTTAGATCTAGAGCTCCAATGTGTTGATAGTGAGTGTTGCTCACCTCAAGGGCTTAGAAGCTTACAAGCTCAACTTCTTCAATGAAACTGATTAGAGGTATATCACTTTTGACATGATACCTGGTTCAACATTGACACTGACCAGATTACTGTTAATGATATACTTGAGTTGTTGATGAAGAGTGGATGGGACGGCTCCCGCCATGTGGATCCAAGGTCTTCCCAACAGTAAGTTATATCTTGTAGTGATTTTAATCACTTGGAAAGATATGTAGAATGTATGTGGACCAATTTCCACTGGTAATTTAATCTCTCCGACATCATTTTTTCGAGATCCATCAAAGGCTTTAATGATTGTATGGCTGCTTTGAATTCTGTTGAGATTGATCTTCATTCTTTCCAATGTGGTATAGGTGCAGATGTTTAGGGATTATCCTCCTATTAGCACTCCTCTGACCATATATCTGGAAGACATCACTGCTATGTGCAGTGGCTTGCAATGACCAGTCCCTTCGGGAGGTATGTCATCATCAATGAAAGATATCACATTACTGTTAAAGATGTGATCTACTAGATAATGAAACTTTTCAACATCCACTGTCTTTGGAAAGTGGGCCGTGACAACCCCAAATTTAGGTACTCCATTCCCACAAAATTTGGTGCTCACTATCCAAAACCATTACATCTAACTACCCATCATAAAGGATAAAGACATAATTTAAATAACTTAAATAATAATCTTTCCCATTAAAGGGTTACATTATCAACTCAAAAGTAATCCTAGGTAATCTAACCTTAAAATTGTTACATTTTGCGGATTACATCATAAAATAAACAAGTCTCATAACATAAAACATTTAAATCCAATAAGTCTTCAACACTTGGACATCTTGCCCTTCTTTTTTCTAATAGATGGCTCATCGACTCTTTCAACCTTAGTTGCAGTGTTAAATGCAAGAGTGAGGAAACAATTTCTCACTGATATAGGAAGTAGCAATAATAACCACATGAGATTGGACAACGACTGCTGAACAATAATGAACTTGTTCTATGAATCAAAATAGAAAACAAGTTCGAGTTTAACATCTGAGGGTCTTAAAACCATGAACTATGTCTCCGGTATTTAGGTATTATTACCTCAACCTTATTCTTCTGCTGAATTCCCTACTGTCCTCCCGCAGTCGAATTCTCGCTCCACTTCCTCTTCTGATTGTTACTTCCAACATTACTTCCACCAGACTTATTTTCATTCTCATTCTTCCTCTTCTTTTATTCTTGATTGTACTTGGTCAAGGCATCACTTCCACTTTCCACGATAATTGCCTTCTCCAGTACAGCCGCAAATGTATTCAACTAGAACATTGAAACCTTATTGTACAGTCAGGGTTTTAATCCTTGTTCGAACCTTCTCGCTTTATGCTCATCAGTATTAACTTGGTAAGTGGCAAACCTTGCCAATTCGTTAAACTTCGCAGCATATTCTGGCACCGTCATCGTTCCTTGCTTCAACTCCAGAAATTGCACTTCCAACTGATTCCGAGAACTCGTTGGAAAGTACATTTCAAAGAACATCTCCTTAAATCTATCCCACACTATCACTCCTTGTCTTCCATGAACCTTATTTACATGTCACCGGTAGCTAGCTTCGGACTTCAATATGAACGTTGCAAACGCAGTCTTCTGATCTTCGTTAACTCTAGCAACGTCTAACACCTTCTCCATTTCCATGATCCAGGTTTGGGCTTCCACTGGATTCATAGAACCATGAAACTTTGGTGGTCCAACCGCTTTGAATTCCTTAAAGGTCGAGACTTGGGCTTGCGGTTGATTCGCAAGTGCACCCATCAACAAAGCTACCAACTGCTGAATCGAATTAGTGTTAGCCTCGTTATTATTATTAGTAGACCCCTTAGGAGGTGCTTGCTGACGTGGTTGTCTTCTTCTAGGAGGCATTTTATGTTAAAATATGCGCTTTATTAGTTCCTTACTCAACTTCTTGGGTATTTGAAGTTTAACTTAAACATTCAAAGATTAAAGCTATAACACATAACATTTCAAATAAACTCTAATATTTTATTCATTCATAAAGTTTTAGAACATGATAAAGATAACATAACCGCTATAAACATCCACTTTCTTGAACTAGACAAGTTTCAGGATTACATACTCATACTATCCCTTTATTTATCTCAAAATAAGGGATTCACAGTTTATTTATTCACATAATTAACCACATATTATTATTATCACTCTTATTCTATCTAGGCATGTTAAGACGTCGTATGGCTTCTCGAAGCTCTTCCTCCATGATGTGATACGTCGTTCTACGATCCATCACGAACCACAGTGAGTCTTCAAATCGAGGTGGGCAATAAAAGACTCAATCCTGAGCCCTATCAATCGTAGAATTAAAAGCATAATCCATCTCATTCATCTTGGCCTTCTTCACTTGGACTTTAGCCTCATCATGGTCTGCACGTTGATTCGCCTTCATCCAAGCATCCTCTACTCTTGAACGCTTAGCTGATTCCTCTTTAAAGTCATCTTTTAATTTCTCCATGTCAATCTTCATCTTCTCGTTTACTAACAACAGGTCTTCATGCTGACTTTTGGTATGAACTAGGTCCCACTCCGTGTTTCCATGGTGTGAGTCAAGTTTCTGAATCTCCGCGTCCTTCTGCTCCATCGAAGCATGATGCATCTCAACCATCTCCTTCAGCTCCTCAACTTTGTTCTGTAATTCTATGTTACGATTGTACAGAGCGTTATACATCTCAACTGATATGGAGTTTGGTGGAAACTCTACAAGATACTCTTCCTCATCATCCTCCTCTAAACTATCCTCCTCGGGATCGGTCACAGGCTCATTCTCCTGAATCAACTACTCCTGTACTACGTGAATATCCCGAGGTTTGACGTCACTAGGTATTTGAGGTATCGCTTCCCTAGCTGGACTGGATCCTCCTTCGTTAGACATCCTGACAACAAAATATTTTAAGTTTTTACTTAACATTTTTGATACTCGCGAGCACATAAGTTATTAACACATAGCACATAATGTATTTTATTATTTTGCTTCAATGGATACCTTAATCCATTCCTTAAAACTCGATAAGAGTTGGACACCTCTATGTTTTCTGTCTCCTTAAAGGTTACTTCCTAAGGTTTCCCCACCTAAGGTTCATAACCTAAGGCTTTGATACCAACCTGTGACACACCCAAATCCAGGTACTCAATTCCCACAGAATTTGGTGCTCACTATACAAAACCATTACATCTAACTACCCATCATAAAGGATAAAGACATAAATTAAATAACTTAAATAATAATCTTTCCCATTAAAGGGTAACTCAAAAGTAATCCCATGTAATCTAAACTTCAATTTATTACATCATTTTACGGATTACATCATAAAATAAAAGAAGTCTCATAACATAAAACATTTAAATCCAATAAGTCTTCAACACTTGGACATCTTGCCCTTCTCTTTGCTAGTAGATGGCTCATCGACTCTTTCAACCTTAGCTGTAGTGTTAAATGAAAGAGTGAGCAAAAAATTGCTCATTGATATAGGAAGTAGCAATAATAACCACATAAGAATGAACAACGAATACCGAACAATAATGAACTTGTTCTACGAATCAAAATAGAAAACAAGTTCGAGTTTAATATCTGAGTGTCTTAAGACCATGAACTATGTCTCCGGTATTTAGGTACTATTACCTCAACCTTAACAGTCATTTAGACTATATACACCCTTCTTAACGTACTTAGGGAGATCAACTCTTTGTACCATGTATTGTGCACAAACATCTAAATGTTACACGTATAAAATCCCCTATGTTAGGGTTGTTCGTCTCAGTTTGAATTTAGAATTTCCACACTAAAGAAAGTTTAGCTCGGAACTAACTTATCAGTGGTTCTAGAATTTTAGAACACTATTCCATAATAGACTAGTTCAATCAATAAGAGTTCGCTTATTACTGGGAGGTTTAATATAATCGATATAGAATTTAACAAGGTTATCAAGGTCAAAGATCGAATAACAACAATATATAATTGAGTAAACATGATATACATGCAAAGTGCTATATTCAAACGAGTTAGAACAATCTTATTTGAATCGATGTACTAAAACAACATATGCTTTGAATAACATTAAGGAAAATGAAACTTTCTCAATGTAACAAATTGGGTTACAAGAGCTTGTACAATGATACACAAGATAGATTAGTTTTGCTCAACTTTAACATAGAATTTAGAAACTTGTACAATGATAATTTAGGAATAGAAAGCTTGCATTTTTATAAAGAGAATGAAGTTAGGAACTTGCTCAATGAAAGTTTAGGGTAAGAAACTTGTTCAATCATAAAGAGTAAGAATTAGAAACTTGCGTAACTGTAACTGAGATAGGGCAAATAGACTTGCTCAATAATAACAAGGTAGAGTTAGGAAACTTACCTCAAGCGTAAGCTATAATATTAAAACTCACGTTCACCTACACATTTTAGTGGAATCACAATATCTATTAGACATGTGTTAACATCCACTTACAAAATAACACCCAATTCTAGCTACACTTGTAAATTTTAGAACAAGTCTTATCTTACCGCACATATTTCACAACCACAAGTGTACATTTCACAGCACTTATTAATTGCTAACTAAGTTCCTTAAATCATACATATCATTTTCATAACTTACTAACTTTGCATTTAAGAATTACTAACCACATGATACGCTTCTGTTTTAACCTCGTTTTTACACATTTAACACGTTAACATAATCATTAAGCCATGTTATAACGAATAACCAAAGTCTGCAGAAGTAGCAGACTTTACTGTTTGTGACTAGGTACTGGCGCAGCCGTGCCAGTTTTATACTGGATAATAGCACACCCGCGCCAAGATACAGAGCACCCGCGCAGCAGCAGTGCGCCCGCGCGACGCATTAGTTTCAGTTTTGCAGAAACTCAAAATCACCGAACTCGACATCTAAAACTTTGTAACATATTTAAGCATGCTATACACCATTCTATATACAAAAAAAAATTACATATACATCATTTTGAGGAATCAAAACCATAGTTTTCTAAATTTCTTTATTTTTACACTTTTAACAAATTTGATCACCACGAATTCGTTTCTTAATCAATTGACATGATTCGAACTACGCTGCTTTCATTTCTTCATTTATTAACACAATCCAACTTTAATTTGAAGATTACAACACATATAAGGCACAAAATTTTGTACTTTCTAAGGCCATATTGTATGAACATAAACACTGGTATTTCAATCCCTTCCTCAAACCCAAATTTCAAACATTTAACAAACAAGCATCAACCATAAATGATGATTAATAGATTTTGCAAAGTTATATAAACATATATATATATATATATATATACACCACAATTCACGTGATTTCCAAATCACATAGAATATATATATATACCAAAACTAAAAGTTAGAATAGGGATAGTTTATACCTTGAATTTCCTACTAGCGAGATTATAGAATCCTTCCTCAACCCTTAACAATTCGCAAAGATTACACTCAAATTCTCTCTAACCCTATGAGTTATCTTATTCTCTCAAACCTTCTCTATTTTTTCTATATTGTCTAGCCTTAGGGAAAAATAAGACGCGTAATATAACTGGCCTCCCACTAACCCACTCACACTTCAGTTATAAAAATAAAAAGTTTGCGTCAGTTGAATAAGCTAAAGGCCACAAGGCTTTGTTTGGCTAAACACATAATTCCCATACTAATTTATTTTTATATTATTATATTATATAGTTTCATGTGTCGCACTCTAGTTAATTAAATAACTTTAGCTTAATTAATTTAAATAACTTCTAATGGTAATTAAAATAATTTCTCTTATAACTACATTAATGAATAATAAATAATTATATATCTAATTTAATTAATAAATTAGAAACATCACTTTATTTAATTTATTTATTTCCTTTAAATTAAACAATGCATTTAATTTAATTATTTTCTTAAATATCAAGTAATTGATTTAATTTAATTATTTCCTTAAATTAAATCCTTCAAATAAAATTATCATTACTCAATTAAATTAATCAATTTAGTTACTAAATTAATTCACCATAATTCATCAATTATTTATTTTTCTCAATCAATAAATTACTTAAAATATTAATTTAATTCAATAAATAGTTAAATTAAATTACAAATTTCTCGATCGTTACATCCTTCCCTCCTTAAAAGGATTTTGTCCCCAAATGCATAACTCGAAAAATTTATTCGTTATATGGGCTTCTTCTAATATCTTCATTAAAACCTTCTGATGGTTTTTCGAAGAGAATATTAAGTCCAGAATAGATACATGTTGATGTGTTTCTTCCAAGCTTTGCACCACCTCGGCTTCATTGTGTCCCATCTTTTGGAGGAATTATTTAATTTTCTCCTTGGGCACTTTTCCCTTAGATCTTATAAATGGCTTCATCACTCGTTGAAGAAGATACAACGAATTTTCTTTATATACCACAACAGTTGTATTTGATGTTGATCATTCAACCTCTCCATAGTTTCATGGCACTTTTTTAAGGCTGATGATAGGATAATGTGGCCTCAGTGGCAATATGAGTGGTGCTGGTGTAGCTACCTTCAAAGGGTTCTTAACTCCTTTGAGCTTGATTGGTTAAATTACAAGTGGTGTGGCAACAAAATCTCCCTCAGAGGATATAACTGCTATGATTTCCTTCCATCTTTGTGATCCTGGAGGAAATATGTTCCCACTCTCAAGTGATACGGTGTCATCGTCAGCCATTTGTAGGTCACTGCTGTCAATCATATTTTGGATAAGATAACGAAGTGTCCAACAGTCTTCAGTGCTGTGAAAGCGAGAATAAGAGTGGTATTGATATACTCCAGTAGCATCAAATCTTTTTGAGCATGGATTAACTGGAGGTAGCAGTGTTGTGATTTTTCCCTCATTGATCAACATCTGCAATATTTCTTCCATCGGTTAGCCTAAATAGGTGAACTCCCTTTTGTTGGCAAAGTGCCAAAGGGCTTGCGCTCTTGCTTCTCTGGCAAGCTTTTCCTCCAAGGTTTCACTTTCTCGGGTGAGTGGTGGAGTCTTTGTGATAAGAGAGAGGAGAATAACATGCTCTTGACCGAACAACTGCCTTGTGACTTGGTGTTTATGTATCACTAGTTTTGCCAGTTGATTGACCTGTTCGTCAAGAGACTTTAACTCCCGTTCTAGCATGAACTGGAATTCTGAATAATCCCACTTGTCGAAATTAACCTTGCTGGTTTGGTAAGAACCACCCACGTATTTAACGTACTTGGTGTGACGCCCCCAAAATAGTTCTACACAACCCATTCTGAGTCGCCAGATACACAGTACAGAAAATAACTACAACTTCATTATTATAATTGTCGTGCAAAATACGACAACACATATACTGTGAGTTTTAATACAAATATATGTAATTCTCATGGTGCCTCGACTACAACACCTTACAATGGTACCTTACATAAAGGTACAATCAATAACTATTTTAGAAATTAAAATCTTTAGAAATTGCTTAAGGAATGATCAAGTAAAAAGAGAAAAAGATATCACCAATATTATGCCCACGAAAATTGTTGATTATTAATCTGAATATAATAGCACAGCAGCTGGAAATATTTCACCGAATAATAAAGTAGCTCTTCAAGTACGTGGTTACAAAATATTAATTGTAAGTAATGTAAGTGTTGTATTTTCTACTGAAAACAAATCTCCTTTTTATAACCCAGAAAAAAAACCACCATTGTGAAATAAAATATTTTTGTTGCCAATAGAGTCAAAGAGATAAATGACATTCCAATATTATTCCCGTTAATACCTAAGAAATATCAAAAACCAATTATCATCGGTTGTAAAAAAATTGTTGGACTCTTTCAAAAAAAACTATTTTAAAACGTCTCCTGTTGAGACTTTTCAAATTCCTATAGCATTTAAAGCCTGCCACCCATATATATAGCATTAATATAGGAAGAGTTTAAAACAACCTTTTTCAAGATAATGATTACCTTATATTTCCAAGACACTTATCCAACTTTTTTAGAAAGTACTTATATCTTTGCCAACCCACTTCAACAAATTTTCAATTTCCAACATATAAATTTTTCACACTCATTATATTATAACATCATTACACATGAAAAATTAACATAATTCGGGCAATACTCTCTATACATGCATATATAAATACTTAGCCATGCATATGCATATAAATACATTCTAACTTAGCAATGTAACATAATTAGGTATGCTAAACATATTTAATTCAATGCACAAATAATATGTCCTAGAGCCTTGTCTTGAAAAATTAAATATTTGCAATGACCTTACATATTTTTCTTAAGACTCAAATCTTCAAAGTCTCTTGAAAACAATTCTTTCATTAACTTCCTAAAATTTCACAATAAACACATTAGTCCATATAATCAAGTCATCATCAAAAAGAAAAAGGATAGAATATGATCAAACCAACATTCTCCCCCTTTTTGATGATGACAACACCAAAAATTTATATCTCCCGTTGAATTCATGCATATTTAAAATTTTAGAAGATTTAAACATAATCAAACTGATCTTCACCATAACTTATCTTACAAAACGTGTTAGTTGGAATCAAACATAAAACTTAAAACAGTAGAGCAGTAATAATCAATTATAATATCCAGTACCGGCTCCAGTCATATTGTTTTGAAACATACCATCCAAACAAAAACTTAAAACACTTGATACCAACCAAATCATTTTTAAAACAGTAAAACATAGAAAAAAAAATCAAATGTCTTCACAGTAACCTCAACAACCCTTCAGCCAACCTTAGCAACCCTTCAGCTTGTCTCCCCCTTTGTCATCACCAAAAAGATCATCGAATATCAATATCATCGAAATGAATCATAGGTAGAGGACGATTAGTGAAATAAGGACGATGGAGAACACGATGAATCCTTTCTTCCATAGAGAATTCATGAGCAAACCTAGGCGGACGAGGAATGAAGGTTTCATTTGGTAAAGGCAAATCAAGAAAATCTCCAATGTATTTAGCCATCCAATTACACTGAGGCCATTCTGAAATAGGAGAATGCATAGTGTTAAAATGTAACCTTCTACTTACGTCATTCAGACGATGAGCCATGAAATCAGCAAATTCTCCAACTTGATAACTTATAAATTTAATTCTTGGCTAAGTAGACAAGAATTTCTATTGATCTTTCGATGTAAAGATTCAACCATAGCCATGGTATGCAACTCAAAACCAGCTTGTAAATCAATGGATTCATCCTCAATTTGTGAAAAACATTTAGTCAAATCATTTGCCCGTATAGGCAAATTCCCTTTTTCCAAACCTAAAATCCTTTGCTTAATATCAACAATGTCAGAACGAATGAATTCCTAATTCTTGAGAATTTGAGACAACATATCAACCACTACGAAAGATGAGACCAAGGAAGGAGGATGCGAAGAAGATGTAGAATTATCCGTCGGTAAAGCAGATGAAACAACACTTTGTGGAATTGAATCAGAAATGAGACGTACAAATGAACCACCAACAAAAGAAATATGAGACTGTTTGAGATTAGTAGAATCAATAAATTCATTGTGGGAAACCACAATTTCATCATCAAGACAGATTTTAAAATGTTAAAACAGCTTTATCAAAAACAAACCATAAGGCAGACACTTTTTAGTTGGACGAATACAACTCATCATGTGGGACAACATCATAAGAGAAAAATTAAAACTGACTCCTTTTAAAATCATAAAAATAACAACCAAATCTTGATAAGTGAAGTCTGCTCCACCACCTAGTCATGAAAACAGATTATACCTGAAGGATTTTGTACAAAACACATGCAAGTGGACAGACATCGACAGTTTTAGGAGTAAACAGAGTTGTCAAAGATGAATCATCCATTACCGTATGAAGTTGTTCAAGAGGAAGAAAGGGTATATTTGCAGCACCCTTAAGAGTAAATGGACAAGGTCCGGATGAAGGAATATTAAAAATACTTACAAAGTCTATTACTGTGAAAAACATAGATTTTCCCTTCACAAAGGACGTGTAGCAATCCCCATTACACTCTAAGTTAGTATCAAAATTGTTGTATCAAACGAGGATATGCCCTAGTTTGGACCCTTCAAAACCAAATCTTTTGAGTAGCTCTTTTGTGTACTTGGTTTGATGAATATAGATCCTTTCCTTTGTTTGCTTGATTTGAAGTCCCAAAAAGTAATTTAGCTCACCCATTAAGCTCATATCAAATTCCTTATGCATACACTTTGAAAGTAGCACCAGATATTATATCATCTACGTATATTTGAACAATGATTATTTCTTATTTTTCATGTTTAATAAATAATGTAGAATCTATTTTACCTCTAGTAAAACCACTTGAAATAAGATACTTACTCAACCTCTCGTACCAAGCCCTTGGATCTTGTTTGAGACCATATAGAGCTTTCTTTAGCTTAAAAACATGATTTGGATGTTTTTTATGTTCGAATCCAGGAGGCTGTTTGACATAGACTTCTTCATTGATGTATCCATTAAGAAATACACTGTTTACATCCATTTGATATAGCTTGAATTTATTGTAACAATCAAATGCTAACAAGATCCGAATTGACTTTAGTCTTGCAACTGGAGCATAAGTTTCTTCATAGTCGATTCCTTCTTATTGATTGTAAACTTGAGCCACTAGCCTTGCTTTGTTGCGAGTGATTGTCCCATGCACATCGAGCTTGATTTTAAACACCCATTTTGTTCCAATAACAGAAACATCTATAGGAGGGGGCATTAATTCCCAAACTTGACATCGTTCAAATTTTTGAAGTTCCTCTTGCATTGCCATTGGCCAATTTTCATCAAGTATAGCTTCCTTAGCATTCTTTGGCTTAACTTGTGATAAGAATGCAGAAAACGCACATTGATTTTGTAGGCTTCTCTGTGTGGTAACTCATTTGTTTATATCTCTGATGATATTTTCGGGTGGATGATCCTTGAGATATTTTGCCGTCTTTGGCATTTGAACATCATGTATTACATCTTCTTGTTGAGGAAAATTTTCTTCAAAATCTTGTGTTGCTTATTGTTCAATTTCATGTGTACTATTTAATTCAACCTGATGAATTTGTCCATTTGGTCTGCTGACTGATCCTCTTTGGTTTACTGGATTTGTGAAAATCTCCAAATTTCCTGCATCCTCTTCTCTCTCTTTTGGAAGATCATTGTTAGTCTCATTAAAAGTTATATGAATAGATCCTTCAACACATAACTTATAAATATTAAATACACGATACACCTTGCTGTTATGTGAATAACCAATGAAAATACCTTCATAGGATTTAACATCAAATTTTCCCAAATTATCACTGGTATTGAGAATAAAGCATTTAGATCCAAAAACTTTGAAATAACTTATATTCAGAATTTTATTATTTAACAATTCATAAGGCGTTTTCAAAATAATTGGACGAGTGAGTACTCTATTTAAAATATAACATGATGTGCTTACCGCCTCGGTCCAAAATTTATTTGGAAGCTTACTCTCTTGTAGGAATGTTCTAGCAGTTTCTTGTAATATTCTATTCTTCCTTTCCACTACTCCATTCTGCTGAGGAGTTCTTGGAGCTAAAAACTCATGGCTTATTCCTTTTTGATCACAAAATATAAAAAATCCTTTTAAAATTCGGTAGCATGATCACTCCGAATTTTTATAAGCTTGAGACTATACTTAGTCTCTAAATTTCTTATCAATTTCTCAAATTCTTTAAATGCTTCATCTTTGGTTCTTAAAAATAATACCCATGTATATCTAGAATAGTCATCAACTATGACAAATGCATAAAATTTACCATTAATACTAGTATGCCTTTCTGGGCCAAATAAATTAAGATGAAGTAATTGTAAAGGAGTAGAGGTTGATACCATCTTCTTTGCACTAAATGATGTTCTTACTTGTTTTCCAAGTTGGCAAGGAACACATATTCCCTTCCTTTCATACTTTATCTTTGGCAAACCTTTGACAAGATTCTTTGATGACAATTTCTTGATTAAATCCATGTGAACATGTTCCATCCTCTTGTGCCACAGATTAGCCTCATCTTGCACATATGCAAGACATAATTCTTCATTCTGTTGCTCAAAGTCAATAGTATATATATTTCCTTCTCTTTGTGCAATTAGAGTAACATTGTTAGTACCATGAGAAATAATGCATTTTCTTTATCAAAACTTACTTGGTGACCATTGTCCATTATCTGACTGATACTAATAAGATTAAATTCAAGTCCGTTAACAAAGTGTACATTATCAATGTTTACCTTACCATTTCCTATTTTACCTTTTTCGATTATCTCGCATGTTCGATTATCTCCAAATGTAACTGTACCATTTTTCTTCTTAATTTTTAGATCCACGAACTTTGTTTTGTCACCCGTCATGTGACGCAAGCATCCACTATCATGAATCCACTTTTAAGATTGAACCCTTGCCTTGAGACATACCTGTCAAGAAAAGATAATTCATCCTTTTTGTACCCACATCTTTTTGGGTCCTTTAGAGTTAGTTGCAAGTAAATCAACCTTTTTAACCCATACCTTTTTAATCTTGTTTTTCTTAAATCAATTTATGTCCAAGTGACCTTTAATACCACAGTTTTTGCATGTTGTGAAAGGAGAACAGTAATTCAATTTGAAATGAGACTTGTATTTAAGCATATTCACATTTTCGGTTTTGGGATTATAACTTATTCCTTGTCTATCAAAACTAGGCATTTTCTTTCCTAACATGACAGTTAGATTTTCTTCTCCTTGAACAAATCTAGCAAGAGATATTTTTAATGAATCTACTTCCTTTTAAAGTTCATTAGTATGAATGGGTTTAGACTGGGATTCATTACTAAAAGCATCAATACATACATCTCGAATTTTTAGTTCATTAGTCAATTTTCCAACCTCATTGTTCAAGTAAGTCACCTTGTTAAAAAGGATTTTGTTATAATTCTCAAGATAATCATTTTTAGCAATCAAAACCTTTTCTTCTTTATATAATTACTCCTTTTAAATTTCCTTCTTTTCATCTATCAAAGAATCAACTTCACACATTAATATATTTGCTAAGTCTTTCAAATATGCATTCTTTTCTTTTAATCTAGCATTTTCTTATTTCAAAGAATTAAAATTCGAAATCTGATACCTCGTTTGATTCACCTTCTATTCCCATGAAGCATACTTGAGCTATCTCATCCTTGGCGTCGACCTCAACCTCAAATTCTTCTTCATCACTCCAAGTGATTAATGCCTTATTTCTCTTATTATCCTTGAAGCCTGTTTTTCCTTTATTCTTTAGTTGAAAATAGTCCTTCTTGAAGTGCCCTAGACGTCCACATTCAAAACACGTCTCTTCAGTTTTCTTTCCTTTGCCTTTATTTGAGTTGAAGATATTCTTTCGTTTATTCTTCCTTTTTAAAAGTCCTTTGAGTCTTCTTAACATCATGGCTATCTCTTCGTCAGAATCATCATCAAGCTCTTCTTCATTTCCTGCATTGAGAGCTAGAACCTTTCTACGAGGAGTTTCCTCCTCATCATCATACCTCTTTAACTGATGTTCATATTCCTCAAGTTCACCAAAAAGGGTTAGTGTATCCATAGTAGATATAGTATAGGAATCTTGAAGAGTAGTAATTTTAGATGCAAACCTCTTGGGCATAGCCCGAAATAACTTACGATTAATCTCACTTTGTGGAATAGATTTGTCCAGTAGATTTAAGGAGTTCAGAAGAACAAGAAACCTTGTTTGAGCCATCTTTATAGTTTCATCTTTCTCGAGTTTGAACATTTCATAATCATGCATGAGCATGCTTAGTTTAACTTCTCGAACTTTTATTTTCCTTCATAACTCACCACTAGAGTATCCCAAATTTCCTTAGCTGTGTTGCATGAGGATACTTTGTCAATCTCGGACTGCACCATGCCGCTTAGTAGAGTATTCATAGCCCTTGAGTCATAGGAGACCATTAAGGTTTCAGTTGAATCCATCTCTAGCAAAGTCGTAAGACCCTAACTTATTATTAATGAAATTAAATTTCCTCTATTTATTATTTTGAAATAGTAAGGGTTGATTTGATTAATGTGGTTAATTATGGGTAAAATACACAAATATTTCAAATAAACAAGTGGTTATAAAATATTCATTATTGTTATGGAATATTCATTTGGTCGTGGAATATTCTTACTGTCGGGGAATATTCGTACGACTGGCGCAGCTTTGTGTGGGCCCCATAACGGAAAGCGATTGTATGAAGAAAACGACAAGTATAAGTTGTTTATAAATAACGGCGTAGTTGTTGCCGTTAATACTGTTGGAATACCAGGTGGTTTAAACACAGTAGCATACGGTATTGCACCAATTATTGATTCTTACTTAAGAAGGCACTACTCAATAATTGTTATAGTAGTTACTGTTCAATATTTTATTTTATTGATTCAGTAATTGCTATGTTGATATTTTATATTATTATTGTTTCAATAATTGTCACTATAAAGTATTTTCATTATCAGATCAATAATTCATAATATTTGAACAATATTATTAGATAACATTATTGGCAATGTCTACAAAGTTCTATCTAAGGAGAGGTTTGGTCACCTAATTGCGCATCAGTAAGGAGAAATCCTTATTGAAAGTCCCCTCTTTCTTGGGAACGACCTGGTTGTCGGTATTGTGATTCTATAATATTATTTGTGAATAATTAATTATTAATTATTATGATAAGAAAAATATTCATTTTATGTGGAAATAGATGGAGAAAATTTTTAATGTGACAATTGTTGAAAATTGACATTTTATATTTTTTGATAAAATAATTCATTTAAATATATTATTATATTTTAATAATATAATAATGATGATAATTTTTACAATGAATGTGGGATATATGAGTATATGAGGAGGAGTATTTTTGTTACTAAAAATATTTAAAACATGTTTTTCATGTTTGTGGACCCCATTTTTTTACTGAAATTTGATTATAGCCTGTAAAATTGCCCGTTTATGGATTTCGGCCAATTTCTGTTTGAAATTTGGAAATACTTCAACTTAAAAAGTTGTAGAGAATGGAATTTCCTATGGAATAGACATAAGGTTCAAATTTTTCAGATAAAAGGGTAATTTATTATGAATAATTGAAGTTTCGAAGTTCCAGAATAATTGAATTTTGAAGTTTGAAATAATTTTTAAAAGAAAAACGTTTTTTACAAGTTAAGTGGGTCTCACATGTGTTATAAATGAGCTGAAATCAGATTTCAAGGATGAGCGTGAAAAATTTGTAATATAATAATATTTTATTAAATTTTTTACTTTGGTATTCTAAGCATTTTCCTATAAATAGGGTGTTTAGGTTAGAATTGAAAATCATACAAAAAACTGAAGTTTTCTCTCTCTATATTATCGAGCGTATTCTTGTGAGTATTTTGATACTTTGAGTGTTGCTATACGGTTCAAGTCCCTTCAGCGTTACATCTGATATTCCAGCCAGAAGTTCTATTCTTTTCGAGGTAAGGGATATTATTTTTTAAAAATGATATTATTTCTTCTAATATCCTTATGCCGGAATATTAGTAAGATTTTTCTTGAGAAATTCTTATCTTTTAGTGTCGGGGTTACTTTTCACGTATACGACACTATTCATGTATACAGGACTATTCACGAATACGGCACTATCCACAGAAAAAATAAATTTTTGATTTTGTCCAAAATATTTATTATGGATACTAGCTTTGATTGTATCCATGTTTTGATCATTCTTGAATTTTACTTCACTATGGTTATTTATGAAGTATTTTTGAACTTGGACTGTTTAAAGTACGAGTTCCTTATTATTTGTTCTTTTATTTCACTGGATTCGTTTTCATTAAAATATTTTTCATTATCCTCAGTCCTAAATGATGGTATTACTGAATATCTTTGGCCTGTAGTGCAAAGATGGGTGATTTTCTTATGAATATCTTTGGCCTGCAGTGCAAAGATGTACAGGTGTTTAGATGAACATGACCAACTGATGAATATTTTTGGCCTGTAGTGCAAAGATGAATATTTGATTCAAGATGAATATTGATTGATGTTACAGGGATAAAATATTGATGATGGACTTTTAAATTCATTGATTATAGTATATTTCATTCTCTACATAACTCATCTATGAATTATTATTTCCGCTGCGAATATTGATCTGAAACTTGTTGTCTATTGTATTTTATCAGATTTTTTTCCTGTTGAAGACTAACGATAACTTGTTCGATATTATCTTAGTCATAATATTCTTTACTGGGCTAGTTAAGTTCACCCTTTTCCTTTTTGTTCCATTTTTCTTCTCATGAGGCGAGAATGTAGCGATTACTAGTCGAGGTATGGAATGAAGGTTTTAGAAAGTTATTTTAGTAGTCCTCACCATTTTTGTAAAATAATATATCAATAATTGTAATGAGGACTTATTTGGGTGTGAATATTGTCTATATGACAATATTTGTATTTAAACTCATAGTTTATGTGTTGTATTAATAAAGTTGTAGTTTTTTCTATACCACGTATTTTGACGACTCAGAATGGATGTTATATACCTATTTTGGGGGCATCACAAAAGTCTTTGGAGTACCGTCATCTTTCCTTGGAATAACTGGTCCATTCTCCACAAACCCACCATTCCCGAGGATCTATTTTAAGGTAGATCCTCATTCGGAATTTCCAGAAGTTGTACTTTTCTGTTCCATGCAGCAGTGGAGGTCTATTGGTTGATTGACCTTCTTGATTGTTGTTTCTGAACTGTGTCATGTCAGAATCTTTCCCTACAAGTCACCTTTAAGACCAAGTAAGTAGAGCCAAGCTCTGATACCAAATGAAATTCAGATATGACACACTTAGAAGGGGGGGTTGAATAAGTGTGGATACAAAATATGAACAATTTAAAAATTTAAACCAAACTATCGAATATATCCTACTATATTAATGAATGTAGCTTGCTGAAAGAATATAGTCTATTGGATTGAATTTTTGTTTAAGAAAATATCGTGGTGATTTTATAAATTTTTATAACAAAATTTCTCTCAAAGAATCAAATAACAAAGTTAATTATCTTGAGTAAAAATAAATTAAAGCAAGTAAAAATAACACCAAGATTTTTTACGTGGTTCAGCTATTACCCTCTATAATAATAGCATACTCCACGTCCAATACCAACTAGTATTAAAGACTCACTTTTATTTCTTTAAAAGACTTTTGTTATAAATCAGATTCTATAAAACTGAATTACAAAAATTCATTTGAGCACTCTTGTTCCTTGTGCACCAATGCACTCCTTAAGCACCTATACTTCCTTGAACCTGTTTGTAAACAAACTTTAATCCACCTGGATTAAATTCCCTTAGACAACGCTTAGTCTAAAAATTAAGATTACAATAATAGAGGTCTAATGATCAAAGCAAATAAATAATTTAACAATGCAAGGCTCAACTAATGAATGCAATGATCAAGTAGAAAAAGTAAAAGATATCACCAATATTATGCCCACGAAAATTGCTGATTATTAATCTGAATATAATAGCACAATAGCTGGAAATATTTCACCGAATAATAAAGTAGCTCTTCAAGTACGTGGTTGCAAAATATTAATTGTAAGTGATGTAAGTGTTGTATTTTCTACTGAAAATAATTCTCCTTTTTATAACCCAGAAAAAAAAACAACCGTTGTGAAATAAAATATTTCTATTGCCAACAGAGTCAAAGAGATAAATGACATTCCAATATTATTCCCGTTAATACCTAAGAAATATAAAAAACCAATTATCTTCAGGTTGTAAAAAAAATTGTTGGACTCTTTCAAAAAAAACTGTTTCAAGTAGGTAACGTTTCAGGTTGAGACTTTTCAAATTCCTATAGCATTTAAAGCATGCCGCCCATATATATAGCACTAATATAGGAAGAGTATGAAACAACCTTTTTCAAGATAACGATTACCTTATATTTCCAAGACACTTATCCCACTTTTTTAGAAAGTACTCATATCTCTGTCAACCCACTTCAACAACTTTTTAATTTCCAACATATAAATTTTTCACACGCATTATATTATAACATCAGTACACATGAAAAATTAACATAATTCGGGAAATACTCTCTATACATGCATATATAATTACTTAGCCATGCACATGCATATAAATACGTACTAACTTAGCAATGTAACATAATTAGGTATGCTAAACATATTTAATTCAATGCAAAAATAATATGTCCTAGAGCCTTG
Source organism: Panax japonicus (assembly GCA_020205505.1). NCBI lineage: Eukaryota > Viridiplantae > Streptophyta > Magnoliopsida > Apiales > Araliaceae > Panax > Panax japonicus. The sequence continues at coordinate 33,599,926 of CM035098.1, forward strand.
TATTGAAAAATTAAATATTTGCAATGACCTTACATATTTTTCTTAAGACTCAAATCTTCAAAGTCTCTTGACAGCAATTCTTTCATTAATTTCCTGAAATTTCACAATAAACACATTAGTCCATATAATCAAGTCATCATCAAAACAAAAAGGTTAGAATATGATCAAACCAATAGAATACAATAGACAACAAGTTTTAGATCAACAAATGCAGCGGAAATAAGCAATCCATTAGAAGAGTTAAGTAGAGCATAAAATCTACTATCTTTTATGATTTTAAAAGTTTTTCATCAACTTTATCGCTAAGACTCAGCTTAATAAATAAAATTGAATCATCCCTGCACCACGACCAAGGATATTCATTAAATCATCAATGGTCATGACTATACCGAATAATCCCTGGTCATAATCATACCAAAAACTGTCCATCAATGCACTACAGGCCACCGAGGGCTTTCACCACATCATTCGTCACATTATGGTCATGATTATACCGAATAATCTCTGGTCATAATCATACCAAGTCCATCTATGCACATAAGCCAAAGATGACTTTCATCACAATATAAGCATGAGGACGATGACAATGACATAATAATTCAAATAAAACAAGTTTAAGGATAAATTTTAAAGATTTATAATTTAATTTATCCAGAAATCCATAACGTCCAAATTGTCAATATGATACTGATTTGTGGAATAAAATTCAAGAATAATATTCATGTACCAAAAATAATTTTGACAGAAAAGAAATATATTTCTCGGGTGAATAGTACCCCGTAAATAGTACTTCGGGAATAGTACCCCGACACGAAAAGTGTCCCAAATACCCGAGTGAATGATACTAGAGTCAATAGTAATTGGGTGAATAGTAACTCGTGAATATTACTCTAGCATGAAAAGTGCCCCGAATACTCGAGTGAATAATACTAGAGTGAATAGTAATCAGGTGAATAGTAACTCATAACAGAAAAATACCAAAGAAAACGATATTTCATGACGAGAACAAAAGAAATGATATCCCAGATGAATATAATAAATACTACAGAAACCATGCAAATAGATTTTCATCCTCCCCATGCGGTTTATTACACAAGAGACGAGTTCATTTTCACAATTTCAATCTAAAGAATAAATGGAAGGATAATTCACCACGCTGTCGGTGGAATTCCACATTAGACAGGATTTAATGTTCAACAGATAATCAAGACTGGAATAACGAAGATTCACCATGAATGCGTAGACCTGCACAGATAGGTATTCCAATAAGAAATAATAAAATGACCAGGTCATTCGTATACCCACACAAACAGTGATTTTCCAACAAAATAATAAGACGTAACCAGTCATGCGTAATCCCCACAACAAATATTCAAATAGAATAAGAAATAATGTACCGCATCATTGTAAATCCACACAGACAAAATAATCCAACAAGAATTAAAGAGTAGAATAAAAAAAGAATTTCATCATGTATGCGGTACTTCGCATAGACAGGTTATTCCAATATAATAATAAAGAATGGAATAACAGAAGAATTTCACCATGTATGCGGTACTTCGCATAGACAGGTTATTCCAACATAATAATAATGAATGGAATAACAGAAGCTCTCTTCATGAATAAGAAAGAAATAATACCCCTTACCTCAAAAGAAGACTGAATACTGGAATAGTGAGGTAGCAGACTTCTCTTCTTCTTTCTCTCTATAGTTTCTCTATATAATAATTGGTCTATAGCTTTAGTGAATTGGTAAAAAATAATGAAGGAATGAGCTTCTATTTATAGAAAAATATAGTTTTGATAATTACACATTTTCGGGCTTGAAATATTACAGTATAATACCTTCCTCTTTTCCTTCATTTTTAATTTAGTCCTGCAAGTATTATCAAAATTGTACCATCTCCCCTAATAGTAAATCATGTGAATCAATAGTAAATCATGTGAAAATATGAATTACAGTATAGTACCTCCATCTATACCTCCATTTTTAACTTAGTCATGCAAGTAATATCAATCTTGCACCAACTCCCCTAGTAGTAAATGAATGTGAATCAATAGTACAGAAATGTGAACAAATAGTTATAAGCATGTGAATTAATAGCAATTAATTGCTCATTTATCCGATTAATTACTCAATTTGTCAATATAACCTCCAGACATCAATTATTATCGAAATAAATGTCGATTTCTAATAACACTAATAATCCCAACACAGTGGAACTATCAATTTCATCTTTAATCAACATAAACTTATTCATCATTAATATTATAACTCAGAATATTTAACAACCAGGTCGTTCCCAGGAAAGAGGGGGCATTCAGATAAGGATTTCTCCTTATTGGCGCGCAATTAGATTATCTAACCTCTCCTTGACAGAACTTCTAGACATTGTTAATATTGCAAATAATAATATGAATAACTTTTTCGTCTCAATTATTAATTTATTAATATAACATATTATACAGATTATACTATGACAATAATTGAATCAATAATATGAGAGATATGATGCAACAATTACTGTAGCAATAATTGAGTATAACTGAGTGACTTCCTTACGTAAGCTTCAATAATCAATACTGTGTGCTACTATGCAACCAAGCGTATTACTGTACTTTTATCACCATTATTTTATGAAAACTTTCTTACTTTGAAAATTTTCAAATATCACCCTTAACTTTAACATTTTATCAATTTAACTATTTACTAAAATAGAAAAAATTGAATACTTTTATTTCATAAAATATGGTATCTCACAGGGACCGCCAAACTTAGCTTCGTATGGCAAGTAAATAGCCAAATGCTCCATTGAATCAAAAAACGATGGAGAGAGGATCATTTCTAACTCGCACATTATTTCCACTATCTGCCTCTCCATTTTATCTATGTCTTTGAGCTGGAGCTCCTGTCAAGCATATATCTCTGAAGAAATTAGAAAGCTCTATCAGTGCTTCAACCACACGTTTTGGTAACAAGTCGATAAATACCACAAGGATCAACTTCTACTGGAATACGTGACAATCATGACTTTTGAGACCCCAAAACTTCAGCTCTTCATCTTTACAACACCTTGCTATATTCGAAGAATATCCATCTGGGAGCTCCAGTCCACTGATCCAATTACATATCAATATCAACGTTTCCATGGTCAAAGTATATTCAGCTTTAGGCGTTACCGTCTTGCTACCCTCCTGATATAGCCACAGATCTTCCCTAATGTTCATTTCTACCAAATCAAGTCTCGACTTGTTGTTGTCCTTTGTTCTACCACTAGCATCTAGGACTGTATAAAAAATGTTATCAAATACATTCTTCTCAGTATGCATAGGATCTAAACAATGACAGATGTAGAGTGTAGCCTAATAAGGCAGGTCAAAGAACAAGGATCTGTGTGTCCAGTTGTGAACCTTGCCGTAACCATAAGCTTGCTCCAATCTGTGATTCTTTCTTGGAGGTGGAAACTTCAAACGACTAATCCAACTCAACAATGCTGACCCAGAAAGACGGCCAGGTACTTGATGTTTCTCTATTTTTTGATTGAATTACCTACTCATCTGTCGATAACGATGTTCAATCGGCAAAAAATGTTTGGATGTTGCAAAGAAACTCATTTCCCCCCGTGTTTGAGCCGCATAGCGTTAACTGACCCCATGCACACGGGACATGACAAGCCCCGTGAGTCGACCATCCACTGATCATTCTTAGCGTCGGGAAGTCGTTTATTATGCATAGTAAAGATGCCCTCATGTCAAAGTTCTGCTTAAGAGATACATCATAAGTTTGAACCCTTTTTCCCACAACATCTTTAACTCATCAACTAGGAGCCTGTGGTATACATTGATGTCTTTACTCGGACTCTTATCACTCGGAATCAGTAAAGGCATGAACATATAGGGATCTTTCATTCACATCGAAGGCGGGAGGTTATACACCACAATAATCACCGGCCAAGTTGAGTAGGGCTTTGTGTAAGGCCCGTTAAACGGATTAAACCCATCCGTAGCAAGTCCAAGCCTAACATTGCGAACCTCTTCAGCAAACGAGGGGTACTTGTTATCAAAACTTTTCCACTCAAGCCCATCTGCCGGGTGCGTCAGTTAACCTTCAATTATGTCCCCGTGTAGAGTGCCACCTCATATCCTCGGTGGTATGTGTTAACATGAACAACCGCTGAAGCCTCGAGGCAATGGGAAAGTAACGTAAGATCTTTCTCGGCACGTCTTTTCCCTTTTTCTTGCGTTGTTCACAGTATCTACTTGTACCACAAATATCACATGATCTTTTATCTTTATTGACATCACCGTAATACAACATACAGTCATTCTCACAAGCATCAATCTTCTCATACCCTAGATTGAGTATTTTGACCATTTTCTTCACATCATAGTACGACTCCGGTAACTTATTGCCTGCAGGTAAGCACTCCTTCACAATGCTTAACAGTTCATGTGACGACCCGAGAATTTAGAACATTTATTAAAATCTTAAATGAATGATTTAAGGTCAAATAATTGACCTAGACAGAAAATAAGTGTATGCGTTTGATATTTTTGGGAAGGTATTTTGAAGATTTAAAAATTCTATGAAGGATTTAGGTGAATTTTTCAGGATTAAGTGTATATGGGAATATGTTCTGTGTTTATGGTTATGTATGTGTTTAGAATGTGGTTAAGGGTCAAGGGTTGACCAGATAAATTTTATCAGTGTCAAACCCTATGTATATATATTAAGAACGTTAACGTTAAATTAGAAAATCCTAATGATTGATAAGAAATCCTAGAAACCGGTTCTTGAAACCCTAAGTTCAGTTCCGGGAGTTTAAAACCCTAATTAAAAAATTTAAAACCCTAGATTGGGAATGCAAATAGTGGTATAAGGTTTAAATGTTAATAAATTATAATTTAATTAGGGAAAACCCTAATGAATTACTTGAAACCCTAATTGACCATTAGAAAACCCTAATACAAGATCTAAAAACCCTAATTTCAGATTCTGGGAATTTGAAACCCTAATCTGGGAATTTCAAGGATAATTATAATGCTTAAGTGATATTAATTATGATATTAATTAGGGTAAAGTTTTATTAATTAGCAAACCCTAATTTCAAATTTTAAATCCCTAATTGTTTTGTCAAAAACCCTAATGCACAATTGTGGATTTCATTCCTAAATTAGCATTATTAATTTGGAAAATATTAATCCTAATTTGTTTAAGTCCTAATGTAATTAGGAAATTATAATATAATTAGGAAGCCCTAATTATAACATAGAAATCATGATTTTTTATTTTAAAATTTAATTAGAAAATCTTAGAATTTTAATTTGCTAAAATTTTTAGGGCTAAAACATAAACCCTAAGGGTTAAACCCTAACCTAAAGTGCTAAACCCTAAACCCTAAGGGTTTGTATCAAATGACCAATCTATAAATAAAATGGTATGGAAATGACTATAATGTCATTTTGTATTTTATTTTATGAAGTTGGTATGTAGGTTTTGACTCTAGGTGAGTTGTTCACCAAAACCTAGCCTAGCCATGTGACTAATTTAGTCTATATCTGCCATTTAACTTGCTAGATACATTGTATCCTATCATTTATATGGATTAAAAGGAGAGAAAAGGCTCACTTTCATTTCATTTTTTTCTCCTAAGCTCTTCTCTCTCTAAATCCGAAATTATAGAGTGAGAGGGAGTGTAAATCAAATCCAAGATCATGTAATAACAAGCCAAGATCAGATTATCAAGGATCAGTTCTTGAATCAAAGCTTAAAAGGTATAAAAACCCTAACTTAAAAAATCCGTAGATCTGATGTTTGAAGATGTAATTTTTTTGCTAGATATGTGTTAGAGGGTGTCATTTGATGATCTGGGTCGATAAAACTTAGATCCATATCATTTTGATGCTTGAAATTGAAGATTTCTTAAATCTGGAAATCTGGAAAATTAGTGTCTGACAGTCAAATGTCAGACCTCATAGATCGGTGTCTGTATTTGTTTTTGTGTTTTAACTATTTGTATTGGTAGTATGTTATGTGGTCTTTACTCTGAAACTAGAATCAAGTCCATATCTGGTGTAGATCGAGAGTTATTGTGGGTCAAAACGCGTTGACCGTTCACGAAATATGGTTTCTGGGTAACCCAGAAACCCAGATTTTTCTGACAATGATTTTTCAGGCCTTGAATCTTGCTTCTGTTAAGTTCTTTGGTCATGTTGTTGCTTTAAGGTTGTAGTCTGACATGAGATCGACATTTACAAGCCATTATCTTACTCAGATCTTGCTCAGAATCAAAACTATTGGGGGTCAAACCACCATTGACCGAACTGCTCAAGAACATTTCTGGGTTTTCCAGAATAGTTGTTGAGGCCTAGTTTGACTGACCTAAATCTTATTGTTTTAATGTTGATAAGTTAATACAATTATTAGTTGTTGTACTATGATATGTGATCTACATATATGAACCGTTAGATCATACAAAATAGACCCAGGATGCAAACTACAAGGATTCAAAGTAGCACCTTTGGCACTGTTTGAATTTTTGGGCAGCCCAAAAATTCAAAAACATGTCTGACAAGAGGTTCTGAAGATTTAATCTTGCGGCTAGGATGTGTATTGGACATGGAAATTATGTAGAGTTGTATTACTATATCAGTACTACAACATTAACCCAAATTTCAACCCAAAAACATGAAGATCACAAATTTATCAGTGGTCAAAGTAAGCCCCACGATGATTGACATGAAGATCTGGGCAGGCTCAAGAACATCCCAAGAACACCATTAGCGACGGTTTTGTCGCCTATGGTACCTTTTAGCGACAGTTTACTTTAAAAATGAATAAATTAAATAAATAAATAGAAATAAATAGTTATTAATTAAAAAAATACATAATAAATTATGAAAAATTATTTTAAAGCCTGAAAAATAGTTTTTAATTATTTTGGGTATATTTTAAAAATATTTAATATTTTTGGAATATAAAAGGAATTTATTTATTTAATTATTAAATTAAATAAAGTATTTAAAAATCCTTTTAATTCATGAAAAATCATGAAAAATTATATTATGGTGTTAGAAAATATTTTAAGTTATTTTGGATGACTTTTAATATTTTGTGATGAATTTCAATATTAATTTATTATTAATGGTAATTAATTTATTTAATAAATATATTAAATAAATTATGGAAAAATAAAATTAAATCTTTAAAAATTATATAAAAATAATTTAAGTGTTATAAAAATATTTGAAGTTATAAAGTATAACATTTAATATTTTGTCATGAAAATATTAATATTTTAATATTAATATCAGTTATCGTATTGGATTTAAGTGTTTAAAAATCATATAAATATGATTTTAAGGTATTAAAAACACTTTGATAAATTATAATTATATTATAATATTATGTTATCATTTTCATTAATATTTAATAATAAATAAATATTAATGATTAAGGAATTAAGTGGTATTTAATTCATTTAAATACGATATAAGTGATTGAAATTTTTGATAAATGATATTAATTATCTGAAAATTATTACAAGTCTATGAAAATTATTTTGACTGATAATATGATTATCTAAGATATTTTTTAGTGTTTAGGCAGAGTTTAATTGAACTTAAACTCGATATTTTTTCGACTAGACCGTCGAGATGATAGAATTGTGTCGGTTTCAACTCAGACTTAAATAGTTTGACTTGATGCCAAGTCTTATGTGTATTGTAGACTGATAGGATTATGTGCTATGTGTTTAGGTTATTCTATGTGTATATATATAATAGTATTATATTGTGATGATATTATTCTAATATTGGAGATCTATATTACTAATATTAGGTCTTCGGATAAAGCGTTATAAATTGGGTAGCGGTTATCAACGGTTCAGGCAAGTTTTACTTAACTCTACTAAGAGTTTTTTCATTCAGATATGCTTATGGTTAATCATTGCTAATTTCCATGGATAATTGTACTCTATACATATTGCATGTATAAGTCAGGTATCAAAGGCTGATCACCTTCGTTACTAGTTGGTCCAGATATATTTGTTCATGTTCAATACTTGTGCAGTCAAAAGTTTTGTTCGTGCTAGTTCTCAATTATATTGATGAATTATAGCCAGCTTATTATTCAGATTCTTTCAATCATGATATATCCTTAAATTGTATTTAAACTTGCTGGGCAACTTTCATGCTCACCCTTGCTATATCATGATAAACATTGCAGATAAGGCGAATGCGTTCGGACAGCTTATGATAAAATGTGCAGTTAGTTTGTAATAGTATTGTTGGATAATAATGGTATATGTTAGATAGTTTAAGATTTGTGTATAAGTTAAGGTTACTCAATTTTGGGGAATAGTGTGTAAAGTGTACTGTATAAACAATTTATGTTTATATCTTCCGCAATAGTGATAGTTTGATTGAACCGATTCCGTGGTGATTTGGGACTCGGATTTGGGGCTGTCACAGTTGGTATCAAAGCTGTTGGTTATGAAGTTTAGGTAGGAATACCTGAGACCAATAACCGCAGTTACTAGGATAATATCTAACTCACATAGAGTTAGTTGATCGGTAAGATTCAAAGACGAATCTCGGCGAGTTGTTAAGATACATAGTTCCCTAACTCTGATAATAAAGTTAAACAGTAGTGGTGAATAGTTGGATTCTAAAGGACTGAAGGTGCAGGGATAGGAGATCATAAAACAAAACGATCGTAGTATAGAAATGAATCGTAATATATACGATGAGATCACCCCGTGATCTAATAAGTTGATAGGTGGGAGAAGAATCAATCTAATGATTGAAAAGAAAAAGTTTAAGGCAAGATTGCTGTATGACAGTTGTACTATGAATTCGTACAGATTCAGGAAAGGATACGGATTAAATGAAATTCGTATTGAGAAGGGTGTTAAGATTAATTGGGGATTTCAATTGAGGACTCATGTCGACAGCTGAGTTTTATGATTCTTTGTATGGGCGGGGAATTGTACTTGGTGTAAAAACTACTTAGTTTCTGACATTGATAATCATTGAAATGTTGTGTCGCGCTATTTGTTATATGCATGTTAAGAGGGTGATTCCTTTCTCAAGTGTATAACAGATAGACTGGGTTATAGGTAGAGAATATAGGATTAAGTACGAGTTCTTAAAACTCATACTTATGTGACATTCTTGACTTATAGTTACATGAAATGTTTATGAACCCCTCAGCGAATGGATGCCAAAGGTCTGACTAGGGTAAGTTCTTAAACTCATATAATTGTGTCCAAGTTTATGGACTCATAAGTGTGGTTTGACGAACTGGGTATAGTTGTGTGTGAATGGAGAATTGAGGATTATAGGAACAGATAGATTGTTAAGCAAATTATTATTAGTGGAGGCATTAGGTTTTCCTAAACTCCTAGCTATGCTAAACTTCAAAATTTTGACATCAAGTTAAATACGCACTATGTGCTTTTAAAAAAAATGTAGACTCGTAATCATTTTTGAAACAGTTTAAAGTACAGTTTAAGCTATTTATTTCAGCTAGACGCAAATGATTTGAAATATTAAAATATATTTTATTTATCACTCATGTATCATGTAACATGGTGCAGAGATGATAAAAATGTGATGGAGTTGTAAATACAGGAATACTTAGTGTGAATTTGATCTAAAATCGCTATTCCACTGTTGTATGATGTGTTATGACGAAGTCATACAATGACGGCATCCTCAAACGGACTGTTAATACAGTACGACATCATGACCTCATTCTCAAAAAAAAATTCAAAAATTTTAATTTACCAACGGGGTTTGGCTACACCTAAATAATTCGATTGAATTGAATTATTGATATGAGTCTACGCTATTCAATTCAGCTAGACTAATGTTTATGAAAACTCTAAGTGTTCATTGAAAGGAAATTTCTCGAATCAAATTGTTTTGGTGCGAAATCCTATGATAAGACTAAGGTGAACTATGTTGTTTGGATAAATAATCCAATCGAGTAGTGTAAATATTCTTTAAACATGATTAATACGTTATGCATGACGTAAGAGTACGATATGCTAATCACCTAAAGTACTAGCAACGGTAGTTTACCTTCTTTGTGATTGGAAACCTACCAAGTAAAGTAAAGTTTTGCGGTATGAATACCGTTAAAATGATGTGTTCATGGTCTATATGACTCCTCAACATAATTTGAAAACTTTTACTATTGTGAGTGGTGTATTGCGTAGCATGTGATGATGTGTGAATGGTGTAAGCAATACGGTGTAAGGTGTAAGGTGAATTTCGGGGACGAAATTCTTAGAAGAAGAGGTGAATGTGACGACCCGAGAATTTAGAAAATATATTAAAATCTTAAATGAATGATTTAAGGTCAAATAATAGACCTAGACATAAAATAAGTGTATGTGTTTGATATTTTTGGAAGGAATTTTGAAGATTTCAAAATTCTGTGAAGGATATAGGTGAATTTTTCAGGATTAAGTGTATATGGGAATGTGTTATGTGTTTTTGGTTATGTATGTGTTTAAAATGTGGTTAAGGGTTAACGGTTGACCAGATAAATTTTATCAGTGAAAAACCCTATGTATATATATTAAGAACGTCAACGTTAAATTAGAAAATCCTAATGATTGATAAGAAACCCTAGAAACCGGTTCTTGAAACCCTAAGTTCAGTTCCGGGAATTTAAAATCCAAATTCAAAAATTTAAAACACTAGATTGGAAATGCAAATACTAGTATAAGGTTTAAATGTTAATAAATTATAATTTAATTACGGAAAATCCTAATGAATTACTTCAAACCCTAATTGACCATTAGAAAACCCTAATACCAGATCTAAAAACCCTAATTTCAGATTCTGGGAATTTGAAACCCTAATCTAGGAATTTCAAGGATAATTATAATGTTTAGGTGCTATTAATTATGATATTAATTAGGGTAAAGCTTAATTAATTAGCAAACCCAAATTTCAAATTTTAAACCCTAACTGTTCCGTCAGAAACCCCAATACACAATTGTGGATTTAATTGCTAAATTAGCACTATTAATTACGAAAATATTAATCATAATTTGTTTAAGCCCTAATTTAATTAGGAAATTATAATATAATTAGGAAGACCTAATTATAACATAGAAATCATGATTTTTTATTTTAAAATTTAATTAGAAAATCATTAGAATTTTATTTGCTAAAATCTTTAGGGCTAAAACCTAAACCCTAAGGTTAAACCCTAAACCCTAAAGTGCTAAACCCTAAACCCTAAGGGTTTGTATCGAATGACCAATCTAGAAATAAAATGGTATAGAAATGACTATAATGCCCTTTTGTATTTTATTTTATGAAGTTGGTATGTAGGTTTTGACTCTAGGTGAGTTGTTCACCAAAACCTAGCCTAGCCATGTGACTAATTTTGTTTATATCTGCCATTTAACTTGCTAGATACATTGTATCCTATCATTTATATGGATTAAAAGGAGAGAAATGGCTCACTTTCGTTTCATTTTTTTCTCCTAAGCTCTTCTCTCTCTAAATCAAAAATTATAGAGTGAGAGGGAGTGTAAATCAAATCCAAGATCACGTAATAAAAAGCCAAGATCAGATTATCAAGGATCGGTTCTTGAATCAAAGCTTAAAAGGTATAAAAACCCTAACTTTGAAATCCTTAGATCTGATGTTTGAAGATGTAATTGTTTTGCTAGATATGTGTTAGAGGGTGTCATTTGATGACCTGGGTCGATAAAACTTAGATCCATATCATTTTGATGCTCGGAATTGAAGATTTCTTAAATCTAGAAATCTGGAAAATTAGTGTCTGACAGTCAAATGTCAGACCTCATAGATCGGTGTCTGTTATTTGTTTTTGTGTTTTAACTATTTGTATTGGTAGTATGTTATGCGGTCTTTACTCTGAAACTCGAATCAAGTCCATATCTGGTGTAGATCGAGAGTTATTGTTGGTCAAAACTCGTTGACCGTTCACGAAATCTGGTTTCTGAGTAACCCAGAAACCCAGATTTTTCTGACAATGATTTTTCAGGCCTTGAATCTTGCTTCTGTTAAGTTCTTTGGTCATGTTGTTGCTTTAAGGTTGTAGTCTGACATGAGATCTACATTTCCAAGCCATTATCTTACTCAAATCTTGCTCAGAATCAAAACTATTAGTGGTCAAACCACCATTGATCGAACTGCTCAAGAACATTTCTGGGTTTTCCAGAAATGTTCAAGAACAGTTGTTGAGGCCTAGTTTGATCGACCTAGATCTTATTATTTTAATGTTGATAAGTTGATACGATTATTAGTTGTTGTATTATGATATGTGATCTACATATATGAACCGTTAGATCATACAAAATAGACCCAGAATGCAAACTACAATGATTCAAAGTAGCACCTTTGGCACTGTTTGAATTTTTGGGCAGCCCAGAAATTCAAGAACGTGTCTGACAAGAGGTTCTGAAGCTTTAATCATGCTGCTAGGATGTGTATTGGACATGGAAATTATGTAGAGTTGTAGTACTATATCAATACTACAACATTAACCCAAATTTTACCCCGAAAACATGAAGATCACAAATTTAGCAGTGGTCAAAGTAAGCCCTACGATGACTGACATGAAGATTTGGGCAGGCTCAAGAACATTCCAAGAACACCATTAGCGACGGTTTTGTCGCCTATGGTACCTTTTAGCAACAATTTACTTAAAAATGAATAAATTAAATAAATAAATAGAAATAAATAGTTTTTAATTAAAAACAAATACATAATAAATTATGAAAAATAGTTTTTAATTATTTTGAGTATATTTTAAAAATATTTAATATTTTTGGAATATAAAATGAATTTATTTATTTAATTATTATATTAAATAAATTATTTAAAAATGATTTTAATTCATGAAAAACTATATTATGGTGTTAGAAAATATTTTAAGTTATTTTTGATGACTTTTAATATTTTGTTATGAATTTCATTAATAATTTATTATTAATGGTTATTAATTTATTTAATAAATAAATTAAATAAATTATGGAAAAATAAAATTAATGCTTTAAAAATTATATGAAAATATTTGAAGTGTTATAAAAATATTTGAAGTTATAATGTATAACGTTTTATATTTTGTCATGAAAATATTAATATTTTAATATTAATATCAGTTATCGTATTTGATTTAAGTGATTAAAAATCATATAAATATGATTTTAAGGTATTAAAAATACTTTGATAAATTATAATTATATTTTAATATTATGTTATGATTTTCATTAATATTTAATAATAAATAAATATTAATGATTAAGGAATTATGTGGTATTTAATTCATTTAAATACGATATAAGTGATTGAAAATTTTGATAAATGATATTAATTATCTGAAAATTATTACAAGTCTATGAAAATTATTTTGATTGATAATATGATTATCTAAGATATTGTTTAGTGTTTAGGCAGAGTTTAATTGAACTTAAACTTGATATTTATTCGACGAGACCGTCGGGATGATAGAATTGTGTCGATTTCAACTCAGACTTAAATAGTTTGACTTGATGCCAAGTCTTATGTGTATTGCAGACTGATGGGATTATGTGCTATGTGTTTAGGTTATTCTATGTGTATATATATAATAGTATTATATTGTGACGATATTATTCTAATATTAGAGATCTATATTACTAATATTAGATCTTCGGATAAAGCGTTATAAATTGAGTAGCGGTAATAAACGGTTCAGACAATTTTTACTTAACTCTACTAAGAGTTGTTTCATACAGATATACTTATGGTTAATCATTGCTGATTGCCATAGATAATTGTACTCTGTACATATTGCATGTATAAGTCAGGTATGAAAGGCTGATCACCTTCATTACCAATTGGTCCAGATATATTTATTCATGTTCAATACTTGTTCAGTCAAAAGTTTTGTTCGTGCTAGTTCTCAATTATATTGATGAATTATAGCCAGCTTATTATTCAGATTCTTTCAATCATGATATATCCTTAAATTATATTTAAACTTGCTGGGCAACTTTCATGCTCACCCTTACTATATCATGATAAACATTGCAGATAAGGCGAATGCGTTCGAATACAAAAAAAAGGTTAATGTCAAGTTCAGCTTGGGATAAAATGTGCAGTTAGTTTGTAATAGTATTGTTGGATAATAATGATATATGTTAGATAGTTTATGATTTGTGTATAAGTTAAGGTTACTCAATTTTGAGGAATAGTGTGTAAAGTGTACTGTATAAACAATTTATGTTTATATATTCCGCAATAGTGATAGAATGATTGAACCGAATCCGTGGTGATTTGGGACCCAGATTTGGCGCTGTCACAGTTGGTATCAAAGCTATTGGTTATGAAGCTTAGGTACGAATACCTGAGACCAATAACCGCAGTGACTAGGATAATATCTAACTCATATAGAGTTAGTTGATCGGTAAGATTCAAAGACAAATCTTGATGAGTTGTTAAGACACAAAGTTCCCTAACTCTTATAATAAAGTTAAACAGTAGTTGTGAATAGGTGGATTCTAAAGGACTAAAGGTGCAGGGATAGGAGATCGTAAAACAAAACGATCATAGTATAGAAATGAATCGTAATATATACGATGAGATCACCCCGTGATCTGATAAGTTGATAGCTGGGAGAAGAATCAATCTAATGATTGAAAAAAAAAGTTTACAGCAAGATTGCTGTGTGACAGTTGTACTATGAATTGGTACAGATTCAGGAAAGGATACGTATTAAATGAAATTCGTATTGAGAAGGGTGTTAAGATTAGGTGGGGATTTCAATTGAGGACTCATGTCGACAGTTGAGTTGTATGATTCCTTGTATGGGTGGGGAATTATACTTAATGTAAAAACTACTTAGTTTCTGACATTGATAATCATTGAAATGTTGTGTCGCGCTATTTTCTATATGCATGTTAAGAGGGTGATTCCTTTGTTAGGTGTATAACAGATAGATAGTTCATAGGTAGAGAATATAGGATTAAGTACGAGTTCTTAAAACTCATACTTATGTGACATTCTGGACTTATAGTTATATGAAATATTTATGAACCCCTCAGCGAATGGACGCCAAAGGTCTGACTAGGGTAAGTTCTTAAACTCATATAATTGTGGCCAAGTTTATGGGCTCATAAGTGTGGTTTGACGAACTGGGTATAGTTGTGTGTGAATGGAGAATTGAGGATTATAGGAACAGATAGATTGTTAAGCAAATAATTATTAATGGAGGCATTAGGTTTTCCTAAACTCCTAGTTATGCTAAACTTCAAAATTTTGACATCAAGTTAAATACGCACTATGTGCTTTTAAAAAAATGTAGACTCATAATCATTTTTGAAACGGTTTAAAGTACAGTTTATGCTACTTATTTCAGCTAGACGCAAATGATTTGAAATATCAAAATATATTTTATTTATCACTCATGTATCATGTAACCTGGTGCAAAGATGATAAAAATGTGATGGAGTTGTAAATACAGGAATACTTAGTGTGAATTTGATCTAAAATCGCTATTCCACTATTGTATGATGTGTTATGACGAAGTCGTACAATGACGGCATCCTCAAACGGACTGTTAACACAGTACGACATCATGACGTCATTCTCAAAAATATTTTCAAAAATTTTAATTTGCCAATGGGGTTTGGCTACACCTAAATAATTCGATTGAATTGAATTATTGATATCAGTCTACGTTATTCGATTCAGCTAGACTAATGTTTATGCAAACTCAAAATGTTCTTTGAAAGAAATTTCCTAAACCAAATTGTTTTGGTGAGGAATCATATGATAAGACTGAGGTGAACAATGTTGGTTGGATAAATAATCCAATTGAGTAGCGTAAATATTCGCTAAACATGATTAATACGTTATGCATGACGTAAGAGTACGATAGGCTAATCACTTAAAGTACTAGCAACGGTAGTTTACCTTCTTTGTGATTGTAAACCTACCAAGTAAAGTAAAGTTTTGCGGTATGAATACTGTTAAAACTAGGTGTTCATGGTCTATATGACCCCTCAGCATAATTTGAAAACTTTTGCTATTGTGAGTGGTGTATTGGGTAGCATGTGATGATATGTGAATGGTGTAAGCAGTACGGTGTAAGGTGTAAGGTGAATTTCGGGGACGAAATTCTTAGAAGAATGGGTGAATGTGACGACCCGAGAATTTAGAAAATTTATTAAAATCTTAAATGAATGATTTAAGGTCAAATAATAGGTCTAGACAAAAAATAAGTGTATGCGTTTGATATTTTTGGGAAGGAATTTTGAAGATTTCAAAATTCTGTGAAGGATTTAGGAGAAATTTTCAGGATTAAGTGTATATGGGAATATATTCTGTGTTTATGGTTATATATGTGTTTAGAATGTGGTTAAGGGTCAACGGTTGACCAGATAAATTTTATCAGTGTCAAAACCTATGTATATATATTAAGAACGTCGACGTTAAATTAGAAAATCCTAATGATTGATATAGAACCCTAGAAACCGGTTCTTGAAACCCTAAGTTCAGTTCTGGAGATTTAAAACCCTAATTCAAAATTTTAAAACCCTAGATTGGGAATGCAAATACTGGTATAAGGTTTAAATGTTAATAAATTATAATTAATTAGGAAAAACACTAATGAATTACTTGAAACCCTAATTGACCATTAGAAAACCCTAATACCAGATCTAAAAACCCTAATTTTAGATTCTGGGAATTTGAAACCCTAATCTAGGAATTTCAAGGATAATTATAATGCTTAAGTGCTATTAATTATGATATCAATTAGGGTAAAGCTTAATTAATTAGCAAACCCTAATTTCAAATTTTAAACCCTAATTGTTCCATAAAATACCCTAATGCACAATTATGGATTTAATTGCTAAATTAGCAATATTAATTAGGAAAATATTAATGCTAAATTTTTTAAGTCCTAATGTAATTAGGAAATTATAATATAATTAGGAAGCCCTAATTATAACTTAGAAATCATGATTTTTTATTTTAAAATTAATTAGAAAATCATAGAATTTTAATTTGCTAAAATTTTTAGGGCTAAAACCTAAACCCTAAGTGTTAAACCCTAAACCCTAAAGTGCTAAACCCTAAACCCTAAGGGTTTGTATCAAATGACCAATATAGAAATAGAATGGTATGGAAATGACTATAATGCCCTTTTGTATTTTATTTTATGAAGTTGGTATATAGGTTTTGACTCTTGCTGAGTTGTTCACCAAAACCTAGCCTAGCCACGTGACTAATTTAGTCTATATCTGCCATTTAACTTGCTAGATACATTGTATCATATCATTTATATGGATTAAAAGGAGAGAAAAGGCTCACTTTCATTTCATTTTTTTCTCCTAAGCTCTTATCTCTCTAAATCCAAAATTATAGAGTGAGAGGGAGTGTAAATCAAATCCAATATCATGTAATTACAAGCCAAGATCATATTATCAAGGATCTGTTCTTGAATCAAAGCTTAAAAGGTTAAAAACCCTAACTTAGAAATCGTTAGATCTGATGTTTGAAGATGTAATTTTTTTTGCTAGATATGTGTTAGAGGTTGTCATTTGATGATATGGGTCGATAAAACTTCGATCCATATCATTTTTATGCTCGAAATTGAAGATTTCTTAAATCTAGAAATCTAGAAAATTAGTGACTGACAGTCAAATGTCAGACCTCATAGATCGGTGTCTGTTATTTGTTTTTGTATTTTAACTATTTGTATTGGTAGTATGTTATGCGGTCTTTACTCTGAAACTCGAATCAAGTTCATATCTAGTGTATATCGAGAGTTATTGTTGGTCAAAACTCGTTGACCGTTCACGAAATCTGGTTTCTGGGTAACCCAAAAACCCAGATTTTTCTGACAAAGATTTTTCAGGCCTTGAATCTTGCTTCTGTTAAGTTCTTTGGTCATGTTGTTGCTTTAAGGTTGTAGTCTGACATGAGATCTACATTTCCAAGCCATTATCTTACTCAAATCTTGCTCAGAATCAAAACTATTGGTGGTCAAACCACCATTGATCGAACTGCTCAATAACATTTCTTGGTTTTCCAGAAATGTTCAAGAACAGTTGTTGAGGCCTAGTTTGATCGACCTAGATCTTATTATTTTAATTTTGATAAGTTGATACGATTATTAGTTGTTGTACTATGATATGTGATCTACATATATGAACCGTTAGATCATACAAAATAGACCCAGGATGCAAACTACAATGATTCAAAGTAGCACCTTTGGCACTGTTTGAAATTTTGGGCAGACCAGAAATTCAAGAAATTGTCTGACAAGAGGTTCTGAAGCTTTAATCTTGCTGCTAGGATGTGTATTGGACATGGAAATTATGTACAGTTGTAGTACTATATCAATACTACAACATTAACCCAAATTTTAACCTGAAAACATGAAGATCACAAATTTATCAGTTGTGACACCCCTAAATCCGGGTTACCTGACCCTCGAATTTAGTGTTCACGATTCACACTATATTATCATTTAACTACCCATTCATATATAAATAGGAATATATAAATCATTAACATAAGTTGTTAATACATAAGTCCCAGGTTTTTTAACCTTAAATTACAAACATACCCCTTAGATACACAAAAAGGGTTTACAATACAACATAATAATAATAATGTTCTTATTAACTACTCCAGCATCTTGCATTTGCCTTTGTTCTTCTTTGACCCGCTGGCCTCTTCATTCCTAGCTGAAATGTTTTATTTATAGCAAGGGTGAGCAACTAGTTTGCCCCGCAAGTTAAGACATACAATAAATGTATATGAATCAACAATAATAGACTATCTATTTTGATAGAATGAAACCAAAGTTCAGGGAACTTTGAATTAGCTGAACAAATCGTTAATCAATAACAAGGCTTCTCCTTTTCTATGCAACACCATAATTTGATAATAAAAGAGTACAACGCTTTCAAAGTTCTACAAGAATCAATTCTACACAATAACAAAGTGGAATAATTTCCAGATTTTATACTGAGCGATCACACAAGATCTTTGAACTTATTTTTCTCGGGTATCCATCAAAGATTTACTTTGATATATATCAGGAGTATCAGATAACCATAAAGATTAAATCATACCCCTCTGCAAGTACTTAGAGCCGGCCAACTCCTTGTATCCTATATTATGTATAATACTCAAAACGCGCGCAAAGGTCGAATTCATGACCCAAAATGTTCCCTTTTTATAAAAGGTTGTTCTTCTCAGTCTTAGAATCAAGATTTTGATTTTACAACGAAATACTGTAATTTCAAATTCTATTTACTTATCGATCTTGCCGAAATAAATGGCATCGATTCTACCTAAATAAATAAATATTACTACCTAAATATTAAAAGTCATTAAATATAACTTAAAATATTTTTAAATCATTTTTCTCATTTTTATATGATTTTTTTAAATCAATAAAACCATTTTTAATTCATTTATTTAATATAATAATTAAATAAATCAAATATCATTAATATTACTTTATTAATGAAAATTCTCCAAAAATTTTGAAAATTATATTTTATAATTTAAAATATTTTTTAACACTTTATTTTAAATTAAAATGATTTTTAAATCATTTAAATCATTTTTATCTTATTTATTTAATTTAATAATCAAATAAATATAGTATCATTAATATTAAATTATTAATGAAAAATTCTCCAAAAATATTAAAAGTTACATTTTATAACTCAAAATATTTTTAAATACATTTTTCTTATTTAAAATGATTTTTCATATTATTAAATCATTTTTATCTAATTTATTTAATAAACTAATTAAATAAATTAAATACCTTTAATATAATTATAAATATTAAAAAAAATATTCCAATTGGTCAAAAATAATTTTTCATAATTTAAAATAATTTTTAAAACTATTTTTGGTAATTTTTAGAATTTATTTCTATTTTTAAATAATTTTCAGAATATTTAGAAAATAAAATAATTAAAACCGTCGCTATTGGTCTTTAGCGACAGAAAGCGTTGTTGTTGGTGTTCTTGAGCCCAAGAACACTGACAGCTGGCAGCTTCAAGGTGCTCGGTTTGACCGTGAATAATTCTCAATCTGTTCATGTTCTGAGCTATCTAAAATTTTGGTATTGTAGTATTAATGTAACACTAGAATACCTAATCGATACTTTGGTCAAACAACATCACAACAAGGAGATCAAAACCTCCAAAGTTGTTGTCAGACGGTTTCTGGGTTTTCCAGAAACCCAGCAGTTTCGAGTACTCACTTTCAAGCTTAATTTAATCTATATTCTAGTCATGGTTCATGTGATTTAAAGGTTCAAACTTATTGTCCATACATCAAGGAACAATATTAAAGCATTAACTGAGTTTGTTAACAACAGAATCGTCATGAAACATACGGTCAAAGTATGTCAGAAAGTTGTGTTCTTCCATTTCTGGGTTTTTCCCAGAAACACAAACCGTGGCCAGGTGGCCTCTTTTGACCGTCCACTGTGCTCGATTTAAGGATGTTATGGAGGTTCTAAATACATGAATCTAAAGCCCCTATTACAGACTACCAAATGGTTACAACAACAACATCATATCACAAAAATCCTGACAGATCTAGACCTTAGAACTTCTTGTTAGACACAGTTCATCACATTCTGGGTTACCCAGAATGTTACTCGGTCAACGTCAGTCAATGCTGTTTGACCCTAAATAACTTGACATCTAGCTATCTAATGGTTTCACTACCACTTCCAGATTAAAGAACACCTACCAGACTATAGATTCCAACAATAAAACATCACAAATCATTAAGACACCACGATCTAGAGCGACTGACATTACATGTCAGACCACTGAAAATGTTCAAGAACAGATTTTAAAAAACTCGATTTTATCACACTTTGATGCTATGGATCCATGATGGATCATCATAGATCTTCAATAAACATTCAATAGCAGTAATCTAAACATATAAACACAAAAATTTCCTAAGCATACAAGATCAAAAATAAAAATAGGATTATACCTTCTCTTGAATAATTTTCGATCTTGGCTCTCCAATCTGTTATTGATTGATATTGAGGCTGTTTCTAGGACTGATATGCTAATGTAATTCATGGGTTTAGGGGAGAGAGAGAGTTGGTGAGAGCAAAGAGTAAAATGGCTAACTTTTATGAACTTTCTCTCTCTAAATCTTATATATATTGCTTGGATATGTTGCTATGGCTGGGATTTCGGCTGACATTGTTAGATATGCTGAGATTTGGAGTCACAAAGTCAAGAGAGTTGGTGACCAACTCTTGATTTGGCAAGATACACAAGTAATCTAATAAAATCTCCATAAAAGGCATTTTGGTCTTTTACAATTTAAATTAAATGGTAAACATGGAATTTGTACAAACCCTTAGGGTTTGGGGCTTGGATTAGGGTTTAAGATTTGAACCCTTTAAGTTTTAAAATTCTAATTCCCACAAATTTTAAATTTAGAGTTCACAAATTAGAAAATATAATTCCTAAAATGCAATTAGGTTTTCTAAATAGAAAAATTAATATACAAAAATATAATTAAAGCTTTCTAATCATATTTAAGTTTAATGAACCCATAGGCTTGTCAATTAGGATTAGGGTTTCCTAATTTAGGTTTTATAACTGCCGATTTTGAAATTAGGGTTTCTTGGCGTACAATTAGTGTTTCTAATCCTGAGATTAGGGTTTCTAATCTCTTATTAGGTTTTTATAATTAAACTTTATCCGATCAATCATTGATCAAAAATTCTATACCGTTCAAACACATACATATTAATATAATTATTTTAATTATATTTTCTATCGAATCCCATTCCAGAAATTAGGGTTAGGGTTTCTATTCTCCGTTAAGCACAACTCTACTCCAATTTTATTAGTCAATATATAAATTGACCTTCTCGATACACGTATCACAGAAACTTGTCACAAAATTGATAATTAATAATAATATTAATAAAAAAAAAATTATTCGCAATTTTTGGATTATTCGAAATCCTGGGTTATCACATTCACCCCTCCTTAAAAGGATTCCGTCCTCAGAATCACCGCTTTCTTATATTCTACAATCTTTTAAAGTTGTATCATCAATTTATTTTAATCAACACCATATTAATTTTGGTTTCAAATTCTAACATGTGACTTAAGTCTATAAAAAAAAATAGTTCACAGAATTATCTAACTCCTATTATTCGCGTAATGAAATCCTTACCTGCGGCCACGTCCTGAGTTGCCACTACATCTTGCGTCGTCATGTTGAATGTACGGGCCGTTGATCTTCCTGGCTGTGCAGGTCCTCGAATCGTCAAGCTTCCGCCACTGGGTCCCTTGTTGGCGCTTTCCTTCTCAGCATTTCTTTTCGGACAATTTCGTACAATATGGTCGGTCGATCCGCATCCAAAGCAACCTTGAATTTTCTTCGGACTGGGACAATTGGGTGACATATTCCCCTCTTGCCCGCAGTTATAGCAAACTCCCTTCTTCTTCAAGCAAACTCCAGCATGGTGCTTCCCACAATTCGAACATGGCTCCCTTCCCTTCCTATTATCTTCTGTCTTATTACCCGACTGGGTATTCTCATTCCATTTTCTCTTATTCGGATTACTTCCACCACTAATTCCACCGTCATTTGTTTTCTTCTTCTTTTCCTAATGAAATTGAGACGCTGCTTCGCTCCCTCCTTCAGCAATTAACGCTTTCTCCAATAGAGCCGCAAAAGTGTTGATCTGTAGCACAGCTACTTTGTTGAATATCCCCGGTTTCAGCCCATTCTCGAATCTTCGCGCCTTTCTTGCTTCTGTGTCGACCTGATGAGGTGCAAATCTTGTCAACTCGTTGAATTTGGCAGCATATTCAGATACCGACATGTTCTCCTGCTTTAGTTCTAAGAATTTGACTTCCATTCTAGATTGCATACTTGGTGAGAAGTAGTTCTCAAAGAACAACTCCTTGAATCTTGTCCACAACACCACCTCTGTACCAGCTCTTGCTTGGTTCGTCTCCCACCAGTAATTGGCTTCTCCCTTCATCAGATAAGTTGCAAAAGTCGTCTTTTTCTCTTCTGCCACACGTGCAATAATGAATGCTTTCTCCATCTCCTTTACCCAAGTTTGGGCTTCAATCGGATCGGTGGTTCCCTTGAATTCCAGCGGTCCTACCGCTTTAAAGTCCTTGAAATTAGCTAATTTATCAGCTGGCTGTTCTCTCGCTCTTCCTCTTCCTACGGGAGCTCTATTCTCCATAGCTTCGGCTATCATATTTGCAAAATTTTGCATTGGATCAACTTGACCTCCTTCGTTATTCACTGATTGTTCTTCTCGTTGGTTTCGATTCTGTCGTCTAGGCGGCATGATCTGATTTAAATAAAAATCTTATATTAATTCTCACATAATCGCATATTTATTCAAATAGCACATAGTAAATTTAGTACTTCACATATTACTATCCCTTTTTAAATCATATCAGGATTAACAACACAACTTTACACAAAAAAATGTTATTCTCCATTTTCACATTACTATATCCAGTTCATCAAACTTACCACACTTAGGAGTTCAGTAACTTGCCACAATTATATGAGTGTATGAACTTATCCTAGTCAGACCTTTGGCGTCCATTCGCTGAGGGGTTCAAAACATTTCATATAATTATGAGTCATGAACATACCATAAATATGAGTTCTAAGAACACACAAATTTATTTTAATCTTATATTCATATAGAAAATAAAGATTTCATTCATACAAATATATCATTGCATTTATATTCATGCAAATATTACATAGTACTTTTCAGTACACTACCCATACAACTACAAATAGGTACTATCCCTTTGTGACAAAAGTCGGGATTCATTACTACAACTTTACACAAAAAGTGGAGGCATACAAAAGTTATCTCCTATTCCTACCAAAGAAAATATTATATTCCAAATGATCATACTCCTCACACTTAATCTTTCTTCAGTCCACTTTCTCCATCTTTCTTCTTTTTAGGACAATTCTTAACCCTATGACTCGTTCCACCACATGCAAAACATCCTCCTTTCTTTGGTTTAGGACAATTTGGTGATAGATGTCCTTCTTGACCACAATTATAACACACATTATGACCCCACATACATTCTCCCAAATGGCTCTTTCCACACTTGCCACATGCTTGCTCTTCTTCGAACTTGACTTTTCTGAATTAGGGCTATCGTTTTCCCTCTTTTCCTTTTCTTCTTGTCTTTCTGCTGCTTGATCATCCCTTCAGACGATCCACCATCTTCCGCCTTCATTCTGTCTACCTGCGCCTTGAGTTCGTTCATTTCTTCAGTCATTTCGCATAACGCTCGTTCTGTCTTCCATAGCTGCTCCAAGAGAAATGCCTTACTTCGGAGTTCTTGAACTTCTGCAACTAGTTGATCTTGTTCTTCAACTGTAGTCTTATTCTTTATCTCTACCATAGCTGGCTCAGACTCTACCTCCTCATCTCCACTTAGGTACATCTCGGGATAATCGTCATGATCGCTCCCCAGATTAACCATAGGTTCATCTTCTTCCACCTTATCAACCGATTCACTTTGCGATGGCACCTCGGCTTCTGGCATTGGTGCAACAGCCGCTAGCATCTCTGTACTCATTTGATCTTCTCCAGACATCCTACAAGTCAATTTAAATAACTTGATTAGTACTTCATTAGTACAAACTCCTCACACTATATGTCCCCATTTCTCACTATTATTGCACTTCGGCAATCTCTTACTTAGTACTCTAAATGAGTATTCTCTATCTCGCTTATGGTTATAATCTTAGGTCTTTCCCTACCCCACTTAAGGTTTATAACCTACAGCTTTGATACCAACATGTGACACCCCCAAATCTGGGTTACCTAACCCTCGAATTTAGTGTTCACGATTCACACTATATTATCATTTAACTACCCATTCATATATAAATAGGAATATATAAATCATTAACATAGGTTGTTAATACATAAGTCCCAGGTTTTCTAACCTTAAATTACAAACATACCCCTTAGATACACAAAAAGGGTTTACAATATAATATAATAATAATAATGTTCTTATTAACTACTCCAGCATCTTGCCTTTGCCTTTGTTCTTCTTTGACCCGCTGGCCTCTTGATTCCTAAGTGAAATGTTTTATTTATAGCAAGGGTGAGCAACTAGTTTTCCCCGCAAGTTAAGACATACAATAAATGTATATGAATCAACAATAATAGACTATCTATTTTGATAGAATGAAACCAAAGTTCGGGGAACTTTGAATTAGCTGAACAAATCGTTAATCAATAACAAGGCTTCTCCTTTTCTATGCAACACCATAATTTGATAATGAAAGAGTACAACGCTTTCAATGTTCTACAAGAATCAATTCTACACAATAACAAAGTGGAATAATTTCCAGATTTTATACTGAGCGATCACACAAGATCTTTGAACTTATTTTTCTCGGGTATCCATCAAAGATTTACTTTGATATATACCAGGACTATCAGATAACCATAAAGATTAAATCATACCCCTCTGCAAGTACTTAGAGCCGGCCAACTCCTTGTACCCTATATTATGCATAATACTCAAAACGCGCGCAAAGGTCGAATTCACGACCCAAAATATTCCCTTTTTATAAAAGGTTGTTCTTCTCAGTCTTAGAATCAAGATTTTGATTTTACAACGAAATACTGTAATTTCAAATTCTATTTACTTATCGATCTTGCCGAAATAATTGGCATCGATTCTACCAATAACAATTGAATTATTTTCTTGAATTTATCAAGTTCTAACAAATGTTTGTCTAGCCAGAATAATTAGCTAAGACATTTCTCAACACAATTTGACAATGAACAGGAATTATCTGTCAATTCTAACTTCTACAGATTTGAATATTCAACAACAGTAATTCTACGAATATATATTTCTGAATCAGTAATTCAATTTGAATTATTAAGCATGAACTAACTGCGAATAATCAACAATAACTTCCCTAGATGTGGTGTAATTAGCAATAATTAACCACTATAATAATTGAATGAAATATAACTCAAGGTTGAGTTAGGAAACTTGCCTTCCACGTTGATTACCGCTACACAATATAATTAACTGCGTTCGTAAGACCTATATTCAACAATGTCGGTCTCACAATTAGTACAAACATTTATAACACATAACACTGTATTTTATAGTCAAACTTCTCCTAGGCACATTACCACATAGCCACATTAGTGTTTATAACCTATATAAACACTTATCACGTCTAACTATTTCGGTCTGGTTGGATTTCGGTCCATTTTCGATGTTCTGGTCACCCTATCCGACAATTAACACATTGATTGTCTATTAAACTTGGTCTCTAAGCTTCAATATTATTTTAGATAAGTCAAATATTGTTTATAATATTTTTCGGAAGCTTTTAATAATTTATAAATACTTATTATAATTTATAATAATTTTTCAAACACTTAAATCATTTTTAAATGATTTAATTATCAAATAATATTATCATTATTAATATTTAATAATATAAAAATAATAATTACATACTTGTCAAAATATTAAAGTTATTATTAATAACTTAAAATATTTTTAAATCATCAATATTCTACTAAATGATTTTTAAAATAATTAAAATCATTTTTAAATCATCACCATTAATAAATAAATATTACTACCTAAATATTAAAAGTCATTAAATATAACTTAAAATATTTTTAAATCATTTTTCTCATTTTTAAATAATTTTTTTAAATCAATAAAACCATTTTTAATTCATTTATTTAATATAATAATTGAATAAATCAAATATCATTAATATTACTTTATTAATGAAAATTCTCAAAAATATTGAAAATTGTATTTTATAGTTTAAAATATTTTTTAACACTTTATTTTAAATTAAAATGATTTTTAAATCATTTTTATCTTATTTATTTAATTTAATAATCAAATAAATATAATATCATTAATATTTAATTATTAATTAAAAATTCTCCAAAAATATTAAAAGTTACATTTTATAACTCAAAAAATTTTTAAATACATTTTTCTTATTTAAAACTGATTTTTCATAATATTAAATTATTTTTCTCTAATTTATTTAATAAACTAATTAAATAAATTAAATACCTTTAATATAATTATAAATATTAAATAAAAATATTCCAATTGGTCAAAAATTATTTTTCATAATTTAAAATAATTTTTAAAACTATTTTTGGTAATTTTTAGAATTTATTTTTATTTTTAAATAATTTTCAGAATATTTAGAAAATAAAATAATTAAAACCGTTGCTATTGGTCTTTAGCGACAGAAAGCGTCGCTGTTGGTGTTCTTGAGCCCAAGAATACTGACAGCCGGCAGCTTCAAGGTGCTCGGTTTGACCGTGAATAATTCTCAATCTGTTCATGTTCTGGGCTATCTAAAACTTTGGTATTGTAGTATAAATGTAACACTACAATACCTAATTGATACTTTGGTCAAACAACATCACAACAAGGAGATCAAAGCCTCCAAAGTTGCTGTCAGACGGTTTCTAATTAAATAAATAAATAGAAATAAATAGTTTTTAATTAAATATAAATACATAATAAATTATGAAAATTATTTTAAAGCCTGAAAAATAGTTTTTAATTATTTTGGATATATTTCAAATATATTTAATATTTTTGGAATATAAAAGGTATTTATTTATTTAATTATTATATTAAATAAATTATTTAAAAATGATTTTAATTTATGAAAAAATATATTATGGTGTTAGAAAATATATTATATTTTAATTTCATTAATAATTTATTATTAATGGTTATTAATTTATTTAATAAATATAATAAATAAATTATAGAAAAATAAAATTTATGCTTTAAAAATTATATGAAAATAATTGAAGTGTTATAAAAATATTTTAAGTTATAAAGTATAACGTTTTATATTTTTTCATGAAAATATTAATATCAGTTATCGTATTGGATTTAAGTGTTTAAATATTAAAAATACTTTGATAAATTATAATTATATTATAATATTATGTTATGATTTTCATTAATATTTAATAATAAATAAATATTAATGATTAAGGAATTATGTGGTATTTAATTCATTTAAATACGTTATAAGTGATTGAAAATTTGATAAATGATATTAATTATCTGAAAATTATTACAAGTCTATGAAAATTATTTTGACTGATAATATGATTATCTAAGATATTGTTTAGTATTTAGGCAGAGTTTAATTGAACATAAACTCGATATTTATCCGACTAGACCGTCGGAATGATAGAATTGTGTCGGTTTCAACTTAGACTTAAATAGTTTGACTTGATGCCAAGTCTTATGTGTATTGTAAACTGATAGGATTATGTGCTATGTGTTTAGGTTATT
The DNA here is from genome assembly GCA_020205505.1 of Panax japonicus. Classification (NCBI taxonomy): domain Eukaryota; kingdom Viridiplantae; phylum Streptophyta; class Magnoliopsida; order Apiales; family Araliaceae; genus Panax; species Panax japonicus. Next base: position 33,628,332 of record CM035098.1, read on the forward strand.
CTATGTGTATATATATAATAGTATTATATTGTGACGAAATTATTCTAATATTGGAGATCTATATTACTAATATTAGGTCTTCGGATAAAGCGTTATAAATTGTGTAGCGGTAATCAACGATTCAGGAAAGTTTTACTTAACTTTACTAAGAGTTGTTTCATTCAGATATGCTTATGGTTAATCATTGCTGATTGGCATGGATAATTGTACTCTGTACATATTGCATGTATAAGTCAGATATGAAAGGCTAATCACCTTCATTACCGGTTGGTCCAAATATATTTGTTCATGTTCAATACTTGTTCAGTCAAAAGTTTTGTTCATGCTAGTTCTCAATTATATTGATGAATTATAGCCAGCTTATTATTCAGATTCTTTCAATCATGATATATCCTTAAATTATATTTAAACTTGCTGGGCAACTTTCATGCTCACCCTTGTTATATCATGATAAACATTGCAGATAAGGCGAATGCATTCGAATACAAAAAAAGGTTAATGCCAAGTTCAGCTTGGGATAAAATGTGCAGTTAGTTTGTAATAGTATTGTTGGATAATAATGATATATGTTAGATAGTTTATGATTTGTGTATAAGTTAAGGTTGCTCAATTTTGAGGAATAGTATGTAAAGTGTACTGTATAAACAATTTATGTTTATATATTCTGCAATAGTGATAAAATGATTGAACCGAATCCGTGGTGATTTGGGACCCGGATTTGGGGCTGTCACTGTTGGTATCAAAGCTATTGGTTATGAAGCTTAGGTAGGAATACCTGAGACCAATAACCGCAGTGACTAGGATAATATCTAACTCACATAGAGTTAGTTGATTGGTAAGATTCAAAGACAAATCTTGACGAGTTGTTAAGACACAAAGTTCCCTAACTCTTATAATAAAGTTAAACAGTAGTTGTGAATAGGTGGATTCTAAAGGACTGAAGGTGCAGGGATAGGAGATCGTAAAACAAAACGATCAGAGTATAGAAATGAATCGTAATATATACGATGAGATCACCCCATGATCTGATAAGTTGATAGCTAGGAGAAGAATCAATCTAATGATTGAAAAAAAAAGTTTACAGCAAGATTGCTGTGTGACAGTTGTACTATGAATTGGTACAGATTCAGGAAAGGATACGGATTAAATGAAATTCGTATTGAGAAGGGTGTTAAGATTAGGTGGGGATTTCAATTGAGGACTCATGTCGACAGTTGAGTTGTATGATTCCTTGTATGGGTGGGGAATTATAATTGGTGTAAAAACTACTTAGTTTCTGACATTGATAATCATTGAAATGTTGTGTCGCGCTATTTTCTATATACATGTTAAGAGGGTGATTCCTTTGTTAGGTGTATAACAGATAGATAGGTCATAGGTAGAGAATATAGGATTAAGTACGAGTTCTTAAAACTCATACTTATGTGACATTCTTGACTTATAGTTATATGTAATATTTATGAACCCCTCAGCGAATGGACGCCAAAGGTCTGACTAGGGTAAGTTCTTAAACTCATATAATTGTGGCCAAGTTTATGGACTCATAAGTGTGGTTTGACGAACTGGGTATAGTTGTGTGTGAATGGAGAATTGAGGATTATAGGAACAGATAGATTGTTAAGCAAATAATTATTAGTGGAGGCATTAGGTTTTCCTAAACTCCTAGTTATGCTAAACTTCAAAATTTTGACATCAAGTTAAATACGCACTATGTGCTTTTAAAAAAATATAGACTCGTAATCATTTTTGAAACGGTTTAAAGTACAGTTTATGCTACTTATTTCAGCTAGACGCAAATGATTTGAAATATCAAAATATATTTTATTTATCACTCATGTATCATGTAACCTGGTGCAGAGATGATAAAAATGTGATGGAGTTGTAAATACAGGAATACTTAGTGTGAATTTGATCTAAAATCGCTATTCCACTATTGTATGATGTGTTATGACGAAGTCATACAATGACGGCATCCTCAAACGGACTGTTAATACAGTACGACATTATGACGTCATTCTCAAAAATATTTTCAAAAATTTTAATTTGCCAACAGGGGTTTGGCTACACCTAAATAATTCGATTGAATTGAATTATTGATATGAGTCTACGCTATTCGATTCAGCTAGACTAATGTTTATGAAAACTCTAAGTGTTCATTGAAAGAAATTTCCCGAACCAAATTGTTTTGGTGCGGAATCCTATGATAAGACTAAGGTGAACTATGTTGTTAGGATAAATAATCCAATCGAGTAGCGTAAATATTCTCTAAACATGATTAATACGTTATGCATGACGTAAGAGTACGATAGGCTAATCACCTAAAGTACTAGCAACGGTAGTTTACCTTCTTTGTGATTGTAAACCTACCAAGTAAAGTAAAGTTTTGCAGTATGAATACCGTTAAAACTATGTGGTCATGGTCTATATGACCCCTCAGCATAATTTGAAAATTTTTGCTCTTGTGAGTGGTGTATTGGGTAGCATGTGATGATGTGTGAATGGTGTAAGCAGTACGGTGTAAGGTATAAGCTGAATTTCGGGGACGAAATTCTTAGAAGAAAGGGTGAATGTGACGACCCGAGAATTTAGAAAATTTATTAAAATCTTAAATGAATTATTTAAGGTCAAATAATAGACCTAGACCGAAAATAAATGTATGTGTTTGACATTTTTGGGAATGAATTTTGAAGATTTCAAAATTCTATGAAGGATTTAGGTGAATTTTTCAGGATTAAGTGTATATGGAAATATGTTCTTTGTTTATGGTTATGTATGTGTTCAGAATGTGGTTACGGGTCAAGGGTTGACCAGATAAATTTTATCATTGTCAAACCCTATGTATATATATTAAGAACGTCAACTTTAAATTAGAAAATCCTAATGATTGATAAGAAACCGTAGAAACCGGTTCTTGAAACCCTAAGTTCAATTCCGGGAATTTAAAACCCTAATTCAAAATTTTAAAATCCTAGATTGGGAATGCAAATACTGGTATAAGGTTTAAATGTTGAATAAATTATAATTTTATTAGGGAAAACCCTAATGAATTACTTGAAACCCTAATTGACCATTAGAAAACCGTAATACAAGATCTAAAAACCCTAATTTCAGATTCTGGGAATTTGAAACCCTAATCTGGGAATTTCAAAGATAATTATAATGCTTAAGTGATATTAATTATGATATTAATTATGATATTAATTAGGGTAAAGCTTAATTAATTAGCAAACCCTAATTTCAAATTTTAAACCCTAATTGTTTCGTCAAAAACCCTAATGCACAATTGTGGATTTCATTCCTAAATTAGCAATATTAATTTGGAAAATATTAATCCTAATTTGTTTAAGTCCTAATATAATTAGGAAATTATAACATAATTAGGAAGCCCTAATTATAACATAGAAATCTTGATTTTTTATTTTAAAATTTAATTAGAAAATCTTATAATTTTAATTTGCTAAAATTTTTAGGGCTAAACCCTAAACCCTAAGGGTTAAACCCTAACTTAAAGTGCTAAACCCTAAACCCTAAGGGTTTGTATCAAATGACAATTCTAGAAATAAAATGGTATGGAAATGACTATAATGCCCTTTTGTATTTTATTTTATGAAGTTGGTATGTAGGTTTTGAATCTAGCTGAGTTGTTCACCAAAACCTAGCCTAGCCATGTGACTAATTTAGTCTATATCTACCATTTAACTTGCTAGATACATTGTATCCTATCATTTATATGGATTAAAAGGAGAGAAAAGGCTCACTTTCATTTCATTTTTTTCTCCTAAGCTCTTCTCTCTCTTAATCTGAAATTATAGAGTGAGAGGGAGTGTAAATCAAATCCAAGATCATGTAATAATAAGCCAAGATCAGATTATCAAGGATCAGTTCTTGAATCAAAGCTTAAAAGGTATAAAAACCCTAAATTAGAAATCCTTAGATCTGATGTTTAAAGATGTAATTTTTTTGCTAGATGTGTTAGAGGGTGTAAGACCCCAAATTATTAATAAATGAAATTGAATTTCCTCTATTTATTATTTTGAAATAGTAAGGGTTGATTTGATTAATGTGGTTAGTTATGGGTGAAAATGTAGTAAATATTTTAAATAAGCAGGTGGTTATAAAATATTCATTGTTGTCGGGGAATATTCGTTTAGACGTGGAATTTTCTTGCTGTCGTTCGTACGACGGCGCAGTCTTTTGTGGGCCCCATAACAAAAAGCGATTGGATAAAGAAAACAACAAGTATAAGTTATTTATAAATAACGACGTAGTTGTTACCGTTAACACCGTTGGAATACCCTGTGATTAAAACATAGTAATACGCGTTGTTGAACAGTAGCACACGGTATTGCACCAATTATTGATTCTTACGTAAGAAGGCACTACTCAATAATTGTTACAGTAATTACTATTCAGTATTTTATTTTATTGATTCAATAATTGCTTGCGTTGATTTTTTTATATTACTGTTATTTCAATAATTGTCACTACACAGTATTTTCCATTATCGAAGCAATAATTCATATTATCTGAATAATATTATTAGAAAACATTATTGGCAATGTCTAGAAAGTTCTGTCTAAGGAGAGGATTGGTCACCTAATTGCGCGTCAGTAAGGAGAAATTCTTATTGGAAAGCCCCCTCTTTCCTGGGAACGGCCTGGTTTCCAATACTGTGATTCTGTAATATTATTTATGAATAATTAATTATTAATTTATATGATGAGGGAAATATTGATTTTATGTGGATATAGATGGAGAAAATTTTTAAAGTGACAATTGTTAAAAATTGATATTTTATCTTTTCTGATAAAATAATATTTTATTATATTATTATAATATAATAATAATGATATTTTTTTACAATGAATGTGGGATATATGGGTATATGAGGAGAAAGAGTATTTTTGTTGCAATAAATACTAAAAACATGTTAAACATGTTGGTGGACCCGTTTCTTGACGGAAATTTGATTATAGCATGTAAAATCGCCCTGTTTGTGAATTTCGGTCAATTTCTATTTAGAATTTGGAAAAACTTTCTTCTGCAAAGTTGTAGAGAATTGAATTTTTTATAAAAATTCGCGAGATTCGAATTTTCTGACAAAAGGACTATTTATTATGAATTATTGAAGTTCCGAAACTCCGAAATAATTGATTTTTAGAAGTTTAAAATAATTTAAATAAGAAAAACGTTTTTTGTGCTTGGTGGGCATCTTTAACACATGCTAAGTTACTGAATTCAGATGATTCTAAGTGGGCATAGACAAATTAATATATATATATATATATATATATATATTATTAAATTTTCTGCTTTGGTGTTCTAAGCAATTTCCTATAATTAGGGTGCTTAGGTTAGAATTAAAAATCACACCAGAAACTACAGATTTCTCTCTCTTTCTCTCTCTCTATAATATTGAGCGTATTTCTGAGTATTTTAGTACTTTGAGTATTGCTATACGGTGCAAGTTCTTTCAGCACCATATCCAATATTCCAGTCAGAAGTACTATTCTTTCTGAGGTAAGGGATGTTATTTTATTCGAAAATGATATTATTTCTTCAATATCATTATGCCAAAATATTGTTTGGAAATTTTTATCAAATTTGTAACTTTTTCATGTCGGGATTACTATTCATGAGTTACTATTCACGAGTACTATTCACGAAGCGTGATGATTTTTTTTGTGAAAATTCTATCTTTTGATGCACTATTCACGTATACGGCACTATTCACAGAAAAATTAAATTTTCTTTTCTGTGTCCAAGATTGTCTATTATGATTCCTATCTTTGATTGGATCTATGTTTTGATCAGTTTTAAATTTTACTCCAATCTGGTTATTTATGAAGTATTTTTGAACTTGGATTATTTAAAGTACGAATCCTTAATATTTGTTCTTTTGTTTCACTGGATTCGTTTTCTTTAAAATATTTTTCATCATCCTCAGTCCTAAATGATGATATTACTGAATATCTTTGGCTTGTAGTGCAAAGATGAATGATTTCTAGATGAATATATGTGGCCCGTAGTGCAAAGATGAACAGGTGTTGAGATGAACATGACCGACTGATTAATATCTTTGGCCCGTTGTACAAAGATGAACAGGTGTTTAGATTAACATGACCAACTGATGAATATCTTTGGCCTGTAGTGCAAAGATGAATATTTGATTCCAGATATATATTGATTGATGTTACAGGGATAAAATATCGACAATGAACTTTTAAATTCATATATAGAAGATAGTAGTTTGCATTCTCTACTTAACTCTTCTAATGAATTGTTGTTTCCGCTGCAGTTGTTGATTTAAAACTGGTTGTCTATTGTATTCTATTAGATTTTTCCCTGTTGAAGACTAACGATAATTTGTTCTATGTTATCTTAGTCATAATGTTCTTTACTGGGCTAGTTGAGCTCAGCCTTTTCCTTGTTGTTCCATTTTTCTTCTCAGGAGGCGAGAATGTAACGAGTACTAGTCGGGGTGTGGAATGATGGTTCTAGAAGTTGTTCTAGTAGTCCTCACTATTCTGTAAAATAGTGTATTAATAATTGTAATGAGGACTTATTTGAGTGTGGATATTGTCTAGATGACAATATTTATATTTAAACTCACAGTTTTTATGTTGTATTAATAAAGTTGTAGTTGTTTCTGTACCATGTATTTGGGGACTCAGAATGGGTGTTGTATACCTATTTTGGGGGCGTCACAAAGGGTGTCATTTGATGATCTGGGTCAATAAAACTTAGATCCATATCATTTTGATGCTCGAAATTGAAGATTTCTTAAATTTGGAAATCTGGAAAATTAGTGTCTGACAGTCAAATGTCAGACCTCATAGATCGGTGTCTGTTATTTGTTTTTGTGTTTTAACTATTTGTATTGGTAGTATATTATGTGGTCTTTACTCTGAAACTCGAATCAAGTCCATATCTGGTGTATATCGAGAGTTATTGTTGGTCAAAACTCGTTGACCGTTCACGAAATCTGGTTTCTGGGTAACCCAGAAACCCAGATTTTTCTGACAATGATTTTTCAGGCCTTGAATCTAGTTTCTGTTAAGTTCTTTGGTCATGTTGTTGCTTTAAGGTTGTAGTCTGACATGAGATCTACATTTCCAAGCCATTATCTTACTCAGAATCAAAACTATTGGTGGTCAAACCACCATTGATCGAACTGCTCAAGAACATTTCTGGGTTTTCCAGAAATGTTCAAGAACAGTTGTTGAGGCCTAGTTTGATCGACCTAGATCTTATTGTTTTAATGTTGATAAGTTGATACGATTATTAGTTGTTATACTATGATATGTGATCTACATATATGAATCGTTAGATCATACAAAATAGACTCAGGATGCAAACTACAAGGATTCAAAGTAGCACCTTTGGCACTGTTTGAATTTTTGGGCAGCCCAGAAATTCAAGAACGTGTCTGACAAGAGGTTCTGAAGCTTTAATCTTGCTGCTAGGATGTGTATTAGACATGGAAATTATGTAGAGTTGAAGTACTATATCAGTACTACAACATTAACCCAAATTTTAACCCAAAAATATGAAGATCACAAATTTATTAGTAGTCAAAGTAAGCCTTACGATGACTGACATGAAGATCTGGGCAGGCTCAAGAACATCCCAAGAACACCATTAACGACGGTTTTGTCGCCAATGGTACCTTTTAGCAACAATTTACTTAAAAATGAATAAATTAAATAAATAGTTTTTAATTAAAAAAATACATAATAAATTATGAAAAATTATTTTAAAGCCTGAAAATAGTTTTTAATTATTTTGGGTATATTTCAAAAATATTTAATACTTTTGGAATATAAAAGGAATTTATTTATTTAATTATTATATTAAATAAATTATTTAAAAATGATTTTAATTCATGAAAAATCATGAAAAAATATATTATGGTGTTAGAAAATATTTTAAGTTATTTTTGAAGACTTTTAATATTTTGTTATGAATTTTAGTAATAATTTATTATTAATGGTAATTAATTTATTTAATAAATATATTAAATAAATTATGGAAAAATAAAATTAATGCTTTAAAATTATATGAAAATAATTTAAGTGTTATAAAAATATTTTAAGTTATAAAGTATAGCTTTTTATATTTTGTCATGAAAATATTAATATTTTAATATTAATATCATTTATCATATTGGAATTAATTGTTTAAAAATCATATAAATATGATTTTAAGGTATCAAAAATACTTTGATAAATTATAATTATATTATAATATTATGTTATGATTTTCATTAATATTTAATATTAAATAAATATTAATGATTAAGGAATTATGTGGTGTTTAATTCATTTAAATACGATATAAGTGATTGAAAATTTTGATAAATGATATTAATTATCTGAAAATTATTACAAGTCTATAAAAATTGTTTTGACTGATAATATGATTATCTAAGATATTGTTTAGTGTTTAGGCAGAGTTTAATTGAACTTAGACCATCGGGATGATAGAATTATGTCGGTTTCAACTCAAACCTAAATAGTTTAACTTGATGCCAAGTCTTATGTGTATTGTAGACTGATAGGATTATGTGCTATGTGTTTAGGTTATTCTATGTGTATATATATAATAGTATTATATTGTAACGATATTATTCTAATATTGGAGATCTATATTACGAATATTATGTCTTCGGATAAAACGTTATAAATTGCGTAGCGGTAATCAACGGTTCAGGCAAGTTTTACTTAACTCTACTAAGAGTTGTTTCATTCAGATATGCTTATGGTTAATCATTACTGATTGCCATGGATAACTGTACTCTGTACATATTGCATGTATAAGTCAGGTAGGAAAGGCTGATCACCTTCATTACCAGTTGGTCCAGATATATTTGTTCATGTTCAATACTTGTTCAGTCAAAAGTTTTGTTCGTGCTAGTTCTCAATTATATTGATGAATTATAGCCAGCTTATTATTCAGATTCTTTCAATCATGATATATCCTTAAATTATATTTAAACTTGCTGGGGAACTTTTATGCTCACCCTTGCTATATCATGATAAACATTGCAGATAAGGCGAATGCATTCGAATACAGAAAAAGGTTAATGCCAAGTTCAGCTTGGGATAAAATGTGCAGTTAGTTTGTAATAGTATTGTTGGATAATAATGGTATATGTTAGATAGTTTATAATTTGTGTATAAGTTAAGGTTACTCGATTTTGTGGAATAATGTGTAAAGTGTATTGTATAAACAATTTATGTTTATATCTTCCGCAATAGTGATAGAATGATTGAACCAAATCCGTGGTGATTTGGGACCCGGATTTGGGGCTATCACAGTTCATTAAAACCTCTCTCACTACAATCATTCTCGTTCTTAAAGTGTAAAAACTTAGTCACGACAGATAAGACGATGTGCTTTTCGTGCCCGTCATACAGTGGCGTCGCTGCTTCATGCAATAACTCATAGAAAACCTTAGACCCATCATTCGGCTCTTGCTAGACGCTACTGCCATCCCTGTCTGTATTCCACTGGAAGTATGAACCAGCAATTTCGACTATCATGTTAGAACATTCAAAGGTTTCATCACCTCCGGATTCCAGTTCTGATTCATGTTTCTCAACACTTATTCATTGCTCACTAAGTTCCTTATATCATACATATCATTTTCACCACTTACTAACTTTGTATTTTAGAATTACTAACCACATAATACACTTCTACTTTAACCTTGTTTTTACACATTTAACACGTTAACATAATCATTAAGCCATGTTATAATGAATGACCAAAGTCTACAGAAGTAGCAGACTTCACTATTTGTGACTGGCTTATGGCACGGCCGCGCCAGTATTACTGTGATGCCCCCAAAATAGGTATAAATCACCTATTCTGGGTCGCCAAATACATGGTACAGAATACAAATACAATCTTTAATATAAAACAAGAAAGTTGTGAGTTTTAATACAAATATTATCTTCTAGACAATATCCACTCTCAGAATAACTCCTCATTACATTTATTGTCACACTATTTAACAGAATAGTGAGGACTACTAATACTATCATCTAGACCGTCACACCATTTCCCGACTAGTCCCAGCTACTTTCTCATTTCCTTAAGAAAACAGTGAAAGAAAGGGTGAGCTCAACTAGCCCAGTAAGAAATATTATGACTAAGATAATGCAGAATAAATTATCATTAGTCTTCAACAGTGTTAAACTGATAAAATACAATAGACATCAAGTTTAACTGCAGCGGAACATACAATCCATTAAAAGAGTCAAGTAGAGAATAAAATCTACTATCTTTTATGATTTAAAAGGTTTTTCATCACTTTTATCGCTAGGACTCAGCTTAATAAATAAACCACATCATCCCAGCACTACGGCCAAGGATATTCATTAGTATCACAACCATAAATTATCCATGCACTACGGGCCAAGGATATCGTGTATTCATCAATGGTCATGATCATGCCAACAATTATCCATTAATGCACTACGGGCCAATGAGGACTTTTACCACATCATTTGTAACATTACAGTCATGATTACACCGAATAATCCCTGGTCATAATCATACTAAGTCCATCTATGCATTACAGGCCACAGATGACTTTCAAAAAAAATATAAACATGAGGATGATGACAATGATATAAGAGTTCAATAAAACAAGTTCAAGAATTAATTTATTCAAGAATTAATAACATCCAAATTGTCAACATGATACTTCTTTGTAGAGTAAAATTTAAGAATGCTCAGAAGAATATTTCCATGAAAAGATACTGGATGAAGCGTAAATATCAAGGATATTCCACTAATTTCATGGAGTATAGAAGTCAAAACTTTAACCAACTGAGTATAATAAAGAATGGAATAACAAAAGAAATCACCATGCATGTGGTACTTCGCATAGATAGGTTATTCCAACAGAATAATAAATAACGTCGGAACCAGGTCAGGCTTAATACGCACCGACAGGATATTCGAATAGAATAATAAAGAATGGAATAACAACAAAAATCACCATGCATGAGGTACTTCGCATAGACAGGTTATTCCAACAGAATAATAAATAACGGAACCAGGTCAGGCGTAAAACGCACAGACAGGATATTCCAACAGAATAATAAATACGGAACCAGGTCCAGCGTAAAACTCATAGACAGGATATTCCAACAAAATAATAAAGAAAAGAATAACAGAAGAATTTCACCAAGTATAGGGTAGACCGCGTATACAGGTTATTCCAACAGAATAATAAAAAAATGGAATAACAAAAGTTCTTTTCATGAATACAAAAGAAATAATACCTCTTACCTTATAAAGAAGAGTACTCCGACGGTAAGGCGTATTATATTTAATTAAAAACTATTTATTTATTTAATTTATTCATTTTTAAGTAAATTGTTTCTAAAAGGTACCATAGGCGACAAAATCGTCGCTAATGGTGTTCTTGGAATGTTCTTGAGCCTGCCCAGATCTTCGTGTCAATCATCGTAGGCCTTACTTTGACCACTGATGTGATAACACAGGATTTCGAATAATCCAAAAATTGTGAATAATTTTTTTATTAATATTATTATTAATTATCAATTTTGTGACTAAGTTTCTGTGATACGTGTATCGAGAAGGTCAATTTATGTATTGACTAATAAAATTGGAGTAGAGTTGTGCTTAACGGAGAATAGAAACCCTAATTAACCCTAATTTCTGGAATGGGATTCGATAGAAAATATAATTAAAATATTATACTAATATGTATGTGTTTGAACTATATAGAATTTTTGATCAATGATTGATCGGATAAAGTTTAATTATAAAAACCTAATAAGAGATTAGAAACCCTAATCTCAGGATTAGAAATACTAATTGTACGCCAAGAAACCCTAATTTCAAAATCGGGAGTTATAAAACCTAAATTAGGAAACCCTAATCCTAATTGACAAGCCTATGGGTTCATTAAACTTAAATATGATTAGAAAGCTTTAATTATATTTTTGTATATTAATTTTTCTATTTAGAAAACCTAATTGCATTTTAGGAATTATATTTTCTAATTTGTGAACCCTAAATTTGAAATTTGTGGGAATTAGAATTTTAAAACTTAAAGGGTTCAAATCTTAAACCCTAATCCAAGCCCCAAACCCTAAGGCTTTGTACAAATTCCATGTTTACCATTTAATTTAAATTGCAAAAGACCAAAATGCCCTTTATGGAGATTTTATTAGATTACTTGTGTATCTTGCCAAATCAAGAGTTGGTCACCAACTCTTTTGACTTTGTGACTCCAAATCTCAGCAAATCTAACAATGTCAGCCGAAATCCCAGCCATAGCAACATATCCAAGCAATATATATAAGATTTAGAGAAAGAAAGTTCATAAAAGTTAGCCATTTTGCTCTATGCTCTCACCAACTCTCTCTCTCCCCTAAACCCACGAATTACATTAGCATATCAGTCCTAGAAACAACCTCAATATCAATCAATAACAGATTGGAGAGCCAAGATCGAAAATTATTCAAGAGAAGGTATAATCCTATTTTTATTTTTGATCTTGTATTCTTAGGAAATTTTTGTGTTTATATGTTTAGATTATTGCTATTGGATGTTTATTGAAGATCTATGATGATCCATCATGGATCCATAGCATCAAAGTGTGATAAAATCGCGTTTTTCAAAATCTGTTCTTGAACATTTTCAGTGGTCTGACAAGTAATGTCAGTCGCTCTAGGTCATGGTGTCTTTATGATTTGTGATGTTTTATTGTTGGAATCTATAGTCTGGTAGGTGTTCTTTAATCTGGAAGTGGTAGTGAAACCATTAGATAGCTAGATGTCAAGTTATTTAGGGTCAAACTGCGTTGACTGACGTTGACCGAGTAACATTCTGGGTAACCCAGAATGTGATGAACTGTGTCTGACAAGAAGTTCTAAGGTCTAGATCTGTCAGGATTTTTGTGATATGATGTTGTTGTTGTAACCATTTGGTAGTCTGTAATAGGGGCTTTAGATTCATGTATTTAGAACCTCCATAACATCCTTAAATCGAGCACAGTGGACGGTCAAAAGAGGCCACCTGGCCACGGTTTGTGTTTCTGGGAAAAACCCAGAAATGGAAGAACACAACTTTTTGACATACTTTGACCGTATGTTTCATGACGATTCTGTTGTTAATAAACTCAGTTAATGCTTTAATATTGTTCCTTGATGTATGGACAATAAGTTTGAACCTTTAAATCACATGAACCATGACCAGAATATAGATTAAATTAAGCTTGAGAGTGAGTACTCGAAACTGTTGGGTTTCTGGAAAACCCAGAAACCGTCTGACAGCAACTTTGGAGGCTTTGATCTCCTTGTTGTGATGTTGTTTGACCAAAGTATCGATTAGGTATTGTAGTGTTACATTAATACTACAATACCAAAGTTTTAGATAGCCCAGAACATGAACAGATTGAGAATTATTCACGGTCAAACCGAGCACCTTGAAGCTGCCGGCTGTCAGTGTTCTTGGGCTCAAGAACACCAACAGCGACGCTTTCTGTCGCTAAAGACCAATAGCGACTGTTTTAATTATTTTATTTTCTAAATATTCTGAAAATTATTTAAAAATAGAAATACGCTCAAGATAGAAGAATAATTCTCTCTACAGTTTCTCTCTCTAGAGTTTTAGTGAATTCGTAAGAAATAATGAAGGAATGAACTTCTATTTATAGAAGAATGGACTGAATAGTAACCAATCCATGAACGATCCAGATCGATTTACTTTAAACGGATAGTCCAGATTGGTTTACAATAAAATATAATATATTCTATTTATAATCTAATAAAACAAATAACTTTTAAAAAGATTTTACTATGCAGACACTATGCATAATAAAATATAATATATTCTAATTATTGTCTAATAAAACAGATAACTTTATAAAAGTATTCTGTTTTATATAAAAAGATTTTACTATTAGCTTAATAAAACGAATAACTTTATAAAAGTATTCTGTTTTATATAAAAAGTTTTTCTGTTTAATTACATTAATAATACTAATAAACCAAAACTTCATCATCATTATTATTATTATTCACACTATTAATCGACCAGGTCGTTCCCAGGAAAGAGGAGGCTTTCTAATAAGGATTTCTCCCTATTGGCGCGCAATTAGGTGACCAAACCTCTCCTTGGCAGAACTTCTAAACATCGTTAATAATGCAAATAATATTATTAATAACTCTGTAATCTCAATTATTGATTTAATAATATATAAAATATCGATAATAATTGAATAAAACTGAATGACTTCTCACGTAAGCATCAATAATCAATATCGTGTGCTACTATGCAACCACGCGTATTCTTGTACTTTTAACACTGGGTGTTTCAACAGTTAACGGTAAAACTTCCGCCGTTATTTTCATAAAATATTTTTTTTCATTTTCTTAATCCGACAATAATTCCATTGTGGGGTCCACCAATGATTGTGCCGTCGTACGAATATTCCCTATTAAAATGAATATTCCCCGACCAATCGAATATTATATAACAACTTGTGTACTTTGCAAAATTTATAAATATTACCCACAACTATAACATTATATCCAATTCATTCAAAAATGATAATTATAGATCATTCATCTTTTTTCATAAAAGTTGGGGTCTTACAATCTCCCCTTCTTATGAATTTCGCCGTCGAAATTAGGGTACGTACCTGGTATGTCGAAGAGGTAAGGATACCTTGATTTCATTTCAGATTCTAACTCCCAGGTCATTTCCTTAACATCATGGTTCCTCCATAAAACTTGACTTGAGGTATAACCTTGGAGCGTAGAATATGTTCCTTCTTATCCAAGATTTGAACATGAACCTCTTCATACGTTAAATCTTCTGCTATTTCGTCCGGTTCTAACTCAATAAAGTGGTTCGGATCTTTCACATATTTACGTAACATGGATATATAAAAAATATTATAAACACGAGACATACTTGGCGGTAAAGCGAGTCTATAGGATAAAGTCCCTACTCTATCGAGGAATTAAAAATGGGCCAATGAATCGAGGTTTAAGCTTTCCTCTCTTTCCAAATCTTGTAACTCCTTTCCATGGAGCAACACGTAATAACACATGATCTCTAATATCAAATTACACGTCCTTTCGATGAAGATCAGCATAACTCTTTTGTCGATCTTGGGAGGTTTTTATACGTTGCTGGATTATTTGTATCTTTTTCGTAGTCATACGTACTAACTCCGGTCCCAACAACGTTGCTTCATCCACCTCATCCCAGCATACTGGAGAACGACACTTTCTTCTATACAACGCTTCGAATGGAGCCATGCCAATACTTACTTGATAACTTTTGTTGTAGGAAAACTCCACCAATGGTAAGAACTTGTCCCAACTTCCCTTAAAGTCAAGGACACAGAGTCTTAATAAATCTTCAAGAGTTTGAATAGTCCTCTTTGATTGTCCGTCCGTCTGAGGATGATATGCCGAACTAAATCGTAAATCTGTGCCCATAGCTTTTTGCAAACTAACCCAAAATCGTGAAATGAATCTTGGGTCTCGATCAGAAACTATGGATACTGGCATACCGTGCAATCTTACAACTTCATTTATGTACATACGAGCAAGACGTTCAAGTATATAAGTTTCTCGTATAGGTAAGAAATGAGCAAACTTGGTCAATCTATCAATAATGACCCATA
Organism: Panax japonicus; assembly: GCA_020205505.1. NCBI lineage: Eukaryota > Viridiplantae > Streptophyta > Magnoliopsida > Apiales > Araliaceae > Panax > Panax japonicus. Next base: position 33,644,017 of record CM035098.1, read on the forward strand.
TTGTATCTATACCCTGAGAAACCTTGAGAAGACCAGTAACGAAATCCATGGTAATTTGCTCCCACTTCCATTCTGGAATTTCAAGTGGTTGCAATGGACCTTTTGGTACCTGATGCTCCGCCTTGACTCGTTGACACGTCAGACACCTTGAGATAAACAGCGCTATCTCTATCTTCATATTGCCCCACCAAAATGTATGTCAAAGATCATGATACATTTTGGTACTCCCAGGATGGATTACGAACGGTGTGTTGTGTACCTCCATCATGATTTTATACTTTAAATCAGGGTCGTTAGGAACACAAAGTATGGAGTTGACTCGAAGTATTCCTTCTTCATCGATTCTTGCTTCCGTCACAGCACCTTCTTGTACTTTCTTCCTCATATGCATCAACTCCACTTCTGTAGCTTGAGCAGCTTTAACTTTATCTATTAAAGTCGGTTCTACTAGTATATTCGCCATCATCACATGGATCCCTGGAGTTTTTATCTCTATCTCCATCCTTTGCAAGTTCATAAAAAATGGGCCTTTGCATTGAAAATATCACACTCGTACCCGCATATGATCTTCTACTCAATGTGTCAGCTGTCACGTTTGATTTTCCAGGATGATATTGGATGGTATGATCATAATCTTTTAACAGTTCAAGCCAACGTCGTTGTCGCATGTTGAGTTCATTTTGAGTGAAGAAATATTTGAGGCTTTTATGATCCGTAAAGACCTCCACTTTCTCCCCATACAAGTAATGCATCCAAATTTTAAGTGCGAAGACAACAGCTACCAACTCTAGATCATGAGTAGGATAATTCCTCTCATATTCTTTGAGTTGTCGAGAGGCATAGGCTATGACTTTCCCATGTTGCATGAGAACACATCCTAACCCTTTGCCTGAAGCATCACTGTAGATGACAAATCCCTCCGAGCCAAATGGTATTGTCAGAACAAGTGCTGAAATGAGTCTTCTCTTGAGTTCTTGAAAACTCTTCTCTCATTCCTCACTCCAACCGAATTTTGTATCTTTCCGAGTCAGCTGAGTTAATGGAGTAGCGATTCGAGAAAACCCTTCTACGAATCTCCGATAATAAACAGCTAAGCCGAGAAAGATACGTACTTCTGTCACTGATTTAGGTTTTTCCCAGCTTTGAATGGCTTCAATCTTTGCCGGGTTAATAGATGACATGACTTGATACCACTTGCGCAATGAATGCTACTTCCTCAAGCCAGAACTCGCATTTCTTCAACTTAGCATAAAGCTTATATTCACGAAGCTTCTGGAGTATCAGCCTCAAGTGTTGCTCATAATCTTCACGGGTTTTGGAATAAATAAGGATGTCATCAATAAAGACGACCACAAAGTGATCCAAATATTCCTTGAATACTCAGTTCATTATATCCATGAAGGCAGCAGGAGCATTAGTCAATCCAAAAGACATGACTAGGAATTCATAATGCCCGTACCGAGTTCTAAAAGCCGTCTTTGGAATGTCATCGGTTCTAATTTTCAATTGGTGATATCCAAAACGAAGATCAATATTTGAAAAGAATTTGGCACCTCGCAACTGGTCAAACAGGTCATCAATACGTGGCAATGGGTACCTATTTTTGATGGTGACATGATTCAACTCCTGATAATCAATACAAAGTCGCATACTCCCATCTTTCTTCTTCACGAATAGAACAGGAGCTACCTCGTACGCCACTTCACCAACTCATCAAAGTACTTCAAAAGGTCCTATAAATCTAGGGCTCAATTTCCCCTTCTTGCCAAACCGAATTTTTCCCTTACAGGTAGATACTTTCAAGAAAACATAACTACCGACATCAAATTCTCTATTTTGTCGATGTTGATCAGCATATTTCTTATGTATATCCTGTGCAGCTATTAATCTTGCTCAAATAACCTTGATGATCTCGACAGTCTGTTGTACCAATTTTGGACTCAATAGCTGACATTCATCTACCTCGTCCCAACATAACATAGTTTTGCATTTCCTGCCGTATAACGCTTCGTAAGGCGGCATACCAATACTCGCATGATAACTATTATTATAGGCAAATTCCACCAATGGCAGATGGGCAACCCAATTTCCCTTGAAATCCATGATACATGCTCTGAGCATATCTTCTAGTGTTTGGATTGTTCTCTCACTCTGTCCATCGGTTTGAGGATGGTACGCTGTGCTCATTCTCAGATGTGTCACCAAGCACTCTTTTAGTCGTTTCCAGAAATTAGATGTGAAACGTGGATCTCTGTATGATACAATGGACAAAGGTACACCGTGTCTCGACACAATCTCTTTCACGTACAGTTTCTCCAACGGTTGTAACAATCCACTTGGCCTTTGATGTTCAGCTTTGACTTTCTGACACGTTAAACATTTTTCCACGCATTCAGCCACATCCCTCTTCATATTCGGCAACCAAAATGATGTTTAAGATCCTGGTACATCTTTGTACTCCTAGGGTGATTTGAATATATTGAGTTATGAGCATCTCCCAGGATTTCCTCTTTAACCTCTGGTACTGGCGGAACCTAAATCCTCCCTTCGAATCGAAGTAACCCTTTCGAATCAATTTTGAATTTGCTTTCCTCACCTATATATATTTTTTGTTTTATCTTTTCACAGTCTCCATCCTGAAGTTGTGAATTTTCACCTTTTCCACCAACGTTGATGTAAGACCCCAAATTTTATGAATAAAGATTTAAATTTCTCGAAATATTTTTTTGAATATTATGGTGTGGATTTTATATAATGTTATAGTTGTGGGTAATATTTAAAAATTTTGCAAAGTATGTAAGTTGTTATATAATATTCGATTGGTCGGGAAATATTCTTTTTGTCGGGGAATATCCGTACGACGACACAATCATTTGGTGGACCCTACAACAGAAGTATTGTCGTATTTAGAAAATGAAAGAATTATCTTTTTACAAAAATAACGGCGAAAGTGTTACCGTTAAAACTGTTAAACTATTCAATAGTAAAAGTAAAGTAATACATGTGGTTGCATAGTAGCACACGGTGTTGATTATTGATGCTTATGTAAGAAGTCACTCAGTTATACTCAATTATTGTTGCGGTAATTGCTGCATCATATCTCTCATATTATTGATTCAATTGTTATCACAGTATAATCTGCATAATATGTTATATTACTAAATAAATAATTGAGACTACAAAATTATTCATATTATTATTTACATATTTGACAATGTCTAGAAGTTCTGTCAAGGAGAGGTTTGCTCACCTAATTGCACGCCAATAAGGAGAAATACTTATCGAAAAACCCCCTCTTTCCTGAGAACGACCTGGTTGTTAAATATTGTGAATTATAATATTAATGATTAATAAATTCGTGTTGATTAAGGATGAAATTGATAGTTCCATTGTGTTGGAATTATTAGTGTTAGTGGAAATCGACATTTATTCCGATAATAATTGATGTCTGGAGGTTATATTGACCAATCGGGTAATTAACCAGATAAATGAGCAATTAATTACTATTGATTCACATGATTATAACTATTTGTTCATATGTGTGTAGTATTGATTCACATTCATTTACTATTAGGGGAGTTGGTGCAAGATTGATAATACTTGCATGACTAAGTTAAAAATGGAGGTATAGATGGAGGTATTATACTGTAATTCATATTTTCACATGTCTAGAACTATTGATTCACATGGTTTACTATTGATTCACATGATTTACTATTAGGGGAGGTGGTTCAAGTTTTATAATACTTACAGGACTAAATTAAAAAGGAAGAAAAAAAAGGAAGGTAATATACTGTAATATTTCGAGCCTCAAAATGTGCAATTATTGAAACTATATTTTCCTATAAATAGAAGCTCATTCTTCCTTCATTTCTCACCAATTCACTAAAGCTATAGAGCAATTATTATAAAGAGAGAAGAAGAAGAAAAGTCTGCTACCTCACTTTTCCAGTATCCAGTTTCTTCTAAGGTAAGGGGTATTATTCTTTCGTATCCATGAAGAGAGTTTTTATTTTTCAATACTCGTAAGGGTTGTTATTCCATTCTTTATTATTATGTTGGAATAACATGTCTATACGAAGTAGAACATACATGGTGAAATTCTTCTACTATTCCATTCTTTATTATTTTGTTGGAATAACATGTTTGTTTGGTCTATCGCATGCCTGGGGAATTCTGTTGTTATTCCATTCTTTATTATTCTGTTGGAATATCATGTCTGTACGGTTTACGCATGACCTGGTTCCATTCTTTATTATTATATTGGAATATCATGTCTATACGGTTTACGCATGACCTGGTTCCATTCTTTATTATTATGTTGGAATATCCTGTCTGTGCGGTTTACGCATGATCTGGTACCATTCTTTATTATTCTGTTGGAATAACTTGTCTGTGCAGATTACGCACGCCTGGTGAATTCTTTTGTTATTCCATTCTTTATTATTCTATTGGAATAACCTGTCTATGTGGATTACCGCATGCATGGTGAATGATCCTTTGTATTCATTCCTTATTAAACTGTGGAAACGATCTGTCTACGTGGATTACCCCATGGCGAGCGAAAATCCATTTATAGTTTCATATATTCTATTATACTCAGTTGATTAAAGTTTTGGCTTCTATACTCGAGGAAAATTAGTAGAATATCCCGGATATTTGCACTTCATCCAGTATCTTTTCATGAAAATATTCTTCTGAGCATTCTTGAATTTTACTCCACAAAGAAGTATCATGTTGACAATTTGGACATTATTGATTTCTGGATAAACTAAAATTTTAAATCTTTAAAATTTATCCTTGAACTTGTTTTATTGAATTATTATGTCATTGTCATCATCCTCATGCTTATATTGTGATGAAAACCATGTTTGGCTTACGTGCATATATGGACTTTGTATGATTATGAACATGGATTATTCGGTATAATCACGACCTGTAATGTTATAAATGATGTGGTAAAAGTCCTCAGTGGCCTGTAGTGTATTGATGGACAATTTTTGGTATGATTATGACAAGGGATTATTCGATATAGTCATGACCATTGATAAATTAATAAATATCCTTGGCCCGTAGTGCATGGATGACTCGATGATGTGATTTATTTATTAAGCTGAGTCTCAGCGATAAAAATTGATGAAAACATTTAAAATCATAGAAGATAGTAGATATCATGCTCTAATTGACTCTTCTAATGGATTGCTTATTCCGCTACAGTTAAACTTGATGTCTATTGTATTTTATCAGTTTAACATTGTTGAAGACTAATGATAATTTATTTTGCATTATCTTAGTCATAAAATTTCTTACTGGGCTAGTTGAGCTCACCCTTTTTTCTTTCATTGTTCTCTTCAAGAAATGAGAATGTAGCCGGGACTAGTCGGGGAACGGAGTGATGGTCCGAGATGGTGTATTAGTAGTCCTCATTATTCTATAAAATAGTGTGACAATAAATGTAATGAGGACTCTATTTGAGAGTGGATATTGTCTAGAAGGTAACATTCTTGTTTAAACTCTCAGCTATGTTTTGTCGTATATTACACGACGGTTGTATAATTAAGTTTGTATTTGTATTCTGTACCAAGATGGCTGATATATACCTATTTTGGGGGCGTCACAGTTGGTATCAAAGCTTAGGGATATGATCCCTGGCTGAGATGTGAGATAAGAACTAAGAGGGGAGAGACGGGGAATTCCTTCACTAGTATAACCTACCTATGTTTATTTGGTATTTAATTGGTCGGTCAGAGTATAGGGATAATATGTGATATGTTAATTAATCTTTGTTTTATGATAGTATTTGCAAATGGCAGCTGAAAATGTTAACAATGGAGTGAATGAGACCGTTGAGTCACCAATGATCAATACCCAGGATAATGTACAACAGGAAGATAATAATCCTCAGGTAAATAACAACACCGATCAGATGATGAATGATGAGATATTCAGAGTCTTTATGCAATTCATGCAACATCGGGCGAGAGAGACTTCTGTTCAAAATGCAGGTGGAAACACTGGCAACTCTAGGATGGTCAATGCTAAGCAGTTCAAGGAGCTGGGACCACCAGAGTTTTTGGGAGAGCCATAATCACTTAAAGCAGAGACGTGGATAAAGCAGATCACCAATATATTTGATGTCTTGGGATGCTCCGAGGAGCAAAAGGTTCCTTTTGAGACCTTCATGTTGCGAGGAGAGGCAAATTACTAATGGAAATCAGTAAAACGTATTCAGCCTTCCGCATTGAAGATGTCTTGGGAGAAGTTCCAAGAATTATTCAACGACAAGTACTTTCCCGAAAGTATTCGTCACATGAAGGAGGTGGATTTTATCAAGTTGGAGCAAAAAAATATGATCGTGTCGCAATACTAGGCTAAGTTTGCAGATTTATCCCGGTTTGCATCCCATTTGGTCGATAATGAGGAGCGAATGACGCGAATGTTTCTAAGAGGTTTGAAACCCGAAATACGTCAATACCTCATTTCTCACAAATTGTGTTTGTATTCAGATGTAGTGAATAGGGCTCAGTTATTGGAGCGCGATAATGAGCCAGCCCAACCAAAGGATAACGAGCAACAACACGATAATAATCGTACCGGTGGCAACGGCCATCGGAACAATGATAACCATTGTGGTGAAAATTATCAAGCCAGGAATGGTAACCACTTTGGTGGTAATCATGGCCAAGACAATAGGAGTGGAAATTTAAAGAAGAGAAGATTCAACAACGATGGAAAGACAGCAGTACCAACACCCGTTTTGAAGGAAGGAGAACGACCACCAATTGTATGCTTCAAATACGGAGGGGAGGGACATATCAGTCCAAACTGCGTGATGCAGTCCAAAGCATGTTATAATTATTCTCACCTTTTCGGCATACCAGGTACGTACGTAAATTTCGAGGGCAAAATTTCATAAGGAGGGGAGATTGTAAGACCCCAAATTTTATGAATAAAGATTTAAATTTCTCGAAATATTTTTTTGAATATTATGGTGTGGATTTGATATAATGTTATAGTTGTGGGTAATATTTATAAATTTTTCAAAGTATGCAAGTTGTTATATAATATTCGATTTGTCGTGGAATATTCTTTTTGTCGGAGAATATCCGTACGACGGCATAATCATTTGGTGGACCCCACAACAGAAGTATTGTCGTAGTTAGAAAATGACAGAATTATTTTTTTATAAAAATAACGACGAAAGTGTTACCGTTAAAACTGTTAAACTACCCGATAGTAAAAGTATAGTAATATGTGTGGTTGCATAGTAGCACACGATATTGATTATTGATGCTTACGTAAGAAGTCACTCAGTTATACTCAATTATTGCTACAGTAATTGCTTCATCATATCTCTCATATTATTGATTCAATTGTTGTCACAGTATAATATTCATAATATGTTATATTATTAAATCAATAATTGAGACGACAAATTTATTCATATTATTATTTACAATATTGACAATGTCTAGAAGTTCTGTCAAGGAGAGATTTGGTCACCTAATTGCACGCCAATCCTTATCGGAAATCCCCCTCTTTCTTGGGAACAACCTGGTTGTTAAATATTATGAATTATTATATTAATGATGAATAAATTCGTGTTGATTAAGGATGAAATTGATAGTTCCATTGTGTTGGAATTATTACTGTTAGTGGAAATCGACATTTATTTCGATAATAATTGATGTCTGGAGGTTATATTGACCAATCGGGTAATTAACCGGATAAATAAGCAATTAATTGTTATTGATTTATATGATTATAACTATTTGTTCACATGTGTGTACTATTGATTCACATTCATTTACTATTAGGGGAGTTGGTGCAAGATTGATAATAATTGCATGAATAAGTTAAAAATAGAGGTATAGATGGAGGTACTATACTATAATTCATATTTTCACATGTCTAGAACTATTGATTCACGTGATTTACTATTAGAGGAGGTGGTGAAAGTTTGATAATACTTGCAGGACTAAATTAAAAAGAAAGAAAAAGAGGAAGGTATTATACTATAATATTTTGAGCCCCAAAATGTGCAATTATTTAAACTATATTTTCCTATAAATAGAAGTTCATTCTTCCTTCATTTCTCACCAATTCACTAAAGCTATAGAGCAATTATTATAGAGAGAAATTATAGAGAGAAAGAAGAAGAGAAGTCTGATACTTCACTTTTCCAGTATCCAGTTTCTTCTAAGGTAAAGGGTATTATTCTTTCGTATTCATGAAGAGAGCTCTTTTCTTTCAATACTCGTAAGGGTTGTTATTCCATTCTTTATTATTATATTGGAATAACATGTCTATGCGAAGTACCGCATTTATGGTTAAATTCTTTTGTTATTCCATTCTTTATTATTCTGTTGGAATAACCTGTCTGTACGGTCTATCACATGTCTGGGGAATTCTGTTGTTATTCCATTCTTTATTATTCTGTTGGAATATCCTATTTGTGCGGTTTACGCATGACCTGGTTCCATTCTATATTATTCTGTTAGAATAACCCGTCTGTGCGGATTACGCACACCTGGTGAATTCTTTTGTTATTCCATTATTTATTATTCTATTGGAATAACCTGTCTATGTGGATTACCGCATGCATGGTGAATGATCCTTTGTATTCATTCCTTATTAAATTGTGGAAACGATCTGTCTACATGGATTACCCCATGGCGAGCGAAAATCCTTTTGCAGTTTCATATATTCTATTATACTCAGTTGGTTAAAGTTTTGGCTTCTATACTCCAGGAAAATTAGTAGAATATCCTGGATATTTGCGCTTCATCCAGTATCTTTTCATGAAAATGTTCTTCTGAGCATTCTTGAATTTTACTCCACAAAGTAGTATCATATTGACAATTTGGACATTATTGATTTCTGGATAAACTAAACTTTTAAATCTTTAAAATTTATCCTTGAACTTGTTTTATTGAATTATTATGTCATTATCATCATCCTCATGCTTATATTGTGATGAAAGCAATCTTTGGCTTACGTGAATAGATGGACTTTGTATGATTATGACCAGGGATTATTCGGTATAATCATGACCTGTAATGTTATAAATGATGTGGTAAAAGTCCTTAGTGGCCTGTAGTGTATTGATGGACAATTTTTGGTATGATTATGACCAGGGATTATTCGATATAGTCATGACCATTGATGAATTAATAAATATCATTGGCCCGTAGTGCAGGGATGACTCGATGATGTGGTTTATTTATTAAGCTGAGTCTCAGCAATAAAAATTGATGAAAACATTTTAAATCATAGAAGATAGTAGATATCATGCTCTACTTGACTCTTCTAATAGATTGCTTATTCCACTGCAATTAAACTTGATGTCTATTGTATTTTATCAGTTTAACATTGTTGAAGACTAATGATAATTTATTCTGCATTATCTTAGTCATAATATTTCTTACTGGGCTAGTTAAGCTCACCCTTTTTTGCTTTCATTGTTCTCTTCAGGAAATGAGAACGTAGCCGGGACTAGTCGGGGAACGGAGTGATAGTTCGAGATGGTGCATTAGTAGTCCTCGCTATTCTATAAAATAGTGTGACAATAAATGTAATGAGGACTCTATTTGAGAGTGGATATTGTCTAGAAGGCAACATTCCTGTTTAAATTCTCAGCTATGTTTTGTTATATATTACACGATGGTTGTATAATTTAGTTTGTATTTGTATTTTGTACCATGTATTTGGGGACTCAGGATGGGTGATGTATACCTATTTTGGGGGCGTCACTAGTTGAACAATTACCTATTTGGAACAACTTTTCTTCGAATTCTGTCGGATATTTAATTTCTAACTCCATTTTAGTCATTTTCGACACTAGCTTTTCCTGAGCAGTTAACATCATTAACTTCTCCCGTCCCTTCCTACTTAAAGCATCAGCAACAACATTCGCCTTTCCGGGATGATAGAAAATCTCACAGTTATAATCTTTGATCAGCTCCAGCCATCTTCTTTGTCGCATATTCAAATCTTTTTATTTAAAGATCTACTTCATACTTTTATGGTCGGTATATATCTCACACCTCTCTCCGTAAAGATAATGTCTCCAAATTTTCAGGGTAAATACCACTGCCGCCAACTCTAAGTCATGAGTCGGATAGCCTTTCTCGTAATCTTTCAACTGACGTGATGCATACGCAATAACTCTGCCGTTTTGCATAAGAACACAACCCAATCCTTTATGCGATGCGTCACTATATACCACAAAATTTCCTGTATCATCAGGCAACGATAACACAGGTGCAGAGCTCAGTCTCTTCTTCAACTCTCAAAAACTCTCCTCGCACTTCTCTGTCCAAACAAACTTAACCATTTTCCTAGTTAAATTCGTCAATGGAGTCGCAATCTTGGAAAAGTCTTGATTAAAACGCCTATAGTAACCCACCAATCCTAAGAAACTCCTTACCTCTGATGGTGTCTTTGGCTGATCCAAGTTTATTACAGCTTCAAATTTTGATGGATCTATCGAAATTCTATCCTTATCAATAACGTGCCAGAGAAACTGTACACGTTCCAACCAAAATTCACATTTTGAGAACTTACTGTACAACTTCTCTTTTCTCAACGTCTCCAACATCAATTTCAAATGTTCCACATGTTCCTCCTTGGTTTTGGAATATACCAATATATCATCAATAAACACCACCACAAATTTATCTAAGAATGGTTTAAACACCCTGTTCATCAAGTCCATGAACGTTGCAGGTGCATTGGGTAAACCAAAAGACATAACCAGAAACTTGTAATGACCATACCGAGTTCTGAACGCTATTTTTGGTACATCCTCATGCCTCAACTTCAACTGATGATAACCACTTCTCAAGTCTATCTTCGAGAAATATCTCGCTCCCTCCAACTAATCGAACAGATCATCGATTCTAGGCAATGGATACTTATTTTTGATCGTGACTTTATTCAATTCTCTGTAATCAATTCAGAGCCGCATTGATCCGTCTTTCTTCTTAACAAACAACACCAGCGCTCCCCATGGCGAAACACTCGGCTGAATATATTTCTTATCAAGCAATTCTTGCAATTGCACCATCAACTCTTTCATTTCTACTGGGGCAATTCTGTATGGTGCCTTAGATATCAGAGCCGTTCCTGGTAGTAAATCAATCACGAACTCGATTTGTCGATCCGGCGGAAGACCCGGCAAATCGTCTGGAAATACGTCTGCAAAATCTCTTATAATTGGTATCTCTTCTAACTTTGCACTCTTCTTTTGCGTATCGACTATGTAGGCTAGGTATCTTACACATCCTTTTTTCAACAACTTCTTATCTTGCATCACCATCAGACAACTTGCTTGTCGAGGTGACTTGCTGTGATAACCCGAGATTTCGAATAATTAAAATTTTACGAATAATTTTTTTTTATTTATTATTAACATTGACTGTTAATAAGGTACTGTGTATCTGTGATACGAATTTTGAAAATTAGTCAATTTGTGTATTGACTGATAAAATAGAGTAGAGTTGTGCTTAACAACTTTAGAAACCCTAACCCTAATTTTCGGATAGGGATTCGGTAGAAAATATATCTAAAATAATTATATTGTTAAGAATATGTTTGTTTTATATGAGCTTAATGATCAATAATTGATCGGATAGGTTTTAAAATTATTAAACCCTGATAAGAGATTAGAAACCCTAATCTCAGTTGTAGAAAACCCTAATGTGGTGTAGAAAACCCTTATTTTAAAAATCGGGGATTTGTAAACCTTAAATTAGGAACCCTAAACCTAATTGGTAGACTTAATGGATTCATTAAACACAAATATGAGATTAGAAACCCTAATCTCCGGATTAGAAACCCTAGCGTATTATAGAAAACCCTAATTGTACGCCGGGAGCCCTAATTTTTAAAACCGGGAATTGTAAACCCTAATTAGGCAACCCTAATTTTTATTAGCATGCCTAAAGTATTCATTAAACTTAAATATGGTTAGAAATCTCTAATTATATTTTTGTATAGTAAATTTCTATTTTAGAAACCCTAATTTTTATTTTAGAAAATTTATTAAACCCTAAATTGGACAATTGTGGGACCTAGAAATTTTTGATACCTAAAGGGTTTAAATTCTAAACCCTAATCCAAACCCTAAACCCTAAGGGTTTGAGAATTGGACAAGTATGCCATAAAAATTAATTTATAAATGACCATAATACCCTTTTTACATTTAAATGAGTTAACTTGCAAAAATGGCCAATGCCTTTAGTAGGTAACCAACTCTCTTGACTTTGGGACTTAAAATGTCAGCAATTCAGCCAGCTAATTCGTTCATTGCATCAGCCATAGCAACATCAAGCATTATATAAGTTTTAAGAGAGAGAAAGTCTAGGAATATTGTCATTTTTCTCAATTGTTCTCACCAACTCTTTCTCTATCCAAAACCTCCGAATTTGCTTAGTAGATCAGTCTTATAAACGCCTCTTAGATCAACCATAAACAATTGGAGAGCATAGATCAAGAAATAAAAGCTAGAAAGGTATAACCCTATTTTAATTTTTGATCTTTGTTGCTCGGAAAAATTTCGTGTTTGTGTTTAAATCTTTGCTAGATGATGTTTAATGATGATCTATGTTGATATAACATAGATCCATAGCATCGAATGGCTTTAAAAGTGATTATTTTTCAAACTGTCAAGAACAAGATCTGTGGTCTGACAAGCTAATGTCAGGAGCCACAGATTCTTGTTCATTTATGGTTTTTAGTGTTTTAAAGTTATTATGTATAGCTTGTCATGTTGGCTTTAATCTGCAAGTGGTAGAACAACAATTAGATAGCTGGATTTCAAGATATTTAAGGTCAAACGTCGTTGACCGAGTAACATTCTGGGTAACCCAGAATGTATTGAACAGGGTCTGACAATGTTTTTCAAGGTATGGATCTGTCAGATTTTGTGGTTTTTGATGTTTTGTTTGTGACCAAGTTGTAGTCTGCTAGATCTACTACAATAATATGTCCTTAAATCGTTTAAACCATCATCGTAGCGATTTGAGTGGTTAGTCAAACTAGCTTACTCGTCATGAATATCTGTTTTCTGGAATTTCCAGAAAACGCATGAACACGGTTTCTATCAGAGTTTGACCGGATTGTATCTTGTAGATCTGTTGTTGTTAAACTGATGTGTTGCTTTGTGAGTGTTCTATGACATACGGTCAATAATGGTAAACCTTTAAATCACATAAAACACGAGCAGAACATGGATTAAAATGAAGTTGAAAGTGGCTGGTCGAAATTTCTGGGTTTCTGGAAAACCCAGAAACCGTCGGACAGGATGTTTGACAGCCCAGATCGTCTTATTGTTTTGTTGTTTGATCTAAGTGTGAGTTGCATGTTGTAGTGTTACATATTGGCTACATGATCACACTTCAAACAAGTCCAGAAACGTATTACACAGAGAATTAAAGCCGGTCAAAGTAGACCCTTCAAGCTGCCGGCTGTCAGTGTTCTTGAGCTCAAGAACACCTACAGCGACGCTTTGTGTCGCTAAAGGCCTTTAGCGACGGATTTAATTAATTTAATTTTTAGAATTTCCGGAAATTATTAAAAAATAGAAATAAATTCTAAAAATTACCAAAAATAGTTTTAAAATTTATTTTAAATTATGAAAAATAATTTTTGACCAATTGGAATATTTTTCTTTAATATTTATAATTATTTAGATATTAAAGGTATTTAATTTATTTAGTTAGTGTATTAAATAAATTAGAGAAAAATGATTTAATATTATGAAAAATCATTTTAAATATGAAAAATATATTTAAAAATATTTTGAGTTATAAAATGTAACTTTTAATATTTTTGGAGAATTTTCATTAATAATTTAATATTAATGATATAATATTTATTTGATTATTAAATTAAATAAATAAGATGAAAATGATTTAAAAATCATTTTAATTGAGAATAAAGTATTAAAAAAATATTTTAAATTATAAAATATAATTTTCAATATTTTTGGAGAATTTTTATTAATAAATTAATATTAATGATATTTGATTTATTTAATTATTATATTAAATAAATAAATTAAAAATGATTTTATTGACTTAAAAATCATTTAAAAATAAGAAAAATGATTTAAAATTATTTTAAGTTATAAATTATGACTTTTAATATTGAGATAATAATTTCATTAATATTTATATATTATTGGTGATGATTAAAAATGATTTTAATTATTTTAAAAATCATTTAAGTAGAATATTGGTGATTTAAAAATATTTTAAGTTATTGATGATAACTTTAATATTTTGGAAAGTATGTTAATAATATTTTGATATTATTATATATTAATAATAATATGATTATTTGATAATTAAATCATTTAAAAATGGTTTAAGTGTTTGGAAAATTATTATAAATTATAATAATTGTTTGATTAATAGTAAAAGCTTCTGAGAAATATTATTGTTGATAATTGACTTATCTAAATTAATATTGAAGCTTAGAAACCAAGTTTAATTGACAATCAATGTGTTAATTGTCGGATAGGGTGACTAGAACACCGAGAATGGACCGAAGTCCAACCAGACTGAACTAGTTTGATTTGTTAAGTGTTTATATAGGTTATAAACACTAATGTGGCTATGTGGTATTGTGCCTAGGAGAAGTTTGACTGTAAAATACAGTGATATGTGATATAGATGTTTGTGCTAATTGTGAGACCTACATTATTGGTTATAGGTCTTTCGAAATCAGATAAGTATATTGTGTAGCTGTAATCAGCGGAAGAGGCAAGTTTCCTAACTCAACCTTGAGTTATTTTATTCAAATATTATTGGTGGTTAATTATTGTTGATTAAGCCACGTCCAGGGATTTATTGTTGGAATTAAATTTTCGAATTAGAAAATATATATTCATAGAATTACTGTTGTTGGATATTCATATCTGTAGAAGTTAGAATTGACAGTACAGATAATTCCTGTTTATTGTCGAATTATGTTGAGAAATGTCTTAGCCAATTATTCTGGTTAGACAAACATTGGTAAAAACTTGTTAGGTTTGAGAAGAGAAGCAAATAGAATTTGAAATCCTAGTATTTCGTTGTAAAATCAAACTTTTGATTCCAAGACTGAGAAGAACAACCTTTTATATAAAGGGAACATTTTGTTGGTCGTGAATTCGACTTTTGCGCGCGTTTTGAGTATTATGCATAATATAGGGTACAAAGAGTTGGCCGGCTCTGAGTACTTGCAGAGGGGTATGATTTAATCTTTATGGTTATCTGATACACCTGAGTATTTATCAACATAAATCTTTGATATCTACCCGAGAAAATAAAGTTCAAGATCTTGTGTGATCACTCAGTATAAATCTGGAGAAATATTTCATTCGTAGAATTGATTCTAGATTATTCACTAGAATACTGTAGAAACTTTGAAAGCGTTGTACTCTTTCATTAGTGAATTATTATGTTGTATAGAATACGAGAAAACTTGTTATTGAATAATGATTTGTTCAGCTATTTCAAAGTTCCCCGAACATTGGTTTCATTCTATCAAAATAGATAGTCTGTTGTTTTGAATCCTTATACATTTATTGTATGTATTAACTTGCGGGGCAAATTAGTTGCTCACCCTTGCTAAATAAAACTTTTCAGCTAGGGACGAAGTGGCAGGAGGTGTTGTGAGGGATAAAGGCAAAGGCGTTGTAATAAATTAATTATGATGAACATATTTATTATGTTGTATTTGTAAACCCTTTTTGTATAACTAAAGGGTATGTTTGTAAAGTTAAGGTTAGAGAACCTGGGTAATGTATTGAGAAACTCTGATAAAAAATTATGTAAGATACTATCTATATATATTATGGGTAGTTAAATGTTATTTATATTGTGGATCGTGAACACCAAACTCGGGAGTCAGGTAACCCGGATTTGGGGGTGTCACAGGTTTGTATCAGAGCTGTAGTGACCAAGGTGTCACCAGCTGGTAGAATAGCCGTAGGTTATAAACCTTAAGTGGGGTGGGGAAAACCCTAGGATTATAACCATAAGCGAGATAGAGAATACTCATTTAGAGTACTAAGTGAGGGATTGCAGAAGCATATCGATAGTGAGAAATGTGGACACATAGTGTGAGAATGTTGTACTAGTAAAGTACTAATCAAGTTGTTTAAACTGCTTGTAGGATGTCTGAAGAAGGTGAAAAGAGTGCAGAGATGCTAGCGGCTGTTGCACCAGTGCCAGTAGCCGGGGTGCCAGCGCAAAGCTGAATCGGTTGAGAAGTTGGGAGAAGATGAACCAATGGTTAATCTTGGAAGTGATCATGACGATTATCCTGAGATGTATCTGAGTGGTGATGACGAGGCCGAGTCTGAGCCAGCTAAGGTGGATTTAAAGAATAAGATCAAAGTTGGAGAACAAGATCAGCTATCTGTGGAAGTCCAGGAACTCCGAAGCAATGTATTTCTCTTGGAGGAGTTGTGGAAGACGGAGCGGGCGTTACGTGAAATGACTGAAGAACGGAACGAGCTGAAAGCGCAGGTGGAGAAGATGAAGGCTGAAGGTGGAGGATCGTCGGAGGGAACAATCAAGCAACAGAAGGACAAGAAAAAGAGGAAGAGGGACAACGACAGCCCTAATTCTGGAAATTCGAACCCAAAGAAGAAGCAAGCTTGTATCAAGTGTGGAAAGACTCACGCTGGAGAATGTATGATGTGGAAGAATGTATGCTTCAACTGTAAGCAGGAAGGACATATCTCTTTGCATTGTCCTAAGCCAAATTTGAGGAAGTGTTTTTCCTGTGGGCAAACGGGTCACGGATTCAACAAGTATCCCAGTAAGAAGAAGATTGGTGAAGGAAGTGGTCGGTAGACAACTTAGATATATGTAATAGTATCTTTTGGTAGAAGTTTCTGATATTAAGATATGTAATATCAAGAACGGTGTTTAAACATATGTAAATATATGTTTGTATGAATGAAATCTTTATTTTCTATATGAATATAAGATTAAAATGAAATTATGTGTTCTTAAAACTCATACTTATGTGACATTCTTGACTCATAGTTATATGAAATATTTATGAACCCCTCAGCGAACGGACGCCAAAGGTCAGACTAGGGTAAGTTCGTAAACTCATATAATTGTGGCCAGGTTATGAACTCGTAAGTGTGGTTTTATGAACTGGAAATAGTAATATGAAATTGGAGAATGTTAACTTTTTGTGTAAAGTTGGAGAATTGCAACTTTTGTAAAGTTGGGTATGATTAATCCTAAAATAATTTTTAAAATAATAATAATAATAATAATAATATGTGTTAAGTACTAAATGTACTATGTGCTATTTGAATAAATATACGATTACTTGAGAATTATGTGTTGAATTCTTATTGTGTTAAGAATTTGTGTAGAATGAGAGTATTAATATAAGATTTTTATTTAAATCAGATCATGCCGCCAAGACGACAAAATCGAAACCAAAGAGAAGAACAATCAGTAAATAACGAAGGAAGTCAAGCGGACCCGATGCAGAATTTTGTGGATATGCTGGCCCAAGCTATGGAAAATAGGGCTCAAGCCAGAGGAAGACCAAGGAATCAGCCAGCCGACGGATTGGCTAATTTTAAGGATTTTAAAGTGGTAGGACCGCCGGAATTTAAGGGGACTACGGATCCGATCGAAGCCCAAACTTGGGTGAAGGAGATAGAGAAAGCTTTCGTGATTGCGCGAGTTGCAGAAGAACAAAAGACAGCGTTCGCAACATATCTAATGAAGGGAGAAGCCAATTATTGGTGGGAGACGAACCAAGCAAGAGCTGGTATAGCGGTGGTGACGTGGACACGATTTAAAGAATTGTTCTTTGAGAACTACTTCTCACCGAGTATGCAAGCTCGGATGGAAGTTAAGTTCTTAGAACTTAAGCAGGAGAATTTGTCTGTTTCGGAGTATGCTGCTAAATTCAACGAACTGGCACGATTTGCACCTCATCAGGTGGATACAGAAGAAAGGAAAGCAAGAAGATTCGAAAACGGATTGAAGCCAGGGATTTACAACAAAGTAGCGGTGCTACAAATCAACACTTTTGCGGCTCTACTGGAGAAAGCTTTAATTACTGAAGGAGGAAGCGAGGCTGCATCTAGTTTTTATCAGGAGAAGAAGAAGAATACCAATGAAGGTGGAAGTAGTGGTGGTAGTAACCCAAACAAGAGGAAGTGGAGTGAGAATACCCAATCGGGTAATAAAACTGAAGGAAATAAGAAAGGAGGAGGGCCGTGTGCAAATTGTGGGAAGAACCATGCTGGAGTGTGTCTGAAGAAGAAAGGAGTTTGTTACAACTGTGGTCAAGAGGGGCACATGTCACCTAATTGTCCCAACCCAAAGAAGATACAAGGTTGTTTTGCATGTGGATCAACTGATCATCTGGTGCGAAATTGTCCGAAGAAGGATATGGAGAAGGAAAGCGCCAACAAGGGACCCGGTGGTGGAACCTTGGCAATCCGAGGACCTGCACAACTAGGAAGACCAACTGCCCGTACATTTAACATGACAGCGCATGATGCAGTGGCTACTCAAGAGGTGGCAGCAGGTAACGATTTTGTTTAGAAAATTTAATTACGCGAGAAATACGAGTTAAATATTCTGTGAACTGTTTTCTTTTATAGATTCAAGTCACAGGTTAGAAATTGAAACACAAAATTACATTGTGTTGATAAAAATAAATTGATGATACAACTTTAAAAGATTGTAGAGAATAAAAAAGTGGCGATTCCGAGGACAGAATCCTTTTAAGGAGGGGTGAATGTGATAACCCGAGATTTCGAATAATTAAAATTTTATGAATAATTTTTTTTTATTTATTATTAACATTGACTGTTAATAAGGTACTGTGTATCTGTGATACGAATTTTGAAAATTAGTCAATTTGTGTATTGACTGAGAAAATAGAGTAGAGTTGTGCTTAACAACTTTAGAAACCCTAACCCTAATTTTCGGATAGGGATTCGGTAGAAAATATATCTAAAATAATTATATGTTAAGAATGTGTTTGTTTTATATGAGCTTAATGATCAATAATTGATCGGATAGGTTTTAATATTATTAAACCCTGGTAAGAGATTAGAAACCCTAATCTCAGTTGTAGAAAACCCTAATGTGGTGTAAAAAACCCTAATTTTAAAAATAGGGATTTGTAAACCTTAAATTAAGAACCCTAATCCTAATTGGTAGACATAATGGATTCATTAAACACAAATATGAGATTAGAAACCCTAATCTCTGGATTAGAAACCCTAGCGTATTATAGAAAACCCTAATTATATGCCGGGAGCCCTAATTTTTAAAACCGGGAATTGTAAACCCTAATTAGGCAACCCTAATTTTTATTAGCATGCCTAAAGTATTCATTAAACTTAAATATGGTTAGAAATCTCTAATTATATTTTTGTATAGTAAATTTCTATTTTAGAAACCCTAATTTTTATTTTAGAAAATTTATTAAACCCTAAATTGGACAATTGTGGGAACTAGAAATTTTTGATACCTAAAGGGTTTAAATTCTAAACCCTAATCCAAACCCTAAACCCTAAGGGTTTGAGAATTGGACAAGTATGCCATAAAAATTAATTTACAAATGACCATAATACCCTTTTTACATTTAAATGAGTTAACTTGCAAAAATGGCCAATGCCTTTAGTAGGTAACCAACTCTCTTGACTTTGGGACTTAAAATGTCAGCAATTCAGCCAGCTAATTCGTTCATTGCATCAGCCATAGCAACATCAAGCATTATATAAGTTTTAAGAGAGAGAAAGTCTAGGAATATTGTCATTTTTCTCAATTGTTCTCACCAACTCTTTCTCTATCCAAAACCTCCGAATTTGCTTAGTAGATCAGTCTTATAAACACCTCTTAGATCAACCATAAACAATTGGAGAGCATAAATCAAGAAATAAAAGCTAGAAAGGTATAGCCCTATTTTAATTTTTGATCTTTGTTGCCTGGAAAAATTTCGTGTTTATGTGTTTAAATCTTTGCTAGATGATGTTTAATGATGATCTATGTTGATATAACATAGATCCATAGCATCGAATGGCTTTAAAAGTGATTATTTTTCAAACTGTCAAGAACAAGATCTGTGGTCTGACAAGCTAATGTCAGGAGCCACAGATTCTTGTTCAGTTATGGTTTTTAGTGTTTTAAAGTTATTATGTATAGCTTGTCATGTTGGTTTTAATCTGCAAGTGGTAGAACAACAATTATATAGCTGGATTTCAAGATATTTAAGGTCAAAAGTCGTTGACCGACGTTGACCGAGTAACATTCTGGGTAACCCAGAATGTGATGAACAGGGTCTGACAATGTTTTTCAAGGTCTGTATCTGTCAGATGTTGTGGTGTTTGATGTTTTGTTTGTGACCAAGTTGTAGTCTGCTAGATCTACTACAATAATATGTCCTTAAATCGTTTAAACCATCATCGTAGCGATTTGAGTGGTTAGTCAAACTAGCTTACTCGTCATGAATATCTGTTTTCTGGAATTTCCAGAAAACGCATGAACACGGTTTCTGTCAGAGTTTGACCGGATTGTATCTTGTAGCTCTGTTGTTGTTAAACTGATGTGTTGCTTTGTGAGTGTTCTATGACATACGGTCTATAATGGTAAACCTTTAAATCACATAAAACACGACCAGAACATGGATTAAAATGAAGTTGAAAGTGGCTGGTCGAAATTTCTGGGTTTCTGAAAAACCCAGAAACCGTCTGACAGGATGTTTGACAGCCCAGATCGTCTTATTGTTTTGTTGTTTGATCTAAGTGTGAGTTGCATGTTGTTGTGTTACATATTGGCTACATGATCACACTTCAAACAAGTCCAGAAACATATTACACAGAGAATTAAAGCCGGTAAAAGTAGACCCTTCAAGCTGCCGGCTGTCAGTGTTCTTGAGCTCAAGAACACCTACAGCGACGCTTTGTGTCGCTAAAGGCCTTTAGCGACGGATTTAATTAATTTAATTTTTAGAATTTCTGGAAATTATTAAAAAAATAGAAATAAATTCTAAAAATTACCAAAAAATAGTTTTAAAAATTATTTTAAATTATGAAAAATAATTTTTGACCAATTGGAATATTTTTCTTTAATATTTATAATTATTTAGATATTAAAGGTATTTAATTTATTTAGTTAGTGTATTAAATAAATTAGAGAAAAATGATTTAATATTATGAAAAATCATTTTAAATAAGAAAAATGTATTTAAAAATATTTTGAGTTATAAAATGTAACTTTTAATATTTTTGGAGAATTTTCATTAATAATTTAATATTAATGATATAATATTTATTTGATTATTAAATTAAATAAATAAGATGAAATGATTAAATGATTTAAAAATCATTTTAATTGAGTATAAAGTATTAAAAAAATATTTTAAATTATAAAATATAATTTTCAATATTTTTGGAGAATTTTTATTAATAAATTAATATTAATGATATTTGATTTATTTAATTATTATATTAAATAAATAAATTAAAAATGATTTTATTGACTTAAAAATCATTTAAAAATGAGAAAAATGATTTAAAATTATTTTAAGTTATAAATTATGACTTTTAATATTTAGATAATAATTTCATTAATATTTATATATTAATGGTGATGATTAAAAATGATTTTAATTATTTTAAAAATCATTTAAGTAGAATATTGGTGATTTAAAAATATTTTAAGTTATTGATGATAACTTTAATATTTTGGAAAGTATGTTAATAATATTTTGATATTATTATATATTAATAATAATATGATTATTTGATAATTAAATCATTTAAAAATGGTTTAAGTGTTTGGAAAATTATTATAAATTATAATAATTGTTTGATTAATAGTAAAAGCTTCTGAAAAATATTATTATTGATAATTGACTTATCTAAATTAATATTGAAGCTTAGAAACCAAGTTTAATTGACAATCAATGTGTTAATTATCGGATAGGGTGACTAGAACACCGAGAATGGACCGAAGTCCAACCAGACTGAACTAGTTTGATTTGTTAAGTGTTTATATAGGTTATAAACACTAATGTGGCTATGTGGTAATGTGCCTAGGAGAAGTTTGACTGTAAAATACAGTGATATGTGATAAAATGTTTGTGCTAATTGTGAGACCTACATTATTGGTTATAGGTCTTTCGAAATCAGATAAGTATATTGTGTAGCTGTAATCAGCGGAAGAGGCAAGTTTCCTAACTCAACCTTGAGCTATTTTATTCAAATATTATTGGTGGTTAATTATTGTTGATTAAGCCACGTCTAGGGATTTATTGTTGGAATTAAATTTTCGAATTAGAAAATTTATATTCATAGAATTACTGTTGTTGGATATTCATATCTGTAGAAGTTAGAATTGACAGTACAGATAATTCTTGTTTATTGTCGAATTCTGTTGAGAAATGTCTTAGCCAATTATTCTGGTTAGACAAACATTGGTAAAAACTTGTTAGGTTTGAGAAGAGAAGCAAATAGAATTTGAAATCCTAGTATTTCGTTGTAAAATCAAACTTTTGATTCCAAGACTGAGAAGAACAACCTTTTATATAAAGGGAACATTTTGTTGGTCGTGAATTCGACTTTTGCGCGCGTTTTGAGTATTATGCATAATATAGGGTACAAAGAGTTGGCCGGCTCTGAGTACTTACAGAGGGGTATGATTTAATCTTTATGGTTATCTGATACACCTGAGTATTTATCAACATAAATCTTTGATATCTACCCGAGAAAATAAAGTTCAAGATCTTGTGTGATCACTCAGTATAAATCTGGAGAAATATTTCATTCGTAGAATTGATTCTAGATTATTCATTAGAATACTGTAGAAACTTTGAAAGCGTTGTACTCTTTCATTAGTGAATTATTATGTTGTATAGAATACGAGAAAACTTGTTATTGAATAATGATTTGTTCAGCTATTTCAAAGTTCCCCGAACTTTGGTTTCATTATATCAAAATAGATAGTCTGTTGTTTTGAATCCTTATACATTTATTGTATGTATTAACTTGCGAGGCAAATTAGTTGCTCACCCTTGCTAAATAAAACTTTTCTAGCTAGGGACGAAGTGGCAGGAGGTGCTGTGAGGGATAAAGGCAAAGGCGTTGAAATAAATTAATTATGATGAACATATTTATTATGTTGTATTTGTAAACCCTTTTTTTATAACTAAAGGGTATGTTTGTAAAGTTAAGGTTAGAGAACCTGGGTAATGTATTGAGAAACTCTGATAAAAATTTATGTAAGATACTATCTATATATATTATGGGTAGTTAAATGTTATTTATATTGTGGATCAGTGAACACCAAACTCGGGAGTCAGGTAACCCGGATTTGGGGGTGTCACACTTGCTGTCAAAGAACACAACCTTTGACGGAGTCATAAGGTTAACACACTTCCTTTGGCAATCAATTACTTCTCCATAATTGAATAATCAATCCATTCCCAGTATAACATCAAATTCATCAAGTCTAATTGGTATCAAATCTACCATCATCTCGTCAACTTTTATAACCACCCTACAATTCCTATACATGTATCTGACAAGAATCACTTCGTTATTCGTAATCTCTATACTTGAGGGAAATTCTAATTCTTCTTGGGGCAAATCTAAGTTCTAAGCAAATTCATCGGATATAAATGATCAAGTAGCACCCGAATCAAATAGTACATACGCATTAATACCATTAATCGGAATGATACCTAACACCACATCCTTAGATTGTACAGCATCCTGCACGGTCATATTGAAAGTCCTCGCAGTAGGTCAACTTGACTATGTTGGTCCAGTGATAGTCAATGCACCACCACTTTTGTTGTTTCCTTTTCCACTACTTGCGCTTCCCGCTGGCTTCTTAGGGCAATCACGAGCCATGTGATCTTTTGAATCATAGGTAAAGCATGCTCCTTTCTTCTGACTAAAACAGTTCGGTGCAATGTGTCCCTCCTGACCATAGTTGAAACACACTCGCTTTCCCTTCAAACATAACCCAGTATGGTTCTTTCCGCACGTTTCACAAGCTTCAAACTTTTTCTTCTGCTGATTTCCTTGTTGTCCTCCCGCAGTCAAATTCTCGCTCCATTTCCTCTTCTGATTGTTACCTCCAATATTACTTCCACCAGCCTTATTTTCATTCTCATTCTTCCTCTTCTTTTGTTCTTGATTGTACTTGGTCAAGGCATCGCTTCCACCTTCAGCGATAATTTCCTTCTCCAGTACAGCCGCAAATGTGTTCAGCTGGAATATTGAAACCTTGCTGTAAAGTCAGGGCTTCAATCCTTGTTCGAATCTTCTTGCTTTACATCCATCAGTATTGACTTGATATGTTGCAAACCTTGCCAACTCGTTAAACTTCGCAGCATATTCTGGCACCGTCATCGTTCCTTGCTTCAACTCCAGAAATTGCACTTCCAACTGATTCTGAGAACTCGCTGGAAAATACATTTCAAAGAACATCTCCTTAAATATATCAATTGCTATCACTCCTTGTCCTCCACGAACCTTATTTGCTTACCACCAGTAGCTAGCTTCAGACTTCAGCATGAACGTTGCAAACAAAGTCTTCTGAACTTCATTAACTCTAGCAACGTCGAACACCTTCTCCATTTCCATGATCCAGGTTTGGGCTTCCACTGGATTCATAGACCCTTGAAACTCTGGCGGTCCAACCGCTTTGAATTCCTTAAAGGTCGTGACTTGAGCTTGCGGTTGATTTGCAAGTGCTCCCGTCAATAGAGCTACCAACTACTGAATCGGATTAGCGTTGGTCTCGTTGTTATTATTAGTAGACCCCTCAGGAGGTGCTTGCTGACGTGGTTGTCTTCTTCTAGGAGGCATTCTCTGTTAAAATATGAGCTTATTAGCTCATTACTCAACTTCTTGGGTATTTGAAGTTTAATTTAAACATTTAAAAC
This sequence comes from Panax japonicus, assembly GCA_020205505.1. NCBI lineage: Eukaryota > Viridiplantae > Streptophyta > Magnoliopsida > Apiales > Araliaceae > Panax > Panax japonicus. The sequence continues at coordinate 33,668,959 of CM035098.1, forward strand.
TATAACACATAACATTTCAAATAAACTCTAGTATTTTATTTATTCATAACGTCTTAAAATATGTTAAAGATAGCATAACCGCTATAAACATCCACTTTCCTGAACTAGACAAGTTTCAGGATTACATACTCATATTATCCCTTTATTCATCTCAAAATAAGGGATTCACAGTTTATTTATTCACATAATTAACCACATATTATTATCAATCTTATTCTATCTAGGCATATTAAGACGTCGTAAGGCTTCCCGACGCTCTTCCTCCATGATACGATACGCCGTTCTACGATCCATCACGAACCACGGCGAGTTTTCAAACTGAGGTGGATAATAAAAGACTCAATCCTGGGCCCTATCAATCGTAGAATTAAAAGCATAATCTATCTCCTTCATCTTGGCTTTCTTGACTTAGACCTTAGCCTCAGCACGGTCTGCACGTTGAGTCGCCTTCATCCAAGCGTCCTCTGCTCTTGCACGCTTAGTCGACTCCTCCTTGAAGTCATCTTTTAATTTCTCCATGTCATTCTTCATCTTTTCGTTTACTGCCAACAGGTCTTCATGTTAACCTTTGGTATGAACTAGGTCCCACACCATGTTTCCAAGGCGTGAGTCGAGTTCTTGAATCTCTGCATCCTTCTGCTCCATCGAGGCATGATGCATCTCAACCATCTCCTTCAACTCCTCAACTTCGTCCTGTAATTCTACGTTACGATCGTACAGAGCGTCATACATCTCAGCTGATATGGAGTTTGCTGGAAACTCTTCAGGATCCTCTTCCTCGTCATCCTCCTCTATCTCCTCAGAACTATCCTCCTCGGGATCAGTCACAGGCTCATCCTCCTGGATCAACTGTTCCCGCACAACATGAATATCCCGGGGTTCGTCGTCTCTAGGTACCTGAGGTATCACTTCCCTAGCTGGACTGGATCCTCCTTCGTTAGACATCCTAACAACAAAATATTTTAAGTTTTACTTAATATTTTCAATACTCGCGAGCACATAAGTTATTAACACATAGCACATAATATCTTTTATTATTTAACTTCAATGGATACCTTAATCCATTCCTTAAAACTCAATAAGAGTTAGACACCTCTATATTTCTGTCTCCTTAAAGGTTACTTCCTAAGGTTTCCCCACCTAAGGTTCATAACCTAAAGCTTTGATACTAACCTATGACACCCCCAAATCTAGGTACTCGATTCCCACAGGATTTGGTGTTCAATATCCAAAACATTACATCTAACTACCCATACTTAAAGGATAAAGACGTAATTTAAATAACTTAAACAATAATCTTTCTCATTAAAGGGTTACATCATAATCTCAAAATAAATCCCAGGTAATCTAACCTTAAATTTATTACATCAATTTGCGGAATATATCATATATTAAAACAAGTCTTGTAACATAAAACATTTAAATACATTCAATAAATCCTTAGCACTTGGACATCTTGCCCTTTCCTTTGCTAGTGGATGGCTCATCGACTTTCTCTACTTTAGCTACAGTGTTAAATGCAAGAGTGAGCAAACAATTGCTCACTGATATATGAAGTAGCAATGATAACAACATGAGAATGAACAACAAATGTTGAACAATAATGAACTTGTTCTACGAATCAAAATAGAAAACAATTTAGAAATCAATATCTGAGGGTCTTAAGACCACGAACTATGTCTCTGGTATTTAGATATTATTACCTCAACCTTAACAGTCATTTATACTATACAGACCCTTCTTAACGTACTTAGGGGGATCAGCCCTTTGTACCATGTATTGTGCACAAACATCTAAACGTTACACGTACAAAATCCCCTATTTTAGGGTTGTTCGTCTCAGTTTGAATTTAGAATTTCTACACTAAAGAAAGTTTAGCTCGGAACTAACTTATTAGTGTTTCTAGAATTTTAGAAAACTATTCAATTATAGATTAATTCAATGAATAAAGGTTTGCTTACTACTTGAAGGTTTAATAAAATAATTAAGCTTTGAACAAGGTTATCAAAGTCAAAGATTGAATAACAACAATATATAATTGAGTAAACATGATATACATGTAAAGTGCTATATTTAGAAGAGTTAGAACAATCTCCTTTGAATCAATGTATTAGAACAATATATGCTTCGAATGATAATAAGAAAAGTAAAACTCGCTCGATGTAACGAATTAGGTTACAAGAGCTTATACAATCATACATGAGATGGAATCAATAGGCTTGCTTAACTTCAATGAAAAAATTAGGAATAAAGAGATTGCTTGACTTAAAGATAGCATAGCTATGAAACAGGCGTAATTATAATTGAGATAGGGTAAATAAACTTGCTCAATAATCACAAGGTAGAGTTAAGAAACTTGCCTCAAGCGTAAGCTATAATATTTAAACTCACGTTCACCTACACATTTTAGTGGAATCACAATATCTATTAGATATGCTAACATACCATAACATATACAATTCTAGCTAATCTTATCATTTTAGCACAAGTCTTTCATTACCATACATATTTTAGGACCACGAGTGTACATTTCTCAACACTTATTCATTGCTCACTAAGTTCCTTAAATCATACATATCATTTTCACCACTTACTAACTTTGCATTTTAGAATTACTAACCACATGATACACTTCTACTTTAACCTTGTTTTTACACATTTAACACATTAACATAATCATTAAGCCATGTTATAACGAATGACCAAAGTCTGCAGAAGTAGCAGACTTCACTGTCTGTAATTGGCTACTGGCGCGGCCGCGCCAGTATTACACTGGGTTACCAGGAGCCCGCGCGGCAGCAGCGCGCCTGCGCGATGCACCAGTTTCAGTTTTGCAGAAGCTCGAAATAGACTCTGCTCTAGGCCAAAAATCTCAATTCCACAGAATTTCACCACACTTCAACATCTAAAACTTTGTAATATCATACTTACACATGCCATACACCATTCTATATATAAAACATCACGTATACATCATTTTGAGGAATCAAAACCATAGTTTTTCCAAATTTCTTCAATTTTTACACTTTTAACGAATTTAATCGCCACGAATTCGTTTCTTAATCATTTGACATGATTCGAATTACGTTGCTTTCGTTTCTTAACATACAAACATATTCTAACATCAAATTGCAGATTCTAACAAACTTTAAGTATGAAATTTTGTACTTTCTAAGCCATATTATATGAACATAAACACTGTGATTTATTTTTCTTATTACAAACCCATTTACATGAATTTTAATCATCAAACCACACTCAGAGGTGATGATGAACAGATTATATACCTTACATACATATATATGTATCAATCCATGTGATTTAGAATTTTACAGAAAACAATCCTTGAAAACTCAAAGCATGAATAATAGGAGTGGAGTATACCTTTAATCCTTGATTATTGAAGCAATTGATATAGAATGGCTTCAATTCCTTCCCTTTCCACAGCAAAGCCCTCAATCCCTTAACAATTCTCTCTGTGTTTTTCCCCTTTCTCACCAACTCTCTGTTCTTAGTTTAGCCTTAGGTAAAGAAATAAGACGCGTAGGAAAATATAACTGGCCTCTCCCAAGTTCCCTTCCGTTAGAAAAATAAAAAGTTTGCGTCAGTTAAAATAACCCAAAAGCCATAAGGCTACGTTTGGTTACACACTAATTCCCCATACTATATTATTTAAATAATATTTATATTATATAGTTACACTTGTCACACATATAACCATTTTAATAACTTATAATTTATAATTATAAGAATTATATTTTTATTATAATTATGCTTATAATAAATAATTAAATAATTATATATCTAATTTAATTAATAAATTAGAAACTTCACTTTGTTTAATTTATTTATTTCCTTTCAATTAAACAATTCATTTAATTTAACTAATTTCTGAAATATTAAGCAATTGATTTAATTTAATTAAATCCTTCAAATAAAATTATCATTACTCAATTTAATTTACACTAATCAATTTAATTACAAAATTAATTCACCACAATTCATCAATTATTTATTTACCTCAATAAATAAATTATTTAAAATATTTATTTAATTCAATAAATATTTAAATTAAATTACAAATTTCTCGATCGTTACATCACCTAACACTTGAAAAGGTGTTTTCTGCTGACCCATAGTACTTTTCTTAGCTTCTTCAATACGTCTCTTTGTTATATACTAAGGATGACGGGTGTGCCATTGGGACTCCCGAGGACTCTAACGTTTATAATCCATTCCACATTTGTTGTGATTTATTCTTAAACAAATTGTCAAGGCTCGATGCTTCTGATACTTCTGATACAGACAGATGATGCTCTATGATCATGATCGTGATGTCCTGCCACCTTAGTGATTGATCTGGTACTGATTGAAGAGAACACTACGATTTCTCTTAAGCATTGGCACATTACGATCTCAACTTGCTTGACTTGCAAACTCTGCGATTTTGAGAGCACTCTACGATTCTTGAGTTTGGCTCGGCAGACGTTTAGACCACTCTATGATTTTAAGAGAGGCCCTCCAAAGCAGATAGACTACAATTCACGATGCTCTACGATTCTTCCTTGGCTTCTGTAACCTTTTGATCAGCTCGATAGACTACGATTCTGTTGAAACCTATCCATTACATCTCAAAATATAGATCAACCTTACAGTTTTGATCTTTTCATCTATAAATTCATTCACATAATGATAAACATTAAAGTTCAGATCAACCTAACAAGCTTGATCTACCACTAAGTCCTTGTACATGTATTTCCTGAAGGACTTTACATATAATCATGAATATTTACTTTTAACATCAAATTTAAATATGTAATCTCCCAACATACATGTTAATCAAATTCCTCCAGTGCATTTTGTTTACCACTCGCGGTAAATCAAAATTAAAAGGATCGCGAAATTTGTCTACCACGCAGGGTATAACAAATTCATAGGAACACTCCTGCCGAAGGGGCTACCATCGAATGGTCAGCGAGTCCACCTCGTCCTCCTTTCTTCGGTTAACTATTGATTTACCGCCCTCGGTAAAAGAAATATAAAGGAACATAGGATTTGTCTACCATGCTGGGCAACAAATAAATGGGCTACCATCGAATGGACAGCGAGTCCGACCATACCTCCTTACACCATTGTGAACTTAGGACAGATAAGAAGAGGATCAATAGAAATTGTTGATGAGCTACCGAAGTCTTTCTGTGCTGAATTTCCAGTTCTTTCAAGAATATCCTTGCCGAAGTATTTTTTAGGCCAATAACTTTGTAGCCAAATGATCACCACAGATGTCTTTGTGAGCTTCCCGAAGAACATACTCTGCTTCAGACGGAACCAAATATTTGAGAAATGGTGACGAAAAAGGACCTTCAAAAAAGATTCTCGTTAATGAGAACAAAATTGACACTCTTATACTTGATCTTCTTTAGCCGGCATCTGATCTGAAGGAAGGACGCCATATGCCATCAAAGTTATAAGCATCCTTAGTAGCCAATTTCGATAATGCATCAGCAATGGAATTGTTATTTTGATCGACCCCTTGATAACCTGATGTACTTATGCCCGAAATAGAATATCCATCTGCATGCAATGTCCACGAGCTTTGCTTCTGCTGAAGTACTGCAATGGCTTTGTCGGACTCTTCAGCTGCATTCCATCTGAAGCTGCAACTTTAGATGGGCATTTCCGAAGACAAGTATCTACAGGGCGGTGTGCCCTCAGTGGAATCTCAGGAGTGTGGCTTCTGGGTCTGCTTCGACCATAATCCCAAAGATCAATAGGGCGGAATACCCTTCTTCTATCAATCAAGAAAATAGCTGTTTGGTCTTCATCTACTCTGCTTCGACCATAATCCCGAAGACCAAGAGGGCGGAGTACCCTCTTCGGTCAATTAGGAAAATGGTTGTTGGGTCTTCATCTACTCTGCTTAGACCATAATCCCGAAGACCAATAGGGCGGAATACCTTCTTCGGTCAATCAGGAAAATGGCTTTTGGGTCTTCATCTAATCTGCTTCTATCATAATCCCGAAGACCAATAGGGCGGAGTACCCTCTTCGGTCAATCAGGAAAATGGTTGTTGGGTCTTCATCTACTCTGCTTCGACCATAATCCCGAAGACTAATATGGCGGAATACCCTCTTCGGTCAATCAGGAAAAGGATTGTTGGGTCTTCATCTACTCTGCTTCGACCATAATCCCGAAGACTAATAGGGCGAAATACCTTCTTCGGTCAATCAGGAAAATGGCTGTTGGGTCTTCATCTACTCTGCTTCAACCATAATCCCGAAGAACAATAGGACGTAGTACCCTCTTCGGTCAATCAGGAAAATGGCTGTTGGGTCTTCATCTACACTGCTTCAACCATAATCCCGAAGACCAATAGGGCGGAGTACCCTCTTTGGTCAATCAGGAAAATGGTTGTTGGTCTTCTTTGGTCATGAGGATCACCTTGAGACATGTCCTCAAAGTTTATAGACTACTTTCCAACTCACGGTTGTCCATCTTAAGGCGTACCACATCTTTCAGACTGGACATAATTGAACGCTTTTTTCTCAAAGACTAGACATCTTTAGGATCACCTTGTGATTGATAACTCAAGAACACTAGAAAGCACTCCTTCTAGCGCCAATGTTAACGCCAAGATCTTCTCCAACGTCTCAATCATGTAAGACGCCCTGATCCTGCACAGTAAACACGATAAGACACCAAAATCTTGACGGCTGGACCGTCGGGGGATAGCTCAGGCATGAGAGTCAGTATACGTGTTAACAAGGTTAACAATGGAGGATGTAATGTCTAGTGTATTGAGAGAGATAATAATTCTCAGTTGTATATGTATGTGAATATGAATGTTAACATACCTTTTTCTTGAAGACTTCCTTGCTATGATATACTACAAGACCTGATTTACCGTGCCACTGACCCTCCTGACACCTGTTAATACCATCCCCTCTGTCCACCGCTGGCCAACTGTCCAATCCTTATTAATGCCATGTAAGATATCAGTCAGCCATATCTTTGTCATCATCACCGGCTCAGAACCCAAGTGAAGATATTTAAATATATGATGGGTCGACCCACTGATTTGGTCTGATACTATAAGGACTTAACAAAGATAATAAAGTGACTAGGCCCAATAATGTCAACACCCAATAGTGAAGACCCAATGGACTAACTGAATAAGTAGGCCCAATCCATTCGGTCCAATAGGAGAAATATCACGACCCAACATTGCCCCCTAGTTTTTTATTAAACAGGAGGTTTAATAGGAAACTATAAATGGCATCGGTTCAGGACAAAAGGAATTATAATAAGACCAATAAAGGCCCAAAATATGGTTTACCGAAGTCCATCTGATGAACATCAAATAGCAACATAAAGGGTTCATCTTCGCCGACCTCTGCAGAAGTACCAATTGTTTAAACTACCGAAGCTCAAGCCAAAGAATGAAATTCCGGTTCGGAAATAATTCCGTCACGGACCTGATGGACGAAGGAATGAAATATCAAACTAAAGGAATTCGACAATTTTGATATATTCATTCACTTCGCTGCCCATCAATTTGAAATGATTGACTAATAATGGTCATCTGCAGGCAAACGCTAATTCTTGCGTCTATGTCTCAAATACAAAGAAGCCGAAAAGGATATCGAAGAGAATGCCGAAGAGAATATCGAAGATAATGCTGAAGAGAATACCGAAGAGAATGCTGAAGAGAATACCGAAGATAATGCAGAAGAGAATACCGAAGAGAATGCCGAAGAGAATACCAAAGCTGAATGGAGAAAGCCATTCTGAAGTCTGTGTTGACAAAAGAAAGAAGCAACCTTGACATTGTTCTCCTCAACAATGAGTGCCTTCGGAAGGACCTCGACAAGGTCAAAAAGATTTGGAGACTGACCAGGGCCACACATCGAGTTATCACTGATATAAATGTCGACCTGCTTCCGAAGAATGAAATTTTGACGGTGAAGAATGAAGATCTGGCCGAGTCTAATCAGAGCCTGGCGAAGCAAAATAACAATATCCACGCTAAAAAGGCAAGATATATAGCACTTCGTCAAAATCTTGAAGAGGAACTCCAAGAACTTCGGGCCCTTAGGAACTTGGGTCCGCCACTGACCGAAGATCTTCGTAAGGAGATCCAGGCAAAATACAGAAAATCCGCCGATCTGAACGATGAGATCATCCATATGTAATGCCGAAGTGGATGAAATCTGCTGAAGCAAAGGCAAGAAAAAGATCGGGCCAAGGTAGATCCATCTCTTCTAGACTCTTCAGACGGTGACGATGACAAGGAAGAAGCCTGAAAATGACCTCTGCTTATCTTTAGCTATAAAACTTTCTGTAAAAATTCTAACTTGTTGTGAACAGCTAATATTAAAATATCAACTTCATGCCTTATTACTTCTGAGTGAACATTTCTTGTCAGTAATTGATCATCAATCAACTTGAAAACTGTGCAAGTGCCTCTTATCTTAAACCGTTAGTCAATAATCAAGTAAATTATATAACAGTTAAGAACAATGATAATATAATCCGAACTCAACACTTGAACAAAATAAAGTAATGCATACTTATCGTTACTGAAGTGTGAGACAGGTCATGTATAAGGTGAATTCGGTTGATCCTCTTTGTACCATCGGAATTTTGTTTACCACTCAGGGTGAAACAATTATATATAGGAACCAAGATATAAGGATCACGGAATTTGTTTACCACACGGGGTGAAACAATTATATAGGAACCAAGATATAAGGATCACGGAATTTGTCTACCACACTGGGTCACAAATTCATAGGAACACTCCTGACAATAAGGCTGCCATCGAATGGCCAGCAAGTCTGACCATACCTCCTTACTCCAGTGCATTTTATTTACCACTCGCTATAAATCAAAATTAAAAGGATCACGGAATTTGTCTACCACGCAGGGTATAACAAATTCATAGGAACACTCATGCCAAAGGGGCTACCATCGAATGGTCAGCAAGTCCACCACGTCCTCCTTTTTTCGGTGAACTATTGATTTACCGCCCTCGGTAAAAGCAATATAAAGGAACATAAGATTTGTCTACCACGTTGGGCAACAAATAAATGGGCTACCATCGAATGGCCAGTGAGTCCGACCATACCTCCTTACACCATTGTGAACTTAGGACAGATAAGAAAAGGATCAATATAAATTGTAGATGAGCTACCGAAGTCTTTCTGTGCTGAATTTCCAGTTCTTTCAAGAATATCCCTGCCAAAGTATTTTGTAGGCCAATAACTTTGCAGCCAAATGATCGCCACAGATGTCTTTGTGAGCTTCCCGAAGAACATACTCTACTTTGGACGGAACCAAATATTTGAGCAATGATAACGAAAAAGGACCTTCGAAAAAGATTCTCGTTAATGAGAACAAAATTGACACTCTTATACTTGATCTTCTTTAGCTGGCATCTGATCTGAAGGAAGGACGTCATATGCCATCAAAGTTATAAGCATCCGTAGTAGCCAATTTCGATAATGCATCAGCAATGGAATTGTTATTGTGATCGACCCCTTGATAACCTGCTGTACTGATGCCCGAAATAGAATATCCATCTGCATCCAATGTCCACGAGCTCTACTTCTGGTGAAGTACTACAACGACTTTGTCGGACTCTTCAGCTACTTTTCATATAAAGCTGCAACTTTAGACGGGCATCTCCGAAGACAAGTATCTACAGGGCGGTGTGCCCTCAGTGGATTCTCAGGAGTGTGGATTCTGGGTCTGATTCTACCATAATCCCTAAGATCAATAGGGCAAAATACCCTTCTTCTATCAATCAGGAAAATGGTTGTTGGGTCATCATCAACTCTGCTTCGACCATAATCCCGAACACCAATAGGGCGGAGTACCCTCTTCGATCAATCAGGAAAATGGTTGTTGAGTCTTCATCTACTCTGCTTCTACCATAATCCCGAAGACCAATAGGGCGGAATACCTTCTTCGGTCAATCAGGAAAATGGATGTTGGGTCTTCATCTACTTTGCTTCTACCATAATCCCGAAGACCAATAGGGCGGAGTACCCTCTTCGGTCAATGAGGAAAATGGTTGTTGGGTCTTCATCTACTCTGCTTCGACCATAATCTCGAAGACCAATAGGGCGGAGTACCCTCTTCTGTCAATCAGGAAAATGGTTGTTGGGTCTTCATTTACTCTACTTCGACCATAATCTCGAAGACCAATAGGGCGGAATACCTTCTTCGGTCAATCAAGAAAATGGCTGTTGGGTCTTCATCTACTCTGCTTCGACCATAATCATGAAGACCAATAGGGCGGAGTACCCTCTTTGGTCAATCAGGAAAATGGTTGTTGGGTCTTCATCTACTCTGCTTTGACCATAATCCCGAAGACCAATAGGGCGGAGTACCCTCTTCGGTCAATCAGGAAAATGGTTGTTGGTCTTCTTTGGTCATGAGGATCACCTTAAGACATGTCCTCAAAGTGTATAGACTGCTTTCCAACTCACGGTTGTCCATCTTTAGGCGTACCACATCTTTCAGACTGGACATAATTGAACGCTTTTTTCCCTCAGACTGGACATCTTTAGGATCACCTTGTGATTGATAACTCAAGAACACTAGAAAGCCCTCCTTCTAGCGCCAATGTTAACGCCAAGATCTTCTCCAATGTCCCAATCACGTAAGACGCCCTGATCCTGCACAGTAAACACGATAAGACACCAAAAGCTTGACGGCTGGACCGTCGGGGGATAGCTCAGGCGTGAGAGTCAGTATACGTGTTCACAAGGTTAACAATGGAGAATGTAATGTCTAATGTATTGAGAGAGATAATAATTCTCAGTTGTGTATGTATGTTAATATGAATGTTAACATACCTTTTTCTTGAATACTTCCTTGCTATGATATACTACAGGACCTTATTTACCGTGTCACTGACCCTCCTGAAACCTGTTAATCCCATCCCCTCTGTCCACCGCTGGCCAACTGTCAAATCCTTATTAATGCCATATAAGATATCAGTCAGCCATATCTTTGTCGTAATCACCGGCTCAGAACCTAAGTGAAGATATTTAAATATATGATGGGTCGACCCATTGATTTGGTCTGATACTATAAGGACTTAACAAAGATAATAAAGTGACTAGGCCCAATAATGTTAACACCCAATAGTGAAGACCCAATGGACTAACTGAATAAGTAGGCCCAATCCATTCGGCCCAATAGGAGAAATATCACGACCCAACACTGCTTAAATTACTAAGTTATCATCTTTTGCTTGAAGGCCACTTATTAGGCCAGCTTCTGCTTGGAGTTTTATTATTTTCCCAGCTCATGCCCTATTTATACAAATACAACAATTCCAATACTCATTTTAATATTCTCTGTACATATCGCATCAACTATTATGTACATTAAATATACATAATACATTTTAAATATTAGGATAAAATATCCATAATTCTTTTCCATAAAAATAAAAATTATATATTAAATAAAAATAATTTATTTAATATATTACAATATTTTTAATTCATCCTTTCCTTTTTTTCTAAATCCTTAATAATTTTACCTTCATGCAATAAATCTAAAATAAATATTATATTTATTACATCATCTTCCACATATATTATACCGCAATTATTCGAAATAACCGTATAATAAAATAAAATAATAATCCTGCATTATAAATTATTTTTCATAATTATTTATGATAAATATATAATATTATATTTATCATATTTCATACATACATACCTATTATATTGCTCATATTCACATACTCAATATAATAAAATATATAATAAATAAGAAATTTGATATATTATTTATCCAAAAATCTTGAAAATTCTGGATCGCTATGTTAAATACATTACATATAGGCAATAATGTGTTATAACTTCGAAGAGTTAATGACTATATTCATCCTATAGGCATCTCTACCAGTAATTGCATCACATTTAAACACAATTTGGTCACTGTCACCCATCAGTTAGGACCTGCTCAATTGTTTGATTTTCCATGCAAAGTTGGTTCTGAGTTCTTGACTCCACAATGTCAATTTATGGCAAAAAAATTTAGGCACAACATTATGTCTGTTAGAGAAAACAAACTTCGTCATCCTTTTGATTTAGAACTGATTAAGTGTGTTTTGACTCAGAATACGCCAAACACAATATGTGCAAAGTAGTAACATTGTCTCACACCTGAATCTGTCCCACGACCACTGATAATTTTTAAACCAGAAACTACTAAATCTCCTGAGTCCCATCTAAATCTACTTTCACAAATAGATGCCCTGAATAGTTTGACACAACTTTCCCTTCAAAATCAAAATAATTTATTGAGTCAAATAGAGTTTATACAATTATTTGTGCATCACCTCAGAGACGTGCAATATATGTTGATGGAACTCCAAAAAATCTTTGTACCACCTTATCACTTTTCTGCGACGATCAGTCTGTTCACACTCCTCCGGATGATACTCTTCCTCCTTTTAGTCTACATTTCTCCCCTACTCTCACTTGTCAGATTTGTAACTATTCGAGAGTACTGTATATATATATATATATACTATCACTAACTATTCGGGTGTTGGTCAAAGAGTTGGTCCTCACCCATTTAATGTATCACCCCTTCAAATTCCTACCGTTCGGCCCTTTGAAAAATTGTCAACCTCAATTAATACCACTCCTGTGACGCCCCGAAAATAGGTATACACCATCCATCTTGAGTCGCTAAATACATGGTACAAAAATACAAATATAACTTAATAATACAATTGTCGTGTAAAATACGCCAAAACATAAACTGAGTTTTAATAAGAATATTGTCATCTAGACAATATCCACACTCAATTGAATCCTCATTATATTTATTATCACACTATTTAACAGAATAGTGAGGAATACTAATACTATCATCTGGACCGTCACTCCGTTCCCCGACTAGTCCCGGCTACGTTCTCATTTCCTGAAGAGAACAATGAAAGTAAAAGGGTGAGCTCAACTAGCCCAGTAAGAAATATTATGACTAAGATAATGCAGAATAAATTATCATTAGTCCTCAACAATGTTAAACTGATAAAATACAATAGACATCAAATTTAACTGCAGCGGGATAAGCAATCCATTAGAAGAGTCAAGTAGAGAATGATAGCTGCTATCTTTTACGAATCAAAAATGTATAATTAATATTTTATCTATGAGACTCAGCTTAAAAATAATCCACATCATTGAATCATCCCTGCACCACGACCAAGGATATTCATCAATCAATAGTTCATCTTTGCACGTAAGCCAAAGATATACAACTGTAAAATCAATAATCAACAGTCCATCTTTACACGTAAGCCAAAGATATACAACTGTAAAACCAATAATCAACAGTCCGTCTTTGTACGTAAGCCAAAGATATACAACTGTAAAACCAATAACCAACAGTCCATCTTTGCACGTAAGCCAAAGATACACAACTTTAAAACTAATAATCAACTGTCCATCTTTGCACGTAAACCAAAGATGACTTTCATCACAATATAAGCATAAGGATGATGACAATGATATAAGCATTAATCAAACGAAAACAAGGATAAATATTAAAGACTTTAAATTTATCCAAATATTAACAATCACTTAATAAACTCATAATCTTATATTGTTAATATTATAATAATATTTTAATCACTTCTTAAACTTATAAACAATTTAATTTAATTGTTTACACTTTACCAAATAATATATTTAATCATTCAAAAATGCCAGACTCATAAGATTTCATCACCAATGATCAAATCCCTCATCAAAAATCTCCATATACCTTATATAGGATTTTCAAGCCCTAAAATCCTATTTATCAGTTCTTCAACTTCACATAACATATTTAACTCATATGTTTGTAACTAAATTATTTTCATGAAAAATTACCAAATTAACTTATTATTTTTTCTATCCTTTGTCCAAACATATATACATATATTTCATACACAACAAGTATATTTTTTTATAATTTTTCAACTCCCTTAAGTATTTTTCAAAAATTAATTTCTAATTAATTCCTTAAGAAATTAGCTACCTCAAGTTTAACTCCAGAAATTCTCAAATCTTGGCAGGATCTTACACATGTTAACGTGATCTTCCAGTTTAAATTTCATGGTCATCGGAGTTATAGAACTCCGGTTATAGCGTTTTTCGTCAGAAAAACCTAAATATTGAAATAGTCATAACTTGCTCATTTTAAGTTGGAATGAACTCCTTTTTGGACAGGAGGTACTTTATACCCTATATTTTCATGTCCCAAAAGGCCAAAATTTTTCTCACAAATTAAGTGGCCAAAAATTCCCTTTTAAATTTCTGGGCATTAGCTTTTTTGGTACTTTGCAGTTTTTGACTCCTTTGCAAAAATCAGTCCATACGAAAACCTATAACACCTTTTCCAGTGATTCTACTTGGATAAGTTAAAAAACTCATAGATCTAACTCTAGACCTAGAACACACTCAAAAATTCAAAATATAATAGGAGAAATGGTCAATTAAATTTCATGTTCCATTTTCATCAAAATCTGATTTTCAACCCTGTGATTTCTAAGAAACTTTCATGTTTCCACATAATAACCAACATAACTTATCATAATACTTACTAATACTACATATACCCATGATTTTCATCAGTCCAATGATTTTATTATGACTTTCATCATAATCAACAGTCCAATGCTTATCTTATGATTTTCATCATAATCCACGTAAACAGATCGTTTCCACAATTTAATAAGGAATGAATATAAAGGATCATTCACCATGCATGTGATAATCCACATAGACAGGTTATTCTAACAGAATAATAAATAATGCAATAACAGAAGAATTCACCATGCATGCGATAGACCACACAGACAGGTTATTCTCGACAAAATAATAAAGAGTGGAACCAGGTCAGGCATAATCCGCACCGACAGGATATTCCAACAGAATAATAAAAAACGAAACCAGGTCAGGCGTAATCCGCACCGACAAGATATTCCAACAGAATAATAAATAATGGAATAACCACATAATTCACCATGCATGCGATAGACCGCACAGACAGGTTATTCCAACAGAATAATAAATAATGGAACCAGGTCATGCGTAAATGCACAGACAGGATATTCCGACAGAATAATAAAGAATGGAATAACAGAAGAATTTCACTATGTATGCGGTACTTCACATAGACAGGTTATTCCAACATAATAATAAAGATTGAAATAACATAAGAATTTCACCATGTATACGGTACTTCGCATAGACATGTTATTCCAACATAATAATAAAAAATGAAATAACCGAAGAATTTCACCATGTATACGGTGGTCCGTGTATACAGATTATTCCAACAGAATAATAAGGAATGGAATACCAATAGCTCTCTTCATTAATACGAAATAAATAATGCCCCTTACCTTAGAAGAAATTGGATATTGGAAAAGTGAGGTAGCATAATTCTCTTCTTCTTTCTCTCTATAATTTCTCTCTCTAGAGTTTCAGTGAATTCGTAAGAAATAATTAAGGAATGAACTTCTATTTATAGGAGATTGGGCTGAATAGTAACTAATTCATTAACGGTTCAGATTGATTTACTTTTAAACGGACGGTCCATATTGATTTACTATTAAAACTTAAAGCAACGGTCCATACCAATTCACTATTAAAACTTTAAACCAATGATCCATATTGATTCACTATTAAAACTTTAAACCAATGATCCATATTGATTTACTATTATAATTTCAACCAACGGTCTGAAAAATTAGCACGTCTCCTCATGGAATAATATTGTACCCAAAAATGATTTGGACCGAAAAGAAATATATTTTTTGGGTGAATAGTACCCCATGAATAGTACTTCAGGAATAGTACCCCGTGAATAGTACCCCAACATAAAAAGTGTCTCAAATACCCGAGTGAACAATACTAGAGTGAATAGTAACCGAGTGAATAGTAACCCGTGAATAGTAACCCGTGAATAGTACTCCGACACGAAAAGTGTCCCAAATACCCGAGTAAATAATACTAGAGTGAATAGTAATCGGGTGAATAGTAACCCGTGAATAGTACTCTAACATGAAAAGTGTCCCGAATACCCGATTGAACATTATAACCTCCAGACATCAATTATTATCGAAATAAATGTCGATTTTCACTAACACTAATAATTCCAACACAATAGAACTATCAAATTCATCTTTAATCAACACGAACTTATTCATCATTAATATTATAACTAACAATATTTAACAACCAGGTCGTTCCCAGGAAAGAGGGGGCTTTCCGATAAGGATTTCTCTTTATTGGCGTGCAATTAGATGACCAAACCTCTCCTTGACAGAATTTCTAGACATTGTAAATATTGCAATTTAATAATATGAATAATTTTATCGTCTAAATTATTAATTTAATAATATATCATATTATATAGGTGATACTGTGACAATAATTGAATCAATAATATGAGAGATATGATGCAGCAATTACTGTAGCAATAATTGAGTATAACTGAGTGATTTTTCACATAGGCATCAATAACCAATACCGTGTGCTACTATGTAATCACGCGTATTACTGTACTTTTACTACCGAGTAGTTCAACAATTTTAACGATAACACTATCGCCGTTATTTTTATTAAAAGATAATTTTGTTGTTTTCTAAATACGACAATACTTCAATTGTGGGTTCACCAATGATTGTGTCGTCGTACGGATATTCCCGATAAAAAGAATATTCCCCGACCAAACGAATATTTTATAAAAACTTGCTTACTTTGAAAAATTTATAAATATTACCCACAACTATAACATTATATCAAATCCACACCATAATATTAAAAAAATATTTCGAGAAATTTAAATCTTTATTTATAAAATTTGGGGTCTCACAATCTCCCCTCCTTATGAAATTTCGCCCTCGAAATTTACGTACGTACCTGGTATAATGAGGATACCTTGACTTCATTTCAGATTCTAACTCTTGAGGTATAACCTTTGAGTGATGAATACGATCCTTCTTATCCAAGATTTTAACACGTATCTCCTCATACGTTAAATCTTCTACTATCTCGTCTAGTTCTAATTCAATAACGTGGTTTGGGTCATCCACATATTTACGTAACATCGATACGTGAAAAATATTTTGAACACACGACATACTTGGCGGTAAAACAAATCTATAGGCCACAGTTCCTACTCGATCAAATATTTAAAATAGGCCAATAAAATCGAGGGTTGAGATTTCCTCTCTTCATCGATTCTTGTTTCTAGAATAACGCCCTCTTGAACCTTCTTCTTCACATTCATCAGCTCCAGGTGTGTAGTTTGAACGGCTTTAACTTTATCGATTAAAGTCGATTCTACTCGTATATTCGTTATCTTCACAGTGGGTGCCTAGAGTCTTTAACTATATCTTCATCATTTATAAGTTATACGAAATGGGTTTTTATGTTAACAACATCGCACTCGTAAACGCATACGATCTTCTACTCAACGCGTCAGCTACCACGTTCGCTCTTCCACAATGATATTGAATGGTATAGTTGTAATATTCAACAGCTCGAGCCAATGTCTTTGGCACATGATACGTTCGTTTTAAGTAAAAAAATATTTTTAGAAATGGGTTTTGCACTAGGGTAAATACAAAATTTAATTTCATGCTCTGTGGTTAGGCTAAAAAGTCTTCAAGAATACGCCAGGAAATTTATTAACAATAGAAATATCATTCAAAACTGTGACTCTCATCCAAGACATGGATAGCACATGAAATGAAGGTTTCTACTAATGAAGTTTCAACCAATAAGTCAAAGTCTAACTTCTCTGGGGTCAAATTTAAACGTTGAGCGCAAGCAAGAGAGATAAAAAAATGGGTAGAACCGGTATCTAATAAGGTATAGACTTCGTAATAATTTATAATCAACTAACCCGTGCTAACTTCGTTCGGGTTACTTGCTTTTTGAGAAGTCACAAAAAATGCTCTTTCTGAAACCACCGACTTTATTTTGTCCGTATCCGCCTTTGGTGCCACCGTCCCAGCTGGACTTGACTTTGGTGCACGACAAAATCTAGCTAAATGACCTTCTCTTCTTGAAATTTTCATTTCTATTATCTTGGCTATGGTTACCACCGAAGTGGTTACCATTCTTGGCATGATAATTTCTCCTACGATGGTTATCATTGTTCCGATGGCTGTTGCCACCGGTACGATTATTATCGTGTTGTTGGTCGTTACCTTTTGGTTGTGCTGACTCATTATCGAGCTCCAATAACTGAGCCATATTCACAACATCTGAATATAAACAAAGTTTATGAGAGATAAGGTATTGACGTATCTCGGGTTTCAAACTTCTTAGAAACATCCGCGTCATTCGCTCTTCATTATCGACCAAATGGGATGCAAATAGGGATAACTCCGCAAATTTAGCCTCGTATTGCGACACGGTCATATTGTTTTGCTCCAACTTCATGTGACGAATACTTTCGGGAAAGTACTTATCGTTGAAAAACTCTTGGAACTTCTACCAAGATATTTTCAGTTGCCATTTTCAAACACTGTCACAAAACAAGGGTTAATTAACATATCACATATTATCCTTATACTCTGACCGAACAATTAAATACCAAATAAACTTAGGTAGGCCATACTAGCGAAGGAATTCCCCGTCTATCCCCTTCTAGTTCTTGTCTCACATCTCAGTCAGGGATCATATCCCTAAGCTTTGATACCAACTATGACGTCCCGAAAATAGGTATACATCACCCATCTTGAGTCACCAAATACATGGTACAAAAATATAAATACAACTTAATAATACAACTGTCGTGTAAAATACGACAAAATATAAACTAAGAGTTTTAATAAGAATATTGTCATCTAGACAATATCCACACTCAATGGAGTCCTCATTACATTTATTGTCACACTATTCAACAAAATAGTGAGGACTACTAATGCTATCATCTGGACCGTCACTCCGTTCCCCGACTAGTCTCGGCTACGTTCTCATTTCCTGAAGAGAACAATGAAAACAAAAGCTTGAGCTCAACTAGCCCAGTAAGAAATATTATGACTAAGATAATGCAAAATAAATTATCATTAGTTCTCAACAATATTAAACCGATAAAATACAATTGCCATCAAGTTTAACTAGTAGCGGAATAAGTAATCCATTAGAAGAGTCAAGTAGAGAATGATATCTACTATCTTTTACGAATCAAAATTGCATAATTAATATTTTATCGCTGAGACTCAGCTTAATAAATAATCCACATCATCGAATCATCCCTGCACTACGGCAAGGATATTCATAAATCAATAGTTCATCTTTGCACGTAAGCCAAAGATATACAACTATAAACCAATAATCAATAGTCCATCTTTGTACGTAAGCCAAAGATATACAACTGTAAAACCAATAATCAACAGTCCATCTTTGCACGTAAGCCAAAGATATACAACTATAAAACCAATAATCAACAGTCCATCTTTGCATGTAAGCCAAAGATATACAACTGTAAAACCAATAATCAACAGTCCATCTTTGCACGTAAGCCAAAGATGACTTTCATCACAATATAAGCATGAGGATAATGACAATGATATAAACATTAATCAAACGAAAACAAGGATAAATATAAAAGACTTTAAATTTATCCAAATATTAACAATCACTTAATAAACTCATAATCTTATATTGTTAATATTATAACAATATTTTAATCAGTTCTTAAACTTATAAATAATTTAATTTAATTGTTTACACTTTACCAAATAATGCATTTAATCATTCAAAAATGCCAGACTCATAAGATTTTATCACCAATGATCAAATCCCTCATCAAAAATCTGTATATACCTTATATAGGATTTTCAAGCCCTAAAATCCTATTTACCAAATCTTCAACTTCACATAACATATTTAACTCATATGTTTGTAACTAAACCATTTTCATAAAAAATTACCAAATCAACTTATTATTTTTTCTATCCTTTTTCCAAACATATATACATATATTTCATACACAACAAGTATTTTTTTTATAATTTTTTAACTCCCTTAAGTATTTTTCAAAAATTAATTTCTAATTAATTCTTAAGAAATTAGCTACCTCAAGTTTAACTCCAGAAATTCTCAAATCTTGGCAGGATCTTACCCATGTTAACGTGATCTTTCAGTTTAAATTTCATGGTTATCGGAGTTATAGAACTTTGGTTATAGCGTTTTTCGTCAGAAAAACCTAAATATTGAAATAGTCATAACTTACTCATTTTAAGTTGGAATGAGCTCATTTTTGGACAGGAGGTACTTTATACCCTATATTTCTATGTCCCAAAAGGGCGGACTTTTTCTCATAAATTAAGTGGCCGAAAATGCCCTTTTAAATTTCTGGGCAATATCTTTTTTGGTACTTTGCAGCTTTTGACTCATTTGCTAAAATCAGTCCATACGAAAACCTACAACACCTTTTCCAGTCATTCCACTTGGATAAGTTAGAAAACTCGTAGATCTAACTCTAGAACTTAACCACACTCAAAAATTCGAAATATAATAGGAGATATGGCCAATTGAATTTCATGTTCTATTTTTCACCAAAATCTGATTTTCAACCCTTTGTGATTTCTAAGAAACTTTCATGTTTTCACATAATAACCAACATAACTCATCATAATACTAACTAATTCTACATATACCCATGATTTTCATCAGTCCAATGCTTTTATTATGACTTTCATCATAATCAACAGTCCAATGGTTATATTATGACTTTCATCATAATCCACGTAAATAGATTCTTTCCACAATTTAATAAGGAATGAATATAAAGGATCATTCGCCATGCATGTGATAATCCATATAGATAGGTTATTTCAACAGAATAATAAAAAATGAAATAACAGAAGAATTCACTATGCATGCTATAGACCGCACAGACATGTTATTCTCGACAGAATAAGAAAGAACGGAACCAGGTCAGGCGTAATCCTGCACCGACATGATATTCTAACAGAATAATAAAGAACGAAACCAAGTCAGGCGTAATTCGCACTGACAGGATATTCCAACATAATAATAAAGAACGGAACCAGGTCATGCGTAATCTGCACCGACAAGATATTCCAACAGAATAATAAATAATGGAATAACCACAGAATTCACCATGCATACGATAGACTACACAGGCAGGTTATTCTAACAGAATAATAAATAATGGAACCAGGTCATGCGTAAACGTACAGACAGGATATTCCGACAGAATAATAGAAAATTTTCACCATGTATGCGGTACTTCGCATAGATAGGTTATTCCAACATAATAATAAAGAATGGAATAACAGAAAAATTTCACCATGTGTGCGGTACTTCGCATAGACAGGTTATTCCAACATAATAATAAAGAACGGAATAACAGAAGAATTTCACCATGTATGCTGTACTTCACATAGACAGGTTATTCCAACATAATAATAAAGAATAGAATAACAGAAGAATTTCACCATGTATACGGTAGTCCGCGTATACAGATTATTCCAACAAAATAATAAGGAATGGAAAAACAATAGTTCTCTTCATGAATACGAAATAAATAATACTCCTTACTTTAGAAGAAACTGGATATTAAAAAAGTGAGGTAGCAGAATTCTCTTCTTCTTTCTCTCTATAATTTATCTCTCTAGAGTTTTAGTGAATTCATAAGAAATAATGAAGGAATGCGCTTCTATTTATAGGAGAATGGACTGAATAGTAACTAATTCATGAATGGTCCAGATTGATTTACTTTTAAACGGACGGTCCATATTGATTTACTATTAAAACTTAAAGCAACGGTCCATACTGATTCACTATTAAAACTTTAAACCAGCGATCCATATTAATTCACTATTAAAACTTTAAACCAATGATCCATATTGATTTACTATTATAATTTCAACCAACGGTTTGAAAAATTAGCACATCTCCTCATGAAATAATATTGTACCCAAAAATGATTTGGACCAAAAAAAATATATTTTTTAGGTGAATAGTACCTCATAAATAGTACTTTGGGAATAGTACCCCGTGAATAGTATTCCGACACAAAAAGTGTCTCAAATACCCGAGTGAACAATACTAGAGTGAATAGTAACCAGATGAATAGTAACCTGTGAATAGTACTCCGACACGAAAAATGTCACAAATACTCGAGTGAATAATACTAGAGTGAATAGTAATCGGGTGAATAGTAACCCGTGAATAGTACTCCGACACGAAAAGTGTCCTGAATACCCGATTGAACAATATAACCTCCAGACATCAATTATTATCGAAATAAATATTGATTTTCACTAACACTAATAATTCCAACACAATGGAACTATCAAATTCATCTTTAATCAACACGAACTTATTCATCATTAATATTATAACTCACAATATTTAACAATCAGGTCGTTCCTAGGAAAGAGGGGGCTTTCCGATAAGAATTTCTCCTTATTGGCGCGCAATTAGATGACCAAACCTCTACTTGACAGAACTTCTAGACATTGTAAATATTGAAATTTAATAATATAAATAACTTTGTCGTCTCAATTATTGATTTAATAATATATCATATTATACAGATGATACTGTGACAATAATTGAATCAATAATATGAGAGATATGATGCAGCAATTACTGTAGCAATAATTAAGTATAACTGAGTGACTTCTCACATAGGCATCAATAATCAATACCGTGTGCTACTATGCAACCACGCATATTACTGTACTTTTACTACCGATTAGTTCAACAATTTTAACGATAACACTTTCGCCGTTATTTTTATAAAAAGACAATTTTGTTGTTTTTTAAATACGACAATACTTCAATTGTGGGTTCACCAATGAATGTGTCGTCATACGGATATTCCCGACAAAAAGAATATTCCCCAACCAAACGAATATTTTATAACAACTTGCTTACTTTACAAAATTTATAAATATTACCCACAACTATAACATTATATCAAATCCACACCATAATATTAAAAAATTATTTTGTGAAATTTAAATCTTTATTCATAAAATTTGGGGTCTCACAACTCCCTTCTTTCTCTTGCTATAAAAAGGCAGCAATGCTGCAAAGGACCAACACACCAAAAACTCTCCCAAGTTTCATGCTGCAAATGTTGTGGTTTTTTCAAGAGTTGGATTTAACACAAAAATTGACTCCAAGTGACGAAGTCATGGAGATTACCTCATCTAATGGGTTCGGAGGGGGAGATTGTTGGTCAAAGAGTTGGTCCTCACCCATTTAATGTACCTCCCCTTCAAGTTCCTACCGTTTGTCCCTTTGAAAAAATTGTCAACCTCAATTAATACTACTCCCTCCTTTCTCTTGTTATAAAAAGGCAACAATGCTGCAAAGGAACAACACACCAAAAACTCTTTCAAGTTTCATCCGAGAGTTGGAAGAAATAGAGAGTGAGAGAAAGAAGCTTTTGTGAAGCTTTAAAAAAATAGAGAAAGAAAGATAGTTCAAATAAAAGGGTGTTTTATTTGAGTTCCATCACATAGTTATTGTGGTAAAGTAATTTGAGTTTGTACTCAAATTAAGATATCTTTGTATTCTCTCAGTTTATTATAGTGAATTGTTCGGAGTTTGTCCCGTAGTTTTTACCTCTTAGTTTTAAAGGGGTTTTCACGTAAAAATCTTGGTGTCTCGTGGTTAGATATTTCTTGCATGATTATTATTTTGGTAGAACTGCAAATTTAATCTGTTAGGCATGTACTGATATTTTATCCGTCAAATTTATCAATGACAACAGTATTTGGGAGGTGATTTTTTCTCAACAACTAGTATCAGAGCTAAGGTTATTTGCTCGATTATTTTTGATAAATTTTATGGAGGAATCAGTCGGAGCCATGATTAAATTGACCTCTTCAAAATTTTCGACCTGGAAGCCCAGAATGGAGGATATCCTTTATTGCAAAGATCTGTATGATCCGTTGGAGCTCAAGGGAAAGACGCCCGCAGATAAGTCTGAGGCTGATTGGAATAAAATGAATAGAAAGACTATTGGTCACATCCGGTAGTGGATTCTGTAATATCCGAGATTTTTTTTATAACTTAAGAATTATTAATGAACGAATTTATATGAAACTTTTGGGTGATTTCATTTATTAGATGTATGGGTGTGGTACATATATGTGTTATTTCAAGATATGTGATGAGATGTATTTAAATGGTTGGTTTAGTTATATTTAACTATTTAAATTGATTGAGTAAGGAATTGTTCTATTTTATTACGTGGGATGGTATTAAATTATGAGTTGGAGTTAAGAGCGGAATTTAGAGGCGCGGATTGCATATTTGAGTCCGAACGTCGAAATTAGTCAAGATAGATTGTAATCACGAAAAGATGTCACAGTTGACTTTTTGTCAAAGTCAACCAGTTAACTTTTTCAAGGAAAAAGTCAACTACGAATTTCGGAGATGATTTTGACTAAACGGATAGTCCCATTACGTCCGGAATGTCGACTTTAGTAGGAATCGATATATGGTTCACAAGGTTTGGTTTCGAAGGGTAAAATAGTCAAATAGCTTATTAATTGATTAAAATAATATATATTTTTATAATAGAAATCAGCTGAACTGATGGACCCATGAGACTATTAAATTAGGACAAGGGAGGGAGTATACGTATATTCCTTAAAACCAAAATTCTTTTTAACTCCCACATTTTCTCTAACTCCCACATTCTTCCTATTAATTATCTATATTATTGTATTATTAAATATGGTGAGTAACTAATCATTAGAGTTGGGGTTTATGGGAGTTGGGGGTTATGAGAATCAAAAGACTCTAACAAAGCTATACATATATACAAACACACTTTTCTTTTAAGAAAAATTCCACCAAGTGAGTAAACATGGAGAGAAATTGAGAGCCTAAGAGAGTTAGAGCTAATTTTGTTGGATTACTGAGGATTTGACAAGCAAGGAGAAGGAGCATCATATTAAACCAAGAAGAAATTCTTCAAAAGGTAATTCATGAACCCATTTTATTTTTATAAGAAAAATGAGAAGAAAATGCATATAAAATTGGTAAATGATTTGTTATGGCTTTGTGTTTCCATGTTACTGTTGTTTGATGATTATAGATCATTAACAACAAAAGATATGGGTTAATCATGCATCAAATTCATAGAAAATCAAAGAATTAAGAAATGCATGCTCTACCTTTGATAAAATGTCTCTAAGGTGCTAAATTAATCAAAAAGGTGGAAGTTTGTGGAAGTTTGATGTTGTGAAATGTGAAAACATGTGAGAGTAGATGATCAGGACATTAGGAATAATTTAATTGCATGCTAGAAGCAAAATCCCGAATTTTTGTCAAATTGGGTTTAACTCGTGATCTGTGATTTTTGGGGTTTTTCGGAGCCTCGAAATCATGGTGTATATGACTCGATTAGTGTATGTAATAATTTTATAAAATAGTATGTAGCATGAGGTACAATCTGTACAAATTTCATAAGAAAGAGAGTTAAATTGAGCAAGTTATGAAAATCATAAGCATGCATGTTGGTAATAAAATCTGCAGAATTCTAGAAGTTCCAGAATTTTTCTAAGTATAAAACTAGTGCTGGCACGCTTTTCTATGCAGTTGGGTTGTGGTCTTAGCATGCTAGTTTTATGAATGTTATATTTTTGTAAAATACCTTGATGTATGAAGTTTATTGTGTCCAAGTATCGTGGTCATATCATCTTTAGATCAGCGGGAATAAAATCGTAGAGTCAGTAAAATCGTAGAGTAAACTCTGAAAATCGTAGAGTTAGTAAAAATCGTAGAGTCAGTGAAAATCGTAGAGTAAAAATCGTAGAGTCTCTGAAAATCGTAGAGTCAGTGAAAATCGTAGAGTAAAAATCGTAGAGTCTCTGAAAATCGTAGAGTCTCTGAAAATCGTAGAGTCAGTGAAAATCGTAGAGTAAAAATCGTAGAGTCTCTGAAAATCGTAGAGTCTCTGAAAATTGTAGAGTCAGTGAAAATCGTAGAGTCTCTGAAAATCGTAGAGTCTCTGAAAATCGTAGAGTCGGTGAAAATCGTAGAGTAAAAATCGTAAAGTCTCTGAAAATCGTAGAGTCTCTGAAAATCGTAGAGTCAGTGAAAATCGTAGAGTAAAAATCGCAGAGTCTCTGAAAATCGTAGAGTCTCTGAAAATCGTAGAGTCAGTGAAAATCGTAGAGTAAAAATCGTAGAGTCTCTGAAAATCGTAGAGTCTCTGAAAATCGTAGAGTCAGTGAAAATCGTAGAGTAAAAATCGTAGAGTCTCTGAAAATCGTAGAGTCTCTGAAAATAGTAGAGTCAGTAAAAATCGTAGAGTAAACTATGAAAATTATAGAGTAAAGTTTATATTACAACTACTATGCGTTGCTAATAGTTGATGTGCATGATTATACAATTGTGTAGGGCACGTGAAGTGCAGATAGCTGTAAGCTGTTAATCTGTTATTGGTAAACAACGATCAAGGCAAGTTTCTTACCCTATTTTTCATTATAAATTTATTCAACTCTTATTCAGTTGATTGCAGCGAGGGTAAGTTTGGGCTTGTGATTAATTAATCATTCGTGCAAGCTTCTTTATTGTAAAGTTCTATAACTTAAATTGTGATGCGAAATGTTATTGATGATTCAGTTCCTATTGTGACTGCTATACTTTAAAGTTTGTATACCTTTGATGAACTATATTCAAGCATGCTTTCTAGCTTTCATTTCAGCTAGATGTTATTGATGCAAAAATAGTATATTATTTGAACAATTCAAATCCTTTGAAGCTATTGAATGTTTACCGATCCAAATTGCTTTGGTGAGGTCCCGCATGAATACTAAGATGAACAACCCGGATAACGGGGTAACTGATGTCGGGCATATAGTCCCATTTACGCTTATGCGTTTAAACTTTATACTTGTGCACAATGTAGGGTACGATAGGCTGATCACCTAGAGTACTTGCAGAGACCGTTTATAATCTATTTTGATTGTTAAACCGTCTGATGGTTTTTGATGAAACAAAGTAATGTTCAGGGTATCTAACACCCTTTAGTATGTTATTGAGAATTCCAGAACTCTTATCTTGATATTCCGGTTTATCTCTTGATATTTATTTCAACTATTAAGAAATATTCATACTAATGCTTCTACTTCTGATGTATGTTCTCAAACCACTTTATATACTTGCTGGGCAATTTGTGCTCATTCTTGCTTAAACTT
Organism: Panax japonicus; assembly: GCA_020205505.1. NCBI lineage: Eukaryota > Viridiplantae > Streptophyta > Magnoliopsida > Apiales > Araliaceae > Panax > Panax japonicus. The sequence continues at coordinate 33,696,201 of CM035098.1, forward strand.
TTCAGTTAAGGCTGATAACGCTAAGGGCTCGGGCAAGGACAAAGGAAAGTCTAAGATGAAATGATGAGAGTTATTTATGTAATAATTATATTTCCGCATATGATGTGATGTAGCGATAAACGCTAAGTTTAAGTTTCAGTTTATTAAAGGTTGTAAAGACTTGGGACTTTATTTTGAATAAGTATGTAATAGTTAATATTATTATTATTATTATTAGAGTTACTTAAATAGATGATGATGTATGTTATCGTGAGCACAATGTCCTGTAATCGATGTTACACGGATTTGGGGGTGTCTCAGGTTGGTATCAGAGCTTTAGGTTATAAACCTTAGGTGGGGAACCTTGGGTTATAACCTTAGAGAGAGTTAGTGGAGATGATAGGGAGATGAACTCACATAGAGTTATACGTGTAGTGTCAAATCTATTTTCTAAAAACAAAATCAATATCTATTTTTCTAATTGAGTTGCTTTGTGTTTTGATTATAGGATGTCTGGAGAAGAGGAAGTTAGAGATATTCATGTAGTAAGTGAGCAGTTAGTGACAGCTGTACCTGAGCCTATAGCTGAGGCAGCAGCTGAGTCAGACCCGGAGGAGTATCCGGAAGAGGAAGAGGAGCCCGAAGAGGACCCCGAGGAGGTACCTGAAGACACTATGATGGATGAGTTGATGGACAGGATCGTTGAACTGGACGACAAGGTCCATGAGTTAGAGGAGTTGTATCAGGGGGAACAACAAGCTGCAGCTTTGCTAGGAGCATTGGTGGACCACCTGGTAATTAGGAATGGGGATCTGGCTCACAAGCTGCGGGTTGAAGGCCAGAAGTCGGTTAGGCTGAAGGATGAGAGGGAAGCTATCAGAACCCACTTGGGACATACCATTAATGGGTTGGAGTCGAGAATTCAGAGTCTCCAACTTGACAAACAGATTATTACCACTTTCTGGGGAGATGAGAGAAGAGATCGTGTTAGAGCAGAGAAGCTAACCGGAGAGTTGGAGGGAGAAGTTAGAGACAAGAAGGTTAAGATAGACAAGATGAAATACGTGTTTAAGTCGGCACATGGAAGGTTCCAGCATAGGGTACGTCACTTTCCACGTGAGGAGCGCCGGTCTGGCCGGGTTATAAGCCGAGAGATGGTGAAAGAGATAGCGGATGAGGAGCATAAGGACGCCATTAGGCGGGGTCTTTAGTTATTATGATAAACTTTTTCCTAGTAGTAAATAAAACGCTTATCTATGTAATAAAAAGCTTGGTTTCTGTTTTTACCATGTGATTGATGCCACGTGATGTAAATGGCGTAATGCCATAAAACGATGAAATACTTTGAGTATTATGTTTATAAATAAATATGTTTTTATTTAAGTATGGATGTGATGGTTCAGTTCGTATAAATTCTATATGATGTAGAGTAAGTTATGAGATAATAATATTTAGTTCATTTTGAACAAATAGATGGCTAGAGCAAGAATTAGAATATCCTATGAACATAGAAGTTGCCAATAAGGAAGTCATTCCCGTGAACCATGTCCATAGGAATTGTGTTGTAGATATCAGAAGATATAAGTTACCTGTGGACTAAATCCCAATTCAATTAGGAGAATTTGATGTAATTCTAGGGATGGATTGTTTTTTTAACCATGGAGCGATGATAGATTGCCATAAAAAGTGTATAAACCTTAAGACTCCCGAAAAGTCTAAAGTAGTGTTCTATGGGAGTAGGTCGCCGAGACATTCGAGCTGTTTGACGATGATGCAAGCGAGGAAGTTACTAAAAAAAAAGGGATGTGTAGGTTATTTGGCCCATATCATCGATACTTAGAAAGTAGGGTTAGAAATGGGACAAATACCAGTAGTGAATGAATTTCTAGATGTATTCCCGGGAGAATTGCCAGGTCTTTCGCCGGATAGAGAGGTCGAATTCGTTATAGATTTAGTACCGGGAACGGTGCCGATCTCGAAAGCCCCGTACAGAATGGCACCGGCAGAGTTGAAGGAGCTGATGGTACAGTTGCAGGAATTGTTAGATAGGAAGTATATTCAACCGAGTGTGTCTCCTTGGGGAGCACCAGTGTTTTTTGTAAAGAAGAAGGACGGGTCGATGAGACTGTGCATCGATTATCGAGAGCTAAACAAGGTGACGATCAAGAACAAATACCCGTTACCTAGGATAGATGACCTGTTTGATCAGTTGAAGGGAGCAAAATATTTTTCCAAAATCGATTTGAGGACGGGGTATCACCAGTTGAAGGTGAGAAAGGAGGATGTACCTAAGACAGCGTTCAGAACTCGTTACGGTCACTACGAGTTTCTGGTAATGTCGTTCGGGTTAACAAACGCGCCAGCAGCATTTATGGACATGATGAATCGGGTATTCAAACAGTACTTAGATAAATTCGTAGTTGTGTTCATAGATGATATCCTAATCTATTCCAGGACTCAGGAAGATCATGCTGAACATTTAAGGTTGGTATTGGAGGCGTTGAGAAGGGATAAATTATACGCAAAATTTTCGAAGTGCGAGTTCTGGTTAGAAAAAGTTCACTTTCTGGGTCACGTGATCGACAAGAACGGAATCTCTGTGGATCCAACAAAGGTGGAAGCGGTTCAGAATTGGGAACAACCAAAGACACCGACGGAGGTAAGAAGTTTCTTAGGATTAGCGGGCTACTACAAGCGGTTCTTTCAAGATTTTTCGAAGATAGCAGGAACATTGACTAATTTAACGAAGAAGTCGGTGAAGTTTGTCTGGACTGAGAAGTGTGAAGAGAGTTTTTGAGAACTCAAGAAGAGATTGAGTGAGGCACCGGTGTTGTCGTTACCAGACGATACAGGTGATTTCGTGATTTTCAGTGATGCATCACACAAGGGGCTTGGCTGTGTGCTTATGCAACACGGTAAAGTCATTGCGTACGCATCACGCCAGTTGAAAGATTATGAGAAGGGATATCCTACCCATGACCTGGAGTTGGCAGCGGTAGTATTTGCCCTCAAGATCTGGAGGCACTATTTATATGGTGTGAAGTGTGAAATATACACGGACCATAAAAGTCTGAAGTATATCTTCACGCAAAAGGAGTTAAATATGAGGCAGAGGAGATGGTTGGAGCTAATAAAGGATTACGATTGCGATATTTTGTATCATCCAGGGAAAGCGAACATGGTAGCGGACGCGTTAAGCAGAAAAGGCAGTGGTAGATTGGCAATGCTAATAGCTCAGGAGGAGTTAATCAAGGAGATGGCCAGTTTGGAGCTAGAGATAAAGAGGCCGAGAGAGCCAGATGGGAAATTGTTCGCAGTGGAGGTTCGTCCGACTCTATTGGACAAGATCAAGGAAGCATAAGGCGGTAATGAAGAATGTGAGAAAATGAAGAAAAGAATTTCCGACGGAGAGGAGCTTAAATTCAACATGGGTGGTGATGGTCTGTTAAAATTTGAGGAGAGAATTTAGGTGCCAGCGTTATCTGACTTAAAGGAAGAAATCTTGCAGGAAGCTCATAGTTCAAGTTACTCAATCCATCCAAGAAGCACAAAAATGTATCAAGATCTTCGTCAACATTATTGGTGGCCCAATATAAAAAGAGAAGTCGCAGAGTGCGTCAGCAAGTGTTTAACGTGCCAGCGGGTCAAGGTAGAACATCAGAAACTGAGCGGGTTACTTCAACCGTTAGAAATTCCGGAATGGAAGTGGGAGCATATCACGATGAATTTTGTGGTAGGAATTCCAACTACACAGAAGGGTTACGATGCAGTGTGGGTGATCGTCGACCGATTGACCAAGTCAGCGCATTTTTTGCCAATCAAGATCAGATATACCTTGGATCAGTTGGCTAAACTTTATATCAAAGAGATTGTTTCCAGGCACGGTGTACCAGTTTCAATTGTGTCATATCGCGATCCGCGGTTCACAGCGAACTTCTGGAGAAGTTTTCAAGAACGCATGGGAACGCATCTGAGGTTGAGCACCGCGTATCATCCTCAAACAGATGGGCAGAGCGAGAGAACTATTCAAACGTTAGAGGACATGCTGAGAGCATGTGTGATGGATTTCAAAGGGAGTTGGGATGACCACCTACCGTTGGTGGAATTTGCATACAACAATAGCTACCATGCGAGCATCGGGATGCCACCTTATGAAGCTTTATATGGAAGGAAATGCAGAACGCCATTGTGTTGGGATGAAGTAGGAGAACGTCAACTGCTAGGGCCAGAATTAGTACAGCAGACTGCGGATGTGATCAAAACTATTCGAGCGAGGCTAGTGACGGCTCAGGATCGACAGAAGAAATATGCTGATCAACACCGGCAATAACGAGACTTCAACATCGGCACTTATGTGTTTTTGAAAGTGTCACCTTGAAAAGGGAAAATGAGATTTGGGAAGAAGGGAAAACTTAGTCCCAGATTCATAGGACCCTTCGAAGTGTTGAGGCGAGTGGGTGAGGTAGCTTATGAAATAGCTTTACCTCCGGAGTTAGAACATATACACAATGTGTTCCATGTTTCAGTCCTACGACCCTATAAGCAGGATTACAAGCATGTCATAGAGTATGAACCTATTCAGTTTGAAAAGGACTTAACCTACGAAGAGGTCCCATTGCAAATAATCGATAGAAAAGAACAAGTGTTAAGAAATAAGATAATACCTTCTGTTAAAGTATTATGGAGGAACCATAACGCCGATGAGGCTACGTGGGAACTCGAGGAGAAAATGATGAAAACTTACCCTATTCTTTTTGATTGATGTGTAATGATTCCGGGGACGGAATCCTTTTAAGGGAGGGTGAATGTAATATCCGAGATTTTTTTTTATAACTTAAGAATTATTAATGAACGAATTTATATGAAACTTTTGGGTGATTTCATTTATTAGATGTATGGGTGTGGTACATATATGTGTTATTTCAAGATATGTGATGAGATGTATTTAAATGGTTGGTTTAGTTTTATTTAACTATTTAAATTGATTAAGTAAGGAATTGTTCTATTTTATTACGTGGGATGGTATTAAATTATGAGTTGGAGTTAAGAGCGGAATTTAGAGGCGCGGACTGCGTATTTGAGTCCGGAACGTCGAAATTAGTCAAGATAGATTGTAATCACGAAAAGATGTCACAATTGACTTTTTGTCAAAGTCAACCAGTTAACTTTTTCAAGGAAAAAGTCAATTACGAATTTCGGAGATGATTTTGACTAAACGGATAGTCCCATTACGTCTGGAACGTCGACTTTAGTAGGAATCGATATATGGTTCACAAGGTTTGGTTTCGAAGGGTAAAATAGTCAAATAGCTTATTAATTGATTAAAATAATATATATTTTTATAATAGAAATCAGCTGAACTGATGGACCCATGAGACTATTAAATTAGGACAAGGGAGGGAGTATACGTATATTCCTTAAAACCAAAATTCTTTTTAACTCCCACATTCATTTTCTCTAACTCCCACATTCTTCCTATTAATTATCTATATTATTGTATTATTAAATATGGTGAGTAACTAATCATTAGAGTTGGGGTTTATGGGAGTTGGGGGTTATGAGAATCAAAAGACTCTAACAAAGCTATACATATATACAAACACACTTTTCTTTTAAGAAAAATTCCACCAAGTGAGTAAACATGGAGAGAAATTGAGAGCCTAAGAGAGTTAGAGCTAATTTTGGAGGATTACTGAGGATTTGACAAGCAAGCAGAAGGAGCATCATATTAAACCAAGAAGAAATTCTTCAAAAGGTAATTCATGAACCCATTTTATTTTTATAAGAAAAATGAGAAGAAAATGCATATAAAATTGGTAAATGATTTGTTATGGCTTTGTGTTTCCATGTTACTGTTGTTTGATGATTATAAATCATTAACAACAAAAGATATGGGTTAATCATGCATCAAATTCATAGAAAATCAAAGAATTAAGAAATGCATGCTCTACCTTTGATAAAATGTCTCTAAGGTGCTAAATTAATCAAAAAGGTGGAAGTTTGTGGAAGTTTGATGTTGTGAAATGTGAAAACATGTGAGAGTAGATGATCAGGACATTAGGAATAATTTAATTGCATGCTAGAAGCAAAATCCCGAATTTTTGTCAAATTGGGTTTAACTCGTGATCTGTGATTTTTGGGGTTTTTCGGAGCCTCGAAATCATGGTGTATATGACTCGATTAGTGTATGTAATAATTTTATAAAATAGTATGTAGCATGAGGTACAATCTGTACAAATTTCATAAGAAAGAGAGTTAAATTGAGCAAGTTATGAAAATCATAAGCATGCATGTTGGTAATAAAATCTGCAGAATTCTAGAAGTTCCAGAATTTTTCTAAGTATAAAACTAGTGCTGGCACGCTTTTCTATGCAGTTGGGTTGTGGTCTTAGCATGCTAGTTTTATGAATGTTATATTTTTGTAAAATACCTTGATGTATGAAGTTTATTGTGTCCAAGTATCGTGGTCATATCATCTTTAGATCAGCGGGAATAAAATCGTAGAGTCAGTAAAATCGTAGAGTAAACTCTGAAAATCGTAGAGTTAGTAAAAATCGTAGAGTCAGTGAAAATCGTAGAGTAAAAATCGTAGAGTCTCTGAAAATCGTAGAGTCTCTGAAAATCGTAGAGTCAGTGAAAATCGTAGAGTAAAAATCGTAGAGTCTCTGAAAATCGTAGAGTCTCTGAAAATCGTAGAGTCAGTGAAAATCGTAGAGTCTCTGAAAATCGTAGAGTCTCTGAAAATTGTAGAGTCAGTGAAAATCGTAGAGTCTCTGAAAATCGTAGAGTCTCTGAAAATCGTAGAGTCGGTGAAAATCGTAGAGTAAAAATCGTAGAGTCTCTGAAAATCGTAGAGTCAGTGAAAATCGTAGAGTAAAAATCGCAGAGTCTCTGAAAATCGTAGAGTCTCTGAAAATCGTAGAGTCTCTTAAAATCGTAGAGTCCGTGAAAATCGTAGAGTAAAAATCGTAGAGTCTCTGAAAATCGTAGAGTCTCTGAAAATCGTAGAGTCAGTAAAAATCGTAGAGTAAACTATGAAAATTATAGAGTAAAGTTTATATTACAACTACTACTATGCGTTGCTAATAGTTGATGTGCATGATTATACAATTGTGTAGGGCACGTGAAGTGCAGATAGCTGTAAGCTGTTAATCTGTTATTGGTAAACAACGATCAAGGCAAGTTTCTTACCCTATTTTTCATTATAAATTTATTCAACTCTTATTCAGTTGATTGCAGCGAGGGTAAGTTTGGGCTTGTGATTAATTAATCATTCGTGCAAGCTTCTTTATTGTAAAGTTCTATAACTTAAATTGTGATGCGAAATGTTATTGATGATTCAGTTCCTATTGTGACTGCTATACTTTAAAGTTTGTATACCCTTGATGAACTATATTCAAGCATGCTTTCTAGCTTTCATTTCAGCTAGATGTTATTGATGCAAAAATAGTATATTATTTGAACAATTCAAATCCTTTGAAGCTATTGAATGTTTACCGATCCAAATTGCTTTGGTGAGGTCCCGCATGAATACTAAGATGAACAACCCGGATAACGGGGTAACTGATGTCGGGCATATAGTCCCATTTAAGCTTATGCGTTTAAACTTTATACTTGTGCACAATGTAGGGTACGATAGGCTGATCACCTAGAGTACTTGCAGAGACCGTTTATAATCTATTTTGATTGTTAAACCGTCTGATGGTTTTTGATGAAACAAAGTAATGTTCAGGGTATCTAACACCCCTTACTATGTTATTGAGAATTCCAGAACTCTTATCTTGATATTCCGGTTTATCTCTTGATATTTATTTCAACTATTAAGAAATATTCATACTAATGCTTCTACTTCTGATGTATGTTCTCAAACCACTTTATATACTTGCTGGGCAATTTGTGCTCATTCTTGCTTAAACTTTTCAGTTAAGGCTGATAACGCTAAGGGCTCGGGCAAGGACAAAGGAAAGTCTAAGATGAAATGATGAGAGTTATTTATGTAATAATTATATTTCCGCATATGATGTGATGTAGCGATAAACGCTAAGTTTAAGTTTCAGCTTATTAAAGGTTGTAAAGACTTGGGACTTTATTTTGAATAAGTATGTAATAGTTAATATTATTATTATTATTATTATTAGAGTTACTTAAATAGATGATGATGTATGTTATCGTGAGCACCATGTCCTGTAATCGATGTTACACGGATTTAGGGGTGTCTCAGGTTGGTATCAGAGCTTTAGGTTATAAACCTTAGGTGGGGAACCTTGGGTTATAACCTTAGAGAGAGTTAGTGGAGATGATAGGGAGATGAACTCACATAGAGTTATACGTGTAGTGTCAAATCTATTTTCTAAAAACAAAATCAATATCTATTTTTCTAATTGAGTTGCTTTGTGTTTTGATTATAGGATGTCTGGAGAAGAGGAAGTTAGAGATATTCATGTAGTAAGTGAGCAGTTAGTGACAGCTGTACCTGAGCCTATAGCTGAGGCAGCAGCTGAGTCAGACCCGGAGGAGTATCCGGAAGAGGAAGAGGAGCCCGAAGAGGACCCCGAGGAGGTACCTGAAGACACTATGATGGATGAGTTGATGGACAGGATCGTTGAACTGGACGACAAGGTCCATGAGTTAGAGGAGTTGTATCAGGGGGAACAACAAGCTGCAGCTTTGCTAGGAACATTGGTGGACCACCTGGTAATTAGGAATGGGGATCTGGCTCACAAGCTGCGGGTTGAAGGCCAGAAGTCGGTTAGGCTGAAGGATGAGAGGGATGCTATCAGAACCCACTTGGGACATACCATTAATGGGTTGGAGTCGAGAATTCAGAGTCTCCAACTTGACAAACAGATTATTACCACTTTCTGGGGAGATGAGAGAAGAGATCGTGTTAGAGCAGAGAAGCTAACCGGAGAGTTGGAGGGAGAAGTTAGAGACAAGAAGGTTAAGATAGACAAGATGAAATACGTGTTTAAGTCGGCACATGGAAGGTTCCAGCATAGGGTGCGTCACTTTCCACGTGAGGAGCGCCGGTCTGGCCGGGTTATAAGCCGAGAGATGGTGAAAGAGATAGCGGATGAGGAGCATAAGGACGCCATTAGGCGGGGTCTTTAGTTATTATGATAAACTTTTTCCTAGTAGTAAATAAAACGCTTATCTATGTAATAAAAAGCTTGGTTTCTGTTTTTACCATGTGATTGATGCCACGTGATGTAAATGGCGTAATGCCATAAAACGATGAAATACTTTGAGTATTATGTTTATAAATAAATATGTTTTTATTTAAGTATGGATGTGATGGTTCAGTTCGTATAAATTCTATATGCTGTAGAGTAAGTTATGAGATAATAATATTTAGTTCATTTTGAACAAATAGATGGCTAGAGAAAGAATTAGAATATCCTATGAACATAGAAGTTGCCAATAAGGAAGTCATTCTCGTGAACCATGTCCATAGGAATTGTGTTGTAGATATCAGAAGATATAAGTTACCTGTGGACTAAATCCCAATTCAATTAGGAGAATTTGATGTAATTCTAGGGATGGATTATTTTTTTAACCATGGAGAGATGATAGATTGCCATAAAAAGTGTATAAACCTTAAGACTCCCGAGAAGTCTAAAGTAGTGTTCTTTGGGAGTAGGTCGCCGAGACATTCGAGCTGTTTGACGATGATGCAAGCGAGGAAGTTACTAAAAAAAAGGGATGTGTAGGTTATTTGGCCCATATCATCGATACTTAGAAAGTAGGGTTAGAAATGGGACAAATACCAGTAGTGAATGAATTTCTAGATGTATTCCCGGGAGAATTGCCAGGTCTTCCGCCAGATAGAGAGGTCGAATTCGTTATAGATTTAGTACCGGGAACGGTGCCGATCTCGAAAGCCCCGTACAGAATGGCACCGGCAGAGTTGAAGGAGTTGATGGTACAGTTGCAGGAATTGTTAGATAGGAAGTATATTCAACCGAGTGTGTCTCCTTGGGGAGCACCAGTGTTGTTTGTAAAGAAGAAGGACGGGTCGATGAGACTGTGCATCGATTATCGAGAGCTAAACAAGGTGACGATCAAGAACAAATACCCGTTACCTAGGATAGATGACCTGTTTGATCAGTTGAAGGGAGCAAAATATTTTTCCAAAATTGATTTGAGGACGGGGTATCACCAGTTGAAGGTGAGAAAGGAGGATGTACCTAAGACAGCGTTCAGAACTCGTTACGGTCACTACGAGTTTCTGGTAATGTCGTTAGGGTTAACAAACGCGCCAGCAGCATTTATGGACATGATGAATCGGGTATTCAAACAGTACTTAGATAAATTCGTAGTTGTGTTCATAGATGATATCCTAATCTATTCCAGGACTCAGGAAGATCATGCTGAACATTTAAGGTTGGTATTGGAGGCGTTGAGAAGGGATAAATTATACGCAAAATTTTTGAAGTGCGAGTTCTGGTTAGAAAAAGTTCACTTTCTGGGTCACGTGATCGACAAGAACGGAATCTCTGTGGATCCAACAAAGGTGGAAGCGGTTCAGAATTGGGAACAACCAAAGACACCGACGGAGGTAAGAAGTTTCTTAGGATTAGCGGGCTACTACAGGCGGTTCATTCAAGATTTTTCGAAGATAGCAGGAACATTGACTAATTTAACGAAGAAGTCGGTGAAGTTTGTCTGGACTGAGAAGTGTGAAGAGAGTTTTTGAGAACTCAAGAAGAGATTGAGTGAGGCACCGATGTTGTCGTTACCAGACGATACAGGTGATTTCGTGATTTTCAGTGATGCATCACACAAGGGGCTTGGCTATGTGCTTATGCAACACGGTAAAGTCATTGCGTACGCATCACGCCAGTTGAAAGATTATGAGAAGGGATATCCTACCCATGACCTGGAGTTGGCAGCGGTAGTATTTGCCCTCAAGATCTGGAGGCACTATTTATATGGTGTGAAGTGTGAAATATACACGGACCATAAAAGTCTGAAGTATATCTTCACGCAAAAGGAGTTAAATATGAGGCAGAGGAGATGGTTGGAGCTAATAAAGGATTACGATTGCGATATTTTGTATCATCCAGGGAAAGCGAACATGGTAGCGGACGCGTTAAGCAGAAAAGGCAGTGGTAGATTGGCAATGCTAATAGCTCAGGAGGAGTTAATCAAGGAGATGGCCAGTTTGGAGCTAGAGATAAAGAGGCCGAGAGAGCCAGATGGGAAATTGTTCGCAGTGGAGGTTCGTCCGACTCTATTGGACAAGATCAAGGAAGCATAAGGCGGTAATGAAGAATGTGAGAAAATGAAGAAAAGAATTTCCGACGGAGAGGAGCTTAAATTCAACATGGGTGGTGATGGTCTGTTAAAATTTGAGGAGAGAATTTAGGTGCTAGCGTTATCTGACTTAAAGGAAGAAATCTTGCAGGAAGCTCATAGTTCGAGTTACTCAATCCATCCAAGAAGCACAAAAATGTATCAGGATCTTCGTCAACATTATTGGTGGCCCAATATGAAAAGAGAAGTCGCAGAGTGCGTCAGCAAGTGTTTAACGTGCCAGCGGGTCAAGGTAGAACATCAGAAACTGAGCGGGTTACTTCAACCGTTAGAAATTCTGGAATGGAAGTGGGAGCATATCACGATGGATTTTGTGGTAGGAATTCCAACTACACAGAAGGGTTACGATGCAGTGTGGGTGATCGTCGACCGATTGACCAAGTCAGCGCATTTTTTGCCAATCAAGATCAGATATACCTTGGATCAGTTGGCTAAACTTTATATCAAAGAGATCGTTTCCAGGCACGGTGTACCAGTTTCAATTGTGTCATATCGCGATCCGCGGTTCACAGCGAACTTCTGGAGAAGTTTTCAAGAACGCATGGGAACGCATCTGAGGTTGAGCACCGCGTATCATCCTCAAACAGATGGGCAGAGCGAGAGAACTATTCAAACGTTAGAGGACATGCTGAGAGCATGTGTGATGGATTTCAAAGGGAGTTGGGATGACCACCTACCGTTGGTGGAATTTGCATACAACAATAGCTACCATGCGAGCATCGGGATGCCACCTTATGAAGCTTTATATGGAAGGAAATGCAGAACGCCATTGTGTTGGGATGAAGTAGGAGAACGTCAACTGCTAGGGCCAGAATTAGTACAGCAGACTGCGGATGTGATCAAAACTATTTGAGCGAGGCTAGTGACGGCTCAGGATCGACAGAAGAAATATGCTGATCAACACCGGCAACAACGAGACTTCAACATCGGCACTTATGTGTTTTTGAAAGTGTCACCTTGGAAAGGGAAAATGAGATTTGGGAAGAAGGGAAAACTTAGTCCCAGATTCATAGGACCCTTCGAAGTGTTGAGGCGAGTGGGTGAGGTAGCTTATGAAATAGCTTTACCTCCGGAGTTAGAACATATACACAATGTGTTCCATGTTTCAGTCCTACGACCCTATAAGCAGGATTACAAGCATGTCATAGAGTATGAACCTATTCAGTTTGAAAAGGACTTAACCTACGAAGAGGTCCCATTGCAGATAATCGATAGAAAAGAACAAGTGTTAAGAAATAAGATAATACCTTCTGTTAAAGTATTATGGAGGAACCATAACGCCGATGAGGCTACGTGGGAACTCGAGGAGAAAATGATGAAAACTTACCCTATTCTTTTTGATTGATGTGTAATGATTCCGGGGACGGAATCCTTTTAAGGGAGGGTGAATGTAATATCCGAGATTTTTTTTTTATAACTTAAGAATTATTAATGAACGAATTTATATGAAACTTTTGGGTGATTTCATTTATTAGATGTATGGGTGTGGTACATATATGTGTTATTTCAAGATATGTGATGAGATGTATTTAAATGGTTGGTTTAGTTTTATTTAACTATTTAAATTGATTAAGTAAGGAATTGTTCTATTTTATTACGTGGGATGGTATTAAATTATGAGTTGGAGTTAAGAGCGGAATTTAGAGGCGCGGACTGCGTATTTGAGTCCGGAACGTCGAAATTAGTCAAGATAGATTGTAATCACGAAAAGATGTCACAGTTGACTTTTTGTCAAAGTCAACCAGTTAACTTTTTCAAGGAAAAAGTCAACTACGAATTTCGGAGATGATTTTGACTAAACGGATAGTCCCATTACGTCTGGAACGTCGACTTTAGTAGGAATCGATATATGGTTCACAAGGTTTGGTTTCGAAGGGTAAAATAGTCAAATAGCTTATTAATTGATTAAAATAATATATATTTTTATAATAGAAATCAGCTGAACTGATGGACCCATGAGACTATTAAATTAGGACAAGGGAGGGAGTATACGTATATTCCTTAAAACCAAAATTCTTTTTAACTCCCACATTCATTTTCTCTAACTCCCACATTCTTCCTATTAATTATCTATATTATTGTATTATTAAATATGGTGAGTAACTAATCATTAGAGTTGGGGGTTATGGGAGTTGGGGGTTATGAGAATCAAAAGACTCTAACAAAGCTATACATATATACAAACACACTTTTCTTTTAAGAAAAATTCCACCAAATGAGTAAACATGGAGAGAAATTGAGAGCCTAAGAGAATTAGAGCTAATTTTGGAGGATTACTGAGGATTTGACAAGCAAGGAGAAGGAGCATCATATTAAACCAAGAAGAAATTCTTCAAAAGGTAATTCATGAACCCATTTTATTTTTATAAGAAAAATGAGAAGAAAATGCATATAAAATTGGTAAATGATTTGTTATGGCTTTGTGTTTCCATGTTACTATTGTTTGATGATTATAGATCATTAACAACAAAATATATGGGTTAATCATGCATCAAATTCATAGAAAATCAAAGAATTAAGCAATGCATGCTCTACCTTTGATAAAATGTCTCTAAGGTGCTAAATTAATCAAAAAGGTGGAAGTTTGTGGAAGTTTGATGTTGTAAAATGTGAAAACATGTGAGAGTAGATGATCAGGACATTAGGAATAATTTAATTGCATGCTAGAAGCAAAATCCCGAATTTTTGTCAAATTGGGTTTAACTAGTGATCTGTGATTTTTGGGGTTTTTCGGAGCCTCGAAATCATGGTGTATATGACTCGATTAGTGTATGTAATAATTTTATAAAATAGTATGTAGCATGAGGTACAATCTGTACAAATTTCATAAGAAAGAGAGTTAAATTGAGCAAGTTATGAAAATCATAAGCATGCATGTTGGTAATAAAATCTGCAGAATTCTAGAAGTTCCAGAATTTTTCTAAGTATAAAACTAGTGCTGGCACGCTTTTCTATGCAGTTGGGTTGTGGTCTTAGCATGCTAGTTTTATGAATGTTATATTTTTGTAAAATACCTTGATGTATGAAGTTTATTGTGTCCAAGTATCGTGGTCATATCATCTTTAGATCAGCGGGAATAAAATCGTAGAGTCAGTAAAATCGTAGAGTAAACTCTGAAAATCGTAGAGTTAGTAAAAATCGTAGAGTCACTGAAAATCGTAGAGTAAAAATCGTAGAGTCTCTGAAAATCGTAGAGTCTCTGAAAATCGTAGAGTCAGTGAAAATCGTAGAGTAAAAATCGTAGAGTCTCTGAAAATCGTAGAGTCTCTGAAAATCGTAGAGTCAGTGAAAATCGTAGAGTAAAAATCGTAGAGTCTCTGAAAATCGTAGAGTCTCTGAAAATCGTAGAGTAAAAATCTTAGAGTCTCTGAAAATCGTAGAGTCTCTGAAAATCGTAGAGTCAGTGAAAATCGTAGAGTAAAAATCGTAGAGTCTCTGAAAATCGTAGAGTCTCTGAAAATCGTAGAGTCAGTGAAAATCGTAGAGTAAAAATCGCAGAGTCTCTGAAAATCGTAGAGTCTCTGAAAATCGTAGAGTCAGTGAAAATCGTAGAGTAAAAATCGTAGAGTCTCTGAAAATCGTAGAGTCTCTGAAAATCGTAGAGTTAAAATCGTAGAGTCTCTGAAAATCGTAGAGTCAGTAAAAATCGTAGAGTAAACTATGAAAATTATAGAGTAAAGTTTATATTACAACTACTATGCGTTGCTAATAGTTGATGTGCATGATTATACAATTGTGTAGGGCACGTGAAGTGCAGATAGCTGTAAGCTGTTAATCTGTTATTGGTAAACAACGATCAAGGCAAGTTTCTTACCCTATTTTTCATTATAAATTTATTCAACTCTTATTCAGTTGATTGCAGCGAGGGTAAGTTTGGGCTTGTGATTAATTAATCATTCGTGCAAGCTTCTTTATTGTAAAGTTCTATAACTTAAATTGTGATGCGAAATGTTATTGATGATTCAGTTCCTATTGTGACTGCTATACTTTAAAGTTTGTATACCCTTGATGAACTATATTCAAGCATGCTTTCTAGCTTTCGTTTCAGCTAGATGTTATTGATGCAAAAATAGTATATTATTTGAACAATTCAAATCCTTTGAAGCTATTGAATGTTTTCCAATCCAAATTGCTTTGGTGAGGTCCCGCATGAATACTAAGATGAACAACTCGGATAACGAGGTAACTGATGTCGGGCATATAGTCCCATTTACGCTTATGCGTTTAAACTTTATACTTGTGCACAATGTAGGGTACGATAGGCTGATCACCTAGAGTACTTGCAGAGACCGTTTATAATCTATTTTGATTGTTAAACCGTCTGATGGTTTTTGATGAAACAAAGTAATGTTCAGGGTATCTAACACCCCTTAGTATGTTATTGAGAATTTCAGAACTCTTATCTTGATATTCCGGTTTATCTCTTGATATTTATTTCAACTATTAAGAAATATTCATACTAATGCTTCTACTTCTGATGTATGTTCTCAAACCACTTTATATACTTGCTGGGCAATTTGTGCTCATTCTTGCTTAAACTTTTCAGTTAAGGCTGATAACGCTAAGGGCTCGGGCAAGGACAAAGGAAAGTCTAAGATGAAATGATGAGAGTTATTTATGTAATAATTATATTTCCGCATATGATGTGATGTAGCGATAAACGCTAAGTTTAAGTTTCAGTTTATTAAAGGTTGTAAAGACTTGGGACTTTATTTTGAATAAGTATGTAATAGTTAATAATAATATTATTATTATTATTAGAGTTACTTAAATAGATGATGATGTATGTTATCGTGAGCACCATGTCCTGTAATCGATGTTACACGGATTTGGGGGCGTCACAGATTCACTACTACAAAATATTAAATAGACAATACTTAAACCATAATATTTTTTATAAAAATGTTATGGTATTTTTTTATAACGTTTTTTAATAAAATGTTGTAGATACGTATGAAAAAAACGTTATCTATTTATAAAGGAAATTTTTTAATTTTAAATAGATAACGTTTTTTAAAAAAAAGGTTTTTTATTAAAAAAACACGGAGCACAAAAATAAAAAGACGGAAGCGAAAATTAGAAATTAAAACGATGGGTTAGACTTAAACAAGGGTTTCGGTCACTTGCTTCCTATACTCAGACCTTATTCCTTCTCTCAATCGAAATGCTAAAACTTATCATACCTCTCAATCGAAGTCCTAGTGTGATTTCATACCTTATCATACCTCTCAATCGAAGCCCTAGCCCTCTCAAGCCCTCCAGGTCCATCAACTTCATCTCAGATATTGTTTATATAGAACTGGCCTAGCCGACGGCGGCGCTGTCTCATTGAGTTGTTCGAAGCCGTGAAGAAAGCGGCGGATGCAGCCGATGTCGACGGCGTGGCAGAGTCGTCGCCGGAAGAAGATCGGTACTAGATTTTGTGTTATTTATTTTTTATTTGTAATAGATTTTTAAACCTCTAACTTTGAAACCATCCCAGCCCACCGTGAATCGACGGCGTTCAAGTAGAGAAAGAAAGTTGGCCTTGCTACAAGATGTATTTTTATTTCTCCCCATAAGCCATTATTTGTTCTGTCATTTATTTAAGCTCCAATTCTCTAAATGTAGATTTTTATTTATTTATTTTGGATTGACAGGTTGATAATCTAAAGAGGAAGCTAAGACATGAAGAAAATGTTCACAGAGCTCTGGAGAGGGATTTCAGTAGACCTTTAGGAGCTTTACCTCGTCTTCCTCCTAACCTCCCTCAACATGTTAGTATACTACTCTAATTCAATATCAATACTCTCCTTTTCCTTTTCCCTTTTCCAATAAACTCCAAAATTTTAAGATTGTTTAATTGAAAGGACTAATTGCAACAATAATTTAACTAGGAGGACCAAATGCAAACTTGGGCGATACCCAGATGAATTAACATCTTAATCACGCTTCCCAATTCTTAATTATGTTTAGAGATTACCACAGTTTTTGGAATTTATATGGAATACTATATTTTGAAATACAGACACTAGAGCTTCTAGCTGAAGTAGCTGTGCTTGAAGAGGAGGTTGTTAGGCTTGAAGAACAGGTTGTGGATTTTAGACAAGGTCTCTATCAGGAAGCTATTTACACTTCCTCCAGGAGGAGTACAGAGAATTCTATTGATCCTCCGGTTACCAGTTCAAGAGGGAAGCATTCAAGGTCTTTGTCCCTAAGTGAAGTGAATTTGGATACTTCTTTCAAGGAAAGGCTTTTACCCTCTCTTTTGAGGACTGCTTCAAGGAGAAAACTATTATCCTCTGATCTTGTCTCTGATCAAGTGGAGCATTGCTCTAACAGACCATTAAATAGCAGACAACCTTTAAAGAAATCCAATTCCTTTTTCAAAGATGGGTTAGGAAAATAGAATCAATCATGTTCTAATGATAAGCAATCTCCAGAGAAGAATACCCCAATAGTTCGAACCCCAGGAAAGAGACCACCAGTTAAACCTAAATCTGCTGAAAAATGTGTGGATTCCAAAAAGTTGTAGGTATATACCACCTTACAATTATAGTTTACTCATTTCATTTATGACGCAGCTGCTATAGTAGCCCCCTTAATAGTCAAATTGATATCACTTTTACTTATCGTGGTACAGTGCAGATTAGTAGAGCGGGAAAGAACACAAGAGAGCTCTTCTGGTTCTTCATATAACAGAATTTTGGAAGTTGAAAGCAGTGTAGCGAACAATTTTTCTGAGGATGTCTTGAAGTGCTTGTCTAGCATCTTTTTTAGGTTAAACACATCAAAGAGAAAAACAATGGAATCGAAGATTTTTTTCCTCTGTTGTGGCATTGGCTTTTGATGAAAACAATTGGGAAACTGAGTTTCAGGATCCGTATGGTATCTGCTCAAAATCAAGAACAAAAGATATTGGCTCTTATAAGGATCTTTATGCAATTGAAGCTTGCTCAATTGATTTCAAACGGAAAACAAATGCGTCATTTCTGATCCACAGATTAAAGTACGTTTCTTGGTTAATTACATTTATTCATGTATCTACTTATTAAGTCTTATATTTTTTCTATAATTTTCAGGCTCCTCGGAAAGCTAGCCTCTGTCAGTTTAAATGGTCTAAACCATCAACAGAAGCTCGCTTTCTAGATAAACACCTACAATTCCTGCATGATGAATGTAAGAGGTTTTCTGTCAATTAATGTTGTAATAGTTAATGGCATTTTGGACATTTAAGGCTTAAAAGTTCTCTAGCCTCAGGTTACTTAACCAAATCTTTGACCATCTTCTGCATATCTGCAGCTACTTCATATTGCCATAGATAGAAGGCAATGAGCTTTGATGATAACTTAATTTCTCTGCAATGTTATAGGTTGAGTTTGAGGCTTTGCCCAAGTCTGGAGCTGAATAAAATCTGCCAACAGATATGATAACAATGTTAACCCCTTAGTGGATAAGAATGGATAAAACGAGCAATGGCCTTATTCGTGATAGCTTTTGTCAATAATTAAATCAAAATGTGCTAAAAGCAGCAACATTATGTATTTTTGTGATTTTGTCTTAATCCCCAGGTATTGGAACCATCTTTTCATCAACTGATACAGTGTGCTCACTGCAGGTCAGGTCAGTCAGAATTTAATGGATGGCAGTCGTTGGCATCTTTCTGGATTTCTTTTACCTGTTCTCCACAAGAATATGCCAATGTGTAATTAGCAAATGACACTCTATTGCATGATATTCAGCATTTATAGTGTGTACAACCCGATTGGTATGAGTATCATTTCCCACTTAAACATAGCAGTTATTTTCAGACTAAAAGACACTTTTAATTAGTTGATGAAAACTCTTCTAATCCTTCGTTGACTGCTATTTCTATTTCAGTTTGAATGCAACTGACTTTATGGAAAGACTCAAAGGAAAGAAACTGGTGTTTGTTGGAGATTCTCTCAATAGAAATATGTGGGAGTCTCTTGTTTGCATACTTGGACATAGCGTCAAGGACAAGAAGCGCATTTATGAGATATCCGGAAAGAAGGAATTCAAAAAGAATGGGTTTTACGCATTCAGATTTGAGGCAAGCCTCTAAAACTTTTCATAATAGTCCTAAAAATTATTTGGCGTAAACCACTCACTCTTATATGTATTGATTTCCGCTCTATTTGTAGGACTACTAATGTACTGTGGATTTTGTTACTTCTCCATTTCTTGTCAGGGAGTCATCTTTCAATGGGAAAAATGGTAGTTTGGATACGCTTAGAGTGG
Organism: Panax japonicus; assembly: GCA_020205505.1. Taxonomy (NCBI): domain Eukaryota; kingdom Viridiplantae; phylum Streptophyta; class Magnoliopsida; order Apiales; family Araliaceae; genus Panax; species Panax japonicus. Next base: position 33,715,737 of record CM035098.1, read on the forward strand.
ACTTAATGGACCATACAACTTTAATGTATCATAATGTTGATATCCTGATCTTCAATACAGGCCATTGGTGGACGCATGAGAAAACCTCTAGAGGGTGAGTGCTCTTCCTTTGTTTGCTGAATACTAACCTCTGTGGCTCTACATAGTTGTAAAAACCATGTGATTACAAGCCTGTGAACTTGTAATTTGAAAGGAAAGGATAAGCATGATAATAAGAATTTATTATAAAAGTAAAAAACTTAATTGAAAAGATTTACTTATCATACAGAAGTTCTGTTGATTGTATTTTTTTTCTTTCTCCGAGTCTGTTGCTTAAATTTGTGCATTGGTGATTTTGCAGAGAAAACTATTACCAGGAAGGTAATCGTTCACCCAAGAATCAAGGTCCTTGAAGCATGCAAGAGAGCACTTGGCAATTTGGCTAGATGGGTTGATAAGAACATTGATGGCAAGAGTGCTCAGGTTATCTTCAGGGGATACTCAGTTACCCATTTCAGGTAAAAAATTGTGTTTTCCCTCTGTCTCATATTTGGTCACTTTTATTTATAACTGAAGTTTAATGTTAAAAATACTTTTACTTGTGGAGGTCAGGTCAGTCAGTTAGAGTTTAATGGCTGGGCAGTCTGAAAATAACTGCTATGTTTATAGCTCTCTTGCTATTCTTGGTAGTTGAGTAGTTGTTTCTTGATTTGCATGAAAGATGATAGTATTGAAGGCATATATGATACTTTGACGAAGTACGGGATGAGCGGGCAACGTATGTGAGCAGCTACATGTATGATAGTTTGGTATATATTTTGTGGATGTAGTAATTTGAATTACACGAATGGTATTATTGGAATGTATTTTGAATGGTTGATACATTTTGGCTTTAAATTTAAATGCGAATTTAGACCTTTTAGCTATATATCATAGCATTAGCATATTACAGGTGCATTGGTAATGTAGATGAACAAATCTTTTTTTTAATCTACAACATTTTAAAAACGTTGTGTAATCACACCTTCTACAACGTTTTTATCCAGAAAATGTTGTGGAATCATACATTCCATAACGTTTTTAAGCATCTGCTAATTTATGGATAACAAATCTACAACGTTTTTTTTCTTAAAAACGATGTGTAATGTGCTTAACTACAACGTTTTAAAAACGTTGTGTAAGGGTGTCAAATAGATAACACCCTTAATCACGATGTTTTTTCGACTGAAACCACAACGTTTTTTTCGCGTTATCTATTTACTATTTTGTAGTAGTGATTGATCAAAGTGTGTTCCACCATATTTCGCAGGAGATGGATGCTCACACTTTATGGACAACACTAGAGTCTATGTACGAGAAGAAGAATGCACAAAATAAAATATTTGTCATTCGAAAAATTGTGAATCTAAAGTACAAGGACGGGAGCAGTGTGTCGGAGCATATGAGTGAGTTCTAAGGTTTGGTGAATCAACTGTCCACCATGAAGTTGAATCTTGATGATGAGATTCAGGCTATTTTGCTTCTCAGTTGCCAAACAGTTGGGAAACTTTGGTGGTGTCTCTAAGTAATTCAGCTCCAGAAGGAAAAATAACTATAAAGATGGTCAAGGACAGTCTTCATAATGAGGAGACAAGACGAAAGGAGCAAGGTGCGAATTCTGAGACACAAACACAAGTTTTCATTGGGCAGAGTAGCGGCAGAAATAGAGAGAAGCTCTCTTGAAGATGACAAATTCAGGAGAAGGTTGAGAGGAAAAGAGATAATTTGTTTTCACTGCCAGAGACCATGTCATATAAGGAGAGTGCAAATTTTAAAGAAGGAACAATCTAAGGAAAAAGAAGATGATAAGGACTCAATTGTGTATTTATCCGACGTTGATGTAGCCCTTGTTAGTGATGGTAAACCCAAGTGTCAAGTTAATGAATGAGTTATTGATTCGGGTGCTTCGTTCCATGCTATTTCGCATGGTGAAATCTTCACATCTTACATTAGAGAGATTTTGGCTATGTACGGATGGGAAATGGTAGTGCATCCAAGGTTATCGGCATTGGAGATATTTATCTAAAGACTAACAATGGTAGCATGTTGATGCTTAGAGAAGTCAAACATGTTCCGGATATCCGCCTTAATTTGATGTCTACTGGTAAGCTTGATGAAAATGGTTATATCATTTTCTTTGGTGAAGGTCAGTGGAAGCTCACTAAAGGGTCTCTAGTGGTGACTAGAGGAAAGAAGGTAGGCGCTTTTTACACAATGCAGGCGCGTGTGGAAGGTGTTAAAGATGGGGGAGTTAGGCTAAAAAAAGATGTAGTACAAAGCCATGCAAGATGGAAGAAAAGCCTTGCATAAGAACCTCGAGAAGAAAGCTCTTCATTTTAAATGGGTACCAAAAGTGAAGAAGGAAAGTGATAGCTAGCAGCCAAGATACAAAGCGTTTGTGAAAGAATTTGACAAGTAAAAATCTGTCAAGTTTAAGTTAGATCCTCCCATCAAGAAGAGTCATGCTGATGAGATAAAGTCGGACGTGATGAAAGTTAAGAATTCCAAGAAGCTTGAGTTGAGTCAAGGCTTCGTTGGGATTTACTCCAAGTGAGGAGTTATGGTTTGACGTGCAAATTCAGTCTTGAAAGGTTATACAGAAGCAGACATAGCAGATTTCGAAGAGAATGAGTTTACTTCGGGGTATTTGTTTACTTTTGCAGGGGGAGCCATGTTATGGCAGTCCAAGTTGCAGAAGTGTATTGCTTTGTCTACTACTGAGTTAACAACTAAATGTTGTGGTTTCTTCAAGAGTTGGATTTGAAACAAGAATCGACTCCAAGTGACGGAGTCATGGAGATTACCTCATCTAATGGGTTCGGAGGAGAAGATTGTTGGTCAAAGAGTTGGTCCTCATCCATTTAATGTACCGCCCCTTCAAATTCCTATTGTCCGGCCCTTTGAAAAAATTGCCAACCTCAATTAATACTACTCCTTCCTTTCTCTTTCTATAAAAAGGCAGCAATGCTGCAAAGGAACAACACACCAAAAACTCTCAAGCTTCATCCGAGAGTTGGAAGAAATAGAAAGTGAGAGAAAGAAGCTTTTGTGAAGCTTTAGAAAAATAGAGAGAGAAAGATAGTTCAAATAAAAGGGTGTATTATTTGGGTTCCATCACATAGTTATTGTGGTGAAGATATTTGAGTTTGTACTCAAATTAAGATATCTTTGTATTCTCTCAGTTTATTATATTGAATTGTTCGGAGTTTGTCCCGTGATTTGTACCTCTTAATTTTAAAGGGTTTTCCACGTAAAAATCTTGGTGTCTCGTGGTTGGATATTTCTTGCATGATTATTATTTTGGTGGAACTGTAAATTTAATCTGTTTGGCATGTACTGATATTTTATCCGTCCAATTTATCAAAGATAACAGTATTTGGGATGTAATTTTTTCCCAACATAGGGCTAATTGTATCTAAATACTAACTATTACTACTGCATGCTATATCTCTTTCCTATATTTATCTTTTCTGACATGTTCTCGAGGTTTCGTAAATCATGTTTTAATACTAATTGTAATTGTAGGTTATGAACAACTTTCTGTTCCTCGACTTTTTGTAATGACAAAGGGGAAAAGAAAAATATAATATATATTATATTAACTGCTCCACACTGCTACTCTATTATTGCTATAAACTGCTTCAAACTGTTGAGATAATTTTTTTGGAAAATTTATAAAATTAATTTTTTTTTTTTTTAGTTTGCATAAACTAAGGGGGAGCAGTTATAGAAAAATATTTTTAGATTATCGTCATCATCAAAAATGGAGAGATTGATAGGTCTCCAAACTAATCACTTTTATTTTGATGATAACAAATGTAGTAAATAAGTTTTAAATTAAAACAGGTAGAATCCTCTCCATAGGATTTTATATAACTGTTTTTTAATTTCCTATTTTATTCTTATCAAAAATATTTTTCATCCTAAAATTGAATTTATTTTTATAACATTGATAAATTAATTATCAAGTGTTAATTAAATTAATTAAAAATTAATATTTCCTAAGGCAATAAGATTCATATTCTTTTCAAAATAATTTCCCAAAAGAAAATTTCTAATATATTTATATATGTATCCACACACACACACACACACACACACACACACACACACACACATATATATATATATATATATATATATATGTGTGTGTGTGTGTGTGTTGTATATATATATATATATATATATATATATATATATATATATATATATATATATATATATATATATAATATATTTATATAATCGTGTGTGTATCCGTTATTGTGTGTTCAAGAAAACCGTGTGTGTGTGTGTGTGCTGTGAATGAAAATGGAAAATGGGCTAAGGTTTTTGATTGCATGCCTAAATGAAAAAGGAAGATTTGGCCTTTATATTTTAAAAAGGGTCCTTAACACTAATATACAACAATTAGAAAGTAATTACAAAAATAAAACACACACAACATAATTACAAAAATAACGCAATTCATATTAATAAAAAAACCTAAAATTAAGGAGAAATATATGCCATAACTAATCATTCAAATTCAAATATTCAAATTTAAATTTCATAGGAAAGATTGCACAAATTTTGTACTTTGCAGAAGGTGGCGGAGGCAATTTTCAGAGGAAGTGGAAGCTTTGGAGGAGGTGGTAATGGTGGCTTCAGAGGCGGCGGTGATGGCTATGGAGGAGGTAACAATGGCGGCGGTGGCGGTGGCGGCGGTGGCAGTGGTGGCTCAAGTGGTGGTTACAGAGACGGTGGAGGTGGAGGCTGAGGCGGTAGTGGCGGGAGCAACCATTTTCTGGTAGTAAAAGGAAATTCTCAAGATACTGCAGAGGAGAAGATCATTAGTAATGTCATGGTAACCAAACTTTTATAACAAGGTAATCAAACTTTTATACTAAGGTAACCAAACTTTTATACCAAGGTAACCAAACCTTGGTAATTACCAAGGTAACCAAACTTTTATACTGAGGTAACCAAACTTTTAAATTAAAGTAACCAAACTTTTATACCAAGGTAACCAAAATTTTTATACTAAGGTAACCAAACTTTTATACTAAGGTAAACAAACTTTTATACTAAGGTAACCAAACTTTTATACTGAGGTAACCAAACCTTCATACCAAGGTTACCTTGGTGTGAAGGTTTGGTTACCAACTGCACTATGAAAAAATTGATGGTGTGGAGGTGGATTGGTTACCTTGGTATAAAAGTTTGGTTACCTTAGTATAAAAGTTTGTTTACCTTAGTATAAAAGCTTGGTTACTTTGGTATAAAAGTTTGGTTACCAAACTTTTATACTGAGGTAACCAAACTTTTATACTAAGGTAAACACCAATCAACAAAAAAAGTGATCATAAATTCATAATCAAACGCACATTTTGCATAAAATTAAGATCATAAACCCCAAATGAATAAAATTAAAGAGAAAGTCTTAAAAATTAGTGCGAGAGAGAAAGAGAGGTAAAATAGAAGTACTTACAAAAGCAGATTACAAAGAAATATAAAGAACAATTGGAAGAATGAAAGAGATAGAAAAAATGGCAGAATAGAAGAAAATGACAGAAATGGCGTCTTCATCTTTTATACAAAAATGGCAGAAATGACGTCTTCATCTTTTGAAGAAAAAATGGCAGAATAGAAGAAAACGAGAGAGAAAATGGCAAAATGGCGTCTTCATCTTCTCTCTTCAATGGCGTCTTCATCTTCTCTCTTCACTCTTCACCTTTTGTCTTTAACTATGAAAATGGAAGAATAGAAGTTCAGTGGCGTACAGAAAATGAAAGTAGGAGGAGATGAGAGAGAAAATGGCAGAAAAGAATAAAATGGCAGAATAAGAGATGAGAGAGAAAATGACACATACCAAAACTAATCCCCTAAATTAAGGAATCCTAATTATACTATTATTGACATGTCAGCCATTACATATTAATCCCTTAATTTATGGACCTTTAATTATGTTAAGATCGAAATTAAAAACAAACAAGTGTAATACTTTTGTAATTATTTTATAGGTGTATGATTTTTGTAATTATTTCTAAAAATATACTATTATATGTAATTTACCCTTTTAAAAATTGCCTAAACTAAAAGGCCTGGGGAAATAAAATTAAAAAAAAAGAGGCTTTGGCAAAACTGCTGCCCAAATCCGTGTGCACAATATTTCATCCGAACCCTTTATTTTTCATCCAATCATTTCGGACCATTGATTTCAAAATCAGATTTTTAAATTTCTGTTTTGCCCTTAACTTCAAAACTCTATAAATAGTAACTCTTTTCTTCATTCTAGACTAACCAATTTACAAAGCAAAGAAAAACTATATCTCATTACCTACATTTTCTCTCCACAGAAGCTTTTTCTCCATCTTCTAATTCAAAATTTTATTTCTTGGAAGAAGAAAAAATTGGTCAAAGTAGTTAGGATAAGTTATTAAATTGTTGTATTTAAATTATCTCATATCTGCTTATATATATAAAGATAAATTGTTATACAAATTTATATATATATATATATATATATATATATATATATATATATATATATAATCTATTAAATATCATATAAAAAGTCAATACTTAGATACTGATATAATTCGAAAGTAATTTCTCTGAAATTTTTCAAACGGTCTTTAAAATCATAAGTGACTTTTTATTGATATAGATACATTATATAAATATTGAAAAATATTTATATAATTATTAGATTGTGAAATAAATAATTTTGTCAGTACTTAGATACTGATATAATTCAGACGTTATTTCTCTAAAATTCTCTAGACGATCTTTAAAATTCTAAGTGGCCAAATTTTCACAACATAGATCAAATAATATATATATATATATATATATATACACACACACACACACACGTGGGTGAAACAAATTTCTTCAAGTATTATTTAAATCGATTAATCTGTCATACTTGATAACTGTTATTACAAGTATCCTGTGATAAGTAGGTTTTATACCAACTTATCCGGTATCTATTACTTGAATATGTTGCTTAAACTCATGTTTCTTAGTTACTTTTCATGCATTTCATGTTCATTTTGTAGGTTATACGTTTGAGAGCGGTGTGAGCGACTATTGGTAAGGAAAAGCAAGGAAAGTGCAAGGAAAAAGCAATTCGGACATCGTTTATGCTTTCATGTTCAATTCATGTTCTTGGCTTGGAGCTTGGACTATATTGTAGAACGTTTTCTTAGATTTCTGGAACATCTTGAATCATTCAAATCGGAGTTCGGATGAAAGAGTTATGACATTTCTACCAACGGATGTTGAACTTCATCGTTTTGGGTGGTCATTTGCATAGCAGTAACTTCCAGTCCAATTTCGACCATCATTCGTTTGTTATTTCTGAAAACTCAAAGAATAAAAGTTGTAGATCTCGTCGATAGCTTCGATTTGGTAGGTTTCGGGCCCCGTAACTCCTCTTGGTTTAAAAGTTATGACAGTTTTAGCAGAGGAGGTTCCAGCAGAAAATTAATTGGCAGTTTGCACCTTAGCCGGGGCTGGACGATTTTGTGCCTTAGGGCCCAGCCGGTACTGGGGTCCTGGGCGTTTTAGAAGTCCACTACCCAGCCGGGGCTGGGTTTTTACAAAGGAAAAGGCCAGCCGGGGCTGGCCTATGCGCGGAATGAGTAGATTTTGTCCGAATTTGAGTCCGAAAAGGATTGTTTCGAGTTGTTTGATTCAAGGACTTCTAAGAGGACTTAAAGACATCTACAAAGACTTATAAAGGGAGGGGAATAACACATATTAGAGGGTATTATTGAGAGATTAGGGAGTTTTTGGAAGAATTCTATTAGATTAGATTAGAGTAAATTAGATCAAAACACTAGTTTTTATGAGATTTGGAGATTGTTGCAACTTGGAGACCATTGAAGATTCAAAGTAGGAGCAACAAGGAAGTGTCAAATCTACAGACAATAGATTCTATCTTCTTTACTTCTTCTATTTTTGTCTTTTAATGATTATTCAATTGTGGATTCTTAGTTTAAATTTAATAATCATGAACTAATTCTTTGTTTGAGATTACAATGGATCTTATTGTGTAGTTTATTTTAATATGCTTCGTTATCAATTATTATGTTCTATTGAGAGGATTGTCTATTGTGATTTGGACATAATTATTTAATTGCTTGGCCATCAATTACCGTGATAATCTATATGAACTCGAGAGAAGAAGTGTAGATTTAGATCTGATCATGATAGCGTGTGTTCAGGATTTTGTTAATAGCTTAAACTTGATGAGTGTTAAGGTAGAGATATGCTTGACATCACATGTAATCGGATAGAGAACTTATTCTTCAACCTTTTTCAATTGTAATTCACATAGAGATATAGTGGGTTAGTTGATTAAGGTGTTTAACGAATTTCTATCTTAATTGTGGATTGACGTTAATACGGTATTAGTGCATCGAGAGGTGGTTAATACTACTTTAGTGTTCTTGATTAACAATTCAGGATAGAGAATAATTGATGAGAAGTGTGTTAACTTAAATGAAGCAATAAGTGAAGTTGTGATCTTAAATCTCCATAGTCTTAATTTAATTAGTGGAATAGTAGTTAATTTATATAATTTATAATTCATTCATTTAAATAAGATTGAGTTGGTTACGGGTTAGTACTTGGTGATTTTTATTAAATAATTCTCTGTGGGAACGATACTCAACTTATCACTTTATTACTTGTTGACCACGTATACTTGCGTGTTGTGCGTAACTAGATTTTACCCAACAAGTTTTTGGCGCCGTTGCCGGGGAATTAGTTTAATATCTCTTTGCCAATATTAGCTTCAATCAAATTAGTCTTAATTTAAATATTTTTATTCTTATTTTTAATTCTCTTCCTATATTTCTCTCTTTTCAGGTATCATGGATGACTTTGCGTATCAATGGCCATACACGAACACGACTCAACCAAAAGAAATGGAGATTGACAGACTCGCGACACTTTCCGCAATGTCAGCACAAATTAAAGAACTTTCGAGGAATTTGGACGTTATCGCAGCCCAACAGAGTCGAAGGATGGCAATCATGTGTGACTATTATGCTGGCAACCATCCGAGTCATCAATGCACCGTTAGTTTTGGGCGGGGACAACAAGGTGGTGTATACCTCAACTAGTATGCATATGATAATTACCATCAAGTTTGGGGGTATCACTCGGATTCTTCATGGAGCTACAACTATCAAGACCAATACTCTGCTCCAAGTCCAACATACACGCCGGAATTCTCATATTCACATCCAATGCGACAAGAAGACAAATCAGAGTTTATGGAATTCATGTTAAAGGCTATAGCAGAAAAAGAAGAGTTTATAAATAGTCAGGAGCTGTCAATCCAAAATTTTAATAATTGGATGGAAAAATATTTCATAGCCTCAACCAATGGTCCTCAATACATGGCTTCCAAGATTGAAACAGAAAGTTCAAGGCTGGGGGAATTATTATCCAAGTTCATAGTAGATGAGGAGAAGATGAGTAATCATGCGAGGGAAAATCAAAATCTTGCGGATCAGATAGATCAAATGACCGAAGTCGTAAGCAACCTTCCTCCAAACACTTGGCTTTATGACATTGATGACGAAATTAACGGAGAACCTGAACCAAATCTACAACTGGATGAGCCTCGAGATGTTGAAAAAGAGGAGACAAGTGGGGATAATGACAACAAGGTCGATGAAGAACTAATTGTGAGAACCAACGATGATGAGCCGATGTTATTTATGCCTCAAGTGGCTTCTCCTCCATAGTTCAAGAATCCAGTTAGATTTGTAAAACCTTGTCCGATTGGTAGTCATGTTGTCGGCAATACTCCTTGTGACGTAAAAGCGAGTACAACTTCGAAGCCATGGTGTGATGAGCTGGAGAAGATAGAAGAAGAGACTGTTGTGTCTGACAAGCCTCAATGCCAGAATCTATTCGCAGACACAATGGAGAAAACGCCTAGATGTTGGACGTTCTTCAATGTAATCTTATCTAAACAAAGCATGCTAGGTGACTTTAACTCGATGGCTATCACAAATGGGAACCTACCAAAAGCTATATTATTTCCGATGGATGGAGGGTTCCTCAACTTTCGAAGAGGAATTGGATAGCATTGACCTGACAAAGTCAGGCTGAAAGACTATAAATCAAGCGCTGACTAGGAGGCAACCCGGGAATATTTATATTTATATGCTTTACTAGTTTATTTAGTAGATAGGAATTAATTTTCTTATTAAGTTCTCTTATAATCTAATCCATGTTGTCTCTCTTTATTGCAGGTATTGGAGGTCCAATGGATAGCAAAATGATCGTCGCAGCCATCGCCACCATCAACTCACGCTTAGCTGATTACAGGAAAGTTCTCTTCTACTTATCGCTATATTCTTGCAATGAGGACATTGTAATTGCTAAGTTTGGGGGAGTTTAGTTTAGTTCTTTATTGCATGTTTAGTTTCATGTTTATGTTATGTTATTTTGCATACGTTGTTAATTTAGTTTAGGTTCATGTTGTTTGCATTCATGTAGTACAATTGTATAAGTAGTTGCATAATAGTATAGTTTGAATAGCATTATATTCAATTTATTTTTTTTTTGTTAAAATAAATAAAATAAAAAATTTAAAAATAATAGTTAGTAATGTTCATCTTGCATGAGTCCAGCTATTTGATATTTACAGTTTATTTTGGCCAATGATGAGAATGGGATTGAGTAGACAAGTAGCATAATACTGACTATTAGAGCTTTGATGTGATTTCTTGTTATGAATTGAATCTTTTTCTGTTTAAAACTATTATAATAAAGATAGCACAATAAAAATAATTTGTTGATTGTGTGAGTTTAAATTGATACATAACGAGATTCTAAAGGATAATGCTAGTTTGAATGAAAGAATGACAAGAATAAGTAGTGATGACTAAAGTTCGATAAAAACTTAAGTTTAGGGGAAAAATTGGGATATATAAGCTTCAAAAAAAGAAAAAAAAAAGAAAACAAAATACCGTGGCTAGTTTTGTTTCGGGGCCTTTGTTACTTGAGTAAGTACGCCCGAAGGGGTATCTTAACACCTAGCGCCCTAAGGTCTTAATGGTCTGGGAGTCGTTGGTCGAAAGCTCGTTAAGGTAGCATTGAAAAGCTTAAGGGAATAAGACATTGCATAGCTATGTGTATATATATAAAAAAAGAGAATAAAACGGGAAATAAGAGAAAAAAGCCCCCGTAGATGAAAATAAAGCATAAGTATCCCATGTTAACCCTCGATATTGGTAATTGTTTGATTTTAGTTGGATCTAGCTTATTTTTGGATTTCTTAAGTTTACACTGTATGATGCCTTCGAAGAGACTTGTTATGTGTTAAATTAGATTTTATATCAGTTAACATTGTTGTGGAGCACACACGCACTATATCAGTGATAACAATTTAAGACTTGATGATTGACTAGGAAATTGTTGATTGGTTTTGATATGATGTATTATCATGTTTTCTTGATTGCTCTAAGGCCGAGTGAATAGATTTGTGTTTATCAATACTATTGGATTCGTAGGCATGTAGATTAGTTGCATTTCATTGCATTGTATTGCATTATGTTGTGTTGCTTGGGGATAAGCAACGATTTAAGTTTGGGGGTATTTGATAAGTAGGTTTTATACCTACTTATCCGGTATCTATTACTTGAATATGTTGCTTAAACTCATATTTCTTAGTTACTTTTCATGCATTTCATGTTCATTTTGTAGGTTATACGTTTGGGAGCGGTGTGAGCGACTATTGGTAAGGAAAAGCAAGGAAAATGCAAGGAAAAAGCAATCCGAACATCGTTTATGCTTTCATGTTCAATTCATGTTATTGGCTTGGAGCTTGGACTATATTGTAGAGCATTTTATTAGCTTTCCAGAACATCTTGAATCATTCAAATCGGAGTTCGGATGAAAGAGTTATGACATTTCTACCAACGGATGTTGAACTTCACCGTTTTGGGTGGTCATTTGCATAGCAGTCACTTCCAGTCCAATTTCAACCATCATGCGTTTGTTATTTCTGAAAACTCAAAGAATGAAAGTTGTAGATCTTGTCGATAGCTTCGATTTGGTAGGTCGCGGGCCCCGTAAATTCTCTTAGTTTAAAAGTTATGATAGTTTTAGCAGAGGAGGTTCCAACAGAAAATTAATTGGCAATTTGCACCTTAGCCGGGGCTGGACGTTTTTGTGCCTTAGGACCCAGCCGGGGCTGGGGTCCTGTGTAGCATCCCCGAATCCGGGCCCCGAATCGCCGCGGACTCGGTACGCTATTTCTATTACTATTTGCGGAAGATATAAACATAAGTTGTTTATACAATACATTACACACTATTACCCAAGGTCGAGTAACCTTAACTTAAACACCATTCATATAATATTTATTATACAACAATATTTATCACAATATATTATTACAAACAAGCCGCACTTTATATCCCAAGCTGAATTTGGCCTTAACCTTTTCCTGTATACGACGCATTTGATTTTACCTGCAATGTTTTATCATGATATAGCAAGAGTGAGCATGAAAGTTGCCCATCAAGTTTATATACAATAATATAACGATATATCATGATTGAAGAGTATGAATAATGGCTTGCTATAATTAATCAATATAATTGAGAACTAGCACGAACAAATTATTGACTGAACAAGTATTATACATGAACAAACATTTCTGAACCAACTGGTAATGAAGGTGATCAGCCTTTCATACCTGACTTATACATGCAAGATGTACAGAATATAATTTTCGTGGCAATCAGCAATGATTAACCATAAGCTTGAAGAAACTACTCTTATTAGAGTTAAGTACAAGAAAACTTGCCTGAACCGTTGATTACCGCACGCAATCTAATAACGCTTTAACCCCGAAGACCTAATATAAGTAATATAGATCTCCAATAATTAGAATATCATCACAGTATAATACTGTTATATTTATACACACAGAATAATCTAAACACATTACCACATAATCCTATCAGTCTATAACACACATAAGACTAGGTATCAAGTCAAACTATTTAAGTCTGAGTTGAAACCGACATAATTCTATCATCCCGACGGTCTAGTCGGACTTTTATCGAGTTTAAGTTCAATTAAACTCTGTCTAACCACTTAACAATTATCATAGATAACTTTCTTATTAGTCAAAATATTTTTCCTAGGTTCGTAATAATTTTCAGATAATTATTATCATTTATTAACATTTTTCAATCCTTAAAATTGTATTTAAATAAATTCAATATCACATAATTCCTTAACCATTAATATTCATTTAATATAAAATTTTAATGAAAATTGTTACATAATATTATAATATAATTATAATATATCAAAGTATTTTTAATAACTTAAAATCATATTTATATAATTTTTAAACCATTAAATCCATTATCCGATAATTAATATTAATATTGAAATATTAATATTTTCATGCCAACATATCAAAAGTTACACTTTATAACTTTAAATATTTTTATATCACTTAAATCATTTTTATATGATTTTTAAATCATTATCTCTATTTTTCCATAATTTATTTAATATATTAATTAAATAAATTAATTACCATTAATATTAAAATATTAATGAATTTCATCACAAAATAACAAAAGTTATGGAAAATAACTTAAAATATTTTCTTTTATCATAATATTATTTTTCATGATTTTTCATGAATTAAAAACTATTTTTAAATAATTTATTTAATATTGTAATTAAATAAATAAATACCATTTATATTCCAAAAATAATAAATATTTTTGAAATATAATTAAAATAATTAAAAACTATTTTTCAGACTTTAAAATAATTTTTCATAATTTATTTTGTATTTTTAATAATTAAAAACCATTTTTTTCTAATTTTAAATTAATTTCCGAAAAAATAAAAATAAATTGTCGCTAAAGGCCTATAGCGACACTTTCTGCCGCTATAGGTGTTCTTGATGGCTGCCCAGATTTTTCGACAGTGGCTAGGTTGGTACTTTGACCGGACTTAAAACAGTGTTCCTTACGTTTTTCTGGCTTGCTAAAACTCTCAGATTGTAGTACTTTTGCAATACTACAACATGAAACCAATTTCATGGCCAAACAACAACATAATAACAAGATCTAAGCTTCCAAAACTGATGACAGGCCTGTTCTTCAAATTTTGGGTTTTCCAGATTTGAAAAACAGCCTTAGGTACCTACTTTGACGCTTAATAACTTGGTGATCGTGCAACCTTTATGCGATCTATCAATTCCAGTTTGGAGATAACATGTAGTACTACAACTATAAAGCAAAATAACACAAAAACATCAAAGCATGAACAAGATATGGCCGGTCAAACTAGGACACGGACCACTGCTTCTCAAATTCTGGGTTCGCGGTTTTTAACAGATCGGTCAACGACGTTTGACCGTGAATATCTTGCAATCTATAATAGGTTTAGGTCTGATTCTTTTTGAAACTTAAAGAACACATATCAGGATACATGTTACAAGTTTTAGTCATCAAAAACACGTAACACACACGGATCTATAAGCCTCGACATTCGGCTGAAAAACTCAAATTTCCAGATTTTGAAAAACTTTAAATCCGTGCACTTTGATGTTATGGGTTCTTGATTTAACAACCCAGAACATCAATTGACACATATTAACACTACTTTCAACAATCAATTGCAACAATTAACCACGAATTGAAGGATTTCAAAAATTAGAGATTTTATACCTCTTTTTGCTTGATTTTTGATTCTGATCCTTTGATCCGATTCTGATCAAAGTGGGGCTTGATTTTAGAACTGATCTAGCTTAATATTTCGTGGGTTTGAGAGAGAGTAAAAGTTGGTGAGAGCAAAAATTTAATTTGGTTACATTTTGTACATTTTCTCTCTCTAAATCTATTTATATAATCTCTTAGGTTGCTTGGATCTGATCATTTTCGGCTGGCATTCATGAATTTGCTGAGATTTAGTCACATGGCTATGCTACATTTAGTTCTAGGGTTGGTGAACAACCATGGATTTTGCCAAGATTGCAAGCTACTTAAAATAATGCACTAAAAGGGCATTATGGTCATTTCCTTAATTTCTAGATTTTGGCCAATTTGATGAAACCCTTAGGGTTTAGGGTTTGAGCATACTTAGATTTATGATTTGGACAAATTTGGGTTTAGGTGTTAATCCTCAAATTTTTTTAGCAACTTGGATTTTCAAAATTTTTTAATTAAATATAAAAATAGAAAATTTTGATTTCTAAAATTATAATTAGGGCTTCCTAATTATTTTATAATTTCCAAATCATGAATCATTATTTGCTAATTAGGACCATTTTATCCTAATTAAAATTGCTAATTTAGCACTTAGGGTCACAATTGTACATTATGTTTCAAATCTACATTTTAGGGTTTAAATAAAATAATATTTCAATTTTAGAAATTAAATTTCCCAATTAGATTAGGATTTCTAATAACTTGACAATTAGGATTTATATTTCCTAATTAACATTGTCATTATAGCAATTAAATCCACACCTGTACAATTAAGGTTCAAAATGATCATTAGGGTTCAAAACCCTTGAATTAGGGTTTCTAATAGAAAAATTAATTTTCTAATTTAGAAATTAAATATTCGTAATTAGATTAGGGTTTTCTAATTACACAAAAATTGAAATAATTAGGATTAGGGTTTCCTAATTAACATTGCTAATTTTAGCAATTAAATTCCATCATTGAACAATTAGGGTTTCTGACGGAACAATTAGGATTTGTAAATTAATCGACCTTTACCCTAATTAGTACTTAATCAATACCACATAAGCATTATAATTCTCCGTTATAATCCCAGATTAGGGCTTAACTTTAACAGAATCTGAAACTAGGGTTTTCAGATCTGGCATTAGGGTTTCAAATTTAGAATTAGGGTTTTGCAATCAATTGTTAAGATTAACCCTAATTAATCTTTTAATTATTTACACTTATGCCATTAAATTCCCAATTTAGGGTTTTCATGCACCGAATTAGGGTTTCTTATTAATCGTTAGGGTTTTCTAACTGAACGTTATCGTTCTTAATATATTCTTAGGGTTTGTTACAGATATAATTTATCTGGTCAACCCTTGACCCTTAACCACATTCTGTACACATCATTAACCATAAACACAGAACATAATCACATAAATCCTTAATCCTGAATAATTCACCTATATCCTTCACCGAATTTTGAAATCCTCAAAATTCAATCCCAATAACATTAAACGCATACACTTATTTTCTGTCTAGATCTAATATTTGACCTTAAATCAATCATTTAAGATTTTACTAAATTGCCCAAATTTTCGGGTTGTCATATTCACCCCTCCTTATAAGAATTCCGTCCCCGAAATTCACCTTACACCTTACACCGTGTACCTTACACCATTCACACATAAACCATTCACACACATTATTACTTTTTACCCAATACACCTCTCACCAGAGTAAAAGTTTTGAAATTGTACTGAGGAGTCATTTAGACTATTTGTCTGTCATTTTCGCATAGGTTTTATGGAAATTCATCCGCAAACCGTCATTACTTACGGACACAAAGGGTGATCAGCCCGATATGCCCTGTACTGATCAGGTACTGTTGGTCGGAACAATTTGTTCCTCTTTTCCGCCTTGGGCGCATAAACTTTTACCTCAGTCTTATTGGATTCCGCACCAAAACAATTTGGTTCGGGAAATTCTTTCAATGAACACTTGGAGTTTTTATAACTTTAGTCTTGCTGAATCAAATAGCATAGACTCATATCAATAATTCAATTAAATCGAATTATTTAGGTGTAGCCAAACCCCGTTGGCTAATTTAAAATTTTTGAAAACATTTTCGAGAATGACGTCATGATGCCGTACTGTATTAACAGTCCGTTTGAGGATGCTGTCATTGTATGATTTTGTCATAACACATCATACAATAGTGGAACAACGACTTTAGGTCAAGTTCACACTAAGTATTCCTGTATTTACAACTCCATCACATTTTTATCATCTCTGCACCAGGTTACATGGTACATGAGTGATAATTGAAAACAATTTTTGATATTTCAAATCATTTGCGTCTAGCCGAAATGAGTAGCATAGACTGTACTTTAAACCGTTTCAAAAATGGTTACGAGTCTACATTTTTTTAAAAGCACATATTAGTCATAATATTTCTTACTGGGTTAGTTAAGCTCACCCTTTTACTTTCATTGTTCTCTTCAGGAAATGAGAACATAGCCGGGACTAGTCGGGGAACAGAGTGACGATCCGAGATGGTGGCTATAGTAGTCCTCACTATTTTATGAAATAGTGTGATAATAAATGTAATGAGGACTTCATTTGAGTTTGAATACTGTCTATAAGACAATATTCATGTAAAAACTCTAAGCTATGTTGTTGTCGTATTGTATAAAAGAAGTTTGTATTTGATTTATATACCATGTATTTGGTGACTTAGAATGGGTGATGTATACCTATTTTGGGGGCATCAAAGTTGGTATCAAAGCTTAGGGATATGATCCCTAGTTGAGATGTGAGACAAAAACTAAGAGGGGAGAGACGGGGAATTCCTTTGCTAGTATGACCTACCTAAGTTTATTTGGTATTTAATTAGTCGGTCAGAGTATAGGAATAATATGTGACATGTCAATTAACCCTTGTTTTGTGGCAATGTCTGAATATTACATCTGAAAATGTTGAGATAAGCAATGAAGCACATGAGACCGTTGAGTCACCAACGATCAATAATCAGGATAATGTACATCAGGAAGGTAATAATCCTCAGGTAAACAACAACACCGACCAGATGATGAACGATGAGATGTTCAAAGGCTTTATGGAATTCATGCAACATCAGGAGAGAGCGACTTCTATTCAAAATGTAGGTGGAAACACTGGCAACTCTCGGACGGTCATCGCTAAACAGTTCAAGGAGTTGGGATCACCAGAGTTTTTGGGAGAGCCAAAACCACTTAAGGCATGGATAAAGCAGATCACCAAGATATTTGATGTCTTGGTATGCTCCGAGGAGAAAAAATTTCCTTTGTCACCTTCATGTTGCGAGGAGAGGCAGATTATTGATGGGAATCTGTAAAGCGTACTCAACCTGCCGCACTGAAGATGTCTTGGTTGAAGTTCCAAGAACTGTTCAACGACAAGTACTTTCCCGAAAGTATTCGTCACATGAAGGAGGTAGAGTTTATCAAGCTGAAGCAAAACAATATGACCGTGTCATAGTACAAAGCTAAGTTTGTCGAGTTATCCCGGTTTGCTTCCCACTTGATTGATAATGAGGAGAGAATGACACGGATGTTTCTAAGAGGTTTGAAACCTGAGATACGTCAATACCTAATTTCTCACAAACTGTGTTTGTATTCAGATGTTGTAAACAAGGCTCAGTTATTAGAGCGCGATAATGAGTCAACCCAACCAAGAGAGAGCAGCCAGAATATTGATAATACCAGTGGTAGCAGTCATCGAAGTAGTGACAACAAACGTGGAGGGAATCAATATGCCAGAAATAGTAACCACTTCGGTGGTAATCATGGCCAAGATAATAGAAGTGGAAATTTCAAGAAGAGAAAATTCAATAATGACGGAAAGACGTCAGCACCAGCACCTGTTGTTCAGGAAGGAGAAAAACCGTCGGTCGTATGTTATAAATGCGGAAGGGAGGGACACATTAGTCCAAACTGTACGCAGCAGTCCAAGGCATGTTACAATTATGGAAGAGAAGGTCACCTAGCCCAATTTTGTCGTGCACCGAAGTTAAGTCCAACTGGGATGGAGGCATCAAAGGTCGTTCCATACAAGACAAAATTGGTAGTTCAAGGGAGAGCGTTTATCGTAAACTCCCAAAAAGCGAGGAATCTGAACGAGGTGATCACGGGTAAGCTAATCATAAACTCTAGTGAAGTATATACCTTATTTGATATCGGTTCTACCCATTCTTTTATTTCTCCTACTTGCGCTCAACGTTTAAATTTGACTCCAGAGATATTAGACTTTGACTTATCTGTTGAAACTCTGTTGGGAGAAACCTTCATTACATCCACTGTTTATAAGTTTTGTTTAATTTAAATTGTTAATCGCATGTTACCTGTCGATCTTATCTCTTTGAAAATACTTGCATTTGATGTGATTTTAAGGATTGATTGGTTAACTACTCATCATGCTAAAATTGATTGTTTTCGTAAGGTTGTTAGCTTTCGTATTCCTAACCAACCTATTATGCAAATTAAAGCAACCAAACCACTAAAATCAATCACTTTTATATCAAGCCATAAAGCTATTCATTTATTGAAAAATAGATGTCAAGCTTTCTTAGCCCATATCACGGATTTAAATAAAAATACGTCAGATTTGAATGATATTTTTATTGTTAATAAGTTTCCTGACGTATTCCCTGAAGAACTTCATGGCCTACCCCCAGAGTGAGAAATCAAATTTTGTATTGACCTTGAACCCGGTACAAAACCCATTTCCAAAGCCCCATATCGAATGGCTCCTATTGAACTTCAGGAGTTAAAGACTCAACTGCAGGAATTGTTAGACATCGATTTCATTCGTCCTAATACGTCTCCTTGAAGTGCCCCTGTTCTATTCGTAAAGAAGAAGGATGGAAGTATGCGACTTTGTATTGACTATCGGGAGTTTAATCATGTCACCATCAAAAATAGGTACCCATTGCCTCGCATTGATGACCTGTTTGACTAGTTACAAGGCGCCAAATTCTTTTTAAAGATCGATCTTCATTCCGGATATCATCAGTTGAAGATTAAAACTGATAACATTCCAAAGACTACTTTCAGAACTCGGTACGGGCATCATGAATTCCTAGTCATGTCCTTTGGATTGACTAATGCTCCTGCTTCCTTCATGGATATGATGAACCGAGTATTCAAAGATCATTTCGTGGTTGTCTTTATTGATGACATCCTCATATACTCCAAAAGCCGTGAAGATCATGAGCAACACTTGAGGCTGATACTTCAAAAGCTTCGTGAAAACAAGCTATATTCCAAGTTGAAGAAATACGAGTTCTGGCTTGAGGAAGTAGCATTCCTTGGGCACGTGATATCAAATCATGAAATATCTGTTGATCTGGCAAAGATTGAAGTAATACAATGCTGGGAGCAACCTAAGTTAATGACTGAAGTACGTAGCTTTCTCGGCTTACCTGGTTATTATCGGAGATTAGTGGAAGGGTTTTCTCGAATCAATACTCCATTAACTCAGCTAACTCAAAAAGATACAAAATTTGGTTGGAGCGAGGAATGTGAGAAAAGTTTTCAAGAACTCAAGAGGAGATTCATTTCAGCACCTGTTCTGACAATACCATCTGACTTGGAGGGATTTGTCATCTACAGTGATGCTTCAGGCAAAGGGTTAGGATGTGTTCTCATGCAAAATGGGCAAGTCATAGTTTATGCCTCACGACAACTCAAAGAATATGAGAGGAATTATACTACTCATGATCTAGAGTTGGCAGCTATCGTTTTTGCACTTAAGATTTGGAGGCATTACCTGTATGGAGAGAAGGTTGAGATCTATACGGATCATAAAAGCCTCAAATATTTCTTCACTCAAAAGGAACTCAACATGCGGCAATGACGTTTGCTTGAGTTATTGAAAGATTACGATTATACCATTCAATACCATCCTGGAAAAACGATCGTAGTAGTTGAGGCATTGAATAGAAGATCATATGTGGGTATGAGTGCAATATTGTCAACGCAAAGGCCCATTTTGTATGACTTACAAAAGATGGAGATAGAGTTAAAGACTCCAGGGACCCATGTGATGATAGCGAATATACGAGTAGAACCAACTTTAATTGATAAAGTTAAAGCTGCTCAAGCTACAAACCCGGAGCTGATGCGTTTGAGGAAGAAAGTGCAAGAAGATGCTATTCCGGAAGCAAGAATCGATGAAGAAGAAATACTTCGAGTTAACTCCAGACTTTGTGTTCTTAACAATTCTGACTTGAAGTATAAAATTATGATGAAGGACGCATAACACACCATTTGCAATTCATACTGGGAGTACCAAAATATATCGTGATCTTCGAGATATATTTTGGTAGAGTAATATGAAGAGAGAGATAGCGGGGTTTATCTCAAGGTATCTAACTTGTCAACGAGTCAAGGCAGAGCATCAAGTGCCAAAAGGTCCATTGCAACCACTTGAAATTCCAGAATAGAAGTGGCAGTACATTACCATGGATTTAGTTACTGGTCTTCCCAAGGTTTCTCAAGGCATATATGCGATTTGGGTCATTGTTGATAGATTGACTAAGTCTGCTCATTTCTTACCGATACGAGAAACTTATACACTTGAACATCTTGCTCGTATGTACATAAAGGAGATTGTAAGATTGCATGGTATGCCAGTATCCATAGTTTCTGATCGAGACCCAAGATTCACTTTAAGATTTTGGGTTAGTTTGCAAAAAGCTATGGGCACGGATTTACAATTTAGTTCGGCATATCATCCTCAAACGGACGGGCAATCAGAGAGGACTATTCAAACTCGTAAAGATCTATTAAGACTTTGTGTCTTTGACTTCAAAGGAAGTTCAGGACAAGTTCTTTGCCATTAGTGGAATTCTCCCAAAACAACAGTTATCAAGCAAGTATTGGCATGGCTCCATTCGAGGCGTTGTATGGACGCAAGTGTCGTTCTCCAGTATGCTGGGATGAGGTGGGTGAAGCAATATTTTTGGGACCAGAGTTGGTACGTATGACTACGAAAAAGATTCAAATTACAATCTGACAATGTATAAATACCTCACAAGATCGACAAAAGAGTTATGATGATCTTCATCGAAAGGACGTGGAATTCAATATTGGAGATCATGTGTTATTACGTGTTGCTCCATGGAAAGAAGTGTCGAGATTTGGATAGAAAGGAAAGCTCAATCCTCGATTCTTTGGCCCATTTGTAATCCTCGATAGTAGGAACTGTGGCCTATAGATTCGCCTTACCGCCAAGTATATCTCATTTTCATAATATTTTTCACATATCTATGCTACATAAATATGTGAAAGACCCGAACCACATTATTGAATTAGAACCGGACGATATAGCAGAAGATTTAAGGTATGAAAAGGTACCTGTTAAAATCTTGGATAAGAAGAATCATATTCTACGCTCCAAGGTTAAACCTCAAGTAAAAGTTTTGTGGAGAAACCACAATATTGGGGAAATGACCTGGGAGTTAGAATCTGAAATGAAGTCAAGGTATTCTCACCTCTTCAATATACCCTAATTTCAAGGGCGAAATTTCATAAGAAGGGGAGGTTGTAAGACCCCAAGTTTTATGAATAAAGATTAATTTTTTCTCAAAAATATATTTTTGAATATTTTGGTGTGAATTTGATATAATGTTATAGTTGTGGGTAATATTTACAAATTTTGAAAAGTAAGCAAGTGGTTTTAAAATATTCGATTGGTCGAAAAATATTCATTTTAACAGAAAATATTCGTATGACGGCACAATCATTGGTGGACCCCACAATGGAAGTATTGTCGGATTTAGAAAACAACAGGAATAACTTTTTATAAAAATAACGGCTAAAGTTTTACCGTTAAACTGTTGAACTACCCGGTAGTAAAGGTACATTAATAAGCGTGGTTGCATAGTAGCACACGGTATTCATTATTGATGCTTACGTGAGAAGTCACTTAGTTATACTCAATTATTGCTACAGTAATTACTACATAATATCTCATATTATTGATTCAATTATTGTCACATTATCAATATTTTTATATTATTAAATCAATAATTGAGACGATAAAGTTATTCATATTATTATTTATAATATTGACGATGTCTAAAAAGTTCTGTCGAGGAGATGTTTGGTCACCTAATTGCACGCTAATAGGGAGAAATCCATATCGGAAAGACCCTTATTTCCTGGGAATGATCTGACTGTTAAATATTTTGAGTTATAATATTAATGATGAATAAGTTTGTGTTGATTAAAGATAAAATTGATAGTTTCATTGTGTTGGGATTATTAGTGTTAATAGAAATCAACATTTATTTTGATAATAATTGACGTCTAGAGGTTTTATTAAACAATCAGGTAATTAATCGGATAAATAAGAAATTAATTGCTATTAATTCACATGCTTATTACTATTTGTTCACATGTGTGTACTATTGATTCACATGCATATCTATTAGGGGAGGTGGTGCAAGATTGATAATACTTGCATGACTAGATTAAAAATAGAGGTATAAATGAAGGTACTATACTAAAAATGTTTTTTTCACATGTATAGAACTATTGATTCA
This sequence comes from Panax japonicus, assembly GCA_020205505.1. Lineage (NCBI taxonomy): Eukaryota > Viridiplantae > Streptophyta > Magnoliopsida > Apiales > Araliaceae > Panax > Panax japonicus. Next base: position 33,739,065 of record CM035098.1, read on the forward strand.
CATAAATGTACCATTCATTCACATGATGTGCTATTAGGGGAGGTGGTCCAAGTTTGATAATCATTGCAGGACTAAATTAAAAATTAAAGAAAAGATGAAGGTATTATACTGTAATATTTCGAGCCCTAAAACGTACAATTATCGAAACTATATTTTCCTATAAATAGAAGCTCGTTCTTCTTTCATTCTCACCTATTCACTAAAACTCACAAGGGCAATTATAGAGGGAGAAACTATAGAGAGAAAGAAGAGAAGTCTGCTACCTCACTATTCCAGTATTCAGTCTTCTTCTGAGGTTAAGGGATATTATTTTTGTTTAGTATTCATAAGGAATAATATTTTCTTCCATACTCTGTAGTATGTGAGTAATATTATTTCGTCTCGTATTCCAAATTATACCCTCATTTTGATAAAGTATTACTTCTATACTCAGTGAAATTAATAGAATATCATTAAAATTTGCGCTTCATCTAGTATCGTTTCACAAGGATATTTTCTGCACATTCTTTTTAAATTTTAAGCTTTTCATGCCGGAGTACTGTCCATAAGTACTATTCATTTATACGGTACTATTAATAAAAGTACTATTTATGGGTACTATGCACAAAGTACTATTTATAAAATACTATTCATGAAGTATTATTCACAAAGTATTATTCACAAAGTATTATTCACAAAGTACTATTCACGGGGTACTATTTCTGAAGTACTATTCACAGGGTACTATTCACCCAGAGTACTATTCATGACAAAAATTGATTTCTTTTCGGTCCAAATCATTTTTGATACAATATCATTCTTGAATTTTAATCCACAAAGCAGTATCATGTTGGCAATTTGAACATTATTGAATTCTGGATAAATTAAATTATAAATCTTTAAAAATTTATCCTTTGTTTCTTCTAATTGAATTCTTATATCATATTCATCATCCTCATGCTTATATTATGATGAAAGTCATCTTTGGCTTACGTGCATAGATGGACTGTTGATTGGTATGATTATGACCATGGATCATTCGGTATAATCATGACCCGTAATGTTACAAATGATGTGATAAAAGTCTTCATTGGCCTGTAGTGCATTGATGGACAGTTGTTGGTATGATTATGACCAGAGATTATTCGGTATAATCATGACCATTGATGATTACATAAATATCCTTGGTTGTGGTGCAGGGATGATTCGATGATGTGGTTTATTTATTAAGCTGAGTCTCAGCGATAAAGTTGATGAAAAACCTTTTTAAATCATAGATGATAGTAGATATCACGCTTTACTTGACTCTTCTAATGGATTGCTTTTTCTGCTGCAGTTAAACTTTATGTTTATTGTATTTTATCAGTTTAAAATTGTTGAAGGCTAACGATAATTCATTCTACATTATCTTAGTCATAATATTTCTTACTGGTCTAGTTGAGCTCACCATTTTGCTTTCATTGTTATCTTCAGGAAATGAGAACGTAGCCGGGACTAGTCGGGGAACAGAGTTACGGTCCGAGATGGTGGCTATAGTAGTCCTCACTATTTTATAAAATAGTGTGATAATAAATGTAATGAGGACTTCATTTGAGTTTCAATACTGTTAATGAGATAATATTCGTGTAAAAACTTTAAGATCCGCTGTTGTCGTATTGTATAAAAGAAGTTTGTATTTGATTTATGTACCATGTATTTGGCTACTCAGAATGGGTAATGTATACCTATTTTGGGTGTGAGACACCGAATTTTATGAAATGAAAGTATTCAATTTTCTTATAATTATTATGTTATTTAGTAAATGGTTAAAGTGATAAAGGGTTAAAGTTAAGGGTGATATTTGAAAATTTTACAAAATAAGCAAGTTGTTATTCGTTGTGTCGGAGAATATTCGATTGGTCGGGGAATATTCGTTTTCACAGGGAATATCCGTACAACGGCATAATCATTGGTGGACCCCACAACGGAAGTATTGTCATAGTTAGAAAATGACATAATTATCATTTTATAAACGGCGAATGTGTTACCGTTAAAACTGTTGAACTACCCGGTAGTAAAAGTACAGTAATACGCGTGGCTGCATAGTAGCACACGGTATTGATTATTGATGCTTACCTAAGAAGTCACTCAGTTATACTCAATTATTGCTACAGTAATTGCTGCATCATATCTCTCATATTATTGATTTAATTATTGTCACAGTATCATATGTATAATATGTTATATTATTAAATCAATAATTGAGATGACAAAGTTATTCATATTATTATTTGCAATATTGACAATGTCTAGAAGTTCTGTCAATGAGAGGTTTGGTCACCTAATTGCGCGCCAATAAGGAGAAATCCTTATCGGAAATCCCCCTCTTTCTTGGGAATGATCTAGTTGTTAAATATTGTGAGTTATAATATAAATGATGAATAAGTTCTTGTTAATTAAAGATGAAATTGATAGTTCCATTGTATTAGAATTATTAGTGTTACTGGAAATTGACATTTATTTTGATATTAATTGATGTCTGGAGGTTATATTGACCAATCGGGTAATTAATCGGATAAATAGGCAATTGATTGCTATTAATTCACATGATTATAACTATTTGTTTACATGTGTGTAATGTTGATTCACATTCATTTACTATTAGGGGAGTTGGTGTAAGATTTATAATACTTGCATGATTAAGTTAAAAATGGAGGTATAGATGAAAGTACTATACTGTAATTCATATTTTCACATGTCTAGAACTATTGAGTCACATGATTTACTATTGATTCACATGATTTACTATTAGGGGAGGTGGTGCAAGTTTGATAATACTTGTAGGACTAAATTAAAAAGGAAGAAAAAGAGGAAGGTATTATACTGTAATATTTTGAGCCCCAAAACGTGCAATTATCGAAACTATATTTTCCTATAAATAGAAGCTCATTCTTCCTTCATTTCTCACCAATTCACTAAAGCTATAGAGCAATTATTATAGATAGAAATTATAGAGAGAAAGAAGAAGAGAAGTCTGCTACCTCTCTAGTCCAGTATCCAGTTTCTTTCTAAGGTAAGGGATATTATTATTATAGTAAGGGATATTATTTCTTTCATATTCATGAAGAGAGCCATTGTTATTCTATTCCTTATTATTCTATTGGAATAACCTGTATATGCAGACTACCGTATACATGGTGAAATTCTTTTGTTATTCCATTCTTTATTATTATGTTGGAATAACTTGTCTATATGACGTACTGCATACATGGTGAAATTCTTCTGTTATTCCATTCTTTATTATTATGTTGGAATAACCTATCTATGCGAAGTACCGTATATATGGTGAAATTCTTTTGTTATTCCATTCTTTATTATTATGTTAGAATAACCTGTCTATACGAAGTACCGCATACATGATAAAAGTCATCTATTATTCCATTCTTTATTATTATGTTAGAATATTCTGCCTGTGCGGATTACACATGACCTGGTACCATTCTTTATTATTCTGTTGGAATATCCTGTCTGTGCGGATTACGCATGACCTTCTTTCATTATTTATTATTCTGTTGAAATAACCTGTCTGTGCGGTCTATCGCATGCATGGTGAATTCTTTTGTTATTCCATTCTTTATTATTCTATTGAAATAACCTGTCTATGTGGACTACAACATGCATGGTGAATTCTTATGTTATTCCATTCTTTATTATTCTATTGGAATAACCTGTCATGTGGATTACCGCATGCATGGTGAATGATCCTTTGTATTCATTCTTTATTAAATTGTGAAAATGATCTATCTACGTGGATTACCACATGGCGGGTGAAAATCCATTTGTAGTTTCGTAATTTTTCTGACCCTCAAAAATTCTGAAAATATTTGAAATGATAATTTGATGAGTTTTCTATATTGTGTCCAAAAATTGCGATTTTTGGATGTATAGATTAAGAGTTATGAATTTTATAGGAAAAGACTATTTTAAAAGTAAACTCTTATAACTCCTTGTGGTTAACTCCAAAATTGGTGAAATTTTTATTGGGAGTACATGTATATAACAGAAGTATACCCTGTAAATTTCGAAATTTTTGGACAAAAGTACAATTTATGATAAATGTCTAAATATTCTACAGTTTTGGCCATATGAAAAATTTTAAATGAATTTTAAAAATTTCGAGAAAATATATGTTCAATATGAGACAATATTCTGCTAAGTCTCAGAAATAAATAATTTTTGGGACTGATTTGGTATTTTTCATAAAAATGGTTTAGTTAAGAACATATGAATTAAATATGTTATGTGGAGTTGAAAAATTGGTAAATAAGAGTTTATGGCTTGGAAATCCTATATAAGGTATATGCAGATTTTTGATGAGTGATTTGATCATTGGTGATGAAATCTTATGAGTATGATATTTTTGAATGATTAAATGCATTATTTGGTAAAGTGTAAACAATTAAAATAAATTGTTTATAAGTTTAAGAAGTGATTAAAATATTATTATAATATTAATAATATTATATTATGAATTTATTTATTAAGTGATTGATAATATTTGGATAAATTTAAAGTCTTAATATTTATCCTTGATTTCGTTTGATTAATGCTTATATCATTGTCACCATCCTCATGCTTATATTGTGATAAAAGTCATCTTTGGCTTATGTGCATAGATGGACTGTTGATTATTGGTTTTATAGTTGTATATCTTTGACTTAAGTGCAAAGATGGACTGTTGATTATTGGTTTTACAGTTGTATATCTTTAGCTTACGTGTAAAGATGAACTATTGATTGATAAGTATCTTTGGCTTATATGCATAGATGAACTGTTTATTGGTATGATTATGACCAGGGATCATTCGGTATAATCATGACCCGTAATGTTATAGATGATGTAGTAAAAGTCCTCATTGGCCCGTAGTGCATTGATGGACAGTTATTGGTATGATTTTAAACAGGGATTGTAATGACTCAGAAAATCCTATGTAATATTCAATTATTATAATGTAAAATTTTGCGTATAAATTTTTTTTTATTATTACTTTTTATTGTGACTAAACTATTATTGATTTAATAGTTTACTAAGCATCTTGATTTATGAAGGATAAAGAAATAGTGTACCATCATGAAATATTACATGGAATAGTCATATCAATAATATGTACTAACTATTGTTGTTAGAGAAAATAATAGATAAAAGACCATGTTCATAAATTGAACCAACCCAAGCATATGCTTACAAGCCTTTTACTATTTTGTATAAAGGGCTATTACTTATCAGAAATATGTGACTTATATTTTGTTAGCCCAACAAATTAAAAAGAATCATCTCAGCCCAATCTCCTTGCCAGCCTTCCTTAAGCTTCATGTAACAGCCCAAATAAGAAGGTAGTTAACTGAGATAGTTAGCAGGTAAGTCTGTTTATATAACAGACAAAGAACACGTTAGATAAGGCTTAGCAGGTAAGTAGAGTCTGCTGCTAGGGTGGCTGTGAAGGGACTGCACAAGCTAGGTTAGGAATGATGACTGTGTAGGGGGCAACTAGGAGGTGATGCAGTTAACAGTATAAGCTCAGCCATAAAAAGGGCCAAGCTTATTGACTAGTTTAGCTTCATCCCTTATCAGAGGCCAAAGAGCTATAACAATCCAGTCATATAAAGAGAGTGGGAGAGCTTCGGCTAAGAGAAAGAATTGGGCAGTAAACTATTGCCACCTCTAAGCTAATAAGGTACTCTTTCCTATCCTCTTTCCGGTCCATTTTCTTACCACTTCTGCTCTGTTTCGTCCGAATGGCCTGGAATAGATATAAGGGGCAGTTGTGCTGTTTCTTTGGATATGTGTACTGTTGTGATTGTGACTGTTTAGTATAGTCTTATGCTTGTTGATTGATTAAGCCATACGGCTGGGAGATAATGATGCTAAGAGAGTATGTAATATATGCATATATAAGAACTGCACTTTAGGTGTTTGATGATTTGCCAAGCTAAGAATTAATTTAGTTTATGGTTTATGTTAACTGTGATTTAAAGAAAAGGATAGTCGAATAATTCATATATTATTACTAAAGTATCGAGCATGCTAAAAAATTTCACCTTCTCATTATAACTAGTTGATTAATATTCATGATTGAAACTAAAGTAACATAAAGGAGCTGCTAATACTGTAATAATAATGTGGTTTCGGTTAGCATGACATGTGTTACCAATGAACTGTTACAGTGATAAGTGGACTGTTATGCTATAATTATTAATAAGGACTGCTATTGACTACCATGGTTGTAATACTAATCTCTTTTACTATAAATGACTGTCATAAGCCTTAAGTATGGCCATTTGATTTTTAATGTCTAAACATAACTGTGTAAGTGTTTTGTTGCTATTCTAATGAACCTAAAGCCTACTAGAGACTGTTTTGAGAAAAATCTTAAGGTATTACACCCATATGTTTAACTATGGAAAATATAATATATAGCAAGTACTTGCACATGAAATTCAATATTTGGTGCTGTTTTGGTATAATGGTATTAAACCATGTCTATAATACTCTATATGGACTGTGTTGATCATTACTAGAAAGAATTAATAGCTGGGACAAATTAGTATGCTATATGTGTATCATATGTGTACTATATTCTTAACTAAAAGGATTGAATACCTCAAGGTAATTTAAAAGCAAGCTATAAACCTTGTATTAAACTTTAGTACTAAAGAAATATGTGTGTGTAACTGTTATTACAATAAACTGGAATAGTTGTTGTGCTATACTACTCTGAACTACAAATGGTGAGTTTTATCAAAACTATTTTGGAAGCCTATGTTTGAGTACTAGTACCTTGTATACAAGTTTTTAAATCATGAATATATAGTCTATAACAAGTACATGATTTTATAACCATGGTGATTAAGAGATTGAGGGGCTGTTTTGATGTGAAACTTAAGGACCTTGCCTCTAGATGCTTTAAACCATGAAAATATGGTAGATAAAATATTTTTGTTAGAAAGGCATAAATATCAGTGCTTGCTACTGTTATTGGAGTTTTATTATAATGATCATGCCTTGCTTCTAATATATTCATGTAGGCAGTCCTTGTTTCCATGTTACCCAAGCATACTACTTTGTATTAATTTAAGGCCTATAAGGTGCTATTTTAAAACAAAATTGGAAATATTCTATATAGACTCTTTAAACCATGATCATATATTATATAGCATATACATGATGTGATAATACTTGTGTTGAAAACTTGAAGACTGCTATGTGCTATTTTTGAGCTGCTATGAAAACTGTTATAGCATTTGATTGACTGTTATGTTATTGTGATATTACTATGTACTGAATTTGAGTAAAGGAGATAGGATGGGCTGAGGAGTAATAAGGAGAACAAATGGGTATGTGACATAAATAGATGGCTGCGAAACGGGTAGTTGAACATTATGTACCCAAACTGTTTGATAAAAGTCTTTAAAGGACTGTTTTGCTTAACTGTTGGTTAATTGATAAAATTAAGTTTGGGCTAGATACTTACACCTCATATAATGACATTAGAAAGTTTAAACTTACTAGACTAAAAGGAGATGCAATTTCAAACTAAAACCATAGGTTAAATCTATTGTGTCAAGCTTATTTTAACCACTGTTTTGGGAAGTGTCTTGAAACTGAAATGGAGGTTTTATTTACTCAAAAGTACCCTTATATACTATGTATTATGTATCTAAAAGTGGGTATGAGAAAAACATGATTTAAAGGTCACTAAATTTTGCATCATGAGCAAGTCATATAAGAGTTGGGGACTGCCGAAGCTGCTGTAGGCAGCAGTAACCAGCGCCTAGCTTGGTGCTGCGTTGTGCTGCAGAGCCAGGCAGTAAATTTGTGTTGTTGGGCTGCAGTTAGTAAGTTAAGTTTATGCCTTTTAGTTGGTGTCACATGATGGCATGTGACTGCAGCACTTGTAGCAGACCAAATAGCTTATGGTAATAAGTATGCAAGAAAATTTATAGTTGGCTGCACAACAAACAATAGCAGTAGCAGTTGGCAGTGCAGTCATACATATAAAATATTAATGGGTTAGAGAGTTAAAGAAGAATGGCAGAACTACTGCTCTTTTATGGCAGCAGTTGCCAAGTTAGCAGCTGCAATTATCAACTTTGGATTTGACTTAGGGGTCATGAGGCCAAGCAGGGCCACACCAAGCTTAGATAAGCCTCACAGGGGCAAGCCAAGCTTGGTTGCTGGCATAGAAAGACTATGGACTGCAGTCCTGAGCCACTGCCATTAGGCAGCAACAAATTAGAGCAACCGAACTGCTATAGCAATTTTTGGGCTTTGTGATGTGGTTAAGAAGCTTACCCATCATGTATAAATTCTAAACAAACAAATGTGTTGAGCATGTAAATTGGTAATACCTCTAATAAGTTACAAAAACATTTTTGTATGCTAGAATTAAAAACACCCATGTGTTAAAGCCTAATAATACAAGCATTATATATGTTGGGTGTGACACCATTAAAGAGAGAAATGGTGAGAATGAAAACATGGGTGAGATATTTGAAAAATGTATCAAATATAGAAAATCTAACCATGATCACTAAAAATACATGATATATGACTTAGCTATATGGCTAATATACTTGGTTAATCTAAATAAATAACTGTAATGTGATCACCATTACTTGTTGTAAGTATGTTGAACCCCATCAAAGTGAAAAATGTATATTATGAAAGCATGAATGAGATATTTGAAAAATGTATAAAATGTTGGAATTTAACTACAATAATGATCACTGAAATTATGTGGTATGTGAGTTTACAAACTATATAACTTAGCTATGTGATTAACATGCTTGTTAATATAAATAACTGTGTAGGATTTTGTGAGAACATATTAAGCTGAATCCTATCAATAGTCTATAAACAAGGCAAGTATCTAAATCTTACTCTTTATTGAGCAATTATTCTACACTGGACAGGTTCTTTAATTTCTGAACTGTCTGTCCTTATTTATGAATAATATAAGGTTAAATAGCCTTTTTATTCCAATCAGCTTCAAAAGAATAGAGTATCAACTTTTCTATCTTGAATAAGTTTACATTGAAAGTATGTCAATACCATTACTTCAGTTAGACAAATGTGAGATATATTATTCATGAAGTTATCATTTAATGCTTTCCAAACCATTTTGTCGTTATGGTATGGATTCTTATAATGCTGTGAACGAACAACCCTTTTATAGGGGAATATTGTACCGGACATATGATTCCGAAGGACATGTAAAGTGTCATTAGACTGTTATGTTGTGCACAATATAGGGTACTTAGGCTGATCCCCTAAAGTACGAGTCTAGGATATAAAACAGTTTTTATAAACTGTATGTATCCATGAATTGTAGTATTATTACTGTCAATTCTAGTAAAGAGTTCACTGATCATTTGACCTTACAGCATGCTAAAGTTTAAATTTTTTTCAAACTCAACACTTTTAAAGAAGTATCTTGTTCAGTATTTGTTATTGAATCCTCAGTAATATAATGTTTATGTTTCATTATATTTTGCTGCTTATTTCCTTGCTGAGCAAACTTGTTGCTCACCCTTGCGTTAAATATAATGATTTCAGTTAAGAATGAAGTTGCTGGTCCATCTGGAAAAGACAAGGGAAAGAGCAAAGTTGTTGAATAGTCTTTTATTAAGCGCATGTGCTTATTTAAATAGTAACTGTAATAAATATTGTTAATACTATGTTGTGTAATGATATTAAATTCGTAAGTTATGTAAAGGTCTATAGAACCTGGGATTTAAGTTATGTAATATAAGATAGTTTTTTTAATATGAACGGGTATATTAGCATCGTGAGCACCAAACCCGAGTTAAAGATAACCCGGATTTGGGGGCGTCACAGGGATTATTCGGTATAATCATGACCATTGATGATTACATGAATATCCTTGGCCGTAGTGAAGGGATGATTCGATGTTGTGGATTATTTATTAAGTTGAGTCACAGCGATAAATATTGATTATACACTTTTAATTCGTAAAAGATATTAGATATCATGCTCTACTTAACTCTTTTAAAATACAGTTGTATGTCTTTGACCTGTAGTGAAAAGATGAATTGTTAATGAATATCTTGGCCGTAGTACAAAGATGAATTTATTAGTATGATTATAAGTAGGAATTGTGATTTGGTATAACCATGATTTTTGATGTTTCAGGTGAAGATAGGTGATGAAAATTATCTTCGTCCTGGGTGCAAAGAGGAATTTAGAACCACAATTATGATTATGAGTTATTCATATGATTGTGGACAGGAACTGTTGATTGATGTTACAGGGATAAAACCTTGTTGGTGGACTTTTAACATGGAGAAGATAATAGACCTTATGGTCTATTTGACTCTTTTAATGGATTGCTCGTTCCGCTGCAACTATGGTTGAAAAGTTTTATCATCTACCATATGTTCAAAATCTCTGATTTATTATTGATGAAGGCTATTGATAATTTAATTATCTTTAGTCATGATATTTTTTACTGGGCTAGTTGTGCTCACCCTTTTGCTTCACAATTCCTTTTAGGTAATAAAGGTGTAGCTGGGTCGAGCGGGGTATTAAGAGGATTAGAACGGTGGTCTATAGCTGTTGAGGTTCTCCCTAAATAGTATGGAAATAATTTTATTGAGAACTTTAGATAAGTGTCTCGTATTGTATACGTCATTTAATATTTAATTTTGGTTAACCGAATAGGGTGAGGTGAACCCAACTTTGGAAGGGTGTTTTGCCACTATCATACAAGATGTCTAATGACATACAACCTCGTGTTATCATAAAACAGGGTTGTGCACATCCACTTGCTGAGTATATCTATGAGCACTACCTATATAATCTTGGAGTTATTTGAAATATAATTTTTACTTGGAGACAACTGGAGATAATTATATGTCAAGAGAAGACTCACCATTTGAAAGAAGATGATAGTAATCTTCTCATTTTTCTTTAGGGTCTATTGGGTCAACCAAGGATAATTCTAGTACATATGATATCTATCATAACCTAGACGCATGGCCTCCCATGTACGAATCCCATGTATGAAGGTTTCCTTGAGCACTTCCCAAAGATTCTAATTTCTAAAACAATTTTTAACTGTACTTTTATGTAAAGTACCATTGTAAGGTTGTGGTCGAGGCACCATGAGAGTTACATATATTTGTATTAAAACTCACAGTTTAACTGTGGTCGTATTCTGCACTACAGTTCAACAGTTTTATAAATGAAATTTGTATTTGATTTTTATAGTATGATATCTGGCGACTCAGAATGGGCCGTGTGGACCTATTTTGGGGGCTTCACATTGGGGGCGTCACAAATGCCACACAGGCAAATCACACATTGGACCACGAATCCAAATGTATGCAAATCGGATAGGCGTGTTTGGCACAACATCACAAATCCACATAACAAAAAACTAGGGTTAACCTAAACACCTCCCACAACAAAACACCAAATGGCCCACTTCCTTCGGAGCCCAAACAGAGACAATGTGGACTAATTACATCGCCACGGAAAGTGTCACGCCTCTTGTACCAAGACGACATGCATGTGGTACCCCCATAGGTGGTTATATATAGATCTGGTATACCCTCGGTACATTTTAACAAAAATATCATATCATAACACATGTGACATAATACCATCAAAATAGGTATTGTGTCACAACACATGCGACATAATACCAATAAAATAGATACAGTGTCACAACACATGCGACACAATATCCACAAAAATGGGGTTCTAATGTATATATTGAACCAGATCAAATCATAATGTCTCCAAAAGAAGGTAACAACATATATCTCTCTACAAATATCAAAATAAATACTAGACATGATAACCTAATTCAAAGAGTACAAGTACGAGTCCAATGTGTCAACTCCAAAATGAAATAAATATATGAATTTGACAAAAAATAATTATGTGAAATAATAATAGAATTCGGAACGAGGAACAAAACGAACAAATCAAATTTAACAAAAGTATAACTGAAAGAGTACCAAATTCGTACCTAAATTAAGCAATGTAATATCCAAAATTATAATTGGAATATAGTTTGTTAAACTCCTTCTGTCCGACTAATTACACAAAATAATAAATATAAGTACACTTGTAAAAAAAATTATTCTTCCATCTTTAATCCGTTAATAAACTCTAATTATTATAATTATTATTATTATTATTATTATTATTATTATTATTATTATTATTTCGCTTCTGTAAATTTTTAAAAAAAAATCTTAACAAAACTGATCATTCATATGACTTAATATATGGGCACTGATGTTGCACATCCATAATATTTTGATGGAACACACACACACACACACACATATATATATATATGTAAAGAGAGAGAAAAAGTATTAGTGAGTACTAGCAATACTAAAATTTTGTGGAAAAGTAGTTTTGTAAAGATCTCTCACATATATTTTTTTTTGCTATTACAACTTTAAAAATTAAATAAATTTTCTTGAGATTCTCTCACAGAGCATTATTCTTAATATTAAACTATTAATTTAATTAACTAATTGCATGCTCCTTCTAATTCATGTTGTCATACAAAAAGTTACCTATTAATTAAAGTAAATATATTACATTGCTTGGGAGAATCCTCCTCTATTGCGTTCCTGTTCTCACTGCCACTTTTCTCTTACTTTGTTCCCCAGTTCGTATATAATAAGGGAGTTAGGTTTTTCTTATTATTTTTGAATGTTATTATTTCTCCTAATTTTAATAGAATTTTTATATTAGCCACTTACAAATTAAATCAAAATAGTTTTAAGGCCCAATTCAATGAAATCCCGTACTTATTTTACTCCATATAATTTAAATACAATTTGATCCAAACATAAGAAAAGCCCAATTAAAATATTTAAAATATGAAATTAAAAGTCATTTATCTATTTTTTTTCTGGGTATTACATTACCTCCCCCTAAAAAAAAGATTCTGTCCCCGGAATCAAAAGAATGAAAAACACCTAATTTTCAAAGAGATGTGAACATTTCGCTTGAATAGACTCCTCCATCTCCCATGTAGCTTCCCGCTTCGAATGGTTTCTCCACAAAACCTTAACAAACAGAATAGTCTTCCTCCTCATAATCTGCTCTGGACGATCCAAAATTGCATCTGCATGTTCCTCACAAGTAAAATCTTCTCGAATCTAATATAACATGTATTACACAACATGAAGTAGACGGTAATTATATTTCCTTAACACCGAAACATGAAAGACATTATGTACACGAGATAACTATGGAGGAAAATCCATCTGATATGTCACGTCTCCAACTCTCAAGAACTTCAAAAGGGCCAATGAAACGTGAGTGTTTCTCTTGTCTTTTCCCCTGTATGGGTTAAGAGTGTTGACTAACAGCAGATGTTTGCCTTTGTGTTGGCAGTTTTGGGCCTATGAGAGGCTTCCCTGTTTGCATCTTGTGAGCGTGTTAGGTTTAAACACCTATCCACGAGGATGGAGATGGCATCATTCCATACTGGCGGAGGTCCCTGTTGCTGAGGGTTTCACTCATTGTTGCCTACAGTTGGAGTTGTTGACAGTCGATGTCATCACATGGATTCCCTACTCTGGAGAGCATTTGGGAGTTGGTTTTGAGGATGGGTACCCAACTGGAGTTGAGTACGTCATTTCCACCCGCAGGATTCCTCTCTTCACAGATGGAGGATGGGAGATCAATTTAGGAGAGCGTGCTATTAGGAGCACTACAGGAGAAATTTGTATACTGATCTTGCCTCCTGTCAGGCGTTATTGGCCTGTTTTGCAGTCACTCGTCATTGAAATCTAATTGATGGGGATTGACATTTTTACATTGTCAGAGGGCCCCTATTCTTAGGAGATGTTCCAGTATTGGTGGATCCCTCGTACGATTGGAGCTCAGACCCGCACCACACAGTTTATGGGGGATATGGTTCCAGGATCCGTGATGATGATAGATTGGCTAGCTTGTGTCAGAGATCCGACTCATGTGACACAGATTGACAGATTGACTCGGCAGTTGGACCGGTCACATCTTTTCATTCGGCATTTGGGCAGAGATCCTATAGAGGTAGATACTTTTGATCCTTCCAGCTCTGGCGCTGGTCCCTCAGGTGACCAATATGGTTTTTTCGGTGCAGATCCTCCTTTGTATCAGCCTGACATCCCTGTAGATAGAGATCCAGTGACTCAGGAGGAGTTACATCAGGTGGACAGGATCAATGATGTAGACATCGATACTTTTGACTTTTTCTGATGTATTTCTCGCTATCTCTTTTGATAGGCCTCTGTTAGATGTTGGATAGCTTCGCCCCATTTCCTTGTATTTTAGCTGTACAAAGATGTATTAAATGTTGATATACTTAGGAATATATGCACAATTTTCCATTCCCTATATCATATTGCCATATATTGTATCATGCATGTTATTATGTTATGCATATGTATGTATGTCCAGAGATATTAAGCATTGACCCCTGGATGGTCTTATGATACGGCCCGTACAGATGTCTTCTTCGACAGTTAGCCGTATTGATCATACCCCACCATTTGTGGTGGTAGATGGTATGCGCTCATGGTATGATAGTATATCACCATTAGACATGGTGATCGTAGATGATTTACTGCAGCATACTATGACCCTGTTGATGTTTCAGGTTCCCACATGATTTGTAGAAGGCATGCTAGAGCACTGGGTATCGGAGAGAAAGGTTTTCTGATTTGGGACCTAGGAGTTGACTCCTACTTTGGAGGAGTATGCACGGTTGACGATACTGCCGCTGGACAGACCTTCTGTGCATATGGCTATTGGAGACATGAGCAGATAGTTCATGACCCTCACCGGATTGAGACGTAGAGTGGTCCAGGACGAGATTACATCTGGCCACGTGATATCCCAGCTTTTACTATTTGATAGGTTTGGCTCTGAGGATAGCTATGCACGACATTTCGGGGATTTCACCACATTGGAGGATCATTGGCGTTCAGCCAGAGTAGATGTACTGCTTCTATGTGTATTGTCATACGTCTTCATGCCGCGGTATATGAATGAGCTGGATATCGACGTCATTATGGCAGTGAGAGCTCTCAGGGAGGGTCGTACCATTGTACCGATGATCATTGCAGAGACTTTGAGGTCAGCTACATATTGCTGCACTTATCCAGTAGGAGTGCTTACAGGTAGTTCGGTCATACTGTATATGTAGTTTATGTCACACTTGAGAACGATTAACACATTTAGACGGCAGGGGTTTTGTTTCACCCAGGAGATAGTAATGTCATACTCCTTTCAGCCTACAGAGTGCACAGATGCTGCATCGTGGACTGCTTTCCTGGAAGGGATTAGGGATCCGTTTGCCATATTGTCGTGTTCAGGGCTTAGTTCACCCTACAACTTCATTACTCATGCTCCGGGCATGGATTACCTCCCTCTGGCTGGATTGAGGGGCATGATTACTTACCACCCATTGGCCGTGATGTATCAGTTTGACCAGTTCCAGGATTTTTATTCGTATGAGGGGGCAATGAGTCAGCGCTTCGTGTCACACTGTTTATCAGCGGACGACAGATCTAAGTTGTATGCCTGTTGGGATCAGCGAGAGCTGACTGAGTTTTCTGTCAGTCATCCAGGTTGTTCTGCAGAGTATTCTGCATGGATGGAGACAGAGACTGCATCTGCTACGGCAATATCCACAGTGCAGGGGATTGATTCTGGCTATGAGGAGCCTATAGAGGAGGCTATTATTCCCACCGATGATTTGAATGCTGGTCAGCCAGCATTTATGATGGATTCTCCCACCCCAAGTGCCACTATTACTCAGTATTCGACACATCATTTGGAGTAGAGCTTACATCTAATGACCTATGATAGAGATCAGGCTAGGGCCGCGATGTTGACAGCTCTTAATAAGAGAGATACCACTCTGTTGAAGAGGGATGAGGCTAGATCAGCCTGGGATGTATTGATAGTGGAGCGGTATGCCGCCTTATCTGCTAGGGATGTGGCCATTGTAGACAACACTTCAGTGAGATCCCAGATGACTGTTAGTCTTGCCGACATGAGTGCTAACATTGATGAGCATTATGCCACCATGCAGTTAGCCTCTGTTCTGCTAGCTCATGTAGATACCCTTGGGCAGGAGCTTGCAGTGCTTCCTCCATCTTCAGATAGGGATGCTATATTAGATCTTATAGTCCGCATACACACAGATCTATAGATAGCTTTATATTTTCCTGCACAGACTAGCTTAGACATTTTGTCATGTACAACACAGATGTATATATCAAACAGTATTATATATGGCAGGGAAATATATTTTGATTCACTTCCCTCTTAGTTATGCCTTGATACTTGCTTGATGTTTGCCTTTTTCTCCAGGGCCTTGTGATCTTGATGCATTCTAAACTTATCCTTGATAAATGGACATTGAGACGTCGCAAGATCTCTCAGAATAGATCATTGATTTTTTTAAATCCCTACCATCTTTGGTGTCTTGGGACTGGTATCTGTATGGAAAAGTGGAGAGAAGAATGGTTTCTTCTTCTTTGAGATTGACCGCACCACAGATGGTCGCCAGTACTTCTATTTATGAGAAGCCTAGTTAATTCCATCTCTTATGGGTTGGTATTGCTCTTTGAGGCATGATCGCAGCTTAGATGGTCACCGAATCTTCTATTTGTGAGAAGAGGTTGGGTAATTCCATCTCTTTGATATGAAACCGATGAAATGGGGCGAATTGAAGATTGATCCTAGTACCGTGTGATAAGTATGTTGTTCTGGTAGGGGTTAGACTGCACCATGAATGGCTTCCTACATACTCCTATTGAAGAGGAGATCAAGTCTGCGTAGTTCGAACCTAGTGTAGGAGGTTCAACGCTAAATGCGGAAGGCAGATGGGTGTAGAAGTATTTTTGTTGTTTTGTAGAGAAAGGGTAGAAATTGTTTTGTTGTTTTTCTTTATTGTGACCGGACCATAGAGAATATGGTTGCCTATGTACCCCTGGGAATCAGGGAGATCAGGTCGACGTAGTTTGCCCCTCAAGACGAATTGAAGGAGAAGAGAAGTGTGAATCCCTTGTGCAGGCTACACTGCATGGAGAAGAAAGTTTGATCCCATAATGGGGACAAACTGCAAGTGTGTAAAAAGTTTGATCCCGTCCTCAGGACAAACTGCAGGCATAGAAATGTTTAATCCCGTCTTCAGGATAAACTGCAGGTGTGAAAGGTTCAATCCCTGTCTTCAGGATAACCAAAATTGTGAGAGGTTAAATCCTGTCTTCAGGATAATCGAGATTATATGAAAAAAGGTTTGAAATGAAGTAAAAACCAGGTTGCTGGCATGAAGTGTATGTTTCCCTGAGGGGCAGAAGAGTATGTAGAAGGAAAGGGTTCAAAATTGGAATGACTGGTGATTTGAGGATCAAAACCAGGATGTTTGTTTGATGGTAACTTCAGACATAGTACCGTTTCACGATGTCTGAGTTGATAAGCTGTTTAAATTCATCGCCATCCATTTCCTACAATCTGAGTGCACCTCCTGTTAATACTTCCTTGACAACAAATGGGCCTTCCCAGTTAGGAGCAAATTTTCCCTTAGATTAATCTTGGTTTTCAATGATCTTCTTCAAAACCAAGTCACATTGTTTGAATTGCCATAGTCAGAATTTTCTGTTGTAGGATCGTGCGATCCTTTGCTGATATAACTGACCATAGAAGATTGTCGTGGTTCTCCTATCGTCTATCAGAGACAATTGGTGATACATGTCTTGTACCCATTGGTCTTCATCCAACTGAGCATCCATCAATACTCTGAGGGATTCCATTTCCACTTCTATGGGGAGCACTACTTCCATCCCATAGACTAATGAGTAGGGGGTTGCCCTAGTGGAAGTTCGCATGGAAGTTCTGTAATATAATAAAGTCAGAGGCAAGAGGTCAGGCCATCCTTTATAATTGGCGGACATTTTCTGCATGATCTTCTTGATATTTTTATTAGTCGCTTCAACATCACCATTCATCTTTGGACGGTAGATGACGGAGTTGAGATGTTTGATATGGAATTTTCTGCATAACTCCTCCATCATTTTGTTGTTGAGGTTTTTAGCATTGTCTGACACAATGACCTCTGGTTGACATATCGACATATGACATTGTTTCTGATGAAAATAATGATAACTTCTTTAGTGACCTTAGGGAAGGATGTTGCTTCTACCCATTTGGTGAAGTAGTCAATCATGGTGAATATGAATCGATGTCCATTACTGGCTTTGGGCTCGATGGACCCAATTACGTCCATTCCCCACATTGAGAAGGGTCATGGCGAACTCATATTGTGGAGTTCTCTTGGAGGGGCATGGATAGCATTCCCATGAATCTGGCATTGATAGCACCTCTTGACGTGATCATCACAGTCAGCTTTGAGTGTAAGCCAATAATGTTTCGTTCTGAGAATTTTCTTGACAAGAATCTTCGAATTACACTTTTATAAAATAAAATTAATTAATATTTAATTATTAAAAAAATGGGTTATTACACCTATGTACTCCCATTGATGGAGAGAGATTAAGTCTGTTGTAGTTCAAGTTTGGCCTGAACGGTTGAAAAGTATTTATTTGGGTTTGAGCTTGGTTTGAGGGAGTTTTGGATTTTTTGTTAATACATTTTCAGGTTCAATGGATTGGGTCTAAATCACATTATCTGGAAATTTTCTAAGCAGTTATGCTAAGTGACGATGCAGCGCGCCCCATAGTTTAGAAACTGGCGCTGCAGCGCGGCGTTGGCGCTGTAGCTCTATTTTTAAGCCTATGGCTAGGCAATGCTGCTCTGTCTCGGCGCTGTATTACGCCATATATACTGGAGACAGGCGTTGTGGCTCAACAGCGCGCAGACAAGCCTGCTAAGCTGCGCTGCAGCGCTGCGATGCAGTTTCTATTTCTGCAGTTCGCGAAAAACACAAAACATGGCCAAATTAGGCCAAAACTTCACACAAACAGCGAATTCAATATTACCCATAAACTATAAACTTAGCAGAAACATTTTATAACATTCTTAGCATGCTTTTAACAACTTAAGTCACATAAACAACAAGATTTAAAGCCATAATTATGATATTTTTTTTTATGAAAAACTTCATTTTTGACATTCTTAACTAAACCAACTACTACAAACTCGTTTTTCAACCAAATCAGTCCATACAAGTTTGTTCTTTTCATTTTTACATGCATAAACATAATCAATCATCAATCATCAATTTAGCGATTAATATGCAATTTAAACATAAATTTTCATACTTTTAAGCCATATTCATATATATTTTTCTGTAAACTACAAAAATCCAATTAAACACAATTCCATGGATTTGATTACTCTAAAACACATATAAATTATATATAATTGAACTATACATGGTAATAAACATCTAACATCAAGTTCTTAACAAATAAATCACGAATTTCAATTAATAGAGAACTTAATATACTTTCATGGAGAATACTTAAAAATATTAATTTAAAACTGGGATTAAGAAATTACCCTTGCTAACTCTGTTAAGATGATAGGAGCTCTTTAATTCTCCAAACTTCTTCTTCAATTCACACGAAATCTCTCACACCTCTCTGTTTTCTCTATGTATTCTCCAACTGATATGATATAATGAAGTCTAATAATAATAGTATATACTACATATACAAAATAAATGGTGGGTTCATGGGCAGCAGTTAAGCGCAATGGGACCTTAACTACTCCCATGTTTCTTAGGTCATGTTTGGTTTGTTCATAAAGGACTCTTTTCTCATTTATTTTAATTAACTTATTTATTATATAGTTTATTTATCACACTTTCATTACTCAAATTTTAATATTTAAATTCAACTAAATTAAAGTAAATATTGCCCATTAAATCACATCATCAGATAATTAAAATTCTCATTTATTAAATATAACACATAATTTATATTCTCATTTATAACAAAGTAATAAATCTCTAATTAATTATTTAATTAATTAGAACAACATTAAAATTATTTAACAACTCATTTAATTTAGTTATCTCAATTATATTCACACTTTGAATTATAACATTATTCCTCACTAATTTAATTAATGAGACACACTTAATTAAATTAATCTACCAATATTTTAACAAATATTTATTTAACTCAATAAATAAATTAACAAAATATTTATTTAATTCAATAAATATTTAAAAATTAATTAAAAAAGTCTCGTTCGTCAAAAAAATTCCAGCAACACCTCCCAATGGTCTCCAAGTACACGAAATAGACCAAGACAACTTAGTCTAACTACGCACTCGGAGAACATGTAGAGACACTAGCTAAAAAATCCTAAAAAAATGTACCATGTAAATTAGCATCGGCCTAAGTGAGAGACATAACATCTAGTAATAGTCTCAGACTAAGGTTTATTCTACATTCACTCCTAAAGAGTGAATGTCCAACGGGTTTTTCTAAGCTGCAACCTATACTACATGGACATGTATATATTGAGTTTATTGAAGATTGTGACAAACTAAACAAATGCTACTTAATTTATTTTACTAACGAAAAACTAAGTAAATGCTACTTAGTTTATGAGAAATGTTATTTGAATATGGGGACTACAATTCGACGTGCAGTCTTACTTGTCAAACGAGTTTCTAAGTTTTAAAGTATAGTACATATATGTATATATACATATAGTACTTATTTTATTTTAATTGTAAAAAACTAAGCAAATGCTACTTAGTTTATTTTAATTATTTTATTTTATTTTATTATCTAATTTTTTAATTTTATTAAAATTAATTTAATTTATTAAATTAAATTTATTTTATTTTATTTATTTATTTATTTTATTATTATTATTAATTATTTTATTTTATTTTATTAAATTAATTAATTTAATTTAATTATTTTATTTTATTTATTAGATATGATTTAAGTTATTTTATGTAGTTTATTTTCCTTTTTTAATTTAATTTTTATTACATTATATTATATATTTTATTTCAATTAAATTATTTATATCAATTAATTTATTTTAGTAGTAAGAAACTAAATAAATTCTATTTAGTTTGTTTTAATATTGGGAAACTAATTAAATAATATATAAACATGCAGGACCAACAAGTTTTGGAATTGAATAATTCTGACAAAAATTCTGTTGAAAAATTCGTAAGAAATAGCAAATATACCTACACAAAGCATGAATCATCAAACACTTACTGAATATTCAGTACTATACCTAAACATAAGCCAAATTAATACATTCAGTAAGTTCATACAAAAACATATATGACATTATGGAGAACATATATGTTGCAATTTAACCTCATAAATTTATTTATTTGTTGCTAAGTTTGGTTTATATAAAAATAACATAAGAAATACAATGGCAAAGAAGTATACCCCAGTCTATAGTTAATTAATATATTAACAGACCAATAGATGAAAATACTATAAAAGCACAGAGAGGCTAAGATCATCTAAATCATGGACAGTGACCAGTTCCAGTTACAATAGCCAATTACAAAAATCTCCTCAATATATATCAGATTATGGACATTACATACGTATTTGCACAAATCAAACACTAATTGCAGCGTACAATACAGTAAATATCAAACCTAAATTGCAACATATCAAACCTAATTTGAACAATATTATTCAGTCTTAACATCTCAACAACTAATAACAAATTAAGCCCTAAATTATATATCAAACCCAAATTTAACATTAATTCAGCCAAGTTCATAAGTTCCATATATAATAAAATAAATTAAACACTAAATTATGCCCAAAATCAGTTTCTTAATATACCCTCTATGCCAAAAATGCTATAAAAGTTTTGAGCATCTATTCTTTAGATGTGAATATTCTCTTGTGATTTTGCAAACTATTTTTGGTATTGGAAATTGGCTTGACACCCCTCCGGACTGGCATGACATCACTGATTTTATAACTAATTTCTAAGAAAGTAATCTGACCAAAAAGATATTATACTTATCTTTGGCTACAACATCCTACAAAATATGGGAAGCTCGGAATAGGAAATTTCATCAAGGTATTCTTACACATACCCCGACTTTTGCAAAGGAGGTTGTCAAAATTATAAATCTAGGCTTTTTACGTAAAATTCCTTCATTAAGGCTACTAATTTTTGTAATTATTATTGCAACTAAATATTTTAAATTGTTTTTCTTCACATAACTATAGTTACCTCTCTTGACATGTCTTGAGATGACCTACCTACAATCTGGGGTATACGCCTTTGCCAATGTATATTTTGGTCTCATCACAAACTAAACTTAGCAAAAAAAAAAAAAGGAGGTGTCGAGTCAGAGAGAGAGTGAGGGATTAAATTTTTGTCACCGTTAGAGAGGGAATGGAGAGAAAAAAGATCGAAGAAGAAGTTCTGATCCCTAATTAAAATAGACTATTTTTGACGGAATATCCGTCAAAATTAGTTTCGTCGAAAGTAAGTAATTTTTTACGGAGATTCTATCGACTATAGGTAATGTTCCGTCGAAATTATAATTCCCGATTGGGAGAAATGTTGGCGTCCTTGGGGAAACATTATTTTGACAAAATTTCGTCAAACTTACAATAATTCTGACGAAATTATTTTTGACGTAATATTATGTTGGAATTAAATTAATGTTGACAGAATATCATTCGTCAAAAATAATTCTGCCTATATTTAGTGCTTTTCATGTACTGTCTAATGTAACGAAAGAAAGGGAATGGAGAATTAAAACCAATTACTTCCAATAAGTATCCACAAACACTAAATAAGAACACTATGGAATTATAATCAACTACAATATGTAGCAGTCACAAATAATTAAAGTACACTACACATAATTTACAGAAAAATCTTTAACAATTGAATAAAACCAATTGCAACAACGAAGTGTACTTAAGATATAATTAACAAAACATGTTTGTAGCACTTAAAATTATGATGCCCCCAAATTTAGGTATCTTTCAACCCGATAGATGGTGGTATACGGTGCTACTAACTACACATACATTCAATTGAAAGACGTCATTAACATGCACATGTTTACTAAATATTACATAATAATAAATCCCTTCTCAGATTCTTTATTAACCATTACATTCGTTCATTTGCCATAGTACTAATTCATTACAAAAGTAATATTATTCTATTACAAGATATCTACTTATCCGCCTTGGCCCTTCCTTTGTCCTTATTGGATCCTTTGATCCGTTCATTCTTAGCTGCAATCATATAATTCAAGCAAGAATGAGCATAACAAGCTCATCAAGTTTAACATTTATGTTGCAAAAACAAAATCAAGAATTATATGATTTATCTTCTATAATTGAACATATAGTTATGAAGTACTGTGAATAATCAAAATAATACTTTTATTTCCCTTAAAACATTTAACGATGATAAGCACCAGTTAAATTTTGAGTTTTGGTTAAAGATCATGAACATTCTATTCTTTATTCCTTTAAAAAGCACAACCCGGAACTAAGTCTGTAAGTCTGATATTTCTTACGAGCACGTCTAGGTGATCAGACTATTGTACTATATGTTTTACAACATTACTCTATTAAACAGATTTATGTTTAATTTTTGGCAAACTCACGTGCCAGTTAATTTATGACTAAAAACCTTTGTTTATTCATACTCAAGCTTAACTTTGAATCTGTACCTAAGCAATTGGCATAGGATAGCAACATCAGTAATATTTTGAAAATTTTTAAAGAAATTAACAAAATACTTTAAGTCTTGTCTAGCCGAAGCAAATGGCATCGACTCTTTCTTTAAACAATTCATGCATATCATACATGAATCACAAAGCTTGTCTAACGCAGAGTATAGACAAGGGTTTAGAAAACATACCTCAAGCGTCTTCTAGTAACAATTCACTTTTCTTTTAGGCTTTATAGGTTCTACATTATATATATAATCACATAGCATACCAAATTAGATCACATAACATAATACGTATTATCATTAACCTAGCTTTTCATTCTTCTCAGTATAAACTATCCGAATTGTTAAATTAATAACATTCGTTAGGTTATTTAACATTCATCATGGCTTTATAATATTTTATTGTTATAAGTTACCATATCTGTTCAATGTTTAAATAATTACAACGTATGTAATCTCAAACATTCATTTAATGCAAATATGGTTTCCTGTATTTATCGTATACAGGGTCCCGTATAACAAAACCTACTTTACGTTTACATTTTTATAACCTTTAGTTAATTTTTAACTGTAAACTTAAGGTCTTAATCATCATTTAAGATGTTACTTTAAGTTTAATTAAAATTCATTAACCAACCCTAATCGTTTTCTTTTCTTTTATATTCATACAAATTCTTCTCTAGCTTTTGTTCTGGCCCGGCGTTGCGGCTTCGTGCCCTTTGTTAATTATTGCACTGAAGCGTATATTAACAGTATGCTGGATTTGTCGGAGCACTTTAGCACCATTCCTCAAAGCCTAACAGGAGCTGCGGCGCTTGCCCATTTTCTTTGAAACTATTTTTCCTAAGCGTTGGGAAAATTTCACACCGCCTCCTTCCCGAATTCATAACTTGTTTGTTATAACTCGGAATTGGTTCGTTCAAAAGCCAATTTCTTCCTTATTCTTTATACTACGATTTCCCCTTGATAGAATAATTTTCTGAATTCGTTAATGAGAATTTCACTTGATTAAATTTTCAGTATTAGTTCGTTCTTCGTTCTTGAGCGTTCTTCGCTCGTTCATCCGTAATTCATCTATCTGATGTTTGAATTTTTCAGTTCTTGAGTCTATGACTCATAAATTTCATATTATTCAATTTTCATGAAATCCTAGTTTTCTAGGTTCGTTATTAACATTCTATTTTTGTTCAAAAATCCTAGTTAACTACGATTTTAACGATTAACATTTTTTTCTTAGAAATTTCTTCATAACTTTGTTATACGAGATTTTTACTCTGTTATAAATGAAATCATTCCATTATTCAAATATCTAGAATCCTAACCAAGCATATAGCATCTAATCCTATACACGATGGTTTTAAACTTGTCCATCAACAACATACTATAAGTTTTTCATGTTTTTCTTCATTAAGTTCTTAATCATTCTTTATGATTTCTCTTAACATATGGTTATTAATGATTTAAGTCCACTAATATCCCTGCTTATGTCATCGTATGATACATACACCACCAATAATCACTTCTCTATCAAAAATCAAATTAAAGAGATGAAGATTAAGGGTTTAAATGTTATACCTCTTGATGTTTTTAGTGTTCTTGATTACTTCGCTTCTTTTTCTCCTTGATCACTTGTAATACTCTTATATCTCTCTCAATATGTATTTCTCTAAGTGTTAGATGATTTTTGTAAACCAACAAATGAAGCTTAGTTTTCCTTTTATAGAAATTCCAAAGCAAAGGTATTTTGGTCATTTCCATCAAACCTCCTTACTCTCCACCTCCTTATTATTCACCAAGCTTCTTAAGGAAGCTTGGTGAGTCACTTTGGTCAGCTACATTGGGTTTTTGGGGGCCCTATTGGGTTGTCCCAACCCTTTTACCCACCCTTTCGATCAACGGTTCGACCCAAGAGTTCGGTTCTTGGTTTGGGCTTAGGTTTAATTCAATTCGGGCCTAACTTTGGGCTTGGATTTAATTCTTGTTGGGCCTTGATTACATTTGTCATTGGGCCTCATTTATTATTCATTTGGGCTTCCCAATAGTCCAAGTCAAATAGTCAAATAGTCAATCTTGAATTTGTTTGACCAAACTTTGACTTTACGTATTCTTACTGTATATTTCTCATATTTTTCCCGTATATACATCTTATAATATTCATATTATATGGTGTATCGTTCTTCTTATTATACTTGTACAATACATTGTATTATACTCGTTTTCTTTATCGTATAATAACTTTCTTATTATACTTAATCATTATTTATTCAAATTTTTCACTTTCCCTAACATTCTCGATTTAAGTGCGCAGGTGAAAAACTACATTTTCTATAACTGAATTGTTATTGGATAATCCATCTTTCCTTATAATTCTATCATTATGTATTTCCCAAAAATTAAAAAATAATTCCCGAGCAGAAATATATGAATAGTGTTTTTCAAAAACTTTCTCGGAAAACTCTTATTTTCGTCTTGGAACAACATGACACAAATAACCTACACAATCACTTTTTCAACAATTTCCTAGCTTGTGTCATTGTAAGACAACAAGAACGTTCTGAAGATTTACTACCATAGTATACTACCTTGGGTTGCTTCAAAGTCCAAAGGTTTACCCTTTTCTTTTGACAATCTATAATTTCCTCATGATTAAACAACCAATCCATCCCGAGAATTACATCGAATTCTCTCAACTTTATCGGTATTAGATCTACCGACAATTTGTTACCTCTTATTTCTATGCAACAACTCATATAATTATGTTCAACAGGAATTATCTCTTCGTTTTGTACTTTAATGTTCAAAGGTATTGGCAATCTTTCAGGGAGTAACCCTAAACGTTTAGCAAATTCACATGCTATAAAAGAACAAGTAGCACCCAAATCAAACAACATATAATCATTTATATTGTTGATTAGAATAATACCTGCAACTATATCTCCTGATGTAACTGCACCTTGGATCGTCATATTAAATGTGCGGGCCGTAAGTCTACTCGGTGGTGCAGGACCACTAATTGTTAACCTGCCACTATTAGCTCCCTTATTACTATCCGACCCCTTTTTCGGACAGTTCTTCACCATGTGGTCAGTCGACCCACATACGAAACATCCCTAATTCTTCTTTGGACTCGAATAGTTAGGCGAAATGTGCCCTTTCTGCTCACAGTTATAACAACTACTTTAACCTTGAGATAGACTCCTAAATGAGCCATCCCCCAGTTCTTACACTCCTCGATCCTCCTCTTAGGATCTCCTTTTTTCACTATGGTATTCCCACTTAGTGAATTTTTCATATAACTTCTCCTTCCTTAGTGTTTTCAACACTAATGTTAAATGTTCAGCGTGATCTTCTAGCCTCTTTGAATAGACTAGAATATCATCGATAAACACTAAGACGAATTTATCCAAATATTATTTGAGCACTCTGTTCATTATATCCATGAATGCGGCTTGCGTATTCGTCAACCCAAACGACATTACCAGAAACTCATAATGCCCATAACGAGTTCTGAACGCAGTGTTAGGTACATCCTCCTTCATTACTTTCAACTGATGATACCCCGTTTACAAATCTATCTTAGAAAATTTCTTCGCCCCTTTCAACTGATCAAATAGATCATTGATCCAAGGTAATGAGTATTTATTCTTTATTGTTAGATTGTTCAACTCTCGATATTCGATGCAAAGTCTCAACGATCCATCTTTTTTTTACAAATAATATCGGTGCTCCAACGGAGAGACACTCGGTTGAATGTACTTCTTGTCCAACGGTTCTTATAACTAATCATCAACTCTTTCATCTCTACTGGCGCCATACGATATGGTGCCCTAGAAACTGGTGTCATTCCTGACGTAACGTTTATTACAAATTCGATCTCCCTATCCGATGGAAAACTTGGTAATTCGTTCAGAAATACATCCACAAATTCTTTTACTATAGGTATATGTTCCAATGTTTCTCCTACACGCTGGGTACATTTCATTTTCGTTCAAAAATCCTAGTTAACTACGATTTCAACGATTAACGTCTTTTCTTATAAATTTTGCCATAACTTCATTATACGAGATTTTCACTCCGTTCCAAATGGAATCATTCTATTATTTAAATATCTAGCATCCTAACCAAGCGTATAAATCTAATCCTATACATAATGATTTTAAACTTGTCCATCAACAACATGCTCTAAGTTTTTCATGTTTTTCTTCATTAAGCTCTTAATCATTCTTTATGATTTCTCTTGATATATGGTTATTAATGATTTAATTCCACTAATATCCCTCCTTATGTCATCGTATGATACATACACCACCAATAATCACTTCTCTATCAAAAATCAAATTGAAAAGATGAAGATTAAGGGTTTAAATGTTATACCTCTTGATGTTCTTGATTACTTAGCTTCTGTTTCTCCTTTATCACTTGTAATACTCTTATATCTCTCTCAATATGTATTGCTTTAAGTGTTAGATGATTTTTGTAAACTAACAAATGAAGCTTACCTTTCCTTTTATAGAAATTCCAAAGCAAGGGTATTTTTGTCATTTACATTAAACCTCCTTACTCTCCACCTCCTTAATTACTATTCACCAAGTTTCTCAAGGAAGCTTGGTGAGTCACTTTGGCCGGCTACATGGGGTTGCCTCTACCCCTTTACCCTGTTCAATCAACGGTTCAACCCACGAGTTCGGTTCTTGGTTCGGGCTTGAGTTTAATTCAATTTAGACCTAACTTTGGGCTTGAATTTAATTCTTGTTGGGCCTTGATTACATTTGCCATTGGGCCTTAATTACATTTGCCATTGGGCCTTATTCATTATTCATTTGGGCTTGCCAATAGTCCAAGTCTAAAAGTCAAATAGTTAATCTCGACTTTGTTTGACCAAACTTTGACTTTACGTATTCTTACCGTGTAATTCTCGTATTCTTTTTGTATATACTTCGTATAATATTCGTATTATACGTTGTATCATTCGTCGTATTATACTTATACAATACATTGTATTATACTCGTATTCTTTATCGTACGTATACTAACTTTCTTATTATTTATTTAAAATTTTCATTTTCCCTAACATTCTCAATTTAAGTACGCAAGTGAAAAACTACGTTTTTCATAATTGAATTATTATTGGATAATCCATCTTTTCTCAGAAATCTATCATTACGTATTTCTCGAAAATTCAAAAATAATTTCCGAGCAAAAATGAATGAATAGTATTTTTCGGAAAATTTTTCGAAAAACTCTTATTTTCGTCTTGAAATTCATACAGTTTATTTCTAGCACGTAACCAGAATCCTAACAACATCCATTCCTTCTAGGTCATAGAACGACCTTTAACTTGCTTAATCGGTATAATAAACATATAATCTCCTTTTATTCAATATTATCAAATAAAATTAATTTACGTTAAAGTTCAATTTTCTCGATCGTTACAAAAATCACCCATATAAATCCAAAATAGTGCAAAAGTAATAAAGAATGAATTCTTAATCTAGAGATTTAGGACCAGTTTGGACATTTATTCAAACCCTGCGCATAAACCCAAGTTCTAAAAATGAAACACTCAACCAATTTTAGCCAAATCAAATTCTTAATCAAGTTAATCCTGTATACATCACTCAAGTAATTTTAATTAGTATATATGAGGCATGCTCACTTTCATATCAATTTAAAACTATGATAAAATCAAACCCAAATCAAACTATGCAAACCCAAATCAGATTAAAAATTATAATTTCCCTTAGGAGGAAGGGGGAAGGTTGAAAAAATAGAAAGCTTAGTTGCTTTCCACTTGATTGGACCCATTAATCACCAATTAGGTAGGCGGGTCACGTCGGCACAACGTTAAAACTATTTCAAAGAAGGAGGTTGAGCAGTTGGGAGGGAGGATGAGAGGTTGAGCAACCGGGAGGGAGGAGGAGAGTCTCAGATAGAAACAATCTAGGGTTTAAATTAGGGTGATTATACTCACGAAATTCCATTGAGATTTGTTGGAAATAAATTATTTTTGACATAATTCTGTCGAGAATAATCCTCAGTGGCAGGAAATATTAGGGCCATGACGTAAATCAATATTTTTCATGAAATTCTGTCAAAAACAATTTAATTCTAACGGAATTATTTTCACTGGCCAATTCAATTGAAATTAAATTATTTTTGGGAGTATAAATTCTGTCGAAAATAATTTCATTAGAAATAAGTTATTTTCTTATAGTATGGATAAAGAATGATAATATGAAACAATTAATACTAAATGTATTATAAGAAAACTTTTATGAAAAATAGAAATTTTAAAATAAGTAAACATTTAATTTGGGACTATCCAAAACAATAATAACGACTATTATCTTAAGACGGAAGGAATATGATATCAATAGTACTTTTTGTGACAAAGAAATAGTTACAAAAAATGGATATACAATAACGTGGTTGATTGTGATGGATTATTATCACAAGGCACACCGATGTATGATGGATCATCAACTAATTACATTTTGTCACCTCATTTTTTAAGTTATTTTTGTAACCATAATTAAGATAGATCATATGATTTCAATTAAATGTCTCACAAACTAGGTTCACCTTATTACAATCAATAGCAATAACTTAGGGGTTCAAATAATCCTCTAGTAGAAATCAAAACACATTAATTAACTAAAGATTCTTATTGATTAAACCATTTTTAATTTCTAGAGATCATTAAGTTTATAAGAGGAATATTGTCAAATCATCTCTTGTAAATTTGGCTGCATAGGCTGCACGCGGAAGGCAAAGGCTTTCTATGCTATAAAAATGGAAAAAATCGTCGTTATAGCTAATTTATTTTTAATTCGCTGGACACACACACATATAGGACTATGTGTGTGTACACAGTTGTGTATTACACACATATAGGACTATGTGTGTGTACACAGCTGTCTACACACAAATAGAGACTCACATTGAAAAAAATGTATGTACACAGCTGTGTATTAAACAGTAGGACTATGCCGACAGGTTTTTGGGTTATAGTGACGGTTTCACCCGTCGCCATAGCTATTCTGAGCTATAGCGACAGGTGAACTGTCGCGATAGCCCAAAAAACTATCGTCGTAACCCTACTGTGTAATACACAGTTGTATATATACATATAACCATATATATATATATATATATATATATATATATATATATATATATATATAGGGGTATAATTAATTGAGAATTGCCTTTTGGCCACGAATTTTTTGAAGCCCGGTTTCAAGGGCATCTTCTAGAGACATGAGTTCTGGGAACTGCAAAGATGTAACATCTTCCCCCTTCAAGTTCCTGAATTAACACAAGGAAAAAGCATGATATTGTGTTTTCTTACTAAGTTACAAAAAAATACAAATTATTTTGTCGAAAATGCTCAAAATTTAACCAGATCATATATATGTATACATGTAAGTAGACACGTAAAATTGTATATGGTCAAATTTTGAACATTTTCACAATTATTTAAAATTTAATTGTTTTAGTATAAAAATAAAATTTTACGTTTTTTTGGTAGCTTAACAAGAGTTCAATTATTTTTACAATTATTAGGCTTATATACAAATTTTACCTGAGCTCAATCTGCATGCTGTCATTCTCTGATTCTATCAATTTCATTGCTGAGGTTCTGATTAATTTTTAATTATGAATAAGAAAACGAAAACACCCAAAAAAAGTAAATAAGTATCATAACAAACTAAAATTTAAATACCTACGAATCATAAATCATCTGTCAAAGTTCTTCTGTGACAAATTAATATTCGGTTTCAATCCCCTTGACAAACTTAAAATAATAATTTAAAAAATGTGGAATTAGGGTATAAAAGAGAGCTGGATCTCTATTGTAAGAAATTAATAAGGGAATTGATATTTCTACAAGTAAATTGATATTTTCACAAGATAAATTGATATTTCTACAAGACTTCACCCACATGAATGTGGGTTCCGTTTACTATTCATGTGAGGGGGGCTTTGTAGAAATATCAATTTCTTTTGTGAAAATATCAATTTCTAAATTGACGTAAACTTGATTTTCATATGCTCATTGGTTAATTAAAAATACAAAAATATATATTATAACATAGTTTCTCATATTTTGCAAGGGACTTAAGGAGAGGAAAATATAATATGTTACTGGTAGAGATCTGTTCATGGATGTACCATTTCATTTGTATAGTTTTATTCTGTTCTATATCATTAAAAGTTATACTATAGAGAGAGAGAGAGAGAGAGCGAGAAAGAGAGAGAGAGAGAGAGAGAGAGGGAATTAAAGACTAGAGTGAGATGGATCTAGAGAGAAAGTGCAACATATATGCTAGCTATTTGTAGATCTAGTCATAGAATTTATGTTTCAAGTTACTTGACATATATTTAGCAAAAAACCAAAGCCATCATATTACAAAAGGAGAAGCCTAAAAACCAGATGCTTTGTTAATTTCTAGTAAAAAATTGGACAAAAGAGAAGGGAGAGAGGATGAAGCCAATTAACCAACCTCGTGCTTAGCATCCCATAGCCTCTGATGAGACAGCTTTTGGTAGGTATCCAGCTGCTGAACTAAACTATACATACATGCATACATCAAAAAGAAAACAAAAAAAAAATCCATAAGATTAAAAAAATTGTGTGAAACCAAAGGAAAATCCCAAAAAAAGGTGATTAAATAATTAATTAATTACACATATATAGCCATACATGTATGTAAAAAAAAACCCGCATGATTAAAATAGCTTTTACGAGTGAAAGCAAAGGAAAAAAATTATATATAAAAAAGAATTAAGGAAAAAACAGGTGATTAATTACTTTAATTAAGAAATCATATATATATATATATATAGAGAGAGAGAGAGAGAGAGAGTTAGAAACACATACTTAGTATTAGGGCTACAATACTCAACCATCCTGCCAGAAGTTCCAACAATAACAAGAGATACTTTAGCATCACAAAGAACAGTGATCTCCTTAGCCTTCTTCAATATCCCATTCTTACTCTTTGAATAAGTCATCTGCCTATTATTTGTGTTCTCTATTCTCTTGATCTCAATTTTACCTCTCCCCATTTTCTTTCTTTCTTTTTTCTATTCTTTTCTTCTTCTCTCTCCTAAAACAAAAAGATATAGGAAGGAAAATAAAGGAGAGAAAGATAGAGAAAATCAAGAAAAAAAGTAAAGAGGGGCATTTCCATTAGAGGATAGAAAACAATAAACTTTCAAAGAGCTCAGTTCAAGATGGGTTTTTCATGGGCATTTGACAAAGTCAAACCAACTTCTTAATATCTGTTGTTTTGAATTAGGTTTCCTACTTTTGGTTCACCTTTTTACCCTAGGGTTTTCTCTTTAATGAGGGATTCAAGGTTGCTGTTTAGTAAATAATTGAGTTATGGAGGGGACATATGATTAAACTGTGAACAGAGAAGTATAGCTAGCTAGGGTTTATGCTTGTTGGACTTAGGGCCATGAAGTGTGTGACATGGTCTTGTCTATGGTATGAGTGATGGCACTTAATGAAGGATAGTAATCAAATCTTAACCATCAAATCAATACTGAGAAGGGTCAAAACTGCAAGATAAATGCCGATATTAATGAAGGGATTTAAGTAACATAAGTTTAGTTTATTTTAGTGGTTTCGGAGATATCTGAATAAATTCACAAACGACCTTTTTACATTTGTTTTAATCATATGTTTTACTTTTATATAAACTTAATTATTGCTTTGACAATAATACTATTACTGACATAATGTTTCTCGTATTTTTAATGTTTGATATGTTAATTTATTAAAGTCCGATCTGTTGCTAAAGCTGTTGAACAATGTATGTTAATTAAAGGGGTATGCACTTAATACTCTCCATAGGATACATAACTTAGCTACTGATCTCCTAGTACCAAAATAGTTTTATATGTTTGGAAGCTATCCGTATTTATGTTCAATGGTTTTAATGCATATTAATGAAGGTTTTAGTCTTAAAATTTTATTTTAAAAAAAAACTCATTGAACGTTCTTTTTCATCGTAATATGACCAGAAAATTAAAATAAGCTAAATATATAATATAATATAGAACAATAATAATCTTTAGAATTAATCTCAATATTAGCCAACCATTAATATGAAACTAAAATAAGTTCATACTTACCACACAATATATATTCGTCTCACAAACCACATTAAGTTTGCCTTGTACAACTTTTACTAGGACTTAATTAAGTAGACCAATAGATTAATTCGTAGTTATTAATAAATTAAAGTAGGCAGTTATTTGTAGTCCAAAATCATCTCATGTAGGTTTGGCTGATTTGGCTGCACACGGAAGGCAAAGGGCATTTGAGCTTCATAGTTTCCCATCTTCTGATTATTATATTCATTCTCAATGTATCTCACTTTATCATCCATAGCTTTCATCTGTTGTTGCTGTTATAAACAACACAAAATAAAGTATATAAGGCATGTATAGAAGCAATTGGTATGTGCAAATAACAAGAGAGGCCTAGATTTTGTTAAAATTCTACTTGGCCAATGGATATTCTTTTGTGTGCATAATACTAATATTGTAGCCTAGGTAACTTGTATGTATTGGCTACTTAATAAAACGATGTAGTTTTTACTACTTAATAAAATATAGTTTTGTATAAAATTTAAAATTAATTTTTTTTTTCTAAAACTTAAAAATAAAAATTTCAACCCTAAATTAAGGGTAAAATTATAGTGTTATATATATATATATATATATATATATATATATATATATATATATAATTCATAACAATATACCTCTAGTTTTTAAGCCCCGGGTGCAGTACAAGTACAATAAATTGTTATAACAAGTATACAATTATAATTATAATATCAATAATCAGTCACGTCTCACATAAAAGAGAAAATAAATAGAGGACTCATATAAAAGAACCAAATTCACAAAAAGGTGAGAATCAAACCTGAGGTGATTTAAACGGATCCGGTTAGTATGAAATTTATTTTTTGGTAAGTTGGTCAATTGGCTAGTAAAATACTGATACACATAGAGTCTTGCCTACGTGTCAGTACTCTTTTAGCCAATTGGCCAACTTATCCAAAAATAAACTTCATGCTAACCACTTCTAATCTAAACTATCAAACTAAAATCTCATTGGCAATGTACCATTAATTTAGACATTATCATTGTTAGTGTGTATATATTGGTGTAAATTATAATGTTAAACTTACATAGACGTATTGAAGATGCTCATTGTCCGCCTTCAGACGTAGTTCCTGAACAGTTTTCAGCCATCAATTAATATTAGAATAATGCTAGAGACACAAACTATTTTATAAATATTTTACAAACTGTTGATGTGGCATACTCCACCTCAGCATATTGTGTGGGGCCGAAAACTATATTGAAACAATTTGTTAATCAATATGCTAAGGTGGAGTATGCCACATCTGCAGTTTATAAAATATTTATAAAATAGTTTGTGTCTGTTCCATTACAATTAATATTAATACAAGTGAATTAGTGTCTCATTTCCTCACTATATATTGAGAATCAAAAGCAAGTTTCCGAACTTGCTTAATATTAAAAAATTAATATATATATATATATATATATATATATATATATATATATATATATATATATATATATAATTGATCAGGTCCGGACTCCCGAACCTGATCAAAATCCGGACCCCAATTTTTTTCTTGTAGAACTAAAAAAAATAAAAAATTATGGAACTAAATTTTTCCCATAATACAGTGTTTTGGGTGTGTTTTTAATACCTACACCAACCAATGTATGTACATTCTACCCAGACTTTACAGAAATATTTTGGTATAGGCATCAAAATCACGCCAAAAACACTGTATTATGTAAAAAATTTAGTTCCATAACTTTTTTAGTTGTTTCAAAAAAAAAGCAAAAAAAAAAGGTCCGGATTTTAATAGAGTCCGGGCTCCCGGACTGGATCCGAATTCTATATATATATATATATATATATATAGAGTCCGGATCAGGTCCGGACTCCCGGATTTTGTTAAAATCCGGACTTTTTTTTTTTTTTTTTTTGCTTTTTTTTTTTTGAAACAACTAAAAAAAAATATATTTATGGAATTGGAATTTTTACATTATACAGTGTTTTGGGTGTGATTTGGATGCCTATAACGAAACATGTCTGTACAGTCTGGGCAGACTGTACATACATTGGTTGGTGTAGGTATTAAAAACACACCCAAAACACTGTATTATTGAAAAATTTCAGTTCCATAAATTTTTTTTTTTTTTTTTTAGTTGTTCTACCAAAAAAAAAAAAAAAGAAAAAAAATCAGGTCCGGATTTTACTCCCGTCCGGGAGTCCGGACCTGATCTTGTTTATATATATATATATATATATATATATATATATATATATATATATATATATATATATACTGTTTACCACTCTTCTGTAGCAAAAAGGGTTAGGAGTGCAATATGAAGGAATGAAAGTTGTTTTTGTACTTACATTTTCCTTCATTGATTTATAGGATTCGCTCTGAAATTGAAAGGTGAAAAAATAAATTAAGGAAAAATATTAATACTATTTCAGATAAGGCTATGATAATTAATACATATAATTAGAAGAAATTAATTAATAGAGTGTATACATAATTAATTAAGAACTCTCGTGTACCATTTTCTTGCGAATATTGGCAAGCCCATTATCAAGGCCTTCTTCAATGGCTATAAGTTCTTTGTAATTCAAAGATGTGATATCTTCCCCATTCAAGTGCCTACAGAAAAAATTAATTAACAAAACTAGTATATTAATTAATTAAAAGACAAGCAGTGCAATTTTTGATTTAATTACCTGAGCTCAATCTGCATGCTGTCATTTTCTTTCTTGATTCTATCAATTTCATTGCTGAGATTCTGTAATTTTTTATTTCATTTATTAGTTATGAATTCTAAACAAGTAATTAATTAAGCAATTAAATAACGATACAGTACTAGTGAAGGAGAGACATATAACAATTCCTCCTTTCATTCCAAAATATAAGATCAAATTTGAATGTTAATTTAAAGTTAATTTAAACTATTTTAAAATTCAAATTCAACGTGAATAATTTAGTTTTTCAAAATAATAAATCTAAAAATTAATAATACTACTAACATAATTTACAATTTTTATAATTACATTGTTTAAAATAAATTAACTTACATTTTCCTTCATTGAATTTTGAATTAAAAATATTTTAAAATTGATTTCAAAAATTAAACATTAATATTAGAACAGTTCAAGTATTATGTTATGTTTAAGCCTTTTTGATCAAATAACCCAAGTATAAAGCTATGAACCAGATAATATATATAATAGA
This sequence comes from Panax japonicus, assembly GCA_020205505.1. Classification (NCBI taxonomy): domain Eukaryota; kingdom Viridiplantae; phylum Streptophyta; class Magnoliopsida; order Apiales; family Araliaceae; genus Panax; species Panax japonicus. The sequence continues at coordinate 33,776,093 of CM035098.1, forward strand.
GATCTGGAGAGAGTTCATTATATGTAAACATATATGTATGTATATATATATATACATGGACCGAACCAGCTAGTTAAGTGGGGGCCGCCGCCTCCATTTGCGTTTTCTTCTTCTTCTTTGATATATGTACATTTTTGTTCTTAGACCCCTACTAAAATTATATATTATTTAATAAAAAAAATAAGTTATATACTGATTGTCTATAAACTAATATTTTTCCACTTCAACTATAACAAATTTGTATTTTTAGAGAAAATTTAGTAGTTTTAATTTTTTTTAACAAATTAAGTAATATTATTTATTATGGTAAAATCTATTTAATTATTTTAACATAATCATGAGAATGAATTTACCCACATCATATAAATTATTCCATCCGTCCCAAATTAATTGCTCAATTTTGACTTTTTTATATCAAATTGATTATTTTTAGAATTAATAATTAAATATATATAAATATATTTCTAAAATTATGAAAATTGGGGTTAGTAATAAATTCTATATATTTTCTTTTGGTTATAATCTCTTCACCTAGATTTTAACAAAAATAGTAAAAAGATTAGTTTTAAAAATGGTCAATTTGACTTTAAAAAGTCAAAATTGAGCAATTAATTAGGGACGGAGGGAGTATGATAAATATATTGTTTCTTTTTGTGGTTAATGTATTTATGGTAAACAAAAATTTTCTTGTATATAGTGGTTAAATTTATATTTTTTATTAAATATATTGTACTAAAGCCCTCCCCGCTATATAAACCTAAATCCTAGGTCGTCCCTATACATATATATATGAAATCTGCTACTAACCTAGACTTGCTCTTTTATGTGCTAAGAAAACAAAAATATACCTAAAATGAAACTGCAGCATAGTTGCAACTTTTTGCAAGGAAATGAAAGAGAGAATAACATATTACTACCAGATCTAGCTATTGATGGTTGTAACTTCTCATATACTTCCCATTTGTACTATTAACACTAAATTTACTTTAAAAAATACTGAAAAGAGATGGACAGATGGAAGAGCATTCATCCTATTTGTAGATCTGGTCATAAATTTCATGCTCCCAACATGTTTTTAGCTAAAAAATATATCACGTCAATAAATAATGGACAAAAGGGTATTTCAGAATAACTTGTATACCTCATGCTTAGCATCCCACAACTTCTTTCCAGAGTGCTGGTGATAACGGTCCAACATTTGGATTATACTACAAGTATATTAATTTATAAAAATAATAAATAATAAATAATAAATTCCCAGAAAAATTAGAGACAAAGGGTTAATATTAAGGAATTAAAAACATTATAAAAAGGTTATATATACCTTGAAGAAGGGCTGCAGTAGTTATGCATCTGGTTAGAACTAGAAAAGATGATGACAGAAACATGAGCATCACAAAGAACCGTTATTTCCTTAGCTTTCTTGATGAGTCCATTTCTTCTCTTTGAATATGTCACCTGCCTGTTACTTGTGTTCTCTATCCTCTTGATTTCTATCTTACCTCTCCCCATTGATAATACTTTTTCTCAATCTTCTTTCTTCCTTATTTTGTTTAGGGAATGGAAAAATGGTGAGGGATAAAAGTGAAAGAGAGGGAAAAGTAATGGACGAAGAGGGAGTTTCCATTATAGGTTGCGAGACAAGGAACTTTTGAAGAGCTCAGAAAGGGATGGTTTGTTTATGGGATTTTGACAAAGCAAAGCCAACTGCAAAGTAGCCGTAGAGTTTTGATTTAGCTTTTTCCTAGTTGGTTTCACCTTCTTACCCTTTGGACTCTCTCACACTAATCCCTCTCCCTCTCCCTCTCCCTCTCCCTCTCAAACACTCTTGGCATATATAATTGTATATTTATATTACACAATTAGATGAGTCCTTCTACGGGGACATTTTTGGACCGCATTATTGGATATGTTCAATTTTTATTTTATTTTTAATCTAAAAAAATATATATTATTTATTTTATTTTGAATTTTTACAGAATATAGTGTTTTAAGTGTAATTTGAATACATATAAAAATCAGAGTTGTACAGATTGTACAACCCTGTTCTTGTATATGTATTTAAATTACACCTAAAACACTATATACGGTAAAAATTTCAGTTAAAATAAATACTATATAATTTTTGAGTCACAAGAAAAAAAAACTTGGACCGGTCCAATTTTCCGGTCCAAAAAACATATCCACCTAAACTTATTGATTAGATATAAATTTGACGTAATTTTGTTCTATATATGCATATTCTTTTTGAAAATTTAATTTATTATTAAAATCAAAAGTAACTCCTATGAAATTGTCGAATTGTGTAGTATATAATATATACATACGAAAATGAAAAAGTGTATACAAAAATCAAATGAGGTTTTTATCTTCGAAAGAGGGACTGTGTATGTATAGGTTTTGTGCTCATTAATAAGAGATGATGGTACTAATGAGGGTTAGGATTTACTTTCAATATGAAGTACATGACAAAACTTTAAACAGAAATAGGATGTCTTTAAGACTTCGTATGCATGTTATAAACATGACTTCATTTAGAACCCTGAAAGCAATTTAAAATCAAATATTTTCCTAACAAATTTCTTGATGACGTGATAAAAGAAAGGTCCAAAAGGTGAGTAGATAAGAAGGAAAGAATTTCATAGAAGTCCCCTGTAATTTTGTAAATAAGCATATTTAGAGGGGTGAATAGGTGTAAATACCAAAGTGATCTACATGTCAATTTTTAAGTTTTCTTGCTATAGGTTATAATCGGACATGTTAACCCTGTCTGTTTTAGTATATGTTCTTCATCAGTTATAATCAGATAGATAATCCCTGTCTGTTTTAGTATATGTTCTTGGTCAGTTATAATCGGACAGATAATCCCTGTCTATTTTAGTGTATCTTTAAGCACGAATTGAACCTAAATATGCAGAATACAAATGCAGATTAAAGAAAAGAGCAGAACAGATCACACTAAAATTATTATGTGGTTCAGCTCTTAACCTCTATGTTAGAATATGAGATCACACACACACACACAAACGATAGAGAATTAAGAAAAAACACAAGAGACTTACGTGGTTCCCCAATTTGGGTACTCCACAGGCGGCTGATTGTTATTGATGATTCCTTAGTCCCTTAGGGCTTTACAATAGATAATATTTATAACTACTAATCCTATTCCAACCCTACTTCATATTATGTCTCAATTACCCATAATGTCCCTCTAATAAAACAACTTGTACCATACCGCAGGGGGCTTCGCCCCCCCGCACCCCCCACGACCTTCGGGTCAACCCTGATGGGCTACTGCGTTGCTTTGCTACACTCGAGACATTCGGCCTTAGCTCCGCTCCGTACTAGCCTTTTTCAGCGGCTTCCATATTATGAGTCACAAGTTTCTAACAAATCTCCACCTTGACGAATAACCTCATCCATTTCGAAGATAAGCCACTTGTCCAATCCGATCTTGGGGGAATCCTCCAAACTAACATTCAGAGATATTAATCAAGTCCAAGCAATGCTTGAACTTGTCATTGGTCACAGTCTTTGTCAACATGTCAGCTGCATTTTCAGAAGTGTGCACCTTCTCCAATATCACATCCCTAGTGGCTATCAGCTCTCTCGCCTTATGAAACCTTATGCTAATATGCTTGGTCCTTGTGTGATACATTTGATGCTTTGCCAAGTAAATGGCGCTCTGACTATCACAATACAGTTGTACTCCACCTTGATCTATGCCCAGCTCATTCACAAAACCCTTCAACCACAATGCTTCCTTGCCAGCTTCAGCCAATGCCATATACTCAGATTCAGTAGTAGATAGAGCTACTAGAGATTGAACCATGGATCTCCAACAAATCGGTCCACCTGCAAGTGTAAACACATACCCTGTTGTAGATCTTTAATCATCCAACCTTCCAGCATAATCCGCATCCACATACCCTACAACTGATATCCGAGCCTGTTGCTTCGCAAACATAATCTCATGATTTGTCGTTCCTCTCAAATATCTGAACACCCACTTAATAGCTTTCCAGTGATCTCTACCTGGATTGGCCATGTATTTGCTCACTGTGCTGACTGCATGTGCCAAATCGGGTCTTGTACACACCATCGCATACATCAAACAACCAACTACGCTCGCATAGGGAATGTTCGACATATCTTGGATCTCTTCATCCGATTTCGGACACTGTGCTATAGAGAACCTGAAGTGACTTGCCAATGAAGTTCTGACCTGTTTAGCATTAGCGATACTAAACCTCTCCAACACTTTCTCCACATAATTCTTTTGTGTCAACCACAGCTTTCCAGCTGCTCTATCCCTGCGAATCTCCATCCCAAGTATTTTCCTAGCGGTACCCAAGTCCTTCATGTCAAACTCCTTTCCCAACAAGTTCTTCAACCTGTTTACGTCAATCATACTCTTTGCAGCAATAAGCATGTCATCCACATACAGTAACAGAAAAATATAGGAACCATCCTCAAGGCTTTTCACATAAACACAACAATTATACTCACATCGAGTGAACCCAATCCAGATCATAAAGGAATCAAACTTCTTGTACCATTGTCTTGGAGACTATTTCAGCCCATACAGTGACTTCTTCAACCTGCATACCATGTGCTCAGTCTCTGGCTTCTTGAACCCTTCAGGCTGCTCCATGAATATCACTTCCTCCAAATCACCATGAAGAAAGGCTGTCTTCACATCTAACTGCTCTAACTCCAGGTCATAGCTAGCCACTAATGCCAAAATAATCCTGATTGAGGTATGTCTCACCACCGGAGAAAACACCTCATCATAGTCAATCCCCTTCCTCTGCGAGTATCCCTTTGCTACCAATCGAGCCTTAAATCGTTCCTTATCCTTTTTTGATACAGCTTCCTTTTTCTTGTACACCCATTTGCACCCCACTGGTTTCTTTCCATCAGGAAATTCTGACAATTCCCAAGTTTTGTTTTTCTTCAATGACTCTATTTCCTCCACCATGGCCTCCATCCAACTGTCCCTTTTAGAACTACCAATAACTTCCTGAAACGTAGACGGATCTCCACTAGTAGTAGATAAAACATATGCAACCATATCATCAAACCTGCACCTCTCTGGTGGTTTGATAGTGCGTCTGGGTCTCCTTGTGGCTATGATTTCGTCCTGCTACTGCTGATTTTCCTGTTCCACTGGTGGTGTATTCCCAGTGTCATAATTCTCCAATTCAATTTGAACTCCCTGCTGCTGTTTGTTGGTTTCTCCACTGGCCTTAGTTTTCTGACCTTTCTGTCGTATCTTAACCATGGAAGCCTCGTCAAAACCACATCCCTACTGATCACTACCTTCTTTGCTTTCGGATCCCAAAGCTTGTACCCCTTCACACCTTTCTTATACCCAGGAAAGATACATTGTTTGGACTTGGCATCAAGCTTAGATCTCTCATCACCCGGAACGTGTACGTAGGCTGGACATCCGAAGATCCTCATACCCGAGTAATCCACTTCTTTGTCTGTCCACACCTCTTGTGCCACTTTATTACCCAAAGCAGTACTCGGTGACCTGTTTATGATGTAAACTGCCATGCTCACTACTTCTGCCCAGAAATCCTTCGAAAGCCCTGCATTTAGCCTATACATCGTGCCCGCTTTGCTATAGTTTTGTTCATTCTTTCTGCCACCCCATTCTACTGTGGAGTCTTCCTAACAGTCCAGTGACGTTGTATCCCGTGCTCCTCACAAAACTTCACAAACGGCTTGTACTTGTACTCAGTCTGATTATCTGACCTGAGGCACTTAAGTTTTCTCCTTGTTTGATTTTCTACTTCAGCTTTCTACACCCTGAATTTTTCGAAAACCTCAGACTTGTGTCGCATGAAGTACACCCAAACCTTTCTCGAATAGTCATCGATGAAAGTCAAGAAATACAATGATCCCGCTTTTGAAGCTACTCTCATTGGTCCCCATACATCAGAATGCACATAGTCAAGTTTTCCATTCGTTTTGTTCACCACACTCTTAAACTGCACCTTACACTATTTCCCAAGACACAGAACTTGCAGAAATCTAACTTGCACGACTTTATCCCTTTCAACAGATTTCTTCTATATAATTCCAGCATCCCATGTTCTCCTATATGCCCCAACCACATATGCCATAGTGTAGTATCATCAATATCCTCCGCTATAATGGCAGCAACTCCACCTACAACTGTACTCCCTATCATCCGATAGATATTTTCGTTAACCTTAGAACCCTTCATTATTACTAGAGCACCCTTCGTCACTCTCATGGCTCCACCACCAGTTTTGAACTCACAACAATTAGAGTCCAGGGTTCCTAATGAAATCAGATTCTTCCTTAAACCTGGGATATGTCTCACCTCAGCCAGAGTTCTCACAACACCATCAAACATCCTTATCTTCACTGTGCCTATTCCAATGACGTTACACGAAGCGTCGTTACCCATTAGAACTGTCCCACAGTTCACCGATTTATAGGTGTCAAACCACTCCCTGTTAGGCGTCATGTGAAACAAACATGCTGAATCCAAAATCCATGAGTCTGTCACGTCCATGTTTGTTGAAACTGACAACATATCCCCATCATCTAATGATTCCTCCACGATGTTTGCAGATTTCCTAGATTCTGTTTGTTTCTCTGTTCTTTCACCCTTATTCTTGTATGGACAGTCCCTTTTGAAGTGTCCTATCTTGCGACATCTAAAACACTTATACTCCTTAGGCTTAGGAGTCCTGCCCCTCGACTTCGATTTCCCCTGCGTTCCTGGTTTACCCCTATCCAATTTTCTACCCCGTTGCTCTCCACCTTTTACCACCAGATCTTCACCCAAAATACCCTCGGATTGTTGCTTTCGTTGGTTAAACATTAGTAGAGCAGACGTGACTTCTTCCAACTTCAGAGTTTCTTTTCCCCATAGCAGAGTTGTCACAAGATTCTCCATGGTAACCCGGTAGAGAACACAGTAACATCAATGCCTGGTCTTCTTCCTCGAATTTCACTTCAATCCTTAGCAAGTCACTAATTATTTGATTGAATGTGTGAATGTGTTGAATAAGTTCGGAGCCTTCAATCATCTTTAACCCAAACAGTTTTTGCTTCAGAAACAGTTTATTTGTCAATGACTTTGACATATACCCGGATTCCAATTTACTCCATACACCTGATGGCGATTCATCTCCGATCACGTGATACATAACCTCGTCTGCCAGGCATAAATGAATTGTACTCACTGCCTTCGCTTGGAGTTCATCCAAGTCATCAATCGTCATGGACTCTGGTTTCTTCTTTAACGGCTTCACCAATCCTTGTTGCACCAACAGATCCTTTACCCTCTGTTGCCATAGCCCAAAATTCCTAGTCCAATCAAACTTCATCACATCAAACTTTGTCACCAATGAATTTGATGTTATCGTTCTTCACGTGTTAAACCCGAGCTTTGATACCAATTTGTTATAATATGAGATCACACACACGCACACAAACGATAGAGAATTAAGAAAAAACACAAGAGATTTATGTGGTTCCCCAATTTGGGTACTCCACAGGCGGCTGGTTGTTTATTGATGATTCCTTAGTCCCTTAGAGCTTTACAGTAGATAATATTTATAACTACTAATCGTATTCCAACTCTATTTCAATTACCCATAATGTCCCTCTAATAAAACAACCTGTACCGTACCGCGGGGGGCTTCACCCCCCCGTACCCCCGCACCCCCGCACCCCCATGACCTTCGGGTCAACCCTGATGGGCTAGTGCATCGCTTCGCTCTGCTCCGCAACGCTCGGGACCTTTGGCCCGAGCTCTTCTCCGCTCCACACTAGCCTTTTTTAGCGGCTTTCATATTATGTGTCACAAGTTTCCAACACTCTAGTCTAGCACCCTACATCCACGTCCAATACCAAATGGTATTAGAGACTTAGTTTATTCAATTTAATATTCAAAAGATTACACAAAAAACTTCATGTTCAAAAAAATTCAATTCTTATTTGGACACCAATGCCCCATTTGCATCTGTGAAACCTTTCTCACAACTGAAACATTTGAAGATTTCTTTGAACTAACTAACTATTACACGAGAACCCAAGCCACACTCGGCTTGTACCCAGATTATAAAGGTTATGAAACAGTACAATTTTTAGCTCAAAAAGATTTCAGAATGATATAATCAATAGCTGAAATAACACTAAATAAGCTCTCTGATGTATTATCAAATTGTTTGCAGCTTTAAGTGTTGTCCCTTTCGTTGAAAAATTTACTTTGTAGTAAGATATAGAACAACAATATTCTTGCCTGAATCGAATGGTTGACCACTCTTTCCTTAAGACTATATCCACCCCTAACTTTTGCTACACAGGGTTACTGCGAATTAGTCTCCCAAGATAAGACAGGCCCAGATATAAATGAAAGAAGAAAATTATAACAAGAAAAATATATAGAATAATAATTTTTCTTAAGAAATTAGAAAGGATTGAATAATTTTCAGTTAGTAATTTGAGTGGATTTGTAACCTGAATGTTGTTACCATGACTTGAACTCAAGTCCTTAATATCAACACCACTCTCTTATCCAACTGAACCAATATTAATTGTTAATTATATTGATAACATATAATATATTTATTATATACTTTTAGATAATGAAAATATCCAACAATCCTCTCCTATTTTCATAATCCTCCAATCCTTTTTCTTTGACATTCTTATTTCTCTTATTAAATATAGTATACATAAGTAATAGGTGTCTTTCGACTTGAACCTTTACATAGTCTATTTCACAAAATATCTGAATTTTTAGTAGCGTTAGCTTTGAACTAAAAAATCTTACAGTGATATCTTGCTCTATAGACATATACTATATCTCTTATAGTTTAAGGAAACCCATCACATTTATGGCCTTGTGTTTACCTCTTTGGTTTCGTAAGTGACTTAGAGATAAGTCTTATATCTCGCAGAAGCGGTCCACTTCCTTCACTTGAATAGGTGAATATAATTAGATGCACTTATATGACATGCATTCTCCAAAGCGGACATAGATTCATTAAAGGTTTACCCTACCCTCTTTGTTCTCCATACAAGCATACACTATCTTTGAGACGGTTTTGAAGAATTTCTTCTTCATACTTATCTAGTGTATAACTGGTTATTATTATAAGTATTTTTCCACTGACCTAATATACCAGATGTTACTCTAGTATTTAGTTAGTATCCACGTATAGGTTACCTCTCATTTAAAGGCTTTAAGCCCATTTCACTGGAAGTCTTACATATTACATCATTGCCTAGGCCTTTTGTAAAATGATCTACCAAATTTCCTATTATAAACCTTGTTATAAAATATCTTTTACCTCCCCTAGTTAATATTCCCTCAAATTCACAAATATCGGAATGAATTAATTCTAATAATTATGAATTTCTTTCTACTTTTTTAAAAGGCTTCTTGGAAATTTTAGATTTAACACATATAACACATTTTTCTAAATTAGAAAAATTAATCTTAGGAATTAAACTAAGATTACTCATGCTGCACATACTTTTATAATTTACATGTCCTAATCTAGCATGCCAAACATTAAAAGTAGAAATCATATAAGCAAAAGATGAATTTTCATTAATAACATTTAGTTTGTACATGCCATTAGATTTATATCCTTTTCTAACATACATACCTCCCTTAGACAATGCAATACAATTAGCGTCAAACAAGACTTTTATGCCATGTTTATTTAAAAGACTAACAGAAACAAAGTTTTTCCTAATTTCTGGAACATGAAGAACATCATTAAGAGTAATTGTCTTCCCGGATGATAACTTGAGAACCACCTTTCCTTTGCCCATCACTTTTGTAGTTGATGAATTTCCCATGAATAGTTCTTGACTATCCTTCATAGGTTCATAGGCTTTAAATATTGCTTTATTCTTGGCAATATGCTTGGCTGCTCTAGAATCGATTCACCATTCCATGTCATTTCAAACCATGTTAGTCTCTATGATCATAGCAGCAATATCATCATTTTTAACATATTTGCTTGGTCATTCTTTTGTTTCATTTGCTTCAAGTACAAAGTACATTATTTCTTGAAATGTCCTGGCTTACCACACTTCCAACAAGTACCTTTCGGTTTTTTATTTTCAGAAGTGTTATGTTGACCACTAAGCTTTCTTTTATTGTTGCCCCTTGGTTTAAATGTATTTTCTATGGCAAGATCTTTTGTAACGCCCCCATATCTATACTCCCACGATATTCGATATGGTGCTTACTACTAGTCGGTGTATATAACGCATTCAAATCTATACGCCCATGGTATTCGATTCTATGCTTATATCTAATTGAGTGACTATACAGTTGTAACCAGATGTAATTCCCATAGATCCAAGATTCACAGTATCATATAACAGATAACAATTCCCAGGAGAACTATTATTGTGTTCGGATAACCTCACTTGGATGTATGAACTATATCTGCGAATAATATCTATCTATCCAAAATTTAGAGTACCAGTAATAACATGAACAGTCCATATTACAAAGACCCTCACTTAGATGTATAGTCTATATCATGCGAATTACACTATCATATCGATAGTACTTATCGATCTGAAATCTAGAGTATCAACAACAACATGAACAGTCCATTTAATGTCAATACCCTCACTCAGATAAATAGTTCCCAAGGATCTCAAACTAGATTAAAAATTCTAATTACATCTATATATGTAAAGAAAACACGGTTGCAGAAATAAAAGATGTTATATATATCATATATTAAAGTTCGATTACATGATTCTTCATAAATAATTTCTTATTAAAAAGTATTACATTCAGCTAGACAGTAATATAAATTAATATAAGCAGGAACGCTTCCCTTTATTAACTCCAGATGTGCCAAGGTTACCATCTAATACTGCAAATGGAATAATTTGCAAGGGTGAGCTATGACACGCTCGACAGGTTTTATATTTATAACAATATATGATTTGAAGAAGTATAACATTTCAAAACTCAACTAATTGTTGTTACCATTTTTAGAATTTCTATTTCAACCATTTCTGAACTTTTTATTTCTGTCAGTCACAAAGACTTAGAAATTTTGTTTCAATGTGAGATAAGGGATCAACCTATTCAACATCCTAGGAGTATACTTATCTCATCCTAATCGTGCCCACATGCAAAAAGTGTCAATATTTAATTGACCCAACATCTATCCCTTTTTGGGATACACAACTCAGTATAGGATGTCTTATCAAAGCAATTAGGTTTGACACAACAGTTTATGCTCAATAAAAAATATCATATGAATAAACAATTCATTTCTTAGTTATGCTGAAGTTATAGCAATAACTTTGCAACAATTGGCAATTCAAGTTTAGGTTTGGTATAACATATCAAAAGCAATTTAAGAAAGAAATCTTGTTCAGTTAACGAATAAGTAGGGTTTGAGAAATTTGCGTAAGTAATTAAAATAGGGTTTAATAACTTACCTGAGCGAAGATCAATCAAGCAATGCTACTCGATTCGTTAATAAACACCTAAGATGTTCATTCATATAAATCTAACACATTAGTATTGATAACAATACTTAAATACATAAACTATTTGTGTTCGGTTTAAGTTTAATATGGTTTCGGTGTCTAAAGACTTTATCGGATAATTAATAAGTTAATAACTCGGTTAAACTTTATTTATAAGCTTTATTATATTTTTAGATAATTTATATATCTTTTATAATAATTTCTGGAAGCTTATAATAATTTTTAAGTATTTATTTATCCCTTAAATGATTTTTAAATCATTTATTTCTATTTTTAAATAATTAATATTTACTTATAATATTATAAAAACCTTTTTTTATTATTTTTAAATAATTTATAATCATTTATATGATTTTTAAATCAATAATATTATTTTTAAATAATTATTTATTATTTATAAATAATTAATTTAATTACTTAATTATTAATAATATCCAAATAAATAAAATACTTATTGAATTTATGTAAAAATATTAAAAGTTAATTATTATAACTTAAAATAATTTTAAAAAAATGTTTTTATAATTATTTATATTTATTTATTAATTATTTCTATTTTTTATTAATTTATTTATTAGAAAACATTTTTTGTTTGTCGCTAATGCCTTATAGTGATAGAAAGTGTCGCTGTATGTGTTCTTTAGTTTTTGGGAATCAGTTGGTCATGGCCTATAGACCACTTTGGCCTTAATCTAATTCTCTATTGTTAATGATTCTGGGTTTAGAAGTATATGAGTGTTATAATACTCATGTAGTAGTACAACATCATACCAATTTCATGCTTTAACCTACATATAACAAGAAGTTATAGAAGCTTAAAGTCAATGTCAGAGCTGTTCTTGAGTTTCTGGGTAACCCAGAACAATGGTCATGGTCGATCAACGGTTTTGTAGCTTCTAAATCTTTCAATTCGTGTGATAGATTTGTGTTTTGTTTGTTGTAATATGTAGTCTATATATCAAGGTACATATATGTAACACTGATTTGGACAGAGTATGAATCTAAGGTCTCGATCTATGTTGGTTGTTAGGATGTGATTATTTGGGATCTAGCCATGGTGCAACCCAGTCTATTTAATGGTCCGGATCTGGTGATGGCCCATATGTATTTATTCTTACAGTGGAGAGTCCTTATTAAAATAGGATTGTGTTTCCTTATTTGGTGGGATAAGGAGGTTTAATTAGGACTCCTACTCTTAATTGGATTCAGTAGTTATAAGGTGATTTTCTTCTCCTAGTTGGATGCGGATGGATGTGACTTCTATATATACGGCTACAAGCTAGTATTTGGAACATATAAGAACACAAGAGATACAACACCAATACACATATTGTACTCCCAATATTATTATAGTGGATTACTCTTTCTCTCCCTGGTTTTTTCCCAATTGGGTTTCCACGTAAATTCTTGTGTTCATATTTATATTCATTTATTTACGCTTTTGTGAGTGTATTTTGTGAGTTTGATATAATCAACTACACCATCAACCGTTAGCGCGGTTTTGGCCTGCTATTTTGGTGATTTCGTCAGGCGTACAAAATTTGGCGTTAACATTGGCGCCGTCTGTGGAAAACAAGACACTTGTTCTAGTGTCGATTTAAAATCACCGATTCACCGAAGGAGATAAGTGATTCTTTTTTCTTTACGAAATACATATTTTATATGTATATATATATATATATATATATATATATATATATATATATATATGCCAGCAAATTTATGACTTTTTGTCAATTATTATGTACGGATCTGCTCAAGTCTCAACCCATGAAAAAGAATACTAGTGGAATATATGACTTTTTGTCAATTATTATACATGTAGTGTAATGATAATGCTACAATTTAGCATAAACAGATTAATTAAAATGATGAATACCAATTTGTATAGAATGTGCTTCATCATTAACATGATTAATATTATATAACTCATGCCTTGTATGCTTATTAATGCCTATGGTTTCCTTGTGTGCTTAGGCTTAGGGTAAATCCCATGTACTTGTTTTTAAATAAAAGTAATGATAAATAACTGTGCATGATGTCAGGTCTAAAGTCTTTGACTTTTCCAGAATTAAGAAGTGAACAACAGGAAAGTGCAGTATTGCATGTCAGTGTGGAGACTGCAGTTAAAATTAGTCAGGCAAAGGAAGTACTTCCTGTTGAGCAGTGCCGAACTTGAGCAATCGAAGATTCTAAGCATTCTGAAAAAGCCGAGATCTTACAAGAAGAAAAAGGGAAATTGAAACGGAGAAGATCTAGCCAAGAAATGTTTTAAACCCTCGTGGCTCGTATCATGTGACTCAAAGCACGTAGCTCGCGGCTAAAAGCACGTGGCTCGCGACTCAAAGCATGAAGTTCATGGCTCGAAGCACTTGGCTCGTGGCTCGTAGCTCAAAGCACGAAGCTCGTGGCTTAAAGCACTTGGCTCGTTGCTCGTGGTTCATAGCTCAAATCACGTGGCTTGTGTCTCAAAGTACGTGGCTCATGGAACGTGGCACATGGGCCGTGGCTTGCGGATCTTTATGTATATCTTAGAAATGAATTGAAGAGTTGGGCGAAAATATTGAGAGTTATAATTTTCTATTTGGCGTATGGTGTTTGATTGTGACAAAATTTGTATACTCTCTTATTTTAAGTTCCTTATAAATAAGAGACTGGGAGGCAATGTTGGGATGTGATTATTTGGGTCTAGCCATGGTGCAACCCAATCTATTTAATGGTCCGGTTCTGGTGATGGCCCATATGTATTTATTGTGACAGCCGAGAGTCCTTATTAAAATAGGATTGTGTTTCCTTATTTGGTGGGATAAGGAGGTTTAATTAGGACTCCTACTCTTAATTGGATTCAGTATTTATAAGGTGATTTTCTTCTCCTAGTTGGATGCGGATGGAGGTGACTTCTATATATACGGCTACAAGCTAGGATTTGGAACATACAAGAACACAAGAGATACAACACAAATACACATATTGTACTCCCAATATTATTATAGTGGATTACTCTCTCTCTCTGTAATTTTTTCCCAATTGGGTTTCCACGTAAATTCTTGTGTTCATATTTATATTCCTTTATTTACGCTTTTGTGAGTGTATTTTGTGAGTTTGATATAATCAACTACTCCATCAACCGTTAGCGCGATTTTGGCCTGCTATTTGGTGATTTCGTCAGGCGTACAAAATTTGGCGTTAACATTGGTCAAAGTACAGCCAAAGGCTGTTCTTCATGTTCATCAGTTTTCTAGGTAACCTAGAAAACTTAGTCATGCTCGGGCAACGACTTTTGACCATTAATTCTGGTAATCCTGTGACTTGTTTAAACAATTGAGTGTCATAGATACATAGTATGTATGTCAAGGTATTAATTCATTATAATTAGTCATTATAAAATTAAATAGAAAGCGATTAAAAGGTTGGTCAAAGTAGCCGGTTCAACTTGTTCTTGCGTTTTTTGGGTAACCTAGAAACAAAACTTCGTGCTCGGTCAACAACTTTTGACCACCCATATCTTGCAATATATGGTTCCAATGAACTTATTTTCTTTTCCAGATTAAAGACCTTATGTCAGACTACAACTAACATACATTAACATACCTAACTATTAACATACACAGATCTACAGGCTCTGACATTCGACTGTCAGACCTATTTTTCCAAAATTTCCAGTTTGCTTAAAACACTATTTTGATGCATCTAGATGTTATGAAAACATGTTCTATCAACTTAGCATACTTTCTAACATGTTATTACATATATTTAAACATCTAAACAATAGATTAAACATAGCATTAAAAATCTAGCTTAAAATTAGGGTTTACACCTTTTCTTGCTTGATTTTGATTTCTGGCTACAGAATCTGTTGTTGCTATCACCAAGGCTTGTTTATGTAGGTTATAAGAGTGTATAGGCTTGTAAAATTTGTGGGTTTGGACTGAACTAATGGTGCCTTTTATACAATTTTCAAACTAGGGTTTTTGGTCATTTACTCACCAACTTGCCTCTAAAAATATGTGATCTATGACTCTGATGCTGCTTAGGAGTTTGGAAGCAGGTCATGTGATGTTTTGGAACTTGTGTTGATGACTCCAAACCTACTTGTGTGCTAGTTGATCAAATTAGTAGCTTAATTATGCCTCAATCCTCTATAATCTTGATTAGGGTTTTGGTTTTTATGATTAGGGTTGCTTAATGATGTTTATTAGTACCTAATTAAAGTTTAGCAATCATGATTAGGTGTTAGGATAACCTAATTAGGGTTTATTCAATATAATTAAGGTTAGGGTTTGTAATCTAGGGTTAGGGTTTATAATCTAGGGTTCCTAACTTAGATTTTTCACAAATCCTAACAAGCATGACAAAGCGTTTTGTCAGTGTAAACATGATAAAGCAGTTTGTCAAAACATATATACCGCGCGAAAAGTCCATTTTCGGATGAAAAATTTTAAGCACGACGTGTCGAGCACGTCAATTTTAATTCGGACGAAAATTTATTTGACCTAATTTGTTAAACAAAGTATATAATAACACAAAACACTTTCAGAATGGAGAGTCTTATTAGGGTTTTGGGGTTATAATAACGCAAAACACTGAATTTACATAACCGAGTCTTATTAGGGTTTTGGGGTTTCACATTCACTCCAACTACTAAGAATTTTGTCCTCGAAATTACAATACAAGTTAAGTATACAGTTAGGGATAGTTTTCTCGCATTTTATCTTCGAGCTCCTATGTAGCCTCTTCAACGTTCTGATTCCTCCAGATCACTTTGACTGATGCTATCACTTTATTCCTCAAGATTTGCTCTTTATGATCGATGATCTGCACAGGTTCTTCTACATAAGAAAGATCTTCTTCGATTTGGGTCGGCTCATAATTTATAACGTGTTTATAATCGGGTTGTATGGTAGTAATACGGACACAAGAAACACATTATGAATATGATTTAACTCAGGAGGTAGTGCTATTTCATAAGCAACTTCACCTATCTTTCTTAAAATTTCAAAGGGTCCAATGAATCTCAGACTCAGTTTTACCTTCTTGCCAAAGCGTATCTTGCCCTTCCAAGGGGACACTTTCAAGAATAAGTGGCTTCCTACGCTAAAGTTTTGTTGTTGACGATGTGGATCAGCGTATTTCTTCTGTCGATCTTGAGATGCTTGTAATCGTTCACGTATAATTCTGATGGTTTCAGTATTTTGTTGGATTATCTCAGGTCCTAGCATTTGTCTTTCCCTAACCTCATCCCAACACAAAGGTATTCTACATTTTCTCCCATATAAGGCTTCATAAGGTGGCATACTTGTGACAACCTGAGAATTTATAAAATTTTTAAAATCATAATTGATTGATTTAACGTTCAATATTAGAATCTAGACATAAAATGAGTGTATGGATTTAACATTTTTGGGAAGGAATTTTGAGGATTTCAAAATTTGTAAAGGATTTTGGTGAATTATTCAGGATTAAGTGTATATGTGTATATGTTTTGTATTATATGTGTACAGTATGTCGTTAAGGACCAGATAGCCTATATCAGTGGCAAACCCTAAGTATATATTAAGAACGTCATCGTTCAGTTAGAAAATCCTAGCAATGGATAAGAAACCCTAGAAATCGGTTCTGAAACCCTAATTTCAGTTCTGAGGATTTCAAAACCCTGATTTGGAATATGAAACCCTAATTTGGGAGCTTGAAGATAAGTATAAAGGTTTCTATGTTATTGATTATATGTTTAATTAGGGATAACCCTATTTGATTATTAGAAAGCCTTAATTGTTCAGCTGGAAACCCTAATGTACAATTTTATCCTTAATTGCTTAATTAGCAATTTTAATTAGGAAATATTAATCCTAATTAGCAAGCTTAAATTATGATTAGGAAATTTTATTATAATTATATAATCCTAATTAAAATTTAGAAATATTAATTTTCTATTTTGAAAACCTAATTTTTGAAATCCTAGAAAATTAAATTTTTAGAACCTTAGGTTTTAACCCTAAGGGTCAAACCTTAAGGGTTGTAGCAAATGACCAGTATGCCTTTAAAATTAATGTAAAATGACTAAAATACCCTTTCTTAAAACCTAAGCAAAAGATATGGCAAATCTTGTGAGTCATCAAGCCTGAGGTTTAGCCCATGTGCCTTAAATCTTTACAAGATAAGATTTTTGCCACCTAGCAACTTCTTGGTTCATTGAATCCAAAGATTAAACTTCAAACTAAAGAAAAGTAACTTACTTTACTTTTCATATTATCCAAGACCTTCTTTCTCTATAATTTTCGAAATGGGGAGTGAGAGAGAGAGAGAGAATCAAAGCTAAGAACACTTCATAGCTTGCCAAGATCAGATCACAAGGATCAGTTCAAAGATCAAAGCTTTAAAGTTATAAAACCCTAAGCCTTGCTAGATCCTTAAAATTTTATGTGATTATGTGATTTATTATTTAGAAGTGTGTTATAAGATGTCATTTAGTGATCTGGGTTGTTATATCCCAGATCAATAACATCTAAGTGCTCGAAAATCAAGTTTTTAGAAACTGACTTTGAACCCTAAAAAGTTGTCTGACAGCCATATGTCAGGGCCTCTAGATCTTTGTGTATTAGATTTTCTGTGTGTTTTATGTTATGGATTTGTTTTATGCCATGTAGTATGTGATTTGGAACTGGAAATAGTGTTAAATCATGTCTAGATAGTAAGATAGGAGCAGTCAAACTGCGTTGACCAAGCACGGAAATGGGTTTCTAGGCAACCCAGAAACCTAGTTGTTGTCTGACAGTGATTTTACAGGTGCTAGATCTGACGACTGCTAAGTTTTTGGGCCTTGTTATTGTTATGGTTGTGTAGACTGACATTAGGACTATTAATCCATGCCTCTAAAACTCCAAGATCATACACGAAATCAGATTAAATGTTGGTCAAACCTACGTTGACCAACTCGCCGGATGAAGAATTCTGGGTAACCCAGATCTTCAAAGGGCAGTTTCTTGGCACAACTTTGACCGGTCCAGATCTTACGATGGTAATGTTGTTAAGTTGATCTAGTGAGTTATATATGTACCCTGACATCTGGACTACAAGTTTGAACTCATAAATCGTCCAAAACAGACTTAGAGCTCACGATCTAAGGATCTAAATATAGCACCATGTGTTGTTCTTCATTTTCTGGAAAACCCAAAAATGAAGAACAACCTTGTCAGACTTTTTGATTACTTATATCTCTCTGTTATGACGATGTATGACCCTGAAATCAGTTTGTTTGTGTAGTATGACATAAATACTACATGTGTAACACTTTAGATAACCCAGAATCATGAAGATCAATGATCTAGACTTGGTCAAACCTCCTGCCTTGAACACTGCCTATGCATTTCTGGGTTTGATGAAGAACAGCTCAAGAACACCTATAACAACAGTTTCGTCGCTATGGGGCCCTTTAGCGACATTTTAATTAGAAAAATAATTATTTTATTTCTTAAATAGGAAAAAAATAATTTTTAATTATTAAAAATACATAATAAATTCCTAAAAATTATTTTAAAGTTCAAAAATTAGTTTTTAATTATTTTGAGTATATTTCATAAATATTTAATATTTTTGGAATATAGAAGGTATTAAATTTATTTAATTATAATATTAAATAAATTATTTAAAAATGATTTTAATACTTGAAAAATCATGAAAAGATTATATTATGGTATAAGAAAATATTTTAAGTTATTTTTAATGACTTTTAATATTTTTTGATGAATTTCATTAATTAATTAATATTAATGATAAGTAATTTATTTAATTAATATATTAAATAAATTATTGAAAAAAAGAATTAATGTTTTAAAAATCATATAAAAATGATTTAAGTGTTATAAAAATATTTTAAGTTATAAAATATAACTTTGATATTTTGTCATGAAAAACATTAATATTTTTTATTAATGGCAATTATCAGATAATGAATTTAATTATTTAAAAATCATATAAATATGATTTTAAGGTATTAAATTTACTTTGATATATTATAAATATATTCTAATATTATGACTTGTATTTCATTAATATTTGATATTAAATAAATATTAATGATAAAGGAATTATGTGGTATTTAATTCATATAAATACGAGTTTAATGATTTAAAATTTATGATAAATGATAATAATTATCTGAAAATTATTACGAGCTTATGAAAAATACTTTGACTGATAATAAATTATCTAAGATAATTGTTAAATGTTTAGACAGAGTTTAATTGAACTTAAACTCGATATTTATCCGACTAGATCATCGGGATGTTAGAATTATATCGGATTCAACTCAGACTAAAATAGTTTGACTTGATACTGAGTCTTAGGTGTGTCATAGACTGATAGGATTATGTGTTATGTGTTTAGAATTATTTTATAAATATATATATAACAATATTACATTGTGATGATATTATTCTAATATTAGGAGATCTATATTATTTATATATTAGGTTTTCAGACAAAGCTTATTAAAATGCGTAACAGTAATCGACCGAACAGACAAGTTTTTCTTAACTCGACCTCGAGTTGTATTATTCAATTATACTTGTGGTTAATCATTTCTGATTGCCATGTCTAAGAATTATGAAATCGCACTTTGTGCATACTGCATGTATTCATCAGGTATGAAAGGCTGATCACCTTCATTACCATTCAGTCCAGATATATATATGTTCATGTTCAATGCTCGTTTAGCTATGTAAAACTTGTTCATGCTAGTTCACAATTATATTGTAGAACTTTAGTCAGCTTATTATTCAATTCTTTCCGTCATGATATATCCTTAAATTATTGAACTTAAACTTGTTGGAAAACTTATTGCTCACCCTTGCTATATCATGATTGACATTGGAGAATAAGATGAATACGTCGAATACAGGAAAGGACAAAGCCAAGTTCAACTTGGGATTATGTGTGCAGTTAAAATGTAATAGTATTGTATGATAATAACATTATATGTTAGATAGTTTATGAATTATGTATAAGTTAAGGTTACTCGACCTTGGGGAATAGTGTGTAAAGTTATTGTATAAATAATTTATGTTTATATCTTCCACAATAGTTATAGAATGATTGAACCGGATCCTAAGTGATTTAGGACTTGGATTTGGGGATGCTACAATAACTATGCTAGCATACATGATAACTGTTATTGTAGGAAAATTCTACCAATGGTAATTGATCTTCCCAACTTCCTTTAAAGTCAATGATACATGTTCTTAACATATCCTCTAATGTTTGAATGGTTCTCTCACTTTGACCATCAGTTTGAGGGTGATAAGTTATACTTAATCTTAATTGTGTTCCTAAGTGTTTTTGAAGGCTCTTCCAAAAGTTTGAGGTAAAGAGTGGATTTCGATCCGATACTATAGAAACAGGCACTCCATGCCTAGAAATGATTTCATTAATGTATAGCTTGGCAAGTTAGTCTATGTTTTAAGTAACTTTAATAGGTAGGAAGTGAGCTGATTTGATTAGACGGTCAACTATTACCCAAATGGTATTTGTGGCCCTTCTGTGTAACTGGAAGGCCTACCACGAAGTCCATGGTTATATGTTCCCACTTCCACTCAGGAATTGGTAAGGGTTGAATTAAACCACTCGGCTTTTGATGTTCTGCCTTAACCCTTTGACACGTGAGACATTTGTTTACCCATTCAACTATTTCTCTTTTCATATTCGACCACCAAAAGTATCGACTTATGTCCTTGTACATTTTAGTACTGCCCGGATGTATGGTAAATTTAGAATTATGAGCTTCGTTTAAGATTTCATCTTTTAATGCTTAATTTAACGGAACCCAAATCTTATCTTCATATCTTATTATTCCATCCTTATCTATTCTGAATTTGTTATAATTGATATGAGTTATATTAAACTTACATTTTTAACATTCTTTATCCTTCTCATGCATCTCTTTGATTTTATCAAGTAAAGATGAAACTCCCTCTAGGATGAATAAATTTTGGGTAGAGGTAGTTGGACATCCCATCTCAATTTCTAGTTTTTCAAAATCTTTTATTAACCTTTCATTGGTGGTTATTACGTTCAACTTTTCTTGATTCTTTCTACTTAATGCATCAGCTACGACATTGGCTTTACCGGGATGATATAAGATTTCATAATCAAAATCCTTTATCAGTTCGAACCATCTCCTCTGCCTTAAGTTTAACTCATTTTGTGTAAAAATATATTTCAAACTTTTGTGATCTGTATATATCTCGCACTTCTCCACGTACAAGTAATGCCACCAAATTTTTAGGGCAAAAACTACCGCGACTAACTCTAGGGTCATGAGTAGGATACCTCTTCTCATAATCTTTGAGTTATCGTGATGCATAAACAATCACATTCCCATGTTGCATCAACACACACCCTAAACCTCTGTGTGACGCATCACTAAATACTACAAGGCATGTTGTATCATCTGGTAAGGACAACACTAGAGCCATGCTCAGTCACTTCTTTAACTCTTGGAAGCTCTGTTCATATTTGTTTGTCCAAAAGTATTTCACCGTCTTTTGAGTTAAATTGGTTAGTGGGGTTGCTATTTTTGAAAAATCTTTTATGAACCGTCGATAATAACTCGCTAAACCGAGAAAACTTCTTACTTCTGTTAGAGTTATTGGTTGTTCCCAATTCACAACCGTTTCGATCTTAGTTGGATATACAGATATTCCATTTTTGTCAATTATATGACCTAAAAATTGAACTCTCTTTAACCAGATTTCACACTTGGAAAACTTTGCATAAAGTTGTTATTTTCGTAATATCTCCAAAATGACTCTCAAGTGTTCAGCATGCTCTTCTCGTGTTTTGAGTATACCAGAATATCATCGATAAACACTACAACAAATTTGTCTAAGCATGGTTTAAACACTCGATTCATCAAGTCCATAAATGCTGCAGGTGCATTTGTCAACCCAAAAGACATTACAAAAAACTCATAATGTCCATAGCGTACCCTAAACGCTGTCTTCGTCACATATTCCTTTCTTACCTTTAACTGATGATAACCTATCCTAAGGTCAATTTTTGAAAAGTGTTTGGCCCCCTTTATTGGTCAAACAAATCATCAATTCTTGGTAAAGGATATTTATTCTTAATGGTTAATTTATTTAATTCTCTATAGTCTATACATAACTTCATGGTTCCATCCTTCTTCTTTACAAACAATACTGGTGCTCCCCAAGGTGAAACACTAGGTTGTATGTACTTTTTATCTAAGAGTTACTAGTAACTCTTTTAGTTCTACAGGTGCCATTCTATATGGTGCCTTAAAAACTGGTGTCGTTCCTAGTGCAAGATCAATGACAAACTCGATTTCCCTATCTTAAGGTAGACCTAGTAAGTCATCTAGGAATACATCGGGAAATTTGTTAACTATAGGTATCTGATCTAGTTTTACTCCTTCCTGTTGAGTATCAACTATATAGGCCAAATATCCTAAACAACCTTTTCTATGTAACCTTTCTGCCTGAGTTATGGTCAGACATCGAGATTTCTTAGGTGAACAACCTTCGTTGAACACTACGTTTGACTTTGATGCAGTCAATAGGTTTATACATTTTTGATGACAATCGATCATCGCATTATGGTTAACTAACCAATCCATTCCTAAGATTACATCAAATTCTCCCAACTAAATTGGATAAGATTTAGCAAAAAATTGTATCCCTTTATCTCCACACTACAGTTCCTATATATAGTCTTAACAAGAATCTTTTCCTTGTTTGAAATTTCTACATAGAACGGTATATCTAATTTTCACATGGTATATTCAAGTTTTTAGAAAAACTATTAGACACAAAGGAACAAGTAGCACCAAAATCGAATAACATATATGCATTTAAAGTGTTGATAGGGATGATACCTATCACCACGTCCTCTGAAGCAACAACATCTCTCACCAACATATTAAATGTTCTCGTGGTTGGTTGATTCTGAGCTCCAACTGCAGCTACTTTTGACTGATTATTGATATTCTCCGGTACTCTATTTCCCTTTCCTCCCTGGTTCCTAGGTTTATTAAAGTTCCTAGCTAAATGTTCAGACGAACCATAGTTGAAACATTTATTTTTATTAGGGAGAGGACACTGTGGAGAAAATTGTCTCACTTGTCCACAATTGTAACATTTATTTATACTTTTAAAACACACTCCTTTATGTTTTCCCCCACATGTAGGACACGGTTCTCTCTTATTATTATTAAATTTATTATTATTATTACCTACCTTTTTCCCCAGGTTGTTAGAAAAAGTTGTATCCCATTTCCTTGTATTATTAAACCCACCTGAACTAGGTTCGGTCTTAGATTTCCCCTTCTCATTTTGATTCTTCTTTTTCTAATGAGATTCTCGTTTTCACTCTCAACTATGGAAGCTTTCTCGAGTATTTTAGAAAAAGTCTTTAATTGGAATATAGATAATTTACTACGTATTTGAGGTTTTAAACCTTCCTGATACCTCCGAGTCTTCCTAAGTTCAGTATTGACTTCGTGTGGAACAAACCTGGACAGTTCATTAAATTTGGCTGTATACTGAGATATAGTCAGGTCTCCTTGTTTCAATTCTAGGAATCGTAGCTCCATACGATCCTTCAGAGATTGTGTGATGCCCCCAAACTCCCTACATTTCCTGTAACCGATTTTGTGCTCACGTAAATATTCTATAAGAAAATAATCTCTTTCATTCCAAGTTTCATAATATTCATAACAAATATAATTAGTTCTCGTCAGTACAATTATCATGATGAATATTATCACTTAGATGTATAGATTTATAATCTTACAGATATTTCTTTCATATCAATAATTCCTATTTATCTGGCATTCACAGTACCAATGACAAGATTGTTCCTGGAACTGAGGGGCGCAACCTCAGTTTTTACAAAACTCAGTCGACATCAAATACCCTTATTCAGATAAATAGTTTATATTAATACTATACTTGATTTCTAGTTCTTAATTAGAAAGGTAAAATAACTAAATAGTTTAATACCTAAAACTTAATACACAATCCCAAATTATAATTATTACATTTGAGTCTTACAGAAATAGAAATAACTTAAACTATTACAGTCTTCTCTAGCCATAAGAATGCACACTTGAGCTTCCTGAAATATCAGTCACAGCTGCAATGGAAAATAATATTTGCAAGGGATGAGCTTTAAAAGGCTCAGCAAGTTTATGCAAAGTTTATTATATACTCACACTATAACTGAAATAGATGAACATATAGTTCAGAAGTTTTTCAAGGTTTATATATTGAGGTTTATTTGCCAAACCCTGCACATTACGAGTTACTATAAGTCCTATAGAATTAGCAACCCGGGTTGATTCGCTCAACCAAACATCCTAGGAGTATGCATATCATCCTTTTAATTAACCCTCGGTCATTGCTATAAATGACGATCATAAAAACCCCGGTCAGTATATAACTGCCGATCATAATAGTATCACTATATATTTTCACCAAACAACATTGGTTTTACCACAGTCTATGATTTTATATCAAATCAAATGCTTTTATGCAAATAACAGTTCATATGACTTGGTTATGCTTGAAAAATAAGATATAACCCTATTTTAAATAACAACCATTTAAACAAGTTCATACAACATCAATATAACAAGTACATTTAATAAAAAAATTAAATGTATATGAGAACTTTCCTGCTCAGAAGTTAGCTATCCTATGTTATTCAGGCCGTCTATGCAACTTAAATATGATAATATAAGTCATTAGAAATAATCTCAACTAATAACTAGTCAAGCTATTAGTGTCTGGGATGTATTCGAGGTCCATTTGGTGTTTTATAACTTGATAGGATAATTTTTGAATTATTTTTCTAATAAACTTTGTTTTAAAAGTCTAAATATTACTTTAAATAAGTTAATTTTTATTTATTATAATTTTTACAAGCTTAAAATAACTTCTCCATAATTAATAATAATTTTACTTAATTTATTATTAATTAAAATGATTTTAAAATCATTAATACTATTTTTAAATAATTAATAATCACTCATATTGATTTTTAAACCATCAATATAACTTTCAAATAATTTATTATTATTGATAATGATTTTTAAATCATTAGTTTTATTTTTAAATAATTTATTATTATTTTTACTAATTTATATTTAACTAAATTCAATATTAATGAAATTTTATGTCAAAATATTTAAATTTATTTATTATAATTTAAAATGTATTTTAGAAATTAATTATTAATTTATAATAATTATTTTTTTATTTATTTTTATTATTTTTCCAGCTAACTATCGCTAAAGGCCTCTATAGTGACAGAAACCGTCGCTATTGGTGTTCTTCACCAATTAAAAAACACGAAAGTCAACGCTTTGGTGACAGGTTTGACCGGCTTTAATTCTTTACTGACAATGGTTTTGGTTGTGAAAAAGTTTCAACAAGGTAGTACTGATGTAGCACTATAAGTAGATAACTAATTTGTGGTCTAATTGCATCTCCTCAGAAATCTATGGTTGGTCAAAGTAAACATCAAAGCATGATCTTGAGTTTTTGGGTTACCAGAAACTCGGTCAACGTCAGTCACCCTATTTCAAGGTTTAATAACATAGATTCTAGGTGTTAAGTAAAGGTTCCAGTGTATTTAACATGTAATATATATGTCATACTACAATAATACAACATCTAATAGTTCATAACAACATCAGACGATCAAATTTGAGGTTGGTCAAACTGGCTGTCAGACATGGCTTTACAACTTTCTGAGTTACCCAAAAATCTGGATTTCCAGTTTCGGGGTCATACTTTTGAGCGATCATAACTTTTAATCGACTGATGTAATGGTAAGTTGGTTGTTATGAACATGTAGGCCATATGTCAGTCAATAAAAATGATACAATTAGGGGTCCTATAACTACCACAATTGCAAGATCTAAGGT
Source organism: Panax japonicus (assembly GCA_020205505.1). NCBI lineage: Eukaryota > Viridiplantae > Streptophyta > Magnoliopsida > Apiales > Araliaceae > Panax > Panax japonicus. The sequence continues at coordinate 33,802,566 of CM035098.1, forward strand.
GTCAAAAATCTTGTCAGACGCTGTTCTTGAAGTTCTGGGTTTTCCAGAAAATTTTTTGTGAACGGTTAACGGTTTTGACCTTGAATAACTTATAATCCTTACATGTTTTGGCTCTGATTTCAATTCTATATTACTAAGCTCATGTCATAGTACACTAATCATACACTTAACAACTTAAACAGTTAAAAGGTTAGGATCTAAGAGGCCTGACATTCGGCTGTTAGACAACATTTTTAGGGTTCATGATTTCTATCTTAAATCTTAATTTTTATGTATTTAACAGTTATGGATTCATGTTTAAGCAACCCATATCACTAAATAACATGTTATATCATATATATAAACACTAAATCATAACTTTTGATATAGCTTCAAAGATCTAGGGTTAGGGTTAGTGTTCTTACCTTTTCAAGCAATCTTTAAAAAATGTATTTGGGATCTGAATGATGGCTTGTTATGAGTTGTTTGTGGATAGATTCCTTGTATAGGCTTAGTGAAATTTCGTTGCTTTGGTCTACCAACACTTAGCTTATATGTAGAAATTTCTAGTAGGGGTAATTTACCTAATTTCACTAAATTGTTGATAACTAAGTGAAATTTAGATAAGGCACACTTAGAGGGGGGGGGGTGGTTGAATAAGTGTTGATACAAACTATGACCAGTTAAAATCTTTTAACCAAATTATTGAATGTAGTCAACTATATAAATGAATGCAGTTTGCTGAATGAATATGGTCTACCGAATTGACTTTGTGTTTAAAAAAAATTATCTTGGTGATTTTATAAGTTAAATGAAATATTTAATGATAACAAAAATGCTTATGATCGAATTTTTTTTGTTTAGCAAATCAATTAACTTAAGTGTAATAAGTAAAATCAATTAATGAAAATAACACCAAGATTTTTACGTGGTTCGACTATTACCCTCTATAATAATAGCCTACTCCACGTCCAATACCAACTAGTATTGGAGACTCACTTTTATTTCTTTAAAAGACTCTTGTTACAACACAGTTTCTATAAAAATTGAATTACAATAATTCACTTGAGCACTCTTGCCCCTTATGCACCAATGCCCTCCTTAAGAACCTATGCTTTCTTGAACCTGTTTGTAAACAAACCTTAATCCACATGGATTAAATTCCCTTAGACAACACTAAGTCTAAAAAACAAATTTAAGATTACAATGATAGAGGTCTAATGATCAAAGCAAATAAACAATTTAACAATGCAAGGCTCAACTAGTGAGTGCAATGATCAAGTAGTAAGAAAGAGATATCACCAAAATTAAGGTCACTTAAATAGCTGATAAATAATCTGAGTATAATCGCACAACAGCTGGGAATATTGCACCAAGAATAATGAATTAGCTTTTCAAGTATATGAGTGCAATAATTAAGTGATGTAAGTGTTGTAATTTGTATCACTGATCTCAGCTGCTTTTTATAGCCCAAACATATTACCGTTGCAAAAATGTTTACGTTGTAAAATTAAGAAAAGCAACGTTCCAATGTTATTTCGGTTGAAAAACATACTTAAAATAATAACCTTTGGATAAATATAGGACTCTTTCAAAAATAATCTAGATAGAGTTTAAGTCAAACAAAAAGAGTAACTCTAGAATATTTTTCATAAAGTCTGCGGCCATTACTTATCATAAAGTCACGGAACAAATTCCAACTCTTAAAAGATAACCATGATTTCCTACTTTCACGGTATAAGTTAAACACTCTACCATCATATTCAATTTACCACTAACTGATAATGATAATTTTTTTAAATGGCACAAACAACTTTTCAGCTATCAATTATCTTTAAATATGTAACACTTAATCGGTCAGGACTCTTATGAATGCATGCAAACTCATTTATCTTAATAGCATATAATAGTGAATGACATATTTTTAGACATGCACAAGATCATATTTAATGCACACATAAAATGTCCTAGAGCCTTGAATTGAAAAATTAGATATTTACAATGACCTTACATATTTTTCTTAGGACTCAAAACATCTTCATTCTTCTTGAATAATACAACATACACTTTGTGATGCCCCCAAAATAGGTCCATTGTATCCAACCCATTCTGAGTCGTCAAATACACGGTACAGAAATAACTACAACTTTATTAATACATTTGTCGTGCAAAATACGACAACATGTATACTGTGAGTTTAAATATAATTATTGTCTTCTAGACAATATACATACCCAAATAAATCCTCATCACAATTATTTATATATTATTTTACAAAAATGGTGAGGACTACTAAACAACTCTCTCTAGAACCATCATTACATCCCCCGACTCGTACTCGCTACATTCTCGTCTCCTGAGAAGAAAAATAGAACAACAAGAAAAAGGGTGAGCTCAACTAGCCCAGTAAAGAATATTATGACTAAGATAATGTACAACAAATTATCCTTAGTCTTCAACAGGGAAAAATCTGATAGAATACAATAGACAACAAGTTTTAGATCAACAACTGCAGCGGAAACAATAATTTATTAGAGGAGTTAAGTAGAGAATGAAATCTACTAACATCTATGAATTTAAAAGTCCATCATCAATACTTTATTCCTGTAACATCAATCAATATATATCTCAAATCAAATTAAATATTCATTTTGCACTACAGGCCAAAGATATTCATCAGTCGGTCATGTTCATCTCAACACCTTTTCATCTTTGCACTACGGGCCAAAGATATTCATCAATTATCCATGTTCATCTCAACACCTGTACATCTTTGCACTACGGGCCAAATATATTATTATCTCAAAGAATTATATAATCATTTCAGAATTTATATAAACAATAATTATAACCATGTTGATCATTTCACCTCTGTACTTAAGCTAAAGATATTCAATTATAAATTCAATGGTCATGATCATACCAGTCAACAATTCAACTTTGCACTACTGGCCAAAGAGAACCCATAGTCATGATCATACCAAAAATCTACCCATCTTTACACTCAAGTCAAAGAGAAATATCATCATTAGGATTATAAAAATGTTATATATGATAATTAAAATAATATGGTCAACATATAGTTTTAATCTCAAGAGTAATATTCATAAATCAACTATAATTTGGTTAGAAAAAGAAACCAATTTTGTCGTGAATAGTATCCGTAAATAGTAACTCGTGAATAGTAACTCATGAATAGTAACTCCGACATAAAAAAGTTCAAAATTTGATAAAAAGTTCCAACCAATATTTCAACGTAATGATATTGAAGAAATAATATCATTTTAGAAGAAAATAACATCCCTTACTATCCTTTACCTCGAAAGACAATACTTCTAGTTGAAACACCGGATATAGGCTATGATTTGAACTTGCACCGTATAGCAATACTCAAAGTATACTCAAAATACTCACAAGAATACGCTCGATAATATAAGGAGAGAAAACTTCAGTTTCTGGTGTGATTTTCAATTCTAACCTAAGCACCCTATTTATAGAAAATTGCTTAAAACACCAAAGCAGAAAATTTAATATAATATTAATATATTTAATAAATTCTCTATGCCCATCTAGAAAATCTGATCTCAGCCATCAACACATGCTAAATGAGGGAACCAAATGAAAAAAACATTTTTGTAAATAAAAATATTTTAAACTTCCAAAAATCAATTATTTCGAAGCTTCGGAACTTTAATAATTCATAATAAATAGCCCTTTTGCCAGAAAATTCGAATCTCGCGAGTTGTTATATGAAATTCCATTATCTACAACTTTGCAGAAGGTAGTTTTTCCAAATTCCAAACAAAAATTGACCGAAATCCATAAACGGGTGATTTTACAGGTTATAATCAAATTTTCAGTCAAGAAATAGGTCTACCGACACACAAAATCTGTTTTTAATATTTATTGCAACAAAAATACTCTTTCTCCTCATAAACTCATATATCCCACATTCATTGTAAAAATATCACCATTATTATATTATTAAAATTATAATAATATATTTAAATGAATTATTTTATCAAAAAAAGATAAAATATTAATTTTCAACAATTGTCACATTAAAAATTTTCTCCATCTATATCCACATAAAATCAGTATTGTTCTTATCATATAAATCAATAATTAATTATTCACAAATAATATTACAGAATCACAATACTGACAACCAGACCGTTCCCAGGATAGAGGGGGCTTTCTAAAAAAGATTTCTCCTTACTGGCGCGCAATTAGATGACTAAACCTCTCCTTAGACAGAACTTTCTAGACATTACCAGTAATGTTATCTAATAATATTATTTAGATAATATGAATTATTGCTTCGATAATGAAAAATACTGTGTAGTGACAATTATTGAAACAACAGTAATATAAAATATCAATGCATCAATTATTGAATCAATAACATAAAATACTGAACAGTAATTACTGTAACAATTATTGAGTAGTGCCTTCTTACGTAAGAATCAATAATTTGTGCAATGCCGTGTGCTACTGTGCAACAACGCGTATTACTGTGTTTTAACCACCGGGTATTCCAACAGTATTAACGGTAACAACTACGCCATTTTTTATAAACAACTTATACTTGTCGTTTTCTTCATTCAATCGCTTTCCGTTATGGGGCCCATAAAAGACTGCGCCGTCGTACGAATATTCCCCGACAGTAAGAATATTCCACGACCAAATGAATATTTTATAATCACCTGCTTATTTTGAAATATTCGCGTATTTTACCCATAACTAACCACATTAATAAAATTCACCCTTACTATTTTAAAAATAAATAAATAAAGGAAATTCCTTTTTATTTAAAAATTTTCGGGGTCTTACAACCTCCCCTCCTTATGAAATTTCGTCCTCAAAATTGACGTATGTAACTGGTGTTTCGAAAAGGTAAAGATACCTCGCTTTCATTTCTGTTTCTAACTCCAAGGTTATTCCCTCTATAGCATGATTCCTCCACAAAACTTTAACTTGTGGTATGACCTTCGTGCGTAGGACATGCTCCTTCCCATCCAACATCTTGACAGGTACCTCCTCGTATGTTAAGTCTTCGGCTATTTCGTCCGGTTCTAACTCAATAACATGGTTCGAGTCGTCCACATCAGTACATAAAAAAAACGTTATAAACACGCGACATACTTGGCGGTAAAACAAGTCTATAGGCCACAGTTCCTATTCGATCGAGAATTTCAAATGGATTAATAAATCGAAGGTTTGAGCTTTGCTCACATCGCTAATTCTCGCTTTTGGAATAACAACTTCTTGTACCTGCTTCTTCATATTCACCAGCTCCGGTGTTTGAACAGCTTTAACTTTATCGATTAAAGTCGATTATACTTGTATATCATCACGTGGATACCTAGAGTTTTCATCTCCATCTCTATTATTTGTAAATTATACGAAATGAGTCTTTGACAATATCGTACTCATACTCGTATACGATCTTCTACTCAACACGTCAGCTACCACGTTCGTTTTTCTAAGACGGTATGGTCAGAACATGTGCCGAAATGAATCTCCTCTTGAGTTCTTCGAAGCTCTTCCCACATTCCTTGCTCCATTTGAATTTTGTATCTCTACGAGTCAGCTGCGTTAATGGAGTAGCGATTCGAGAATATCCTTCAACGAATCTCCGATAATAACCAACTAAGCTTAGAAAGCTACGTATTTCGATTACTGACTTAGCTTTCTCTCAACTGTGACTCATATCCCAATCTTGGATTGCACGTCACAATAACACCTATCAGTTTACTACCGTACGAATATGGCGTCCCCTACGGAGAGTCTGGCTTCTGTGTATTCCACAAAGGAAGTCACCAGATAAAGGCTCGGGTATCAACTTCTACAGTTGGGTTTTTAACTCCTGAAGTTCAATAGGAGCCATTCGATATGAGATTTTAGAAATGGGTTTTGTACCGGATTCAAAGTCGATACAAAATTTAATATCACACTCTGGGAGTAAGCCAAGAAATTCTTCAGGAAATACATCAGGAAATTTACTAACAACAGAAATATCATTCAAATCTGACGTATTTTTGTTCAAGTCCATAACATGACTAAGAAAGCTTGACATTCGTTTTTCAATAAACAAATGGCTTTATAATTTAATATGAAAGAGTTTGACTTCAATGGTTTGGTTGCTTGAATTCAAATAACAGGTTGTTTAGGAATATGAAAACTAACAACCTTACCAAAGCAATCAATTTTGGCATGATGAGTAGTTAACCAATCAATCATCAAAATCACATCAAAAGCAAGTATCTTTAAAGAGATAAGATCAACAGGTAATGTGATGGTGCCAACTTGAATCAAACAAGATTTCTAAACAACGGATGTAATGAAAGTTTCTCCTAACGGAGTCTCCACAGATAGGACAAAGTATAATTTCTCCGGAGTCAAGTTCAAATGTTGAACGCAAGCAAAAGAGATAAAAGAATGGGTAGAACCGGTATCTAGTAAGGTATAAACTTCGCAAGAATTATAATTAACTAACCCGTGCTAACTTCGTTCGGGTTTCTCGCATTTTGACCGGTCACGGCAAATGCTCTTCCAGGAACCGTTGACTTTGACTTTTTTGGGACAGCCTTTTGAATCACCGTCCCCGCTGGAATTGGTTTCGCTACCGTACAATCTCAAGCGATATGTCCTTCCATTCCACAATTATAGCATACCTTAAACTGTTGTGGGTAGTTTGGGCTGATATGTCCCTCTTTCCCGCATTTGTAATATACGACCGGTGGTCTTTCTCCTCCCTTGGAACCAGTTACTACTGGCACTGACGTCTTCACATGGTCGTTGTTGAATCTCCTCTTTTTAAAATCTCCTCCTGACTCACTTATTCTATTTTCATGGCCACGATTACCACCAGAGTGGTTACCGCCTTTATCCGTATTCTTCTTTCTCCGCTGGTTATCGTTGTTCTGATGACTGCTGTCACCAGTATGATCCTGGTTATGGTCCCTCGGTTGAACGTACTCGTTATCTCGCTCTAACAATTGAGCCCTGTTGACAACATCTGAATAGAGAGAAAATTTATGAGAAATGAGATACTGGCGTATGTCAGGTTTCAAACCTCTCAAAAACATCCGCGTCATACGTTCCTCATTCTCCACCAAATGAGGTGCAAACCTGGATAACTCTGCGAACTTTGCCTCGTACTGGGATACCGTCATGTTGTTCTGTTCTAGTCTAATAAACTCTACCTCCTTCATATTGCGAATAATTTCAAGAAAGTATTTTTCATTGAAAAGTTTCTGAAACGTTTCCCAAGACATGCTGAGTGCAGCTGAATGGGTACGCTTCACAGATTCCCACCAGTAATCTGCCTCACCACGGAATATAAAGGTGGCGAATGGAACCTTCTGTTCCTCCGTGCATCCCAAGACATCGAATATCTTGGTAATTTGTTTGACCCACATTTCCGCCATGATCGGATCCGGCTTTCCCCAGAATTCTGGTGGTCCCAACTCTTTGAACTTCTTGGCTGTGACCACACATGACTTGCTATCATTTCCACTTGTAATTTGTGCATGTGTCTCCCTCGTTTGATTTTGCATGAACTGCAAAAAGCTCCTAAATATCCCGTCGTTCATCGTCTGCTCAGTGGTGTTGTTCACAGGAGGTACATTGCCAGCCTGTTGCACGTTCTCCTCGTTGGTAAGTACAGGCATCTCCACGGTGTCATTTACTCCACTGTTAATATTCTCAGTCGACATTCTCAAATACTGCCATAAAACAAGGGTTAATTAAGCAAATTAACAAATCACATAATACCCCTATATTATGACCGACCAACAAATAAGCTTAGGTAGGACACACTAGCGAAGGATTTACTCATCTCTCCCCTCCTAGTTCTATTCCCCGATCTCCGCCAGAGATCATATCCCTAAGCTCTGATACCAACTGTGACGCCCCCAAAATAGGTCCATTCCATCCAACCTATTCTGAGTCGTCAAATACATGGTACAGAAATAACTACAACTTTATTAATACATTTGTCGTGCAAAATACGACAACATATATACTGTGAGTTTAAATATAATTATTGTCTTCTAGACAATATACATACCCAAATAAATCCTCATCATAATTATTTATACATTATTTTACAAAAATGGTGAGTACTACTAAACAACTCTCTCTAGAACCATCATTACATCCCCCGACACGTACTCGCTACATTCTTGTCTCCTGAGAAGAAAAATAGAACAACAAGAAAAAGGGTGAGCTCAACTAGTCCGGTAAAGAATATTATGACTAAGATAATGTACAACAAATTATCCTTTGTCTTCAACAGGGAAAAACCTGATAGAATACAATAGACAACAAGTTTTAGATCAACAACTGCAGTGGAAAAAATAATTCATTAGAGGAGTTAAGTAGAGAATGAAATCTACTAACATCTATGAATTTAAAAGTCCATCATCAATATTTTATCCCTGTAACATCAATCAATATATATCTCAAATCAAATCAAATATTCATCTTTGCACTACAGGCCAAAGATATTCAATCAGTCGATCACGTTCATCTCAACACCTGTTCATCTTTGCACTACGGGCCAAAGATATTCATCAATTGTTCATGTTCATCTCAACACCTGTACATCTTTGCACTACGGGCCAAATATATTATTATCTCAAAGAAATATATAATCATTTCAGAATTTATATAAACAATAATTATAACAATGTTGATAATTTCACCTCTGTACTTAAGCTAAAGATATTCAATTATAAATTCAATGGTCATGATCATACCAGTCAACAATTCAACTTTGCACTACTGGCCAAAGAGAACCCATAGTCATGATCATACCAAAAATCTACCCATCTTTACACTCAAGTCAAAGAGAAATATCATCATTAGGGTTATAAAAATGTTATATATGATAATTAAAATAATATGATCAACATATAGTTTTAATCTCAAGAGTAATATTCATAAATCAACTATAATTTGGTTAGAAAAAAAAACAATTTTGTCATGAATAGTATCCGTAAATAGTAACTCGTGAATAGTAACTCATTAATAGTAACTCCGACATAAAAAAGTTCGAAATTTGATAAAAAGTTCCAACCAATATTTCAATGTAATGATATTGAAGAAATAATATCATTTTAGAAGAAAATAACATCCCTTACTATCCTTTACCTCGAAAGACAGTACTTCTAGTTGAAACACCGGATATAGGCTATGATTTGAACTTGCACCGTATAGCAATACTCAAAGTATACTCAAAATACTCACAAGAATACGCTCGATAATATAGAGAGAGAAAACATCAGTTTCTGGTGTGATTTTCAATTCTAACCTAAGCACCCTTTTTATAGGAAATTGCTTAGAACACCAAAGCAGAAAATTTAATATAATATTAATATATTTAATAAATTCTCTACGCCCATCTAGACAATCTGATCTCAGCCATCAACACATGCTAAATGAGGGAAGCAAATGAAAAAAAATTTATTATAAATACAAAAATTTTAAACTTCTAATAATTAATTATTTCGAAGCTTCGGAACTTCAATAATTCATAATAAATAGCCCTTTTGTCAGAAAATTCGAATCTCGCGAGTTTTTATAGGAAATTCCATTATCTACAACTTTTCAGAAGGAAGGTTTTCCAAATTCCAAACAAAAATTAACCGAAATCCACAAACGGGCAATTTTACAGGCTATAATCAAATTTTCAGTCAAGAAATAGGTCTACCGACACACAAAATCTGTTTTTAATATTTATTGCAACAAAAATACTCTTTCTCTTCATAAACTCATATATCCCACATTCATTGTAAAAATATCACCATTATTATATTATTAAAAATATAACAATATATTTAAATAAATTATTTTATCAAAAAAAGATAAAATATTAATTTTCAACAATTGTCACATTAAAAATTTTCTCCATCTATATCCACATAAAATCAGTATTGTTCTTATCATATAAATCAATAATTAATTATTCACAAATAATATTACAGAATCACAATACTGACAACCAGGCCGTTCCCAGGATAGAGGGGGCTTTCCAATAAAGATTTCTCCTTACTGGCGCGCAATTAGGTGACCAAACCTCTCCTTAGACAGAACTTTCTAGACATTGCAAGTAATGTTATCTAATAATATTATTCAGATAATATGAATTATTGCTTCGATAATGAAAAATACTGTGTAGTGACAATTATTGAAACAACAGTAATATAAAATATCAATGCAGCAATTATTGAATCAATAACATAAAATACTGAACAGTAATTACTGTAACAATTATTGAGTAGTGCCTTCTTACGTAAGAATCAATAATTGGTACAATACCGTGTGCTACTGTGCAACAACGCGTATTATTGTGTTTTAACCACCGGGTATTCCAACAGTATTAACGGTAACAACTACGCCGTTTTTTATAAACAACTTATATTTTTCATTTTCTTCATCTAATTGCTTTCCGTTATGGGGCCCACAAAAGACTGCGCCGTCGTACGAATATTCCCCGACAGCAAGAATATTCCACGACCAAATGAATATTTTATAGTCACCTGCTTATTTTGAAATATTCGTGTATTTTACCCATAACTAACCACATTAATCAAATTCACCCTTACTATTTAAAAATAAATAAATAAAGGAAATTCCTTTTTATTTAAAAATTTTCGGGGTCTTACACACTTCTTGAAATAGTTTCCTGAAATCCACAAATCACAATTTAGTACCGATGATCAAATCATCATCAAAACATTAGGCTAGAACGTGAATTAATCAACACTAAGGCTTTGATCAGCTATAAGGTGTCAAAAGGATGATGGTGGGGTTGTTTTGAGCACATGTTACAAATCCTATAAGTGATGAGTCATAGATTTGGCCTTGTCATCAAAATTTGGAAGACAAAGGGTATTTTAGTAACTTCTTATGTACTAAGGGTATTTTTCTAAATTCCTCATCAACTTTGAGGGTAAATTAGTAACTTCACATATGTATATATTCTTAAAATTTTTATTAAGTTATTAACCATTAAAATCTTGCAAAATAGGAATTAAGGTTTACTAATTTTATAATTAGGGTTTAATATTTAAGTTTAAGGTTTATTAGTTTAACATTAAGGTTATCACATCCTCATTTAGGGTTTATCATGACAAGTATACTTAATAAAAACCCTACTCAGCCACACTTAATGTTAATCACATAATAATCAATAAACCCTAATTTAATTTCTTGTTATAACCCTAATAAGGGTTAGGGTTTCTATTATAAGATCAAAGTCTTAACTAAAGTTTTCTTATTAACTTTTTAGGATTTCTACCATATATCAAATCTTACCAAGTCAGAACTTAGTTATTGCAACAATAACATACAAGAATTTGAAAATTATAATTCTCAATTTATTAATAATCCTAATTTAAGTTCAGATTATTACATTCACTCCCCCTTATAAGAATTTCGTCTCGAAATTAAAAACATATATTATAAAACAAATGTAGAAATTCTTCTCGCATTTTATCTTCAAGCTCCCACGTAGCTTCTTAAATATCACGAGTCTTCCATATCACTTTAACTGATGATATAATATTCTATCTCAATACTTGTTCTTTTCGATCAAGTATCTGTATTGGAACTTCCGTATAAGATAAATCTTTCTAAATCTGAACAGGTTCATAGTTTATAACATGTTTATAATCTGCTTTATATGGACGTAGTACTGACACATTAAAACACATTATGGATGTGTTCTAACTCAAGGGGTAAGGCTACCTCATATGCTACTTCACCTATCCTTCGTGATATTTGAAAGGGAATTGTTAAATCCATAACACTTTTTGTTATTTCCACAGCAAAAGTGTCACTCTGTAGATGTATAGCGACAGTTTTCACCGTCACTATAGGATCTATAGCGACACTTTTGTTATGAAAATTTACATTTTTTTTGTGGATTTAACAATTCCCTATTTGAAATGGTCCAATGAATCTTGGGCTTAACTTCCCTTTCTTACCAAAACGAATCTTGCCCTTCCACGGGGATACCTTCAAGAATACATGACTCCCAATGTCAAATTCTCGTAACTGTCTATGCTGATCTGCATACTTCATATGGTGAACTATCCCAGGTCCTAGCATTTTTCTTTCCCCAACTTCGTTCCAGCACGAAGGTGTTCTACACTTTCTGCCGCACAAAGCTTCATATGGTGGCATCCCTATACTGGCATGGTAACTATTGTTGTAGGCAAACTCTACTAAAGGAAATTGATCTTCCCAACTTCCCTTGAAATCCATGATACAGGTTCGCAACATATCTTCCAACGTTTGAATGGTTTCTCTCAATTTGTCCATCTGCTTGTGGGTGATATGTTGTACTTAATCTCAACTGAGTTCCCAAGTGGGTTTGAAGACTCCTCCAAAAATTTGAAGTAAACCGTGGGTCTCGATCTGATACAATAGATATAAGAACTCTATATTTAGAAATGATTTCATTTATATACAACTTAGCTAACTGGTTAAGGGTATAAGAAATTTTAATAGGCAGGAAATGGGCTGATTTGGTGAGACGATCAACTATTACCCAAATGGCATTGTGACCTTTTTGTGTGACAGGATGTCCTACCACAAAGTCAATGGTGATGTGCTCCCACTTCCACTCAGGAATCGGTAGAGGTTGTAGTAATTCGCTTGGTCTTTCATGCTTGACTTTCACCCTTTGGCATGTGAGACACTCGCTTACCGATTCCGCTATCTCTCGTTTCATATTTGACCACCAAAAGGGCTGACTCACGTCTTTATACATCTTAGTAATCCCTAGCTGTACATCAAACTTAGAGTTATGAGCTACTTCTAGAATTTCCTCTTTTAGTGCTGGTATCGATGGAACCCAAATTCTATCTGTGAGGTCCCCGAATCCGGATACTTGAAACCCGAACTCGGTACTTCACGATACCTATTTCTATGAGCAGAATAATACTAATGATAATAACAATAATATAGATTTATCAAATTTAATTTACATATTATCAGAGTTTCCCAAATCCCAAGTACGAAACCTTTAACATTCATTACATGATAATAATAATATTTATCATCCATGTCCTAATAAAGTTAAACTATTACAGAAGATAGCATAAAAAGTCATTCAGCAACTCTCCCCTTCCCCTTGTTCTTGGCAGATCCTTCGGGTTGTTCACACTTAGCTGAAAACATTTAAATTAAGCAAGGATGAGCATTTGAGTGCCCAACAAGTATTTATATATATATATAAGCTGAAAGAATTTAAATGTTTTCTTTATAATATTCTTCTATAACCAATCAATAGTTGTGAAGTAATCTGTACCAATAATAATAGCATAACAACCCTCTTTCAAATTTTTAAAAATACGTATTGACTATACACTGGGGTTTCTGTGACATACTATGAACATTGTTTTCATTTTCGAAAAGGTTTAAACAGAAATTCATCTGTAAACCGTCATGACTTACGGGCACGGAGGGTGATCAGCCCCGTTGTACCCTGTATTGATCAATACTACATGTACAAGAACGAAGTTATAGTTCACTCTGTCCGCCTTGGGCGCATAAAAATTTTCCCATTATCGGGATGTTCATACCTGTCGGGTTTTCATAACAAAGGTCTTATCTTGTTCAACAATAATATATAATTCAACTTATATGTATATCAAAGGTGTATCAACATATGATTAAATAAAATGATTATTCAAGTGGGGACACTTTTATAATCATTTCTAGAAATTAACGAACAAAATATATATCCGAATTATCATATACTAACATGTTGATAATCAAAGGGTGTATATAATATAAGTTTAACAATCTGTACATTAATAATAATAATTATGAAATTCTCACTTCTGTCCAATGCATAAAGAAAATGCAAAGTTAGGATACTTGCCTGATGCGCTGCTTACTAATCTCAACTTAGTTTTATCTTTTATGAGATCACCTATCATTAATCAGATCATTTTACTGATTAGTATAACATAACGTAACACATAACACTGCCTATTGCAGTCAGCACATTCCTAATCACATAGTCACATAACCTTAACAACCATTGAATCACAAATAAACAGTTAACTAACTAAATTATCTAAGTCCAGATCAATTTCTGAAATATGTCAGTCTACCGACAGCTTTATCGGGTAAATATTGAGTCTAAGACTCTATCCCCAAGTTTAATATCCAAATAGTTAACTTAAACATCAGTCGCACTATTTTTCATAGCCTTATAATAATTATTAAATAATTACCATAATTTTTGAAATATCAGAATCATTATTAAATGATTTAAATATCAAAAAATTCTATTATCATTAACATTTAATCAATATTAAACTATTAATGAAACCATTGCCAAAATATTAAAGTTATGTATAATAACTCAAAATATTCTTAACGTATTAATATTACCCTTAAATGATTTTTAAAACATTTAAAATCATCATTAAATAATTATCATTAATATTTAAATATTAATGAACTATTATCTAAATATTAAAAGTCATTAATTATAACATAAAATATTTTTAATTCATTTATACCCTTTTTAAATGATTTTTAAATTAATAAAACCATTTTTAAACTATTTATTTAATATAATTATTAAATAAATTTAATATCATTAATATATCATTAATATTAAATTATTAATGAAATTATCCTTTAAAAATTAAAATTTATATTTTATAACTTAAAATATCTTTAAATACTTTATTTTCATTTAAAATGATTATTATAATATTAAAATAATTTTTAAACTAAATTATTTAATATAATTATTAAATAACTTTAATATCATTAATAATAATTAATTAATGAAATTTTCCTTTAAATATTAAAAGTTATATTTTATAGCTTAAAATATTTTTAAATACCTTATTCTTATTTAAAATGATTTTTAATATAATAAAATTATTTTTAATTAATTTATTTAATTCATTTAGTAAATAAATTAATTATCATTAATATTAATTTATTAATGAAAATTATCAAATAATATTAAAATTTATTAAAAATAACTTAAAATATTTTCTTATATCATAATATAATTTTAACTGATTTTTCAAATATTAAAATCATTTTTTAATAATTTGTTTAATATTATAATTAAATAAATTAAATACTTTTAATATTCCAAAAATATTAAATATTTATGAAATATATTTAAAATAATTAAAAACTAATTTTCAAAATTTAAAATAATTTTTAATCATTTATTTTGTATTTTTAATAATTAAAAACTATTTTTTCTATTTATTTATTAATTTTCAGAAAATAAAATACCGTCTGTCGCTAAAGGTCACCTATAGTGACAAAACTGTCGCTATAGGTGTTCTTCATGTTCTTGAGTAAACCCAGAACTTCATACACAGTTACCGAGTGGCCTCATTTGACGACAATTTCTGATCGGTTCATGATGTTTCTGGACTATCTATTGCTCCAAACGTATAGAATTAATGTAGTTCTACATGATATAGCAACAATAAAAATCATATAATACATAACAAAGAAGATCTGATCGTCCAAAGTGGTTGTCAGAGCTGTTCTTCATTTTCTAGGTTACCCAGAAATGAAGAACAGTTCGACTGCTCATATTTGGGCTTTCACAACTTATGATATAAATGATGTTTTAGCGATTTAAAAGATCTAGATTTTAGAACATATGTAGTACTACAGATCTATCACCAAACATTAACATAAAAACAACACGACATAAAGATACATTCTGGTCAAAGGCTGTCAGTCGTCATGTTCATCAGTTTTCTGGGTTACCCAGAAAACCGATGTCATGAACTTCTGCCCTCCTTTGACCAACCACAAAGTCCTGTATACTTGATATCTGAAGTCACTAAAAGCATGGATCGAGAGGTAAACTAACATACTATAACCTAGAATCAAGTATAATAACAAAACATCAAAAAAATTGTCAGATCTAGCTGTTTGAACATGTTGTCAGACGCTGGAAATAACCTTCTGGGTTGCCCAGAAATGGTTTGGTCATGGTCGGTCAACGAACTTTGACCACAATATCTATCAATCTAGGCCTGATCTGGACCTCCTATGAATTTCAGAAGACAATCTCATGACACACTACAAGCTTAAACACTTAAAACATAAAAATCAAATACTTACAGAGATCTAGACGACCTGACATTCGTTGTCAGACGATTGTTTAAAAAATTTCCAGAATTTGTAGATCTTCAAATTCGAGCATCTAGATGTTATGGATCTAACATCTAGCAACCCATATCATCCTTAGACACCGTATACAACATATTTAACACATCAAACATAAAATCTACCAACAAAAATTGGACAGATTTTTGGGCTAGGGTTTATACCTTTTATGAACTAATCTTGATTTCTGGCTTCTGATTTGTTATGGCTGATCGTGGGGCTTGTTTTGTGACTGATTTATGAAGGATAACTCGTAGGTTTTAGAGAGAGAGGCTCTAGTATGAGAGTTTGTGCAAAATAAGTGGGAAAATGAGATTTTTCTCTCTCCAAATCTATTTATATAATGTGTATGATGCATGTATGGGCTGATGTATGTTGCTGGTTGCTGAGATTATAAGTCACAATTGTCAACATAGTTGTTCACCAACTCCAACAACTATAACACTTGTCAAAATCCAATAATTCAATAGGGTATTTTGGTCTTTTCACTTGGAAATTTAATGGCCATTTTGTCATTTGGCAAACCCTTAGGGTTTAACCCTAAGGTTTAGCACAATTCAAATGTAGGATTTGCAAAAAAATAAAATTAAATAAAATAAATTTTAGTTTCTAAAATTTTGAAAAATTAAAAGTGTTAATTAGGTAAGTTAGTAATTATATTATACATGAACATTAGGGTTTTGTACCACTAATCATAATTAACCTTGCCAAAATAGCAATTAGGGTTTAGGGTTTTGATAATTAGGGTTAAATAATTATAATTAGGGTTTTCTAATTATCAAATTAGGGTTCTAGGTTTTAGGGTTTTAATTTGCTAATTAGGTTTACCTTAATTAGCAGTTAAAGTCTATCGTACGTGTTATTAAACACAGTAACATAATTTCTGACTGATCACGAACTCCAATTTAGATTTTAAATTAGGGTTTACTAATATTTAGAAAATAGAAATATAAACTAGGGTTTTAAATTTAATATTTAGGGTTTTCTAATTTGCATAACACACAACATATATATATATATATATATATATATATATATATATATATATCATATAACACCACTACAAAACAGTAAATAGACAACGCAGAAAAAACGTTGTGGTTTCAGTCAGAAAAACGTCGTGGTTAAGGGTGTTGTCTATTTGACACCTTTACACAACGTTTTTAAAACGTTGTAGTTAAGCACCATACACAACGTTTTTTAGGAAAAAAACGTTGTAGATTTATTTTTTAAAAATTAGTAGATGCTTAAAAACGTTGTAGAAGGTATGATTCCACAACGTTTTTTGGATAAAAACGTTGTTGTTTAGTATATCAGACAACGTTTAGAAACATTTACACAACGTTTTAAAAATGTTGTAGATTAAAAAAAAAGAAAAAAAAAATATTGTGGTTCACCTATATTACCAATACACCTGTAATATGCTAATGCCATGATATATAGCTAAAATTACAAAGAATATTAATACCATACAAAACGTTTACATCCCAATAATTCTTTGTAATGCCAATTACAAAGAATATTAATACCATACAATACGTTTACACCATAAAATGTGAAGTATAATAAAGTGGCATACATGAAGAATAAGTACCACAAGAATTTTGCTACTATCCTTTAAAATCCAATCATTGAATATACTATAACACCATATACCAAAGCTTGCACAAATATATATGGTATTTCCACCAAAACCTGCAAAACAAAAATCAAATTACTTAACACTATTACTCCTTACTATGTAACATATATAGGACATACATATATTGACCAATTAATTAATTACCTGAGCAAATGCATATGCCAAGGGTGAGTACATCCCAGCAGCTCTTTCTCTGTAAATGATTGTTCGTTCCACGGTTTGAAGGGTTTTTGTTTTGCCTAATAATTTTTTTTAATAAGCCAATGTTCATCAACATTTTCAAGCATGCATTCAGCCTCCTCCTCTTCTTCCTTTTCTTTTCCGTCTGTAATTTGTGCTAAAACAGATAAGCCATTATTACTGACCCAATCATGTATTTTCAGTATCTTGATAAATCCTAAAACAATCTATATCCTTCAAGAAAAATAGCTCTCTAGGTCTCAGTGATGTATCCAGAATAGAACTGGCCAAGTCATCCAACAAAGTTCATAAAGGATAATAAAGAATGATTTATAGCATATAACAAAAAACATCATTGCACTTATGATAACAGTATATAAAATGAGAATTTGACATCATAGGCTAGCACATGCAAATTATGACTTAAAACTTCAACAAAGTATCATGAGATCCTCGTAATTAAACACTCTAATAGTTAAACAACTTAAGTATGAAATCTTACCATTTACTGCCAGCCACTCATTAAGATCTTCTCCAGCGGGTAGGCGAACAGCTTCCCTCAAGTTGCCGCTACCCAGGGTAGCATCAATGTGTTTTTGAAGTTGTGCACCCTGTACAACAAACAACGAATAACATTACCAAAAGGCAAAGAGTTGCCTATTATCACTTCATGAGCTTAAGGTAAGGCACCTACCTTACTCCCTGATGGAGCATTCTTTTTAGGTCGAAATGTCTTCTGATTTCTGCACACATATAGGTCGGAACTCCAAACAATCAGATAAACAGAACATTTATATTGTGTTCTTGAAGGCATACAATAAAAAGATAACATTACTTGGTAAAAACGTCATTTGATAACAATACTGTCTAACAAAAGTCTCCTTTATCAACATGAAGAAACTAATATATAACACTGCAGACCTTATCAACTTCAATGTACACCTACAAATCATTATTTAGATGTTAATGTCCACTTTTAAACATACAAGTCAATCCTCAGTGGAGATCTAGAGAGTTAACTTTGGGATTCCCAAAATGAGAGTGTGCTGGAACACATAGTTAAAGTCAATTACAAAAAAAAAATGAATAATTTATGTCAGTATTAAGAGGAGGATTTTGGAGATTTTGTGAACAGTTATTATCACAGATTTTTATGCTAATATGTAAAACTTGCCCTTTGTTCCACATCTTAGAGAACTGAAGCCAGAGTGACATTCTTAACCTCCCCAATAAAGATTGCTGCAGAATAGTAGGTAGTGCTAAAGCATTGCTAGGAAAAACTTTAAAAAAATCAAATTATCCCTCCAGCACAATAGGAGTAGCCGCTGCAACAAAAAAAAAATTGTAGTATATGCCATGAGCAAAGAATCATATGTTATAGAGGATAAAAGGTAAGTCCATGACTATTTGAACCTACTATACAAAACCATCATACTGACTATTTGAATTCATGAGCATGAGAACTATCAAAATTTAAGAAAACGCAATATATTCCCATTGATCTAACCATGGTAATACTACATAATGACTGCAATTGAACATCATATAACAAGCACCTTCAAAATATTTTTTCCAACAAACTGATTAAAAATGATTTCATACCTTTAATTAGGGATAAAGCAGATCAACAATTACACGAGGTAGAATTTTACAGAATCAGGGATGACTCCACAAGTAATGTGAATTCTAAGAGCAATATGAACAAATTATCCAACCGAAGAAGCAACAGTGTTCCAATAGCTCTTCACCACTCAAAAGGCATGTTCTGCTATGCATCTGAAATAACAAAAAAATACTTAAAATTGGATATTATGAAATGGTGAAAAGAATAAGTTTACCAAGAGGGCTCTATCTTCTTCACAGTACCAGCCTCTCTCCTTCCACCGATTTCTATCTTTAACAAATCTATAAAGGTTTGATTTACTGCACAAAAATTTGAAATAATTAAACAAAACAAAAAACAAACCCTAAATTTTGCTCTAACAGATCGATTAGCAAATAATAGATTGTGAGAAAGTATAGATCGAGGATTGTGTCTTCATCTTCTTTACCGGCAGTGACGACGACCGCTTCCGGCCTTACTATCAGAGCGACTTGTGCCCCGGTATCTTCATCTTTGTCGGCAACAATTTCTTCCTTTTCTCTTTGCTCTGAATCGTTGCTGGCCATTTAGGGGTTGGGTAAAATGATTTTGTCTTATGAGATTTACGGTTGGGTACGAGAGATTTAGGTACGGCTATAATAGATTTAGAGGACTTGAGAGGAATCAAGATTTTGGGGAGAAAGTTAATCGGGAGAGAATAAGAGAGAGTTAGGGCTTCAGTCTTAATCGTGTCTTTTTGTTTTGCTCCGTGTTTCATTTTCGTGGCTTTTTTTTTAGCTCCGTGTTTTTGTTAATAGACAACGTTTTTTAAAAAAAACGTTATCTAATTAAAACAAAAAAAATATCATTTTAAATAGATAACGTTTTTGTATATAAATTTACAACGTTTTTTTTAAAAACGTTGTAAAAAAAAATTCCACAACGTTTTTATAAAAAACGTTGTCTATTAAGTGTTGTCTATTAGGTACTTTGTACTGGTGTAACACAATTATATAATAGTCTTAAATTTTCCATTTACATTGATAAACGTGGTTAAATCAATTAATGCTAGGTTTGAGTCAATATATACCATAATTGACCAACCCTCAATATTATGTACATACATTACATATTCATAGCACTAAAGAATCAAAATATAATTAATATTATATTATTATTCTCATGCCTTTACAATAATCCAAAATTAGGGCTTGGATTCCATATCTGATTATTCTTTCATATTTAACCTTAATAATTAAGGTAAAATAATTAACTTAATAAGCTGTACTAAAATTCCTATAATAAAATAATTATTATATTTATTCAAAAAAATCACTCCATATATTATTTAGATAATATATGATTATATTTTCATGGAAAATAATTAATAAAATATTTCTACCATAAAAGTAATTATTATACGAATATACTTTTATAATAATCAATAATTCTAAAATAAGATTATTTGTAAATATTCATGTAATAAATATATTTTTATTTACCACATAAATACATACACACAATATCTTGCATAAATCCTCATCTTTAAAATAAAAAAAAATTATACGCAAAATTTCTTATTTATTTATATAGAAAATATCGGGTTGTTACACTATCTTCAAATCTCAGTACTCCATCCTTATCTATTCGAAACATGATGTTTTTGTCTTGAGTTATTTCTAGTTTACACTTTTGACATGCATCATATTTGTCTTGCATTTCTTTGATTCTGTCTATTAAAGTGGAGCCGGTTTCAATCATAAATAACTTTTGATTAGGATCAGCTGGAACTCTTGCTTTAATCTTGAGCCTTTCAAATTCCTTTATCAGTATCTTGTTGTTTGTTATGACATTCAAATTCTCTTGATTCTTTCGGCTCAATATATCTGCAACCACGTTGGCTTTACCGAGATGATATAGAATTTTGCAGTCAAAATCTTTTATTAGCTTTAACCATATTCTATGCATTATATTTAACTCCTTCTGTGTAAAAATATACTTCAAACTTTTATGATCTGTGTATATTTCAAACTTTTCCTCATATAAATAATGTTGCGAAATTTTTAACGCAAAAATCACCACAGCCAACTCCAGATCGTGAGTAGGATACCTTTTCTCATAATCCTTAAGTTGTCGCGAGGCATATGCAATCACCTTCACATGATGCATCAACACACACCCTAATACACTATGTGAAGCGTCACTATAAACAACGAGACCCCCAGTATCATCTGGTAAAGATAATTCTGGCACACTTCTTAATAACTTCTTTAATTCTTGAAAACTCTCTTCACATTTGTCTGTCCACACATACTTCACAATTTTTCGAGTTAAATTGGTTAGCGGGGTTGCTATTTTTGAAAAATCTTTTATGAAACGTCGGTAGTACCCTGCTAAACCAAGAAAACTTCGTACTTTAGTTTGAGTTGTTGGTTGATCCCATTTCATAATTATTTCTATCTTTGCTGGATTTACTACTACCCCATTTTTATCAATCACATAACCTAAAAACTGAACCTTCTCTAGCCAAAATTCACATTTCGAAAATTTTGCATAGAGTTGTTCCTTCCGTAATATCTGTAATACCCTTCTCAAATGTTCTGCATGTTCCTCCCGTGTCTTCGAGTATACTAAGATATCATCAATAAAAACCACCATAAATTTATCCAGGCATGACTTAAACACCCGATTCATTAAATCCATAAAAATTGCCGGTGCATTTGTTAACCCAAAAGACATCACAAAAAATTTGTAATGTCCATATCAGGTCCAAAATGCTGTTTGTGGTACATCTTCTTTCCTTACCTTCAGTTGATGATATCTCGATCGTAGGTCAATCTTTGAAAAATGCTCAGCTCCTTTTAATTGGTCAAATAAATCATGAATTCTCGGTAAAGGATACTTATTCTTTATGGTCAACTTATTTAATTCTCAATAATCTATACATAATCTTAAAGTCCCATCCTTCTTCTTTACAAACAACACATGTGCTCCCCATTGTGAAACACTAGGTTTTATGTATTTCTTGTCTAAGAGTTCTTGTAATTAACTGGTGCCATCCAATATGGCGCCCTTGAAACTGATGATGTACCAGGTGCAAGGTCGATCACAAATTCAATTTTTCTGTCAGGAGGAAGACCGGGTAGGTCATTTGGAAATACATCAGGAAACTCATTCACTATAGGGATTTGACCTAACTTTCCCCCTTCCTTACGTGTATCAACCATAAAGGCCAAGTAACCTGTACTACCATTCTTAAGCAATCTCTTAGCATGTATAACTGTTATACAACAAACTTTCTTTGGTGAACAACTCCCCTTAAATACTACCTTCTTCTTTGAAAATGTCCCTAAGTTTACTTGTTTCCGTATACAATCAATTACTGCCTTATGACTACCCAACCAATCTTTTCCGAAAATCACATCAAACTCTCCTAACTATATAGGAATAAGGTTTACCAGAAATTTGTGTCCCTGAATCTCTACACTACAATTTTTATGTGCTGTGTGAATAAGAATTTTCTGTAACAATCCAGAATTTCAAATTATAATTTTAAATATTTATTGAATTATATAAATATTTATTTGAGGTGTTTATTGCTAAATAAATGTTTTATTTGAGGTGTTTGTTGTTACTAAATATTTATGAATTAATAAAATTCTAAATTTAATGTAATTTGTAATTTAAAGAGTTTTAATATAACAGGAGATGTTATATTGTTATTTTGAGATGTTATATTGTTGTTTTGATTTAATAATTTAAGATGGTATGCTAAATTATTAAATAAAATTATAATGAAATTATAATTTTGTGATATTTGTTAAAGTGAAATCTTGAGTTTTCCAAAGCAAAATTTTGTGTTTAGCAAGGTTGTTCAAGCTAAGTAAAGGTATTGTTCATAACCTTAATATATATATATATATATATATATATATATATATATATATATATATATACATGTATATGTGTTTCACGGCAAAGTTTTATATTCTGTGAATTCCAGTTTTTTTGTAAATTGTTGTTATGTAACCTGTTTATGGTGATTGTATATAGTTATGATGTTAGAGATGGTATTTAGACAAGAATTATTGTGTTAATTGTGTTTAAAAAGAAGAAAACTAATTATAGTGTGTGTGTATACATATAGGTTGTGAAAGTACCAATTTTAGTGGTCAATTTGTATGTTAATCTGTGAATTGAGTTTTGATTATGTTAGTTCATTAAAAAATGAAGAGAACGTAGTTTAAACGAAGTGATTTGGTATAAAACTGAGATTACAGTGATGATTTTTGTAAAGGATGTCAAAAATGGTGCTTTTGTATGAAAGCATGGAATTTGAGGAATTAAGTTAGCAAAAGTTGTTAAATTGTTCTATGTTGATGAATTTGTGAGGAAACATGTTTGTAATAGTTCTATATCAATTGTTTGTGTTAAATTCACTTTTTTGTGGGAGAAATTCGTGTAAGTTGGGCTAAAATCAGCTACTATTCATAGCCTTTCTGGTTCTGTCTGTGCACTGGCGCAACTGCGCCGGTGCCAAGGCCAGAAATGGCGCAATTACGTCGGCCCCAGGCTTGTGTATGGCGCAGCTGTACCATACCCTATTCTGAGATAGTGAGTTCTGCTGCTGCTGCAGACCTTGGATGCCATGATAATTGAGTTCAATGATATGTTAAAGTAACAAACTTGTAGTAAGGAGGTTAAAACATAATCGTGTCATGTCAAAGATAATTTCAACTTTGTAAAAGTGATTAGTAAGTTACGAACGCGTTATGCTATAACTTAGTTTATACAATGAATGTTAGATAAGTGTTGTGAGGTTAACACTTGGAAATTTCTGAAATGAACACTAAGATATAGAAGGTGATTAATATAAAACCAATGAGTCCTAGGAAGACTTAAACACTTGATTGAACTTCAAGTTCGATTAAGAAGAAGTGTAGTATTGATTAATAAGAGTTAAAAATGTGATTTGGATGCTAAAAGTCTTATGTATGTGTTAGTGAGTCTTTAGATTCTTGTTATGTGGTTTATTAATATGGTTAGACCTTAAACTAAAGATTATAACTTAACTAAGATGAGAATTGAATCTATAAGGTTAATTTATGTAGCTAATTGATGTGATAATCCTAATGGTATGTGTAGGACATTGGAGTACGTGAGTTGTAATTGTATAGCTTACGCAAGAGTAAAGTTCCCGAACCTTTGCTACTTTATTATTCAGCAAGGTTACTTTTCACTATCATGATATACTTTTGCAAGTTCTCTATTTCTAATCTCTTGTTGAGCAATTTATTGTTATGCAAGTTCTTTAACTCTCATTTACTGTTGAGCAAGTTAATTAATCTTTATTTCTTTATTCCAAACGAGATTACTTTGGTTATTCAAAGTCTGTAATTTTGTTATAAGAAATGTGTTTATTTAGCTACTAATAACTGTTGTTTGATCTTCGTTCTCCAATGTCATTGTACTATCTTACATTATTGTACCGAACTCTAAGTTGCCTAGCGATTCTTTACCAATTCAACTAATCTTGAGTTAATGAATGTTCAAAACTCTAAATTACCCTTGAAGTCATCCCAACCCAAACTTCCTTTGGTTTGCTTATGGACTCACAAAATTTTGAAAACATTTTGTCAATGATAACATTTGTTCAATTTAGAGATTGTTAATACTCTAGCTCTTATTGATTCAACGAAATATCTTGTTAATGAAGATATTATAATCAAACTCTTGAATAGTTATTGGTCTATATCTGATTCAACCAGTACTTATTTGATGAGCATTCTAAAGATCTAAAATTCCTTTAAAGTTAAATCCCAGCCAAACTTCCTTTGGTTCGGAACCTGATAATCTAAGCTGAGATGAACAACCCTATATTAGGGGATTATTTTAGAGCTATGGAATAACATTAAAATGTTTGTGCAATACATAGTACAAAGGGCTGATCACCTGGAGTACGAGATGATGGTCTATATAGTCGTTTAGACTGTTAAAGTTTACAGTAGAAACACCTGTTAACCTAGGATATAGATGATGAGTATAGTCTTTTAGACTATTAAAGGTTAAAATAGAAATACTTGAAGAGTATAGTTCGTGGTCTTGTGACCCTCAGTGTATTCTTAGATGTTGATATCTATTGTTAACTTAAACGTTCATTATTCCTTTGAACTCGTAGCTTTTGAATTAAAGTTTATTGTTTTGGTAAGAGTATTTTAACATTGAAAGTTAAGTTAATTGTCATTTATAAAATGTTATTTTATATTATCCTTCTTGTGGGTAATTGTTTGCTCACTCTTGCACAAAATAATACAGATGAAGTTAAGAAGTTTGAAGAGCTTTCTTCAAGCATGGGTAAGGACAAAGTACTTGATTAGACAACGACATTTAATTTACCTTTTGTTTATGAAGCTTATGTAATAGTTTTGATTGTGGCTATGTTTTAATATTCCGCTGATGATTATAATAAAGGTTAGATGACCAGGGATTTATTTTAGATTATGTAACCCTTTAATGGGAGATTAATTGTTTAAACTTTTGAGTTTAATTATACCCTTTATTTATGGGTAGTTAGTTATGATTTAATTGGATAGTGAACACCAAATCTGTGAGATTGAAGTGCCCGGATTTGGGGGTGTCACATTTTCTCTTTGTTAGCAAATTCTACATTAAATGGCACATTTAGGTCTTCATATGGCATTTTCAATTTCTTAGCAAAACCCATAGATGCAAATGAACAAAAAACACCAGAGTCAAATAAAACATAAGCATTTTCAGCATCGATCGGAAGAATACCTGTTACCACGTCTTGCGCTGCAACAACATCCTTCACCGTCACGTTGAATGTTTATGCATTCGGGCGATTTTGAGCAACTCCTGCTACTGCTGGTCCGGGTTTATTTTGAATTCCTCCCACATTGGAATTTTTGGGTTTTGGGCAAAACTTAGCCACATGTCCCTCCGTTCCGCAGTTAAAACATTTAATATTGTTATTATTACTTTTCTTTTTTGGATAAAAATTTGAATAGTGCCCCCCATCTCCACATGTATAACATTTTGTTCCGCTAAAGTAACAAACTCCCTTGTGACCTTTCCCACAAATTTGACATCGTTCATTCTTTGGATTGGTATTACTATTTTTCCCTTAAAAATTACCTCCTCCTTTCCCAGAATTATTTGGAAACGCCACCTCCTATCTTCTTTTGTTGTTATTGTTGTTGTTGTTATTGTTCCCACCATTGTTGCATCTCCCTGTGTTATTCTTTTTCTCCTTATGAAACTTTTGTAGAGCCTTTCCCTCCTTTTCAGCAATAGTTACTTTTTCAAGAATCTTCAAAAACGTCTTCACTTGAAATACCGATATTTTACTTCTTATTTGAGGTTTTAACCCCTCTTCAAATCGTGTAGTTTTTCTCGTTTCAGTATCTACCTGGTGCGGTGCAAACCTAGCCAGCTCGTTAAATTTTGCTATGTACTGAGACACCGTCATCTCTCCTTGCTTCAACTCTTGAAACTGAACTTCCATACTATCCTATATCGACTCTGGAAAATAATTCACAAAGAAAACTTCTTTAAACCTATCCCATGAAATAACACCTTCTCTAGCTCTAGTTTTGTTAGCCTCCCACCAGTGATTGGCTTCATCCTTCAAACAAAACGTAGCAAAATCGGTCTTTTGATCCACATTCACCTTAGTCACTCTAAACATCTCCTTCATCTCCGTGACCTAAGCCTGAGCTTTGATGGGTTCATCAGTTCCTTTAAATTTTGGAGGTCCTACTAATTTATAATAATTAAATTAAGTAACATTTGATGTATTTGGTGTGGCTGGTAATGGGTTTGTTTGTCTTCCTTGTAAAGCCCTTAACAAGATATTTGCTAGTGCTTGATTTGGATTTTGGTCAATGTCTGCCTCAGTCACTTCAAGTTGATGTGACGCCCCCAAATCCGAGTTACCTGACCCCCGAGTTTGGTGCTCACGATCCATAATATAATAACATCTAACTACCCATTCAGTATTGAATATAAACTTACATAACATTAATTAATAGGTTAACAACATCATCCTAGGTTATCTAACCTTAACATTACAAACTTACCCTTTAGATATACAAAAAGGGTTTACGAATACAACATGATAATAAGTTTAATATAACTACTCCAGTATTTTGCTTTCGCCATTGTTCTTCTTAGACCTGCTAGCCTCTTCTTCCCTAGCTGAAATGTTTTATTTAGCAAGGATGAGCAACATATTTGCCCCGCAAGTTAAGACATACAATAAATGTATAAGAATCAAGATTACATACTATTTAATTTGATAGAATAACACCAAAGTTCGGGGAACTTTGAAATAGCTAAACAAATCTTTATTAACTAACAAGTCTTCTCGCATTCTGAGCACCACAATAATCTGATAAATGAAAGAGTATAACGCTTTCAAATTTTCTACGATATTCTATTGAATAACCAAGAATCAATTCTACACAATAACAAAGTGGAATATTTTCCAGATTTATGCTGAGCGATCCATTGGAATTTGAACTTCTCTTCTCGAGTAACTATCAAAGATTTGACTTTGATATAACCAGGTGTATCAGATAACCATAAAAATTAAATCATACCCCTCTGCAAGTACTTAGAGCGGCCAACTCCTTGTACCCTATATTATGCATAATACTTACACGCGCGAAAAGGCCGAATATACGACCAAAAATGTTCCCTTTATATAAAAGGTTGTTCTTCTCAATCTTTGAATCAGAATTTGATTTAACAATGAAATACAATGATTTCAATATCTAATCTCTTTTCTTCTCAAACCTATCATGTTTTCTTTTTTGATCTAATCGAAACAATTGGCATCGATCAATCAATAATAATTGAATTCTCTTCTCTTCTCGAACCTATCAAGTTCTAATAAATGTTCGTCTAGCCAGAATAATTAGCTAGGACATTTCTTAAAATAATTCGACAATAGGCAGGAATTATTGGTGTTATCAATAATAACTTCTACGGATGTAAATATCCATCAATAATCATTCTCCTAAAATATTTTTAGAATCATTGATTCAATTTGAATGAATAAACATGTACTAACTGCGAATAATCAACAATAAATTCTTGGACGTGGTCTAATCAACAATAATTAACCACCATAATATTTGAAAAGATATAACTCAAGGTTGAGTTAGGAAACTTGCCTTCTTCGTTGATTACTGCTACACTATATACTTATCTGAGTTTGAAAGACCTATAACCAATAATATCGGTCTCACAATTAGCACAATAATTTATAACACATAACACTATAATACACATTCAATCTTTCTCCTAGGCACATTACCACATAGTCACATCCGTGTCTATAACTTATAGAAACACTTATCAAGTCTAACTAGTTCGGTCTGGTTGAACTTCGGTCTATTCTCGGTGTTCTGGTCACCCTATCCGACAATTAACACATTGATTGTCAATTAAACTTGGTCTCTAAGTTTCAATATTATTTTAGATAATTCAATTTTCCTTTATAATATTTTTCTGAAGCTTTTAATAATTTATAAATAATTATTATAATTTATAATAATTTTTAAACACTTATATCATTTTTAAATGATTTAATTATCAAATAATCTTATCATCATTAAGTTTTAATAATATAAAAATATTAATTTTATAATTGTCAAAATATTAAAATTATTATTAATAACTTCAAATATTTTTAAATCATCAATATTCTACTTAAATGATTTTTAAATTAATTAAAATCATTTTTAAACAATCTCCATTAATATTTAAATATTAATGAAATTATCATCAAAATATTAAAAGTTATTAATTATAACTTAAAATATTATAAAATCATTTTTTCGATTTAAATGATTTTTAAATCAATAAAATCATTTTTAATTCATTTATTTAATATAATAATTAAATAAATCTAATATCATTAATATTAATTTATTAATGAGAATTCTCCAAAAATATTGAAAATTATATTTTATAATTCAAAATATTTTCTAACAATTTATTCTTATTTAAAATGAATTTTAATTCAATAAAATCATTTTTGACTTATTTATTTAATAAAATAATAAAATAAATCTAATATCATTAATATTAAATTTTTAATGAAAATTCTCTAAAAATATTAAAAGTTACATTTTATAACTCAAAATATTTTTAAATACTTTATTCTTATTTAAAATAATTTTTTATAATATTAAATCATTTTTCTCTAATTTATTTAATACACTAATTAAATATCATTAATATTCAAATAATTATAAATATTAATGAAAAATATCCCAAATAGTCAAAAATTATTTTTCATAATTTAAAATAATTTTTAAAACTATTTTTGTAATTTTTTTAAAATTTATTTCTATTTTTAATTTAATTTCTGGAAAATCAGAAATTAGAAATTAAATAATCCGTTGTTATAGCCTATTGCGACGCTTTCTGTCGCCTTAGGTGATCTTGAGCCTCAAGAACATTGTTAGGCCAGTCTCAAGGGTGCTCATTTGATCGGCTATGATTCTCATCTTAACATGTTTCTGGGCAAACTAATGTCCATAACTTGTAGTACTAATGTAATATTACATGTTCACACAATTAGATAGGTCATAGAACAACATACTAGGAAGATTTGTGCCTTCAAAGTACTTGTCAGACGGTTCTTGGGTTTTCCAGAAACCCAGGCAGTCCGAGTGGACACTTTCAAGTTCAAATTAATCGGAGTTCTGATCATGATTTTGGTGGTTTTGTGGTTCATACATATAGTATACATGACAAGGACTAACGACATATCAAGATCTCAATCCAACAACAACAGATTCACAGGTTATGACAAGGTCAAACCTTGTTAGAATTTTTTTTCAAACTAGTTTCTGGGTTTTCCAGAAATTGCAAGTCAGTGCCGAGTGGTCTAGTTTGACCACCCATTACTTCAATTATGTTGACAATTTTTGGGATATAAAGCCAATGATCTAAAGTCCATATTACAGGCTACAACATGCATACAACAAAATCAACAAACAGCTTCACAACTAACAGATCAAGGCCTTAGAATAACTTGTCAGACCCTAATCATGGCTTTCTGGGTTACCCAGCATTTTACTCGGCCATGGTCGGTCAACCGACTTTGACCGATTATATCTTGAAATCTAGAAATCGAATATCTTGGATTCCACTTCCAGATCAAAGTAGTCATGGCATACTACAAATCCAAAGCTTAAAACAACACAAATCATTAACAAACAAGAATCTGTGGCTCCTAACATTAGCTTGTCATACCACAAATCATGTTCTCCGACAGTTTTGAAATTCATCACTTTTAAAGCCATTTAATGTTATGGATCTATGTTATATCACCATAGATCATCATAAAACACCTTTTAGCAAACATCTAAACACATAAACACGAAATCTTTCTTTGTATACAAGATTAAAGTAGGGTTAGAGTTTATACCTTATATTATCCAATCCTTGATCTAAGCCCTTCTCCACTGATTTTGATGATCTAAGGGGTGTTCTAGTGACCGAAACACTTAAGATTTTCGTGGCTAAGGGAAGAGAAAAGGTTTGTTGAGAGTTAGAAAGCAATTGGGCAACTTTTGTGAACTTTCTCTCTCTTCCAACACATATAACTTTGATTCAATGTTTCTACACTTGCTAGGTGGCACATATGGATCAGATTTGGTAAGGATTTGCAGCACATGGGATAATCCTTAAGTGATGACTCATTAGATCTTGCAAATCTCTTACTTAAAAATCTAAGTAAAAGGTATTTTGGAAATTGGACATGAAATTTTAATGGCATATAGGTAACTTGCCAAACCCTTAGGGTTTAACCCTAAGGTTATAACCCTTAGGTTTTACAACCTTAGCTTCTAGGATTTTCTAAATTAGGGTTTTAAAATAGAAAAGTAAGATTTCTAAAATATAATTAGTGTTTCCTAATTATATTAAAGGTTACTAAACACATTAAAGTTTACTAATCACTTTAGGGCTTACTAATTAGGATTAGGGTTTCTTAATTAGGGTTTAGGATTCCTAAATCAAAAATTAGGATTTTTTAGCTTTTGATTAGGGTTCTTAAGTACGCGTTAGGGTTTCTAATCTTTAGATTATGGTTTCCAATCACTTATTAGGGTTTACAAATATTGTACCCTACCCGACCAATCATTGATCAACATTCTATACAGTACAAACACATACTCATCAATATAATTATTTTAATTATATTTTCAATCGAATCCCTATCCAGACTTAGGTTTAGGGTTTCTATTCTCTGCTAAGCATAACTCTACTCTTATTTTCTTAGTCAATACACAAATTGACCACATCTCGAGACTCGTATCACATATACTCAGCACAAAATTGATAATCAATATTAATATTAAAAGAGAATTATTCGTAAAAATTTGGATTATTCGAAATCTCGGGTTATCACATTCA
Source organism: Panax japonicus (assembly GCA_020205505.1). Classification (NCBI taxonomy): domain Eukaryota; kingdom Viridiplantae; phylum Streptophyta; class Magnoliopsida; order Apiales; family Araliaceae; genus Panax; species Panax japonicus. Next base: position 33,834,587 of record CM035098.1, read on the forward strand.
GCCCTCCTTAAAAGGATTCTGTCCTCGGAATCACCGCTTTCTCAACATAATATTAAATTGTGTCTTATATTCTAACCTGTGACTTGGATCTATAAAAGAAAAAAATTCACAGCAATATCTAACCAAGATTACTTGCGTAATAAAATTTCTAAATGAAATCGTTACCTGTTACCACCTCCTGAGTAGTCACTACATCTTGTGCCGTCATGTTGAATGTACGGTCCGTTGGTCTTCCTGGCTATGCAGGTCCTCGAATCGCTAAGGTTCCGCTATCGGGTCCCATATTGCCACTTTCCTTCTCCATATTTCTCTTTGGACACTTTTCTAACCAGATGATCAGTCGATCCACTACGCAAAGTAGCTTGTATCTTCTTCGGATTGGGACAATTGGGAGACATGTGCCCCTCTTGTCCGCAGTTGTAACAAACTCCCTTCTTCTTCAAACAAACTCCAGAATGGTTCTTCCCACAAGTTATACATGTCTCTCTCCCTTTCATATTCTCTTCTGTCCTATTACCCAACTGGGTATTCTTGCTCCACTTTCTCTTGTTCGGATTACTACCACCACTGCTTCCTCCATCACTTGCCTTCTTCTTCTTCCTCTCCTGATGAAATCGAGATGCAGCTTTGCTCCCTCCTTCAGTAATTAACGCTTTCTCCATCAAAGCAGCAAACATATTTATCTTCAATACGGCTACTTTGTTGTATATCCCCAGCTTCAGTCCATTCTCAAATCTTCTCTCCTTTCTCGCCTCCGTGTCCACCTGATGAGGTGCAAATCTAGCCAACTCGTTGAATTTGGCAGCATACTCAGAAACCAACATGTTCTCCTGCTTTAGTTCTAAAAACTTAACTTCCATTCGAGCTTGCATACTCGATGAAAAGTAGTTCTCAAAGAACAACTCCTTGAATCTTGTCCAAGTCACTATGGATGTACCAGCCCTGGCTTGATTAGTCTCCCACTAGTAATTGGCTTCTCCCATCATCAAGTACGTTGCAAAAGCTGTCTTTTCCTCCTCCGCTACTCTGGCGATAATGAATGCTTTCTCCATCTCCTTTACCCAGGTTTGGGCTTCAATCAGATCCGTGGTTCCCTTGAATTCTAGCGGTCCCACCGCCTTAAAGTCTTTGAAGTTAGCCAATCTATCAGCTGGCTGATTTGTCACTCTTCCTGCTGGAGCTCTATTACCCATAGCTTCGGCTATCATATTTGCAAAGTTTTGTATCTGGTCAGCTTGACCTCCTTCATTATTCACTGAATGTTCTTCTCTTTGATTTCGATTCTGTGGTCTAGGCGACATGATCTGATTTAAATAAAAATCTTACATTAATTCTCTTTCTCTATACAAATTCTTAACACAATTAGAATTCAACACATAGTTCTCATATAATCACATATTTATTCAAATAGCACATAGTACATTTAGTACTTAACACATATTACTATCCCTTTTTAAATAAATTTTAGGATTAACACATATAACTTTACACAAAAAGTTACAATTCTCTAACTTTACATAAAAAGTTGCAATTCTCCATTTTCACATAACTATTTCCAGTTCGTCAAACTTAACACACTTATGAGTTCAGGAACTTGCCATAATTATATGAGTGTATAAACTTATCCTAGTCAGACCTTTGGTGTCCATTTTCTGAGGGGTTCAAAACATTTCATATAATTATGAGTCAAGAACTTACCATAAGTATGAGTTTTAAGAACTCACAATTTAATATTAATCTTATATTCATATAGAAAATAAAGATTTCATTCATACAAACATATATATTTACATATGCTTACACATCATTTCTCGATATTACATCCGTGAATATCACATTCTACCAAAAGATACTACAGCTCAAACTTAAACTATCTACCGTCCACTCCCTTCACCAGTCTTCTTCTTGCTGGGACACTTGTTAAATCTGTGACCCGTTCTTCCACATGAAAAAAACTTTCTCATATTCGGCTTAGGACAATGTAGGGAAATATGTCCTTCCTGCTTACATTTGAAACACACGTTCTTCCACATCATGCACTCTCCAAAGTGAGTCTTTCCACACCTATTACAGACTTGCTTCTTCTTTGGGTTTGAATTTTTAGAATTATAGCTGCCGTTGTCCCTCTTTATTTTATTCTTGCCCTTCTTCTGCTTGATTGTTCCTTCAGACAATCCACCACCTTCAGTCTTCATCCTTTCCACCTACGCCTTCAGCTCGTTCCGTTCTTTTGTCATTTCGCGTAACGATCACTCCGTCTTCCATAACTCCTCCAAGAGAAACACTTTACTCTGGAGTTCCTGGACTTCTGCAGATACTTAATCTTGTTTTCCAACTTTAGTCTTATTCCCTTTCTCCACCTTAGCTTCTCCGGACTTTGCCTCCTCATCACTACTCAGATACATCTCGGGATAATCATCATGATCACTCCCAAGATTAACCACCGGCTCATATCTCCCCACTTGTTTAACTGACTCGCTTTGTACTGGCACCTCAGCTACTGGGACTAGTGCAACAACCGCTAGCATCTCCGTACTCATTTCATTTTCTCCCGACATCCTACAATCAGTTTAAATAACTTGATTAGTACATCACTAGTACGAAATTCTCACACTATGTGTCCACATATCTCACTATCGATACGCTTCGATAATCCCTCACTTAGTACTCTAAATGAGTATTCTATATCTCGCTTATGCTTATAATCCCACCCACTTAAGGTTTATAACCTACACCTTTGATACTAACCTGTGACGCCCCCAAATACTGGTTACCTGACCCATGAGTTTGGTGCTCACGATCCACAATATAATAACATCTAACTACCCATTCATTGATGAATATAAACTTACATAACATTAATTAATAGGTTAACAACATCATCCCAGGTCATCTAACCTTAACATTACAAACTTATCATTTAGATATACAAAAAGGATTTACAAATACAACATGATAATAAGTTCATTATAACTACTCCAGTATTTTGCCTTTGCCTTTGTTCTTCTTAGACCCGTTAGCCTCTTCTTCCCTAGCTGAAATTTTTTATTTAGCAAGGGTGAGCAACAAATTTACCCCGCAAGTTAAGACATACAATAAATGTATATGAATCAAGATTAACAGACTATCTAATTTGATAGAATAACACCAAAGTTCGGGGAACTTTGAAATAGCTAAACAAATCTTTATTAACTAACAAGTCTTCTCACATTCTGTGAAACACAATAATCTGATAAATGAAATAGTACAACGCTTTCAAAGTTTCTACGATATTCTATTGAATAATCAAGAATTAATTCTACGCAATAACAAAGTGGAATGTTTTCCAGATTTATGTTGAGCGATCCATTGGATCTTGAACTTCTCTTCTCGAGTAACTATCAAATATTTGACTTTGATATACCCCGGTGTATCAGATAACCATAAAGATTAAATCATACCCCTATGCAAGTACTTAGAGCGGCCAACTCCTTGTACCCTATATTATGCATAATACTTACACGCGCGCAAAGGCTGAATATACGACTAAAAAATTTCCCTTTATATAAAAGGTTTTTCTTCTCAGTCTTTGAATCAGAATTTGATTTAACAACGAAATACAATGATTTCAATATCTAATCTCTTCTATTCTCTTCTCTTCTCAAACATATCAAGTTTTCTTTTTCGATCTAGCCAAAATAATTGGCCTCGATCAATCAATAATAATTGAATTCTCTTCTCTTCTCTTCTCGAACCTATCAAGTTCTAACAAATGTTAGTCTAGCCAGAATAATTAGCTAGGACATTTCTCAACACAATTTGACAATAGGCAGGAATTATCGGTGTTGTCAATAGTAACTTCTACGATGTAAATATCCAACAATAATTATTCTCCGAATATATTTTTAGAATCATTGATTCAATTTGAATTAATAAACATGCACTAACTGCGAATAATCAATAATAAATTCTTGGACGTGGTCTAATCAACAATAATTAACCACCATAATATTTGAAAAGATATAATTCAAGGTTGAGTTAGGAAACTTGCCTTCTTCGTTGATTACTGCTGCACAATATACTTATCTGCGTTTGAAAGACCTATAACTAATAATATCGATCTCACAATTAGCACAATAATTTATAAAACATAACACTGTAATTCACAATCAATTTTTTTCCTAGGCACATTACTACATAGTCACATCAATGTTTATAACTTATATAAACACTTATCAAGTCTAACTAATTCGGTCTGGTTGAACTTCGGTCTATTCTCGGTGTTTTGGTCACCCTATTCGACAATTAATTATTGATTTTCAATTAAACTTGGACTCTAAGCTTCAATATTATTTTAGATAAGTCAATTATCCTTTATAATATTTTTCGGAAGCTTTTAGTAATTTATAAACAATTATTATAATTTATAATAATTTTTCAAACACTTAAATTATTTTTAAATGATTTAATTATCAACTAATCTTATCATCATTAATATTTAATAATATAAAAATATTAATGTTATACTTGTCAAAATATTAAAGTTATTATGAATAACTTAAATTATTTTTAAATCATCAATATTCTACTTAAATGATTTTGAAATTAATTAAATTCATTTTTAAACCATCCCCATTAATATTTAAATATTAATGAAATTATCATCAAAATATTAAAATTTATTAATTATAACTTAAAATATTTTTAAATCATGTTTCTTATTTTTAAATGATTTTTAAATCAATAAAATCATTTTTAATTCATTTATTTAATATAATAATTAAATAAATCTAATATAATTAATATTAATTTATTAATGAGAATTCTCCAAAAATATTGAAAATTATATTTTATAATTCAAAATATTTTCTAACACTTTATTCTCATTTAAAATGAATTTTAATTCAATAAAATTATTTTTAACTTATTTATTTAATACAATAATTAAATAAATTTAATATCATTAGTATTAAATTATTAATGAGAATTCTCTAAAAATATTAAAAGTTACATTTTATAACTCAAAATATTTTTAAATACTTTATTCTTATTTAAAATAATTTTTTATAATATTAAATCATTTTTTTCTAATTTATTTAATACACTAATTAAATATCATTAATATTCAAATAATTATAAATATTAATGAAAAATATCCCAAATAGTCAAAAATTATTTTTCATAATTTAAAATAATTTTTAAAACTATTTTTGTAATTTTTTTAAAATTTATTTCTATTTTTAATTTAATTTCTAGAAAATTAGAAATTAAATAATCCGTTGTTATAGCCTATTGCGACGCTTTCTGTCGCCTTAGGTGATCTTGAGCCTCAAGAACATTGTTAGGCCAGTCTCAAGGGTGCTCATTTGACCGGCTATGATTCTCATCTCAACATGTTTCTGGGCCAACTAATGTCCATAACTCGTAGTACTAATGTAATATTACATGTTCGCACAATTAGATAGGTCATAGAACAACATACTAGGAAGATTTGTGCCTTCAAAGTACTTGTCAGACGGTTCATGGGTTTTCCAGAAACCCAGGCAGTCCGAGTAGACACTTTCAAGTTCAAATTAATCGGAGTTCTGATCATGATTTTGGTGGTTTTGTGGTTCATACATGTAGTATACATGACAAGGACTAACGACATATCAAGATCTCAGTCCAACAACAACAGATTCACAGGTTATGACAAGGTCAAACCTTGTCAGAAATTTTGTTGAAACTGTTTCTGGGTTTTCAGAAACTGCAAGTCAGTGTCGAGTGGTCTAGTTTGACCACCCATTACTTCAATTATGTTGACAATTTTGGGGATATAAAGCTAATGATCTAAAGTCCATATTACAGGCTATAACATGCATACAATAAAATCAACAAACAGCTTCACAACTAACAGATCAAGGACTTAGAATAACTTGTCAGACCCTAATCATGGCTTTTTGGGTTACCCAACATTTTACTCGGCCATGGTCGGTCAACCGACTTTGACCGATTATATCTTGAAATCTAGAAATCGAATAGCTTGGATTCCACTTCCAGATCAAAGTACTCCTGGCATACTACAAATCCAAAGCTTAAAACAACACAAATCATTAACAAACAAGAATCTGTGGCTCCTAACATTAGCTTGTCATACCACAAATCATGTTCTCGGATAGTTTTGAAAATCATCACTTTTAAAGCCATTTGATGCTATGGATCTACGTTATATCACCATAGATCATCATTAAACACCTTCTAGCAAACATCTAAACACATAAACACAAAATCTTTCTTTGCATACAAGATTAAAGTAGGGTTAGAGTTTATACCTTCTATTATCCAATCCTTGATCTAAGCCCTTCTCCACTAATTTTGATGATCTAAGGGGTGTTCTAGTGACCGAAACACTTAAGATTTTCGTGGCTAAGGAGAGAGAAAAGGTTTTTTGAGAGTTAGAAAGCAATTGGGTAACTTTTGTGAACTTTCTCTCTCTTCCAACACATATAACTTTGATTCAATGTTTCTACACTTGCTAGGTGGCACATATGGATCAGATTTGGTAAGGATTTGCAGCACATGGGATAATCCTTAAGTGATGACTCATTAGATCTTGCAAATTTCTTAATTAAAAATCTAAGTAAAGGGTATTTTGGAAATTGGACATGAAATTTTAATGGCAAATAGGTAACTTGCCAAACCCTTAGGGTTTAACCCTAAGGTTATAACCCTTAGGTTTTACAACCTTAGCTTCTAGGATTTTCTAATTTAGGGTTTTAAAATAGAAAAATAAGATTTCTAAAATATAATTAGTGTTTCCTAATTATATTAAAGGTTACTAAACACATTAAAGTTTACTAATCACTTTAGGGCTTACTAATTAAGATTAGGGTTTCTTAATTAGGGTTTAGGATTCCTAAATTAAAAATTAGGATTTTCCTGCTTTTGATTAGGGTTCTTAAGTACGCGTTAGGGTTTCTAATCTTGAGATTATGGTTTCCAATCACTTATTAGGGTTTAAAAATATTGTACCCTACCCGACCAACCATTGATCAACATTCTATACAGTACAAACACGTACTCATCAATATAATTATTTTAATTATATTTTTAATCGAATCCCTATTCGGAATTAGGGGTAGGGTTTCTACTCTTCGTTAGGCATAACTCTACTCTTATTTTCTCAGTCAATACACATATTGACCACATCTCGAGACTCATATCACAGATACTCAGTACAAAATTGATAATCAATATTAATATTAAAAAAAATTATTTGCAAAAAATCAGATTATTCAAAATCCCGGGTTATCACAGTTTATGTCTTCTTCGTGGTGCCATTTATCTAAAGATAACAAGTAACTAGGTATAAATAACAATAAAAATAATCAACATTTTGATTTAACAAAAACTTGTATTTCACATTAATATTTTTCATACATATAACTAGTGATTTATAAAGTATCACTAGATACACACTATGCAAGAAAACAAATACATAACTGACTAGTGATTTATACCTATCACTAGTTACACACTAAATATTTCCCTAACATGTTGGGAATATATCATACTAGGGATCATTTCATCTTCTCAGCTTACTTTCTCCTTTCTTTTTCCAACTCTTCCTTCAGTTTCCTAATTCTTTCTTCCAGGTCATCAATTTCCTGTCCTAAAATAGTCTCGAATTGGTTTATTAAAGATTCTATCAATCATACTGTCGCACTCGAACTACAAGAAATAGGACTATTTACGAAAGAATTAAGATCGACTGAATGGATTTGCTCGACATTAATGTATTGCCAACGGAATATTCAGTCGTTCATAAGTCCCTCGAGCATAGTACAAAATCGACTGAATTCAGTCGATCCTATTCCATGCTTGTGGCGCGAAAGTTTCCCTCCAGCGCCAATAACAACCTCGATGGAAGAGCTATTAATATCGACTGATTGTCCGTCGAGGATATCGTATTTTCGACTGAATCATTCCTGACGAATTTCCGTCAGAAATAGTCCTTAAAACCTACACACTAACAGACGCGAGCCTCACTTCAGCTTCTCCTAATTTTTTCCCCTCTTTTCTCTCTCTGCTCTACTGTTGCGTTATCTCTTCTTCCTCCCATCCCTCTCCTCACCGGCCGCCGTCCATCTCCTCGTCGACCGCCGCACCTCTTCTCGTCGGCAGCCCCATCTCCGTCCAAGCCCTCGTCGACAGTACCTCTCCCTCTCCTCAACAGCAGCCTCACCTCCGGCTCCCTCTGCTGCTCTCTCTCTAGTCCCTCTCTCCTCCTCATTCTCTCTCAATTTAAGGTTAGTTTTATCAATTAATTTTAAATTTAGAACCCTAAATTTTCAGATATGTATATAGTTATGCATAAATTTGGGTATAAGTACTTAGATCCCTAAATTTTCTGTTTAAATGTTGTTGAAAGTATTGAAATATTGTTGATAGTGTTGAAATATTTTGTTGAAATGTGATAAGTAGGTTTTATACCTACTTATCTGGTATCTGTTACTTGAATTAGTTGTTTATATTCATATGTCTTAGTTACTTTTCATGCATTTTTTGTTCATTTGGTAGGATATATGTTTGGGAGCGGTGTGAGCGACTATTGGTAAGGAAAAGCAAGGAAATCGCAAAGAATTGGTAGGAAAATGCAAAGAAAAGTAATCCGGACATCATTTGGGCTTTCATGTTCATTTCATGTTTTTGGCTTGGAACTTGGCTTACATTGTAGAGCGTCTTCGTAACTTTCCGGAACATCTTGAATCATTCCAATCGGAATTCTGATGCAAGAGTTAAGATCTTTGTACCAACTGACGTCGAACGTCACTGTTTTGGGTGGCCATTTGCATAGCATTCAATTCAAGTCCAATTTTAACCTTCATCCATTCGTTATTTCTCAACTCTCAAAGAATGAAAGTTGTAGAGCTCATCGATAGCTTCAATTTGAAAGGTGGCAGGCCCTGTAACTCCTCTTGGATCAAAAGTTATGGCCGTTTTACTAGAGGACGCTGTGGCAAAAAATGGACCCCCGCGGGGGCGGACATAGTAGCTGCAAAATAGTAGGTACCCCCACCAGGGCGGGTCCTTTAAGCCTTAGGACACCCTCCGGGGCGGGGGTACGCGCAGAAAACTCGGTTTTTGTCCAAATTTGAGTTCGAGAAGGATTGGTTCGCTTCCGATTGACTCAAGGACTTCCAAGAGGAGTTAAAGACATATAAAGAGACATATAAAAGGAGGAGACTCACAAGGATTAGGGGAGAGAGGGAGAGGATTCCATTAGATTAGATTAGAGTATAATAGGAAAAAACCCTAGTTCTTATGAGATTTGGAGATTGAAACACTTGAAAGCCATTGGAGATCCAGATCAAGAGCGAGACGGAGGACGAATTTGCCGACAACAGATTCACTTCTTTTCCTTAATCTTATTCTTATCTTTAATGTGTATTCAAGTGTGGATTATTAGTTTTAATTCAATGAACTAATTCTTTGTTTAAGATTACAATGGATCTTATTGTGTAGTTTATTGTAATATTCTTTGTTATCAATTATTATGTTCTATTGTGAGAATTATTTATTGTGATTTGGACTTAATTGTTTAATTGTTTGGCCATTAATTACCGTGATAATCTATACGAACTTAAGAGATGAAGTATAGATTTAGATCTGATTATGATATCATGTGTTTGTGATTTCTGCATAGATGGAATTCATGATTCGTGTTTAGGATAGAGATATGTCTTTACGCTATATGTAACTTATAGAGAACTTGTGCTTTAAATCCTTTTTAATTGTAATTCACATAGAGATATAGTGAATTAGTTAATTAGGGTGTCTTGCTTAATTCTATCATCTGTTGATTTAAGTGAGTATGGGTATTATGCATCGAGAGGTGGTTTTATCTGTTTTAGTATTCTTGATTAACAATTCATGATAAAAAAATAATTGATGAGAAGTGTGTTAACTTAAATGAAGTAATAAGTGAAGTTGTGATCTTAAATCTCAATAATCTTTATTTCATTAGTGGTAATTAGAATTACTTTACTTATAAATTGAAATTCATTCGTTTAAATAAGATTGAGTTGGTTACAAGTTAGTACTTGGTGATTTTTATTAAATAATTCTTTGTTGGAACGATACCCAAACTTATCACTTTATTACTTGTTGACCATGTATAGTTGCGTATTGTGCGTAATAAGATTTTACCCAACAAGTTTTTGGCGCCGTTACCGGGGAATTAGTTTAATAAATTTTTGCCAATATTAGATTCAATCAAATTAGTCTTAATTTAAATATTTTTTTTCTTTATTTATTTATTTTTTTTATTTTATTATCTTCTTCTTTTTCTCTCGTTTCAGGTACCATGGCTGGATTCAATTATCAAAGGCCATATTCGAGTATGACTCAACCAAGGGGAGTCTGGATTGATGGACTCAATGTATTTTCTGCATTATCAGCACAACTTGAGACACTTTTGAGGAGGTTGGACGTTATTGCAACCCAACGTAATTGAAGGATAACAGTTACTTGCAATTATTGTTCTAGGCAATCACCCGAGTAATCAATGCACCATCAGTCTTGGGCCGATACAATATGGTGGTAACTACCTCAACAATTATTCTTATACTAATTATCCTCAAGTTTGGGGGTATCACCCGGATTCGTCATGGAGCTATACTTATGAAGACCAATAATGCGCTCCAAATTCAACATACACACCAGAATTTTCATGTCCACCTCCATTGCCACAAGAAGAAAAGCCAAATCCGAGGGATGTAATATTGAAGGGCATAACAAACCTAGAGGAGATGAGGATTAGCCAAGAGCTGTCAACCAAAAATTTTAATAATCGAATGGAACAACGCGTAACCACTTCAACTCATGGTCCTCAATACATGGATTCCAAAACTGATACAAATAATTATAGATTTTAGAAATTGTTGTCCAAGTTCATAACATCAAATGAGGAGAGAAGGATTAATCAAGAGCAGTTAATTCAGAATCAAGAGATATCAATTCAAAATCTTGCGGATCAGATAGAGAAAATGACCAAAGTCATAAGCAACCTTCCTCCAAACACTTGGCTTTATGACATGGATGACGAAATTGATGGAGAACCCGAACCAAATCTACGACTGGATGAGCCAGAAGATATCGAAAAGTGTGGAGACAATTGGGGATAATGAAATAGAGGTCAACGAAGATCTAAATCGGTCTCCACCTGAAGATCAAAGAGTCGGTCAGATTTGCAAAATCATGCCCACTTGGTAGTCATGTCGTCAGGTGAAGCTCTTTATAACATAAGAGCGAGTACAATTTTGAATCCATGGTGGGACAAGAAATATAAGATAGACGAAGAGTCCCATTGTGTGTGACAAGCTTCCATGCCCCAAAGTGATCACATACACAATGGAGAAAACACCTAGCTGTGGGATGTTCTTGATTGAGATCATACCAAATCAGAGCAAGCTAGGTGACTTTGATGCATTGGCCATCGCCTTTGGGAACCTCCAAAAGGACAATTTGTTACTGATGGATGGAGGGTTCCTCAACTTCTGAAGAGGAATTGGATAGTATTGACCAGACAAAGTCAGGCTGAAAGACTATAAATCAAGCGCTGACTGGGAGGCAACCCAGAAATTTTTATATTTATATGTTTTCGTAGTTTATTTAGTAGATAGGAATCATATTATATTCCAAAGTGCTATTCTAATCCATGTTGTCTCTCTTCAGTGCAAGTATTGGAGGTTCAATGGATAGGAAAATGATCGTCGCCGCCATCGCCACCATCACCTCACGCTTAGCTGATTACAGGGAAGTTCTCTTCTACTTATCGTTATATTCTTACAATGAGGACATTATAATTGCTAAGTTTGGGGGAGTTTAGTTTAGTTTTTTATTGCATGTTTAGTTTCATGTTTATGTTATGTTATTTTGCATATGTTTTTAATTTTTTTTAGGTTCATTATGTTTGCATTCATGTAGTACAACTTCATAAGTAGCTGCATAGTAGTATAGTTTGAATAGCATTATATTCAGTTTCTTGTTAAATAAAATCAAATCAAAAATTCAAAAATAATAGTTAGTTACTATGTTCATCTTGCATGAGTCCAGCTGTTTGATAGTTTAAGTTTATTTTGGCCAATGATGCGATTGGGATTGAGTTGACAAATATAGTACTAATTATTAGAGTTTTGATGTGATTTCTTGCTATGAATTGAATCTTTTGCTGTTTGAAACTGGTATAAATAGGATAGCACTGTAATAACAACTATGTGGACTGATTAAGTTTAAATTGATATATAAGGACTTCTTAAGGATAGTATTTGTTTGAATGGATGAAAGACATGAAAAGGCAGAGATGACGAAAATTAGGTAAGAACCTAAGTTTGGGGGATTATATGTGGGTATATAAGCTTTATCTAAAAAAAGAGTATATATCGTGACTAGTCTTGTTTCGGGGCCTTTGTTACTTGAGCAAGTACTCCTGAGGGGATTGTCTTTACACCCTAGCGCCCTAAGGTCTTTATGGTCTGGGAGTCGTTGGTCGAAAGCTCGCTAAGGGGTAGCACTGTTAGCCTAATGGAATGAGATATTGCACAGTCATGGTTAAAAAAAATACAATAAGACGGGAAATGAGTAAAAAACCCTCAGTAATGAAAAGTAAAGCATAAGTAACCCGGATTGGTCTCTTGAACTTGATGAATGTTTAACTTTAGTTGGATCTAGCTTGTTCGTGAATTTTATGAGTTTGCACTGTATGATGCCTTTAAAGAGATCTATTTTGTGTTGTATTTAGCATTATATCAGTTAGCATGGATGTTGAGCACGCACACACTATACCAGTAATAGCAGTTTAAGACTTGATGATTGACTAGGAAATTGTTGATTGGTTTTGATATGAAGTATTGTCGTGTTTGCTTTATTTCTCTAAGGCCGAGTGAATAGATTTGATTTTATCAATACTTCTAGATTCGTAGGAATATAGACGAGTTGCATTTTATTGCATTTATTGCATGTTGTGTTGCTTGGGGACAAGTAACAGTTTAACTTTGGGGGTATTTGATAAGTAAGTTTTATACGTACTTATCCGGTATCTTTTACTTGAATTAGTTGCTTATATTCATGTGTCTTAGTTACTTTTCATGCATTTTGTGTTCATTTTGTAGGTTATATGTTTGGAAGCGATGTGAGCGACTATTTGTAAGGAAAAAGAAGGAAATCGCAAAGATTAATAGGAAAGCGCAAAGAAAAGCAATCCGGACATCATTTGGGCTTTTATGTTCATTTCATGTTTTTGGCTTGGAACTTGACCTACATTGTAGAGCGTCTTCGTAGCTTTCCGGAACATCTTGAATCATTCCAATCGGAGTTCGGATAAAAGAGTTATGATCTTTGTACCAACGGACGTCGAACGTCACTATTTTGGGTGGCCATTTGCATAGAAGTCTCTTTCAGCCCAATCTTGTCCTTCATCCGTTCGTTATTTCTCAATTCTCAAAGAATAAAAGTTGTAGAGCTCGCCGATAGATTCGATTTGATAGGTGTTAGGCTCCGTAACTCCTCCCGGATCAAATGTTATGGCCGTTTTATCAGAGGACACTGTGGCAGAAAATGGACCCCCGCCGGGGCGGGCATAGCAGCTGCAAAATAGTAGGTACCCCCGCCGGGGCGGGCGTACGCGCAGAAAACTCGGTTTTTGTCCAAATTTGAGTTTAGAAAGGATTGTTTCGATCTAATTGACTCAAGGACTTCAAAGAGGACTTCAAAGAGAACTTCAAGACATGTAAAAAGGCTTATAAAAGGAGGAGAATAACAAGGATTAGGGGAGAGATGAGAGGGGAAAGATGATTGCATTAAAATTTGATTAGAGTAGATTAGAGTAAAACACTAGTTTTTATGAGATTTCGAAATTGAAACACTTGGAAGCCATTGGAGATCCAGATCAAGAGCGAGACGGAGGACGAATTTTCTGACAACAGATTTCACTTCTTTTCCTTAATCTTATTCTTATCTTTAATGTGTATTCAAATGTGGATTATTAGTTTTAATTCAATGAAATAATTCTTTGTTTGAGATTACAATGGATCTTATTGTGTAGTTTATTTTAATATTCTTCGTTATCAATTATTATGTTCTATTGTGAGGATTGTCTATTGTGATTTGGACTTAATTGTTTAATTGATTGTCCATTAATTACCGTGATAATCTATATGAACTCGAGAGATGACGTATAGATTTAGATCTGACCATGATAACATGTGTTTGTGATTTCTACATAGATGGAATTCATGATTCGTGTTTAGGATATAGATATGCATTTACGCCATATGTAATCTTATAGATAACTTGTGCTTTAAATTATTTTTAATTGTAATTCACATAGAGATATAATGGATTAGTTAATTAGGGTGTCTTGCTTAATTTTATCATCTATGGATTTAAGTGAGTATGAGTATTATGCATCGAGAGGTGGTTTTATCTCCTTTAGTGTTCTTGATTAACAATTCATGATAAAAAATAATTGATGAGAAGTGTGTTAACTTAAATGAAGCAATAAGTGAAGTTGTGATCTTAAATCTCCATAATCTTAATTTCACTAGTGGTAATTAGAATTAGTTTACTTATAAATTGAAATTCATTCGTTTAAATAAGATTGAGTTGGTTACAGGTTAGTACTTTGTGATTTTTATTAAATAATTCTCTGTGGGAACGATACTCAACTTATCACTTTATTACTTGTTGACCACGTATACTTGCATGTTGTGCGTAATTAGATTTTACCCAACAAAATGTAGTTGAACCCTACATTTTCTTTTGCAGTGTTGTTGAAATTGGGATTTTCTGTGATAGTGTGCTAAATTTGGTTTGGTATGAAACTGATTTTGAGACTGAGATATTGCTCAATGACTGATATTAGTTTATTGAATTAGTATTTACTTTGTACCCAGCCAGTTAAAATGTCCATAATCAGTAGTGTGTGTAATTTGTTATCTAATATTGACGAGTTATAATGCAGTGTGATAAACTTAATTTGCAGTGTTCTGATTTCTACCTTTTCCAGCATTGTGAATTTTAATTTGTGAATCAATTGAAGACTTCCTATTTTTTGGTGTTAAGTATTAATTTCGACGGAATTTCCGACCGAATTTCTGTGGAAGTTATAGATGGTAATAAATAAATATTTAATTAACTATATGAAAGATAATATATTATAATATAATAAATAAATATTTATATAAATTAATACAAAAAAATACTAGGAGCTTTAAATAACTTTAATAAATTATATAATATAATATAATATAATATAATAAAATTTAAAATAAAATAATAAAATTTAAAATAAAATAAATTTACTTTATTATTTAATATAATATAATTAAAAATAAAATAAAATAAAATAAATTTTATTTAATTTAATGCAATAAAATAAATTTAATTTATTATTTAATATAATATTATAAAAAATAAATAAATAAATCTAAATAAATAAATAAATTTAATTTAATTTAATTTAACTAAATTAAATTAAAGTAAAACATATATATTAAAATAAAATAAAATATATAAATAAATAAAAGTATAATAATAAACTAATTTTAAAATAAATAAAATAAATTTAATAATAAACTATAATATATTAAAATTACTTAATTTAAATAATATACTATAATAAAAAATAAATTAAAATAAAATAAAATATAGTAAAATAAAATTAAATACAATAATTATCTTAAACTAAGTAGCATTTGCTTTGTTTTCCATTACATAAAAAATATCATGAATTAAATAAAATCGAAGCTAATAAATTAAGTAAACATAAATTAAAACAACATAATATATTTGAAATAAATTTACATAACATAAAATAATAAACTAAGTAGAATTTTCTTAGTTTTCTACAATTAAAAGTAACTGAATAATAAGTTGTCTACATATTCAATAAATAAAATAAAATACATGTTGACTGGGTAGCGTTTACCTAGTTTTTCATTGGTAAAATAAAAAAAATACCATATTTTCTTAGTTTGTCACAATTTTCAAATATAATAACATATAAATTAAATGAAGCACTTCCTTTTATGTAGGGTTCGACATAGCAGTTACAGCTAATAGTACTCCAACAGGTTCCTCAACAACAATTAAAAAAAAGGTCATAGTTTCTGTTTGTGTCTTATACTCGAATAATAAAGTTAATTAAATTATTGAAGACATTCCTCATTGTTCCATCATAACAGATGCCAACATACGGAAGGAGTGCCATTAAGTTGTTGAACAAAGTTATAGGTTAAGCAACCCTCTAGATGAGCGAACAATCACTTCTCTACTAGGAATGAATCATTGCCTGATATGGGTCCAATCCATGACATAGACAGCTTCTCACCATTCTAAATTCCTCAGATGGGTAGTGCCCACATAATGTCTCACCTCTTTTTCTATTATAACTACCCATCTAAGGAATTTGGAGTGGTGAGAAGTTGTCTATGGCATGGATTAAACCCATATCAAGCAATGATTCATTCCGAGTTGAGAAGTAATTATTCGTTCATCTAGAGAGTTTCTTAACTTGGAACTTTGTTCAATATCTTAATGGAACTGCTTCGGGATGTTGTCATTTGTTATGGTGGAACAGTGAGGAATGTCTGCAGTAATTCAATTAACTTTATTAATAGAGTATAGGACACAAACAGGAACTACGACCTTTTTTGTCCGATTACTGTCGAGGAACCGGTTAAAGTACTATTAGTTGCAACTGCAACTAATATAAAACTTAGATTGACTCTTCTCCTAGTAGTCATTACAGCTGCAACTGCTATGAAACTTAGAAACCCGTTTGACATTCACTCAATAGGAGTGAATGTCGAATAGTCCCCAGTTTGGGACTGTTACTGGATGTTATGTCTCTTACTTAGGTCGGTGCTAATTCACAAGGTGCGTGTTTATAATATTTTGAGGATTTTTTAGCTGGTGTCTCTACATATGTTCTTTGAGTACATACTTAGACTAAGTTATCTTGGTTTATTTCGTGTACTTGGAGACCATGGGGAGGTGATGCTGAAATTTTCTTAAAATATTATAAACACGCTCCTTGTGAATGGCACTAGTGAGGAGACACATCTAGGAACGGGATAGATGCCTAACCCCTGTAGAGTGGAGATATATACTAGGTAAACTAAATACATGCATATATATTCTAATTGGGTATTTTCTTCTATTAAAGATGTCAGCCGATCGGAGTTGGATGTTGTTAGGTTTGTAATATTCAATGAACGCAATCAAATTGCACAAATAAGCGGAAACGTGTAAAATCAGAGTTTTAAAATTTTACAAACCATAAACCCGGATCATCCTTTATTTCCAAATTTTTTAATTAAACGAAAAAGTAAGAATAAGAATCATCCCCTTGAAGATCTGAGCTTCCTCAGGTACAAGTTCACCTCCAATCCTTTTCGCGTTCAACTTGAATCCACCGGATTTGGTTCCTTCCTTTGATCAACGTTAGCCATCCAAGTGTTTGGCCTCTAGAGGTGATCCACCAAGGAAGAAGAAGAATTCCAGAAGATTGGTATTTGGCTCAAACCCTAATTTTCTATCTCTATAGAAAAAGGGGCGTACTCTCCAACAATTGGAATTACGTATGTTGTAAAAGTCAACAACCACATCACCCATAATAAGACTCCTCTTATTTATAGATGTAGGCAACCCTCCTTAACAATTAAGGAATTGAGTTTTATTTAATTAATTAAATTCTTTTAATTAATTAAGCTCCCTAATCTTATTAGGGATAATTAATTAAACTCTTTTAATTAATTTACCTCCTAATCCTATTAGGATATTTGAGAGTACTTTTATTAATTAATTCCTAAACTCTTTTAGAAATTAAAATAATAATAATTGTAATAATATTAATAAGACTTCTCTTATTAATTTATATTTAATATTTCTAAAATATTAAATAATAAATATTAAGCTATTTAATTTATCCTATCACCATAGATTAAATTAAATATACTTAACATATTATTATGATTATGTCATTAACTTCTTAAATAATTATTCTTCCTTTTATGGTGTGACCCTTTAGGTTCTCCATATTAAACCGATTGTGAATAAATTAATTAGAACAATTCTAATCTTATTTAAATAAATAAATTAAACTAATAATTTATTTAAATAAATAATATTTATTCTACAATAGGGATAAGCCTCCCTAGCGATCAACGACTTTCCAAATAATATAGATTTCAACATTAATCATAAAAGAACCTTTGAGTAAATAGTTATTGTACAATTCAATCCTTCCACCATACAATGTCCCAATTAAATATAAGACATAGAATTTCTGTCAAGTCTTATTTTATTTAATTATATGTATTTCGACTCTTAAATGCACAACACCAAATAATGCAAATTAGAAACTCCTTTATAATTTCATTCTGCCTTGGCCAAGGACTACTGGGTTGTCATTTATCGAATCACATAGGACATTTCTCTTCTTTTACTAGAAGTGGTAGATTCTTTAGTGATCATACATTATCTCCGTGTATAATTTATTATACCCAAGCATACCCTTTGATATACCCTAAGGGTCTTAAGGAATAAGTCAAAGTATAACTCATCATACACAAGATACTATGATGATCTCAAGTCCAAGAATCACTTGTACTATTATCACTACAGGAATTTCTATTGACAGACAAGTAAAACTCCATTAGGTATTCCTTAGCGAGCCACGTTCAGTGAACTTATTCTCCAATAAGCACCTACATACTTGTTTTAGTGTCTCTACACAAATGATCATGAGATCAATCATCCTCATCCAATGAGCAAGCAACGTATATACCAAACTATCTGGAATCACTAATCCCCAATTTAGTAATCCAACGATTGGGAACTATTTTAGTTTCACCAGTACAAAGTACCTAATAGACAACACTTAATAGACAACGTTTTTTATAAAAACGTTGTGGTATTTTTTTTACAACGTTTTTTAAAAAACGTTGTATATATATATGCAAAAACGTTATCTATTTAAAAGAGCATTTTTTTGTTTTAATTAGATAACATTTTTTTTAAAACGTTGTCTATCAATAAAAACACGGAGCTAAAAAAAAGACGCGGAAATGAAACACTTAGCAAAAAAAAGACACGGAGCAAACCCATTTCAGCAGATCTCTACCAACTATTCTTCTTCGAAATCCCTAAACCAGATTCAGATCTTCTTCGTCAAAAACCCACTTCTCGCAAGCTGCCTCACTGGAAGGTGAGGAAACTCGGCCTTCCGCATACGTCTCTCCTGCTGCTCTGCTCCTTAACCATCTCAGCACCACCATCGCTGTTAGCAAAAGACAATAAGGTCTGAATCTAGAGACCAAATTTCTCTCCTCTCCTAATTTCTCAGCCCTAACACAAACAAACAGACCTAAATTCTCAGTCTGGGGTTTTTTGTCCTCCTCCACTCTCTGTCGTGTCTCCTGTTTAACCAAGTGGGTCAGGTTGCTTCGGTTAGGGTTTGTAGGGAATTGAGTATCGGTCAATCTATGGGCTATGGTTATGTCAATTATAGCAATCCCAGGCCATCACTGGTGGTTCATGCCTACCAGGTATTAATAATTGGGTTCATTTCCCATGTATGTATACCGATAATTATAATTAGTTTAGTAACCACATAAATTTTCCCATTTGTAAATTTATTTAAAACCCTAACTGAATCCGTCAACAGTCTAAAAATAGATGGGCGGGAAAGACCATTCTTGATCTTTTTGCTGAAGAATTTAAAGGGCGACCTCGTGATTACTATCTAGGTTGCTATAGGAAGTTCATTCAAGTTCTTTAAATTACTAATTGAGCTATTTTTCTCTACCAATTTGATATATGGGAATCACTATTGCTTAATTTTGGGTTATTATATGATTATCTACACTGTACACAGAACACATCTGACGTTTAATTTGTGTTTATTAAATTTTAAGAACCCTCCCACTCTTTTCTTTCTCAATGTAGTATTGTGAGTAGTTGTAAACCGCGCAGATGATGAATTAATTGCCATAACAGAATCATAGTTACTGAACTTGTGGAAAATTTATGATAGACATCCTTCAAGGTTAATTAAAGGAATAGGAATCCAATATTTAATGCATCATGTATGTATTGACAGATGGGTATTTGTGTGAAGTGACAAGCACACTGTTATTTTTTCTCCAGATTTTACTATTGTCCTGGGACCAATTCAACACTGCATTACAGTGGAAGATGTATGGTTATTACCTTTCCACTGTAATATTTTCCTTTTTCCGTCTCCTAGTGTGTGCTTGTGTATTGATTTCTAAGTATGTGGATTATGTTATTTGCTTTATCAGCCAAAAGGTTGTGGTTCTCAATGTTTCACTTGCAGGTTGCAGCCACTTCTTACACAGGTTGTGGTTCTCAATGTTTCACTTGTAGTGTGTTAAAGAGCAACAATGTTTCTATACTGCTTGACTTTTCTACTGTGAATTTTAAGCTTGTTATTCATATAAATTGATGTAGGTATGAACCACCAGTGATGGCCTGGGATGTTTCAATTTTGCAGAAAAAACCAGATGTGGTGATTGATTAAAAGCTATGTCTTGGTTATCTAATAATGCTAAGGTAAACCTCGTCTAGCCAAATTGATAGAAACACTGTGATTTGCGTCTATTGAGATTTGTCTGATAAAGCTTTATCAAAATGTGTGCCAAACTATTTAAGCAAGGCATTAGTTTTCGTGTTTAATATGGTTACTTCTTAAACAACATCCCAGCTCCCTAGCCTAATGACATGTTCAGTCTTTCTCTCTTCTCTTTTAGGGTGATTGGCTTCTATACAGCTGCAGCGCCTCGTTTGCTGCTGTATTCTGTCTGGCTGATGTGAGACATTGCGACTTTTTATGAGTTTACTTGATTTGTTTTCTTCCACTTTCTTCTTGCACAGTTTATATTCTCTACGGCAACTGATGGGAAAATTAAGGCATGGTTGTATGACAACATGCTAAAAACAACTATGATTGGCTTTTAATGTCGAGTTTATTGTGTGTAGGATCTGCCATTACTGGCCCAATAGGAAAAGAGTACTGATCTGTGGCAAAGGATTGCAAATGCTGCTAATGATATTGTTTAGGTGCAGGAACAACTAGTGGGGTTTGGATTAGTTATGTTGGCATTTCTCACAAGGTTCTCTATTAGGTTTTATATTTACAGATGTTAGTTGGATTTGGCAGTGGGATTTTGTAAGGACTAAGATCTGATTTTTGTTTGTTTAAGACGCCATATATGATATTTTATATTTTATCATCACTTAATATTTTACAAGAATTATGTGGTTGGATTACTTGGAATCTTTGATAAATGATTGAAGTTACAACTCTTTTAATCTTTCAGGCTACAATATGCTAATCTTTCAGGCATTAGCATATTGCAGATGCATTGGTAATGTAGGTGATCCACAATTTGTTTTTTAATCTACAACATTTTTAAAATGTTGTGTAAATGTGTCTAAACGTTGTCTGATATACTAAACAACAACGTTTTTATCTAAAAAAACGTTGTGGAATCATACCTTCTACAACGTTTTTAAGGATCTGTTAATTTTTAAAAAATAAATCTACAACATTTTTTTCTTAAAAAACGTTGTGTATTGTGCTTAACTACAACGTTTTAAAAACGTTGTGTAAGGGTGTCAAATAGACAACACCCTTAACCACGACGTTTTTCTGACTGAAACCACAACATTTTTTCCGCGTTGTCTATTTAGTGTTTTGTAGTAGTGTTTTAAGCTTTCTAAGAATTTAGATCTCATTAGAATGATCATCATCATTATTCTAAAAGCATTGCTTAAAACTATGGGTTTATCACATATTATAAAACAGCATCATGTAGATAATTAAAAGCCTTTAATAAATTAATACTTTTTATTAATAAATGAATAAGATTGTTTACAAAGTATATTCTTTATCATCAAACATGATTGGCTTGTGTGCATACTACTTTCAGATGTACCGTAGGATACCAATTGATGGGAGGGGATTAGTTGATGCGTACCGTGAAGGGGTGTCCAATTTTATGAACAAAGCAATAGAACATGTTGATGATCCAAGCGGAAAGATGAGATGCCCGTGTTTCAAGTGTAAGAACATGATATGGAAGACTGCCGATGAAGTTAAATTTGACTTATATTCACATGGGTTTGTGGATGGGTATTCGGTATGGATTCATCATGAGGAATCAGCTGAGTTTAGAGAACGGACAGATAGTACTGCAGAACAATCGGATCATGGGGATTCGCAAGTAGATACCTATGACGTCGTGCAGATGTTGGTTGAAACGTATGGCCCTACCAATATTGACTGGGCTAAAAATAAGCATGCATCAAGTAGTGCTCAGCAAAAGCTAAATGATTCAGCAGCTTCTTTCTACAAGTTGCTATCTGAATCGGGTGTTCCGTTGTATCCTTGAAATGACAAGCACACCAGGCTTTCTGCAGTTACGAAGCTTTTACATTTCAAGAATGACCATGACTGTAGTGAAGGAGGATTCAATGATTTTCTTGATATTCTCAGCGAGTTCTTACCCAGGGATAATACGTTGCCTGCGAATTACTATGAGGTGAAGAAGATGGTTAAGGGGTTGAATCTCGGGTATGAGAAGATCGATGGTTGTGAGCAGGATTGCATCTCAGGATACTTCCACTAGTACTACTGGGCGGTATCGAGTGCTGGGGTTACCGAGGATACCGGCCTATACATTGCCAGGAGGTATAATATTTGTGTTTATTTCTTATTTATGAAAAAAGTAAACTTATAATATTATTCATGTTATATTTATTTTTGTAGGCTCTAGCCAACGTCTGCGTCCGAGAGCACCCGTGGGACCATCACATACGGGCGCCGGCTTAGATGATGCTTTATTCCAACGTGTTATGACTGCAGGTGTCGGAGAGGTTTGAGACCGATCCACTGTTCCATCGTCAGGACCCGCCCAGCCGTTCTTGCCTTCATCGGCTTGCAGCAGGACGTTGTAGCTGGTGCCACCGCTGAGAGTACGGGTATACCTCCGGAGCAGTGGGCCGCGATACGTGATGAGATTGTTCGGATGGTGGTTACCTTAGTCGAGGATTCGTTTTAGCCGATGTTGAGTCAGCGCTCGACTTCTCAGGTATACTTTGTTTTAAATACAAAAATATCTTATGCATGTTATTTAATTTTCATTTAGTTATCTTTAACTGAATCATATATATGGACTAATGAGTTACATTATATTGTATCAACAGGGTGATGAGAGGACTGACGAGCGGGATGACGATGTGGGCAATTTTCATATTCTAGAGCAGCGTCGACGCCCGCCCGATGATCCTCCTCACATCGGGGCCTCTACTAGCTTGACTTAGATGTTTACAGTCTTTTGTAGTTTACATAATTTTTGACGTACACATTGTAGTTTAAACCTTGTCATTACTTTGGTTTTGTTGCAGTTTGACACTTAGCTTAATTTAGCTTAATAGGATGTTTGTTATATTTTAGTTTAGATTAATGAGATGTTTTTGACATTTTTACTTCTCATTTAATTAGTTGGTTTTTGATATATTGTTAGCCTTGGTGATTGTAAGTAATTCATGTTATTGGCCATATTGTTAGCTTGTGTATGTGATGTTGGGAAAACAGGTACAAGTACAGGTAAAAGATGTGGGTTAAATCCCTGGATATTGCAAAAACAAATAAAATATTTAAAAAAAACACTATCCTCGACGAAATGGTGGTATTCTCGACGAATTTCCGTCGAGTATAAGTTGTTACCCATTTTTAATAGATTGCCACGTGGCATACTTATCCTTGACCGAATATCTTCGATTGAATATCCTCGACGAAATGGTGGTATGCTCGACTGAAATCCATCGAGGTTACGTTATTATTCCAATTTTATCAGACTTCCACGTGGCATGATTAACATCGACCAAATATCCTCGACAGACTATTTTTAGTCGGTGATATATTAACTCCGACTGAATATTCGGTTGACACTATATCCGTCGAGGCTAAGTATCCCCGACCAAAAAACTGACGGACTTAATTTTGACGTGCTTATATAAGACCGAATTACCGACCGAATATTCCATCGCAAATAAGGTTGTCCTCGACGTAATAACCTTATTGTCGAGTGAATATTCCGTCGAAAATAAGCCTTTTTGTTGTAGTGTCGATCCTACTCCTTCCTGCAAGTCTGGAATAAGATGTATTGATTGTAATGGTACTGCTTTAATCGGTGCGTCATACACTATCAACTGTTTATCTTTCGACATCCTATAATAGAATTTATTATCTGGATTAGCACAAAAAATATCAAAACTCATTTTATATCACTTCTTCTAATGAGTTTATCTTCTTACTATCCCTTTTACTACTCTAGCTCCTCTAAGGTTATAGCCTAAGGTATTCTCTCCTAAGGTTTCTAACCTAAGGCTTTGATACCAAATCGTGTCGCCCCAAAACTCCCTACATATCTTGTAACAGATTTGGTGCTCACGTAAATATTCTATAAGAAAATAATCTCCATCAATCCAAGGTTCATACTATTCATAACAGATATTAGTTCTCGTCAGAACAATTATCATGATGAATACTATCACTTAGATATATAGATTTATAATCTTACAGATATTTCTTTCTTATCAATAATTCCTATTTATCTGATATTCACAGTACCAATGACAAGATTTTTCCTGGAATCGAGGAGCGTAACCTCAGTTTTTACAGAACTCACTCGGCATCAAATACCCTCATTCAAATAAATAGTTCATATTAATATTGTATTTGATTTCTAGTTCTTAATCAGAAAGGTAAAAAAACTAAACAATTTATATATCTAAAACTTAATACACAATCCTAGATTAAAATTATTACATTTGAGTCTTATAGAAATAGAAATAACTTAAACTATTATAGTCTTCTCTAGCCACAAGAATGCATACTTGAACTTCTCGGAATATCAGTCACAGCTGCAAAGGAAAATAATATTGGCAAGGGATGAGCTTTAAAAGGCTCAACAAGTTTATACAAAGTGTATTATATATTCACACTATGACTACAATAGATGAACATATAGTTCAGAAGTTTTTCAAGGTATATATATTCAGGTTTATCTGCCAAACCCCGCACATTACAAGTTACTATCAGTCCTATAGGCTTAGAAACCCAGGTTGATTCGCTCAACCAAACATCCTAGGAGTATGCATATCACCCTTTTAATTAACCCCCGGTCATTGCTATAAAGGACAGTCATAAAAACCCCGGTCAGTATATAATTACCGATTATAATAGTATCACTATATATTTTCACCAAACAACATTAGTTTTACCACAGTCTATGATTTGATATCAAATCAAATGCATTTTACGCAAATAACAATTCATATGACTTGGTTATGCTTGAACAATAAGACATAAACCTATTTTAAAGAACAAACTTTTAAACAAGTTTATACAACATCAATATAACAAGTACATTTACTAAAAAAATTAAATGTATATGAGATCTTGACTGCTCGAAGATTAGCTATCCTATGTTATTCAGGCCGTCTATACAACCTAAATATGATTATTAAAGTCATTAGAAATCATCTCAACTAATAAGTAGTCAAACTATTAGTGTCTGGGTTGTATTTGAGGTCCATTTGGTGTTTTATAACTTGATAGGATAATTTTCGAATTATTTTTCTAATAAACTTTGTTTTAAAAGTTTAAATATTAATTTAAATAAGTTAATTTTTATTTATTATATTTTTTAAAAGCTTAAAATAACCTCTCCATAATTAATAATAATTTTGCTTAATTTATTATTATTTAGAATAATTTTAAAATCATTAATACTATTTTTAAATAATTAATAATCACTCATATTAATTTTTAAACCATCAATATTAGTTTCAAATAATTTATTATTATTGATAATGATTTTTAAATCATTAGTTTAATTTTTTAAATAATTTATTATTATTTAAAATGATTTAGTATTATTTTTAATAATTTATTTATTAGCATTATTAAATAATTTCATAATCATTAATATTTAAATAAATTCAATATTAATGAAATTTTATGTCAAAATATTTAAATTTATTTATTATAATTTAAAATGTATTTTAGAAATTAATTATTAATTTATAATAATTATTTTGTATTTATTTCTATTTATTTCCATTATTTTTATTATTTTTCCAGCTAACTGTCGCTAAAGGCCTCTATAGTGAGAAACCATCGCTATTGGTGTTCTTCACAAATTGAAGAACACGAAAGTCAACACTTTGGTGACATGTTTGACCGACTTTAATTCATTACTGACAGGGGTTTTGGTTGTGTAAAAGGTTCAATAAGGTAGTACTGATGTAGCACTATAAGTAGATAACAATTTTGTGGTCTAATTGCATCTCCTCAGAAATCTATGGCTGGTCAAAGTAAGCATCAAAGCATTATCTTGAGTTCCTGGGTTACCAGAAACTCGGTCAACGTCAGTCACCCTATTTCAAGGTTTAATAACATGGATTCTAGGTATTAGGTAAAGGTTCCAGTGTATTAAACATGTAATATATACGTCATACTACAATAATACAACATCTAAAAGTTCATAACAACATCAGATGATCGAATTTGAGATGGTCAAACTGGCTGTCAGACATGACTTTACAGCTTTCTGGGTTACCCAGAAATCTGGGTTTCCAGTTTCGGGGTCATACTCTTGAGCTATCCTAACTTTCAATCGGTTGATGTAATGGTCAGTTGGTTTTTATGGACATGTAGTCCATATGTTAGTCTACAGAAATGATACAATTAGGGGTCCTATAACTACCACAATTTCAAGATCTAAGGTGCCAAAAATCTTGTCAGATGTTGTTCTTGAAGTTCTAGGTTTTCCAAAAAAAAATTGTGAACGGTCAACGGGTTTTGACCTTGAATAACATATAATCCTTACATGTTTTGGCTCTAATTTCACTTTTATATTACTAAGCTCATGTCATAGTACACTAACCATACACTTAACAGCTTAAACAGTTAACAGGTTAGGATCTAAGACGCCTGACATTCGGCTGTCATATAACATTTTTAGGGTTCATGACTGTTATCTTAAATCTTTATTTTTATGTATTTAACAGTTATGGATTCATGTTAAACAACCCAGATCACTAAATAACATGTTATATCATATATATAAACACTAAATCATAACTTTTGATATAGCTTCAAAGATCTAGGGTTAGGGTTAATGTTCTTACCTTTTTAAGTAATCTTTGAAAACTGTCTTTGTGATCTGAATACTGGCTTGTTATGAGCTGTTTGTGGATAAATTACTTGTATATGCTTAGTGAAATTGTGTTGCTTTGGTCTACCAACACTTAGCTTATATGTAGAAATTTATAGTAGGGGTAATTTACCTAATTTAACTAAATTGTTGACAACTAAGGCTTTGATAAGCTATAAGATGTCAAAAGGATGATGGTGGGGTTATTTTGAGCACATGTTGCAAATCCTATAAGTGATGAGTCATAGATTTGGCCTTATCAGTCAAAATTTGGAAGATAAAGGGTATTTTAGTAACTTCCTATGTACTAAGGGTATTTTTGTAAATTCCTCATCAAATTTGAGGGTAAATTAGTAACTTCACATATGTATATATGCTTAAAATTTTTATTAAGTTATTAACCATTAAAATCTTGCAAAATAGGAATTAGGGTTTACTAATTTTATAATTAGGGTTTAATATTTAAGTTTAGGGTTTATTAGTTTAACATTAAGGTTATCACATCCTCAGTTAGGGTTTATCATGACATGTATACTTAATAAAAACCCTACTTAGCCACACTTAATGTTAATCACATAATAATCAATAAACCCTAATTTAATTTCTTGTTATAACCCTAATTAGGGTTAGGGTTTCTTTTCTAGGATCAAAGTCTTAACTAAAGTTTTCTTATTAACTTATTAGGATTTCTACCCTATATTAAACCTTACCAAGTCAGAACTTAGTTATTGCAACAATAACATACAAGAATTTGAAAATCAAAATTCTCAATTTATTGATAATCCTAATTTAAGTTCGGATTATTACAGATTAGGAAAAATAATTTTTAATGAACAATTCTTTGAATCTATCCCAAGGCACAATTTCAGTTTCTACCCAACCCTTAGTTGATTCTCACCAGTAATTCGCCTCACCTATCAAGAAAAAGGTTGCAAAAGTTGTCTTTTTATTGTTATTAACATTGTTTACTAAGATTTTTTTTCTATTTCAGTAATCCAGATTTGTGCATCGACAGGTTTGGATGTACCTTTGAACTTGGGTGGACTAACAAATTTAAAATCCTTAAATGTAGTGTTTTGAGTTATGGGTCTATTCATAGAACCTAACAAAAGTTCTACTAATTGTTGGGTAGGATTAACATCATTATCTATCTCTCGTTGAGGTCTTCTGGTTTGTGGAATGATTCTATATAAAACAAGAAAAATCCACATAAGAATTTGAATAACACAAACATATCTTTATTCATATATCACAAAATACATACATAAGCAGCTAGTAGTTTATACTCACTATAAGCTATAATACAAACTTCAAATGCTCTTTTATTCATATTAGTTCAAAGCATTTAGACTTCTATACTACACTCTAGAATTCATTAACGTCAGCAAAGGAATCCTGGATCATGTGGCATACCACAGATCGATCTATCAGATAGGTAGTTTTCTTCTCCTCTACTGGATATCGAACTACTCGGCGTTGCAAATCATTGAAGACATCTCGAGTACCAAGGGAAGATTTGAGTGGCCTTGACTGTATTTTCTTCCTGCCCCTTTATGTATGGTGCAGTTGTACTTTCAGTCGATTATTGGTTCCCCTTTTATGCTCTAACATTCCATCGGCTAAGTGTGCCTAAACTTCATTTTATTATTATCATACTCAGATTTCTGAATTAGTGATGTCATTGCTTCATCATGTTCATCAATTCTCATTAATTTTCCTGCTACTGAATCTTCCTTTTCCTCAGCATCTAGCAGTTGTTGATCATGAAGCAATTCTTCATCCTCTGCATCACTAGCTATAAATGAATCAATTTGTGGTGGATTGTTTACTATCAGCATTTCCTAAGCACTGGAGTTGGCCATCCTATAAAATAAAACTCCTTTATTACTGGTATAGAAATTTACACAAACATAATATTTTTAATGTTATTTTTATGTGTAATTTAATATTTTTACAGACTCGAAGACTATATACTAAGATTTCTCTTCCTTATATTAATAGCTCTGATACCATTAATGTAACGCCCCCATATCTATACTCCCACGGTATCTGATATGGTGCTTACTACTAGTCAATGTATATAACGCATTTAAATCTTTTTGCCATGGTATCCGATTCTATGCTTATATCTAATTAAGTGAGCTATGACATGCTTAGTAGGTTTTATATTTATAACTATATATGATTTAAAGAAGTATAACATTTCAAAACTCAACTAATTATTGTTACCATTTTTGGAATTTCTATTTCAACCATTTCTGGACTTTTTATTTCTGTTAGTCACAAAGACTTAGAAATTTTTTTTTGATGTGAGATAGGGGATCAACCTATTCAACATCCTAGGAGTATGCATCTCATCCTAATCGTGCCCACATGCACAAAGTGTCAATATTTAATTAACCCAACATCCATCCCTTTTTGGGACACACAACTCAGTATAGGATGCCTTACCAAAGAAATTTGGTTTAACACAATAGTTTATGCTCAATAAACAATATCATATGAATTAACAATTCATTTCTTAGTTATGCTTAAGCTATAGCAATAACTTTGCAACAATGGGCAATTCAAGTTTAGGTTTGGTATAACATATCAAAAGCAATTTAAGATAGGAATCTTGTTCAACGAACAAGTAGGGTTTGAGAAATTTGCGTAAGTAATTAAAATAGGGTTTAGTAACTTGCCTGAGCGAAAACCAATCAAGCAATGATACTTGATTCGTTAATAAACACCTAAGATGTTCATCCATATAAATCTAACACATTAGTATTGATAACAATACTCAAATACATAAACTATTTATGTTCGGTTTAAGTTTGATATGGTTTCGGTGTCCAAAGACTATACCGGCTAATTAATAAGTTAATAACTCGGTTAAAATTTATTTATAAGATTTATTATATTTTTAGATAATTTATATATCTTTTATAATAATTTCTGGAAGCTTATAATAATTTTTAAGTATTTATCCCTTAGATGATTTTTAAATCATTTATTTCTATTTATAAATAATTAATATTTATTTAAAATATTATAATAACCTTGTTTATTATTTTTAAATAATTTATAATCATTTATTATGATTTTTAAATTATTAATATTATTTTTAAATAATTATTTATTATTTATAAACAATTATTCTAATTACTTAATAATTAATAATATCCAAATAAATAAAATATTTATTAAATTTATGTAAAAATATTAAAAGTTAATTATTATAACTTAAAATAATTTTTAAAACTATTTTTATAATTATTTATATTTATTTATTAATTATTTCTAATTTTTTTAATTTATTTATTAGAAAATATTTTATGTCTATTGTTAATGCCCTATAGTGACATAAAGTGTCGCTATAGGTGTTCTTAAGTTTCTGGGAATCAGTTGGTCATGACCTATAGACCACTTTAACCTAAATTTAATTCTCTATTGTTAATGATTCTGGGTTTAGAAGTATATAGGTGTTATAATACTCATGCAGTAGTACAACATCATACCAATTTCATGCTTTAACCTACATATAACAAAAAGTTATAGAGGCTCAAAGTCACAGTCAGACCTGTTCTTGAGTTTTTGGGTAACCCAGAACAGTAGTTATGGTCGGTTAACGGTTTTGTAGCTTCAAGATCATTCAATCCGTGTGATAGATTTATGTTTTGTTTGTTATAATATGTAGTCTATATATCAAGGTACATATATGTAACATTGATTTGTACATAGTATGAATCTAAGGTCTCAATCTATGTTGGTCAAAGTACAACCAAATTTTGTTCTTCATGTTCATTAGTTTTCTGGGTAACCTAGAAAACTTATTCATGCTTGGTCAACGACTTTGGACCATTAATTATGGTAATCTTATGAATTGTTTAAACGATTGAGTGTCATAGATATGTATTATATATGTCAAGATATTAATTCATTACAATTAGTCATTATAACATTAAAAAGAAAGCAATTAAAAGGAATTGGTCAAAGTAGTCGGTTCAACCTTTTCTTGAGTTTCCTGGGTAACCCAGAAAACAGAACTTCGTTATCAATCAACCACTTTTGACCACCTATATCTTGCAATATATGATTCCAATGAACCTGTTTTTTTATTAAAGACCTCATGTCATACTACAACTAACATACAATTAACAGACCTAACTATTAACATACACGAATCTACAGGTTCTGACATTCGACTGTCAGACATATTTTTACAAAATTCCTAGTTTACTTAAAACATTGTTTTAATGCATCAAGATGTTATGAAAACATGTTCTTTCAACTTGGCATACTTTCTAATATGTTATTACATATATCTAAACATCTAAACAACAAACTAAATATAGCATCAAAGATCTAGCTTTAAATTAGGGTTTATACCTTTTCTTACTTGATTTTGATTTCTGGCCACTGAATCTGTTGTTGTTATCACCAAGGCTTGTTTAGGTAGGTTATAAGAGTGTATAGGCTTGTAAAATTCGTGGGTTTGCACTGAACTAAGGCTGTCTTTTATAGAATTTTCAAACTAGGGTTTTTGGTCATTTAATCACCTACTTGCCTCTCAAAATATCCAATCTATGACTCTGATGCTGCTTGGGTGTTTGGAAGCAGGTCATGTGATGTTTTGGAACTTGTGTTGATGACTCCTAACTTACTTGTGGGCTAGTTGATCAAATTTTAGTTAATTATGCCCTAATCCTCTATAATCTTAATCAGGGTTTTGGTTTTTATGATTAGGGTTGCTTAATGATATTTATTAGTACCTAATTTATAGTTTAGCAATCACGATTAGGTGTTAGGATAACCTAATTAGGGGTTAGTCTATCTAATTAGGGTTAGGGTTGGTAATCTAGGGTTAGGGTTTGTAATCTAGGGTTCCTAACTTAGATTTTTCACAAATCCTAACAAGCACGACAAAGCGTTTTGTCAGTGTACGCACGACAAAGCAGCTTGTCAAAACATATATACCGAAAAGTCCATTTTCGGAAAAAATATTTTAAACACGACGTGCCAAGTACGTCAATTTTTGGAAGAAAATTTATTTGACCTAATTTGTTAAACAAAGTATATAATAACACAAAACACTCTCAGAACGGAGAGATTTTATTAATATAACTAAATTTACATAACCAAGTCTTATTAGGGTTTTGGGGTTTCACAACTTTAGCACTTTTACTTTATATTTTCAATTTATCCAAGTTTCGAGAATTTTCGTTAACTTAGAGAAATTTAATAAGTTCTTGATTGCATCTTTCTTTTGTTTAAATTCCTTTCAACAATCTTTCCATGAAGATGGTAACTTTGAAATGATTGTCGATACTTGAAACCCTTCATCATGGCTATGGCCTTCCGACACAATTTGATTCATAATAATTTGAAGTTCATGTACTTGCAACATAACAGATTTGTTATCTATCATTTGATAACAATCATTTGATAACAAATAATGAACTTACTAGAAATTTTTTATTTTTGGCGTCCTCAATTTTGTATTTATTGTCGAGATCCTCCCATAATTCCCTTGTTGTTTGTTCCATGAATTTGGCTACATACACATCGTACAACGAATTGGATAGTGCATTTGAAATGTACCATTTACACATAATGTCATCTTGTTCCCATTTTATTTGATTCTTCATTTTTGCCGGTGTCTCATTTTCTTTTTCTTCAATTTTCTCCTCATTTAGCACATGAGAGATTTTTAATGTCGTTAAGCAAAAATAAATTTTGCTTTTCCAATGTTTGAAGAATAATCCATCAAACTTCTCGAGTTTGTTAATTTTATTCAAGCTATCTTTTGAATTGTTGTACTCCATGGTAATATAATCTTAAGATTATTGAAAATTTTAATTTGTAGTAAGATATAGAATAACAATATTCCTGCTTGAATCGAATGGTTGACCACTCTTTCTTTAAGACTGTATTCGTCCCTTACTTTTGCTACATATATAGGGTTACTGCGAATTAGTCTCCCAAGATAAGACAGGCCCAGAGTTTATTATGTACTAGAATTTCTTGTGTAGGAACAAATCTAGTGCTAAACTATAAATGAAAGAAGAAAATTATAACAAGAAAAATATATAGAATAATAATTTTTCTTAAGAATATGGAAAGGATTGAATAATTTTCGGTTAGTAATTTGGGTGGATTTGTAACCTGAATGTTGTTACCATGACTTGAACTCAAGTCCTTAATATCAACACCTCTCTCTTATCCAACTGAACCAATATTAATTATTGATTACATGGATAACATATAATATATTTATTATATACTTTTAGATAATGAAAATATCCAACACCTTCTTCAATAGCCAAGCATGAATATATATATATATATATATATATATATATATCAACGGCTAGTTCAAAGTTTTAGCAAGAATGGCTTAACGAAGAATAATAATATCAACAATCTGTTATAGCTAACATCTATAATATCTTTCTAAATCAACATATTAAAGATATAAATATAAGAGATGCTAACTTAAAGGAGCCAAAAGGATATTAAAAATAAGATAAAAAGACCACATAACTATAATAGTATGTTTCCTTAAAAGACTACAATATCAAATCAAAATAGTTTCTTAGCTAAACCAACTCCTTAAAAAAATCCAATTTGAATTGGAATTGACATCATAGAATTTTTTTTTATATTAAAAATACCAATTCAACATTTATTAAACAAGATACTTTCCAACTATATTAGTTTTCTTGAAGGATGGCAATTTAAAATACAATCATACTTCTAAGTATAGGTAACTTCCTTAATATGATCCAATTGACAAAGTCTGTTAGTCAAAAAGATTTTCAGCATAAATTATGCATGCCATATCTTTTATAATAAAATAGCCCAAAATATAATTCATTCAATCCATAAAATAACCAACATGTATAAACATATTTACTATATATTATTTTCAAAAAACCATTACAAAATCAATTCAGCCCATTTAATAACTTATAATATCTAGCATATTATCATCATTAAAATTACAAAGTATAAAAACTAACATTTTTCCCTTTTTGATGGTGACAATATATTAAACTTTGTAATCTACATGTTCCCCCTTAATTTATGCATATAATAAATATGATATCCAAACATATTATAACCAACATATATCATAACATTCAAATCCAAATAATTAATCAAATCTCATTAGCAATCAAATCTCATAGCCATCATTTGCATATTCCAACACAATATGGTATCTGAATACCATCAAAAATACCAAGAATACCAAATATTTCTTCCCTTTTGTCATCAATAAAAATAATTCATATCAATTTAGTTGAATTTATATATCTCACCCCCTAGTCAATATTAGAAGAAATAAGCGTAAGGATAAAGAATAACTCTAGAGCAAGCTTATAAGAAAATCACATATAGCTCTTTAGTGTAGCTTTGGATTTTGTATTTTCATAATAAAAATTCTCTTCAAAAGCTCTTTTTGTAATACCCATGAATTTTATAAATAATATTAATATTGAAAATAAACATGTTTGAATATTTAATTTGAATACATATATAATCTGTGGCATGAAATGTGATAATTAAATTAAATTGAATTAATTATGAGATAATCGAGAGATGTGGTGGAAATGATAATGAAGCTTAATTAAGCTTATATGCTATGCCTAATGTGACATAACAATGGACCAAGTGATTCATTAATTTAATTAATGAGGAAATGATGATTAAATAATGTGATGGACTAATTGTTATTATTTTAATTATTTATTTGTTATGTGTAAATTATATGTGTGGTGTGATCATATGGATACTTAATAAAATTGCATCATACATGAAAGATCAAATGTGATATTAAGAATAATATTATAATATAAATAATTATTATGTAAGACTATATGGTAAACAAAAGCTTGAGTATGTAATTTACTAAGCTTGTATAAAGGAGCCTTGTGTGACATAATGATTCATGGTGAATCTTAAATGTGTATTTCAGAATTATGGAAGAAAGTTAATTATTAAAAAAATAAATATTCGATATTAATTATCATTATGATATTGGGGTGTAATTGAAATAATAAGTTTAATGTAAAATAATGGGTTGTGAATATCCTACTAATTTATGTCTTAGCCCAACTAATTGTAGAATAACAATGGCCTAATAATGTGAACCTAGGTAGTAATATTAGACCTTGTAAGCCCAAAAAAGGAAACTCACATTAAAAATGCTGACGATCATTTACTAGTGCAGTGTAATTAAAACCCTTGTCCTAAAATTTCAGTCACATTCTTTTACCTTAGCCGCATATAGGCCATTGTCCTACTCCTACATTACATAATATCAGAGGTTGGAATTAAGGCTGGGAGCATGGTGGAGAGGGAGTAGTTGCAAACTTTTCACCAACTCCTTCTTAACCCTCATCTCCTTCCTTCTTCCATTGGTTTAATTCATAGGGCAAAACCCAGTAGTTGGATAATAGCTTGGCTATATATAGGATCCTTCCCTTCATTAATCAAGCTGCTAAGATTTTCTTTGCTGAGACTATTAGTTCAATTCAGAGAGTCAGTGAGGTTGAGAGTTAAAAGAGTAATATGAGAACTTTTTCACTTCCATAAGTAGTAAGAGAAGAAGATGTAATTTGAGATCATCAAAGGTACTTAAATTCTAATTACTCTACAATTTTGTAAGCATAAATCAAGTATAGAATGGTGAAAGCATGATGATTATTGTTGGTCATAAATCTAATTAAGCACGGAACACAAGTATATGCGGTCAACAAGTAATATAATGAAAGTAGAGTATCGATCACACGAGGAATTATTTAATTAAAATTACTAAGCACTAACCCGTAACCAACTTAATCTTATCTAAACAATTGATTTAATAAGATGAATTAAAATAATTACTTTAACTAATGCTAACTACACGTAGAATGAAACTAGATAATGAGGACTTGAGACTACAATTTCACCTATTGTTTCATTAAATCAATACACTTCCCGTTAAGCCTAATTAATTATACCGAATTGTTAATCAAGAACACCAAGGTAAAATGTGAACATCTCTCGATGCACCATACCTATATCAGCTTAAATCCATAGATGATAGAATTAAGAAGAATACCCTAATTAACTAATCGACTATATCTCTATGTGAATTATAATTAAAAAGTGTTAAACACAAGTTCTTATTGGATTTCATGCGGTGCATAAGTATATCTTCATCTTAGGCATGAATCATTAATTCCATCACCATGTCGAAGTCACAAACACATGCTGTAAGACCCCGAATTTTATGAAATAAAATTATTCAATTTTTCTTATAATTATTATTCAGTAAATGGTTAAATTGATAAAGAGTAAAGTTAAGGGTGATATATGAATTTTTTTTCAAAATAAGCAAATGGCTATAAAATACTTGTTGTTGTCGGGGAATATTCGTTTGGTCGTAGAATATTCTTGCTGTCGAAGAATATTCGTACGACGGAGCAACCATTTGTGGGCCCCATAACAGAATAAATATCGGATGAAGAAAATGACAAGTGTGAGTTTTTATAAATAAATGCGTAAATGTTACAGTTAACACTGTTGGAATACCTGGTGGTTAAAATACAGTAATACGCGTGGTTGCACAGTAGCACACGGTATTGCACAGTATTTTTGAATTATTGATTTTTACGTAAGAAGGCACTACTCAATAATTGTTACAGTAATTACTGTTCAATATTTTATTTTATTGATTCAATAATTGCTGCGTTAATATTTTATATTATTGTTGTTTCAATCATTATCACTGCACAGTATTTCCCATTATCAGATCAATAATTCATATTATTTGAATAATATTATTAGATAGCATTATTGGCAATGTCTAGAAAGTTCTGTCAAGGAGAGGTTTGGTCACCTAATTGCGCACCAGTAAGGAGAAATTCTTACCGGAAAGCCCGCTATTTCCTAGGAACGGCCTGGTTGTCGTAATTGTGATTCTGTAATATTATTTGTGAATAATTAATTATTGATTTATATGATAAGGAAATATATATTTTATATTTTTATAAATGAAGGAATTAATGTTGAGGTGTTTTATTAGTATTTTGTCGAAATGAAGAACGAAATTTGGAAATTTTCAGAAAATTAGTTTATTACTTGATTTTGTAAAATCTATAACTCTTTCTGTGTAATGAGTTAGGAGATGAGCCATATATCAAAAAGAGCCCTGGAAGTAAGCTAAATGTAAAAATTTGAATCACTCAAAAATTCTTTGTGGATATTTCTTGGTGACTGTTTGAAGGAAACTGGTCCAAAGGACTCATAGTCCAAAAAAATTGTGTTTTTAAACTGTATTGCGCGAGTCATAAATTTTGATCCGACCGTTGGATCGTTGTGATTTTTTAATATGTTATGCATATATAAGTTGAGTATATGTCCACAAATTTTGAACCGTTAAAAATTAATGTATGATTTATTATGAATTTTAAGAGGTGACTAATTCAGAAAATATTTTTATAAATGATTTTGGTGGAGATTTCTAGAAGGCGGGCCCCACTTTTTGGTTGGTGTAGATAGCATGTTCTAGAATTCTTGGTTCAAGGATGAAGGCTGGTCTTGGTTGGTGGGTAGAAGGAAGATAAATAATATTATTATTTTATTAATTTAGTCTTCTTTGGCGTTCTAGCATTTTGCTATAAATAGGTGCTTAGGTTAGAATTGAAAATCACACCAGAAACAAGTTTTCTTTCTCTCTATATTATCGAGAGTATTTTGTGAGTATTTAGATACTTTGAGAATTACTATTCAGTGCAAGTTTCCTTCGGCTTTATATCCACTATTCCAGTCAGAAGTACTGCTCTTTTGAGGTAAGGGATTTTAAGGGTTATTATGTTTCTTTAGTTTTGTAATTTTTCTAACCTTCCAAAATTTTGGAAAAATTTGAAATGATAATTTGATGAGTTTTCTCGATTGTGTCCAAAAATGGCAATTTTTGGATGTATAGATTAATAGTTATGGATTTTATGAGAAAATAATATTTTAAAAGTAAACCCTTATAACTCCTTATGGTTAACTCCAAAATTGATAAAAATTTTATTGGGAGTACATCTATATAATATTAGTATACCCTGTAAATTTAGAAATTTTTTGATAAAAGTACATTTTATGATAAATGTCTAAATATTCGGCAGTTTTGGCCATATGAAAATAGTAAATGAATTTTAAAAATTCCGAAAAAAATATATGTTCAATATGAGACTATATTCTGCTAAATCCCAGAAAAAAATTGTTTATACTGATTTGTTATTTTTCATGAAAATTGACTAGTTATGAGTAAATGAATTAAATATGTTATGTGAAGTAATAAAATTGGAAAATAGGATTTTATGGCTTGGGAATCCTATATAAGGTATATGCAGATTTTTTATGAGGGTTTTGGTTATTGGTGATGAAGTTTTATGAGTTTGGCATTTTAGGATGATTAAATACATTAATTAGTAAAGTGTAAACAATTATAATAAATTATTTATAAGTTTAAGAAATGATTAACATATTGTGGTAATATTAATAATATTAGATTATAAGATTATTAAGTGATTTATAATATTTGGATTAAGGTGTTATGAAATCATTGATTTATGAATCTTACTCTTGAAATTAAATGCAGTTGTTGATCATATTGTTTTTACTATCATATATAACATTTTTATAATCCCGGTGAAGAAATTTCTCTTTGACATGAGTGTAAAGATGGGTAGATTATTGGTATGATCGTGACTATGGGTTCTCTTTTGCCAGTAGTTCAAAGATGAATTATTGACTGGTATGATTATGATCATTGAATTTACAATTGAATATCTTTAGCTTAAGTGCAAAGGTGAATTGATCAACATGGTTATAATTATTGTTTATATAAATTCTAAAATGATTATATATTTCTTTGAGATATTAACATCTTTGGCCCGTAGTGCAAAGATGACATGTTGTTGAATATCTTTGGCCTGTAGTATAAAGATGAATTGTTGATGAATATCTTTGGCCCGTAGTGCAAAGATAACCTGTTATTGAATATCTTTGGCATGTAGTGCAAAGATTACCTGTTGCTGAATATCTTTGGCATGTAGAAGATGAACTATTAATGAATATCTTTGGCCCATAGTGCAAAGATGAACTTATTAGTATGATTATGAACAGGAACTGTGATTTGGTATAACCATGATCTTTGATGTTTCAGGTAAAGATAGGTGATGTAAATTATCTTCATCCTGGAAGAGAAGAGGAATTTATAACCATAATTATGGTTATGAGTTATTCATATGATTGTGGACATGAACTATTGATTGATGTTACAGGATAAAACATTGTTGGTGGACTTTTAACATGGAGAAGATAATAGACTTTATGGTCTATTTGACTCTTCTAATGGATTGCTCGTTCCGCTGCAACTATGGTTGAAAAGTTTTATCATCTACCATATGTTCTAAATCTCTGATTTATTACTGATGAAGGCTATTGATAATTTAATTATCTTTAGGCATTATATTCTTTACTGAGCTAGTTGTGCTCACCCTTTTTCTTCACAATTTCTTTCAGGTAATAAGAGTGTTGCCGGGTCGAG
Source organism: Panax japonicus (assembly GCA_020205505.1). Taxonomy (NCBI): domain Eukaryota; kingdom Viridiplantae; phylum Streptophyta; class Magnoliopsida; order Apiales; family Araliaceae; genus Panax; species Panax japonicus. The sequence goes on from CM035098.1 coordinate 33,874,427, forward strand.
CGGGGATAACAGGGGAGTAGAACGGTGGTCGATAGCTGTTGAGGTTCTCCCTAAATAATATGAAAATAATTTTATTGAGAACTTTAGATAAGTGTGCATATTGTATACGCCATTTGATATTTAATTTTGGTGAACTGAATAGGGTGAGGTGAACCCAACGTTGTAAGGGTGTTTTGCAACTATCATATAAGATGTCTAATGACATACAACCTCGTGTTATTATAAGACAGGGTTGTGCACATCCACTTGTTAAGTATATCTACGAGCACTACCTATATGATCTTGGAGTTTGGTTGAAATATAATTTTCAATTGCAGACAATGGAGATAATTATATATCAAGAGAAGACTCACCATTGGAAAGAACATGATAGTAATCTTTTCATTTTTTTTGGGGTCTATTGGGTCAATCAAGGATTATTCTATGGGCATATGACATCTATCATAACTTAGATTCATGGCCTCCCATGTACGAAGGTTTCCTTGAGCATTATCCAAAGATTTAATTTCTAAAATAGTTATTGACTGTACCTTTATGTAATGTATCAGTGTGAGGTGCTGACACAAGTTGGTGTCTAGAGTCACAGTTGGTATTTAAACTCACAGTATGTAACGCCCCAAAATTCGGTCTATTTTCACATCTGGATTCCGTATGTCACGATCCCATCTTCTTCCAAACATACATCATTATATGCTGAGATATAACAACATACACTCTCAAATCCCAAGTTTTAAAAACCTTATAACCTTTTTCATTACAAATAATGTTAAATACATTATTCATTTCATCTTACAAGAGCGACTTTTATACGCCACTAAGGATACATAACAATTTCTTAAACTAGTATATAGTTCAATTTCATCTTTCTATATTACAAGTCTTCACTTGATCTTCTCGCTCATTCCCATTCTGAATGGAACTTCATCTGGATACCGTCGGTTTGATCTTTATAAGATCCTTAAGTTCTTCTAACATCGTTCGCTGAAAATGTTATTCATTTAAAGTAAATGTGAGCATTCAATTGCCCAGCAAGTCATCACAGTTGAACAAACATCTTCAAGAATTCAAACATTCTTTTAAGACTTCAATAACCGAACATGGGTTATGAAACAGCTTGAATAATAGGAATAATCTCGATTCCTATCATTTTAAAAAAAATATTCACTTTCATTTTAAAATACTTTCATTCTTCTACCTTTTTCATACACATTTTGTCTGGCTAGAATCATTAGCACAGACCTAACAATAACGGATCATGTATGAATAGAGCATTCTCTTATTGAACAGCTCAATCACAAAATAGTTTATATCATAGAAACACCGAAGTGTTCACATTGTGGCTCAAGGCCTCATATGTTTTACCACCTTGTATAAATATCACACATTCGCACATAGACAGAATTTCTCAAGTTCAACATCTGAGAAGCCTAAGAAACTAGCATTAATTTAGAATATGAATGAAGTTAGGAAACTTGCCTTACGCACAGCTACAGCTTACGCTGAACTGCTCATTTCAGTTCCTATGTAGCACATAAGAAAAACAACACAGACACTAATTAGTCATGTATATTTGACTTATGCATTAGTTTGCTTAACATTACTTCTTAGGGTTCCCGTTCTTGCAACCTAAGTTTACGCGACCACTTTCATTACCGTTCTACAACTTCATGACATACGGAGATGTCTTACTTATACGTTCATCATCTTTGATGTTTTACATTCTTATCTTCTTCTTATAACTTCTCTAGGACTCAGCAAACATCGCTTCTCTGCTAGTAGTCCATATGGTACCCTGAGTAGTTTCCCACAAACAACCAACAAACAAGTTTCCGTCTCATCTACACTGACATCATAGTGAGTTAGATCGGTTGCCAATTTTGTATATACCTTCGCTCTCTGAAGGAATTGTTTAGCCCAGCTCCCATAGGTCAACCATCAAAGGTTACGATTGTACCACAACGTAAACTTATCATAACTTATCTTCACCATTAACTTAATGTTCATTAAATCAATTTATTATTCCTTACGGCCTTTTAGCAACTAAATGCCATACCTTAGGATTCATTCTTATACGACTCACCTTCGACTTTTATTACTCTTATTACAGTTCATTACGGCTTTCTCGATAATTCATATCTTACTTACTACCTCTGTCAAGTTCTAGGTCATATAACCAAGGCATACTTAGAATGTTCATCCGACGCGAATATAATTCACGAGGATCATTTACGTATCAACGTTCACGTTACTCATCTCTTAACCTCTCATTCAACCTTTACTCAAGGTTTTGATCTCTTTCGATCGTTATCCATCCCATGAACCTTATGTTCATTATTCTTTCTTAATGTTGAAGCCATACTATTCGTTGTGCGCTACGACCGATCATTTATTGCAATAGCGTTGCATTTGTAGTGTCTATACACATTACACTTATCTCTCACTATCATGTCATAACAACGAAATGTTATTCATTACCCTCGTTCCCCAACGTCTAGGGAATCACAATCATAGCAATCCCCCACGTTTGTTTATCGCAACTACGGTCCCCAGATATCGGTTCCGTAACCCGCATATACATTCTTTGTCTTTTAATCTCGTTTAATCTTTCTGTTCAACTTTCATTAAAGGTTTAAAACACTTGATTAAGTGTTACATTAGTTGAACATTATGTTCTTTATCTTTCCTTACATTTCCCCTAAGAGCTGAGTAGTTAAAAGCTCTTCTCTGGCTTTTTCCCTACACTGGCGCTGCGGTGCCACTCTCCTTTCTATCTCTCGCACCACGACGTGAGTTTATAGCACCCGACTCCTTGTTCTGGCGCTGCAGCGCCACCTTACAAGGCATGGTTGGCGCCGCGGCGCCAAGCACTAATTCTTGAAAATTTCTTCTAAGTGTTAACTTCATTTTGAGACGCTACTTCTCGATCTCATAACTCCTTTGTTATAACTCGGAACAAGGTCATTCCAAAACCATTCTATTCCTTATCTTATGTACTTTAATACCCCTCAGATAGAGCTTCGTTCTAAATCTGTTAATGTGCCATTCGATTGGCTTAATCTTCACCCTTTGTTCGTTTTATGTTTTTAACGCTCTTTGTTCGTTCGTCCGTAATTTGGTCATCCGAACTCAGAATTCATTCATTCTTGAGTCCACAAATCACGTTTTCTATGTTCTCTTACATTCTTATGAAACCCTACATGTTCGGGTTCATTTACTAACTTTCTAATTCTTGTTTGTCTTTTACAAAATTTTTGCCATAACTTCGTTATAGCTCAGTTTTAATCCATTCTTCACGAACGTTTCTACCGTTCCTAACCAAGAAATATACATCTAACTTATACGCGATAATTTTAACATGTCCATCAACAACAATTATCCTAAGATGGTTTTAAATTTGTCCATCAACAACGTTCTTCGTGTTCTTCGCGTGTTCTTTGTGTTCTTCGTTCGTTCTTAATTTTAATCGATATTTTGGATTACGATTTCACTTTTTATTGGAATTTGATGTTATAGAACATAATTCCTTACTTATTTCATCTACTCATCTATATAATTCACTTGGATCATTCTAATTCATTACGAATCGAACACTTCCTTAAGAAATTTACACACTAAACTTCTAATTTCTTATTTCTTCTTTTCTTATGATTTCAACCAAATAAAATCATTCTTAATATCTTTTACTCCTTATTCTCATTAATCTATATTTTTAAACATAGAAACTTAAAGAAAATTTCTAAGAGACTAGGCTTCGGATTACCTTTCTCCTTTGATCTCTTTTCGTCGGACAAAGTTTGCTCACGAGCAACTTTTCCTCCTTTTCCTCTTCTCCGTCATCCGAAATCTCTCTCTCTCTCTCTCTCTCTCTCATAAATGTTGAACAATTTTCAAAATTCCCAATAAATGAAATAAGCTTCCTATTTATAGAAACTCAAGGCTAGGTGTATTTTTAGTCATTTCCCCCCTCAACCTCCTTACTATTCATGACTTAAGTGTTAAGTTAACTTAGACCGTAAGTCTACATAGCCTTTAAGTTTCGTGGTTCCATCTTTTGGGTTTTTGTCCGACAATTTTAAAAACTGCGATTCTCGGAATCCAAATATTTTTTGATATTTCGTCTTTCCTTTACCGATTAACTTTTACGTATTCTTTGGATTTCTGAAAAACTTAAAAACACTTTTTGGTGTTAAGCGTTTTCCTTCACATTTTCCCCTAACATAGCTAAACAAATGAAAAGTACATAACATTACTTTTCATTGTTTTTATTTTATCTGATATCTGCACATTTTTTGAGAAAGACTTTTATTGGCTTATTTAACTTTTCACGATATTTTATCATCAAATCTTTCGACGGAATGTCAGTTCGACATATCGAACTCTCGGAAAGGCTTAGATTATTCAAACCCTAACCCTTAGGTTTCGTCGGGTGAATAGTGTCTATTTTGTCTTTTTCCCCAGAAATATTTTTGTTCCAGGATTTTCGTCTTGAAAATTCTTACTCGTTCAATCTAGCTCGTAGCCAGAATCTTCCCGACTTATAATCATCCTAGGTTCTAGAACGAGTAATAAACACATAGCACATAATATTATTAATAAAAATTCATTTTATTAATAACTAATTCTTTAAACTTAATTTCTAGAAAATCCGAATTTACGGGTCGTTACACTCTTCCCCTCTTATAAAAATTCCATCCTCAGAATTTCTGTAAACCACACCCTTACCCGGGTCATCACATTCACCCCTTCTTCACATAATTTTGTCCTCGAAATTTTAGCCTACACATCTTCTCAACTTTTCTTCAAAGAAGTTCCTATCTTTCAAACATTCTCTCACCTTCATAACTTATCAAGAATTATAAAGTAGAATGAACAACGAGAAATATAAAATTTCCTTTAAAACATTTCATACTTTTGTTAAGGGGTCAAATTGACCGTGAACTCTTACTAGGTTTAACAACATTTCACCGTAAACGTTTCTTTCATGGTCAGTTTACAATCACCAAGAAGGTAAACTACCTCTTCCATACGTAGGTGATCAACCCATCGTATAACTCCATTTTGGGGTATGTTCACCTCAGACTTATTCATTAGATTCTGCACCAAAATAATTTGGTTTGGCACAAGTTCTCAAAGAAAGCTCGATTTTCTTATAACATGACATACCATTTGTCTAGCCGAATCAAATAGCTTAGACCATACCAATAAATTGGATATCAACTTGAAACATTCATCTATTCAACTCAATTGACATCAACTACTTCTTTAAATTCTTTTACAACACATTAAAACGTTTTATGATGTCATGATACCGCACTTTTCACAGTACGTTGAGAACTTTGTCAGTTTTTGACTTCATCATTATACATCATACCATAGCAGGTAGTTGATCACAAGATCAAATCCAACACTAGGTTTAATTGTATTAATAACTCCATCCGTTTACCATCATTGCATCAAATGCATTGATGGTATAAAATTCATTTTGATATTTCAAATCAACTTCTGTCTAGCCGAAACAATTAGCATAGACATACCAAGAATAGTTCTTTTAAAATCTATTGATTCCAAAAGTTGAACCAATTCATTCCTTTTAAAAAAAAATCTCACACATAAACACGATTTCAAGAAACTTCGAAATCTAGCATAGCTAGATGACTTAGAATATCATATTCTCTATCTTTCTTCATTGTCTTACTGCAACAATGCTTAATCTTCTCTAGTACCTTCAATACTAAGCCTACTGAAAACAACTTGTTTTCAGTCTAAACATCCTAATACCTTAGTACAGTCCATCAACTTACCACACATTATGAGTTCAGGAACTTTCCACAATAATATGAGCTTAAGAACTATCTCAGACAGACCATAAGTGTCCATTCGCTGAGAAGTTCAAAAACCTACAATATCAGTACGAGCCACGAATGTACCATAAGTATGAGTTTCAAGAACTCACACCTACCTTATCGTTCTCTACCTACCAAGTATATACATGAGAAAAGATTCACCTTCTCGTTATATACATCTTGACAGCGCGACCAATTGCAATGATTATCACTGTAATAAGCTAAGAAGTTGTTACACCAAGCACAAACATCTGCCGATAACAAAGGTTCACACAACTCAGCTATCACATGAGTCCTCAATTGAAATTTTATAACTTCTAAATTTTCTCTTTACCAAATACAAATTTTCTTTAATTTATATACTATCATTCACAACTCAATCTGAGTTCTTCTTCTCATACTACTTCGTAGTACTATAAATCATTCATCGTTTAACAGCTCATCTGTTACTACGATTTACTATGATCACGTGTTGATCTTCTTATCCTTCTCTCTACGATTATAGTCTTAGATACTCTTACCTAAGATTTATAATCCATCAGCTCTGATACCAATCTGTAACGCCCCAAAATTCAGTCTATTTTCACAGCGGGATTCCGTACATCACGATCCCATCTTCTTCCAAACATACATCATTATATACTGAGATATAACAACATACACTCTCAAATACCAGGTTCTAAAAACCTTATAACCTTTTTCATTACAAATAATGTTAAATACATTATTCATTTCATCTTACAAGAGCGATTTTTATCCGCCACTAAGGATACATAACAATTTCTTAAACTAGTATATAGTTCAATTTCATCTTTCTATATTACAAGTCTTCACTTGATCTTTTCGCTCATTCCCATTCTGAATGGCACTTCATCTGGATACCGTCGGTTTGATCGTTATGAGATCCTTAAGTTCTTCTAACATCGTTCACTAAAAATGTTTTTCATTTAAAGCAAGTGTGAGCATTCAATTTCCCAGAAAGTCATCACAGTTGAACAAACATCTTCAAGAATTCAAACATTCTTTTAAGACTTCAATAACCGAACAAAGGTTATGAAGCAGCTTGAATAATTGGAATAATCTCGATTCCTATAATTTTAAAACTATATTCATTTTTATTTTAAAATACTTTAATTCTTCTACCTTTTTCATACACATTCTGTCTAGCTAGAATCATTAGCACAGACTTAACAATAACGGATCATGTATGAATAGAGCATTCTCTTATTGAACAGCTCAATCACAGAACAGTTCATATCATAGAAACACAGAAGTGTTAACATTGTGGCTCAAGGCCTCATATGTTTTTCCACCTTGTACAAATATCACACATTCACACATAGACAGAACTTCTCAAGTTCAACATCTAAGAAGCTTAAGAAACTAGCATTCATTTAGAATATGAATGAAGTTAGGAAACTTGCCTTACGCACAGCTACAACTTACGCTGAACTGCTCATTCCAGTTCCTATGTAGCACATAAGAAAAACAACACATACACTAATTAATCATGTATATTTGACTTATGTATTAGTTTGCTTAACTTTACTTCTTAGGGTTCGCGTTCTTGCAACCTAAGTTTACGCGACCACTTTCATTACCGTTCTATGGTTTCACGACATACGGAGATGTCTTACTTATACATTCATCATCTTTGATGTTTTACAATCCTATCTTCTTCTTATAACTTCTCTAGGATTCAGCACACATCGCTTCTCTGCTAGTAGTCCATATGGTACTTTGAGTGGTTTCCCACAAACAACTAACAAAAAAGTTCCCGTCTCATCTACACTGCCATCATAGTGAGTTAGATCGGTTGCCAGTTTTATATATACCTTCGCTCTCTGAAGGAATTTTTTTGCCCAGCTCCCATATGTCAACCATCAAAGGTTATGATTGTACCACAACGTAAACTTATCGTACCATATCTTAACCATTAACTTAATGTGTAACGCCCCGAAATCCGGTCTATCTTCACACCCGAATTCCGTGCATCACTATTACATCATTCATCCAACATACATCATTATATACTGAAATATAACAACATACACTCTCAAATCCCAGGTTCTAATAACCTTATAGCTTTTCTCATTACAAATCATGATAATTACATTATTCTTTACATCTTGCACGAGTGACTTTTATCCGCCACCAAGGATACATAATCGTTCATTAAACTATTCTATAGTTTAATTCTCATCTTTCTACATTACATGTCTTCACTTGATCTTCTCGCTCATTCACATTCTGAATGGCACTTCATCTGGATACCGACAGCTTGATCTATACGGGATCCTTATGTTCTTCTAACATCGTTCGCTGAAAATGTTTTTCATTTAAAGCAAGTGTGAGCATTCAATTGCTCAGCAAGTCTTAGCAGTTGAATAACAACTTCAAGATTTTAACATTCCTTTGGAAATTCGATAACCGAACAAAGGTTATGAAGCAGCTTGAACAATAGGAATAATCTCGATTCCTATCATTTCAAAACATCAGTTACATCCATTTTGAAATACTTTCATTCTCTACTTTCTTTCATACACATCCTGTCTGGCTAGAATCAATAGCACAGACTTAATAATAACGGTTCATGTATAAACAGAACATTCTTTTATTGAACAGTTCAATCACAGAACAGTTCATATCATAGAAACACCAAAGTGTTCACATCGTGGCACAAGGCCTCATACGTTCTACCACCTTGTAAAAATATCACACATTCGCACATAGACAGAACTTCTCAAGTTCAACATCTGAGAAGTTTCAGAAACTAGCATTCATTTAAAATATGAATGAAGTTAGGAAACTTGCCTTACGCACAGCTACAGCTTACGCTGAACTGCTCATTCCATTCCCTACAACACATAAGGAAGTAACACATACACCAATTAGTCATATACTTGACTTACGCATTGGTTTACTTAACTTTACTTCTTAAGGTTCGCGTTCTTGCAATCTAAGTTTACGCGACCAACTTTCATTACCATTCTACAGCTTCATGACATACGGAGATGTCTTACTCAAAACGTTCATCATCTTTGACGATTAACATTCTTATCTTCTTCTTATAACTTCTCTAGGACTCAGCACACATCGCTTCTCTGCTGGTAGTCCATATGGTACTCTGAGTGGTTTCCCACAAACAACCAACAAACAAGTTCCCGTCTCATCTACACTGCTATCACAGTGAGTTAGATCGGTTGCCAGTTTCGTATATACCTTCGCTCTCTGAAGGAATTGTTTAGCCCAGCTCCCATATGTCAACCATCAAAGGTTACGATTGTACCACAACCTAACTTTCTGTTAACTTATACGAACTATTAAATTATAATGTTCGTTAAGTCAATTTCTTATTCCTTATGGCTTTCTGCCAAGTAATTGCCATACCTCAGGATTCATTCTTATCCGATTCACATTCGGCTTTCATTAATCTCATTACCGTTCGATACGGCTTTCTTGATACCATTCGTATCTTACTTACTACATTTATCAACGTCTAAGTCATACAACTAGGGTATACTTAGCACGTTCGTCAAATGCGAATATGATTCACGAGGATCGTTTACGTATTCAACGTTCACGTTGCTCGTCTCTTAATCTCTCATTCAACCTTTACTCAAGGTTTTAATCACTTTCGATCGTTATCCATCCCATGAACCCCATGTTCATTATTCTTTCTTAATGTCGAAGCCATACTGATTGTTGTATGCTAAAACCGATCGTTCATTGCAACAACGTTGCATTCACAACGTCTATACGCTTTACATTCATATCTCATTACCATGTCATAACATCGAAATGTTATACATTATTATCGTCCATCAACGTCTAAGGAATCACCATCATAGCAATCCCTCACGTTCGATTCATTACGACTACGGTCCTCGGCTATCGGTCCCGTAACCCGTAATTACATTCTTTTAATCTCTTTCAATCTTTTCATTCGACCTTCATCAAAGGTTTAAAACACTCACTTAAGTGTTACATTAGTAAGACTACATGTTCGTATCTCTTTCTTGCACATCCCCAGTAGTTGAGCAATTAAAAGCCCATTACTGGCTTTTTCCCTGTACCGGCGCTGCGGCGCCGATCCCCTTTACAACTCTCGCGCTGCGGCGCCACTCTGCAGTGTCAAACTGCTGAGGCTGGCGCTGCGGCGTCACTCTCTACACTAAGACTCGCGCTGCGGCGCGGGTTAGCAGTGTCTGGCTCTCCGGCCTGGCGCTGCCGCGCCACCATTCTAGGCATGCCTGGCGCCGCGGCGCCAAGACCTTCTTCCCGAAAAATTTTTTCTAAGTCTTGGGTCGTTCTGAGATGCATACTTCGAAATCTCATAACTTCTTCGTTATAACTCGGAATGAAGTTATTCCAAAGCCATTTTCTTACTTATCTTACGTACTTTGATTACTCATGGATAGAACTTTGTTCTGAATCCATTAACCTGCCATTCAATTGGCTTAATCTTCACCCTTCGTTCATTTTAACGTTTTTAACGTTCTTCGTTCGTTCGTCCGTAATTCGATCATCCGAACTCGGAACTCGTTCGTTCTTGAGTCCACGACTCACATTTTCAACATTTTCTTACATTCTTATGAAACCCTACACATTTGGGTTCATTTACTAACTTTCAAATTGTCGAACTTCTTTTACGAAATTTTCGCCATAACTTCGTTATAGCTCAATTTTAATCCGTTCTTCATGAACGTTTCTAACGTTCCTAACCAAGCAATAAGCAACTAACTTATACGCGATGGTTTTAAACTTGTCCATCAACAACACTTATACTACGATGGTTTTAAATTTGTCCATCAACAACGTTCTTCGCGTTCTTCGCGTGTTCTTCGTGTTCTTCGTTCGTTCTTCATTTTTAATCGATATTTTGGATTACGATTTTACTTTTTCTTGGAATTTGATGTTATAGAACACCATTCCTTACTTATTTAACCTACTCATTCATAATATTCATTCGGATCGCTCAAAATCCTTACGAATTTTATACTTCCTTAAGAAATTTATAAACTAAATTTCTTATTTCTTATTTCTTCTTTTTCTTACAATTTCAACCATATGAAATCATTCTCAATATGTTTTACTCCTTATTCTCATTAAGCTATGTTTTTGACATAGAAAACTTAAAGAAAATATTAGAAGAAATTAGGGTTCGGATTACCGTTCTTCTTTAAATTCCTTTCGTCGGACAAAGTTTGCTCACGAGCCAACTTTTCCTTTTTCTTCTCCCTTTCATCTTCCATCCGAACTCTCTCTCTTTCTCTCTCAAGTGTAGGATTTTCAATAATCCAAACAAATGAAATTAAGCTTCCTATTTATAGATTTTCAAGGTTAGGGGCAAAATAGTCATTTCGCCCCTAAAATCACTATTCACACCTCCTTACTATTCATTACTTAAGGACTAAGTTAACTTATCCCTCAAGTTTGCTTAGCCCTTAAGTTTCGTAGTTCAGTCTTACGGTTTTCGTCCGACAGTTTTAAAAACTGCTATTCTCGGAATCCAAATATTTTTGGATATTTCATCTTTGGCCATAACTGAAATATTATTAAATATTCCATCACGTCTCAACATTTTACGTAATCTATAACTTCTCGGAATTTCAAAATAAATCTCCGAGCAGAAACGGATGAATAGTGCCTATTTCGTCTTTTTCCCCGAAATATTTTGTCTCCGGAAAAATTTTATTTTCGTCTTGAAAATTCCTATTCGTTCAGTCTAGCTCGTAGCCAGAATCCTCCCGATTAATAATCATTCTAGGTTATAGAACGATTAATAAACACATAACACATAATAGTATTAATAAAAATTCATTTTATTAATAACTAATTCTTTAAATCTTAATTTCTGGACAATCCGGATTTCCGGGTTGTCACATCCTTTCCCCCTTATAAAAATTCCGTCCTCGGAATTTCTTTAAACCATACCCATACCCGGGTCATCACATTCACCCCTTCTTCATAGAATTTCGTCCTCGAAATTTTAACTTAATCTTCTTTTCAACTTCTCTTCAAAGAAGTTCTTATCTTTCTTTCATTCCCTACCCTTCATAACTTATCAAAAATCATGAAGTGAAAGGAATAATGAGGAATATAAAGATTCCTTTAAAACATTTCATTCTTTTGCTGAGGGGTCAAATTGACCATGAACTCTTACTAGGTTAAACAGCCTTTCGCCGTAAACCTTTCTTACATGGTAAGTTTACAATCACAAAGAAGGTAAACTACCTCTTCCATACGTAGGTGATCAACCTAACGTATAACCCCATTTCAGGGTATGTTCACCTCAGACTTACTCATCAGATTCCTCACCAAAACAATTTGGTTTGGCATAACGTTTCAAAGAAAGCTCGATTTTCTTTTAATCATAAAATACCATTCGTCTTAGCCAAATCAAGTAGCTTAGACCATACCAATAAATTGGACATCAACTTGAAACATTCGTCTCGTCAACTAAATTGACATCGACTACTTCTTTAAATTCTTTTATAATACATCAAAATGTTTCATGACGTCATGATACCGCACTCTTCATAGTACGTTGAGGACTTCGTCAGTTTATGACTTCATCATTATGCATCATACTATAGCAGGTTGTTGATCCTCTGATCAAATTCCCCACCAAGTTTAATTGCATTAATAACTCCATCCTTTTACCATCCTTGCATCAAATGCACTGATGATATAAAATTCATTTTGATATTTCAAATCAATTTCTGTCTAGCCGAATCAACTAGCATAGACATATCAAGAATAGTTCTTTTAAAATCCATTGGTTTCAAAAATTGAACCAATTCATTCATTTTCAAGACGCGCAAATCAGCACGATTTCAAGAAACTTCGAAATCTAGCATAGCTAGATGACTTGGAATATCCTATTCTCTGTATTCCTTCATTGTCTTACTTGCGACAATACATAATCTTCTCTAGCACCTTCAATGCTAAGTCTACTGAAAATAACTCATTTTCAGTCTACACATTCCTATACCTTAGTATAGTTCATCCACTTACCACACTTTATGTGTTTAGGAACTTTCCACAACCATATGTGTTTAAGAACTTATCTTCGCAATATGTAATCCAAGAACAAATCAAGGACTATCCATATGCTTAGGGCTCAGAAACATAGCATATAACTATGAGTCACAAACTTTTCATAAGTATGAGTTTCAAGAACTCGCACCTATCTTATCATTCTCTACCTATCAAGTATATACATAAGAAAAGATTCACCTTCTCATCACATACATCTTGATAGCGCGACCAATTTCAATGATTATCACTGTAAGAAACTGAGTGGTTGTTACACCAAGCACAAACCTCTGTCCATACAAAGATTCATACAACTCAGCCATCACATGAGTCCTCAATTGAAATCTTACAATTTCTAACTTTCTCTTTACTTAATACAAATTTTCTTTAACTTGTATACTATCCTTTACCACTCAATTTGAGTTCTTCTTCCCGTACTACTTCGTAGTACCATTCATTCATAGCATTAGCTATAAATCATCCATCGTTTAACAGATCATCTGTTACTACGATTTACTATGATCACGTGGTGATCTTCTTATCATTCTCTTTACGATTATAGTCTTAGGTACTCATACCTAAGATTTATAACCTCTCAGCTCTGATACCAACTTGTAACGCCCCGAAATCCGGTCTATCTTCACACCCGAATTCCGTGCATCACTAGTACATCATTCATCCAACATACATCATTATATACTGAAATATAACAACATACACTCTCAAATCCCAGGTTCTAATAACCTTATAGCTTTTCTCATTACAAATAATGATAATTACATTATTCTTTACATCTTGCACGAGTGACTTTTATCCGCCACCAAGGATACATAATCGTTCATTAAACTATTCTATAGTTTAATTCTCATCTTTCTACATTACATGTCTTCACTTGATCTTCTCGCTCATTCACATTCTGAATGGCACTTCATCTGGATACCGACAGCTTGATCTATACGGGATCCTTATGTTCTTCTAACATCGTTCGCTGAAAATGTTTTTCATTTAAAGCAAGTGTGAGCATTCAATTGCTCAGCAAGTCTTAGCAGTTGAATAACAACTTCAAGATTTTAACATTCCTTTGGAAATTCGATAACCGAACAAAGGTTATGAAGCAGCTTGAACAATAGGAATAATCTCGATTCCTATCATTTCAAAACATCAGTTACATCCATTTTGAAATACTTTCATTCTCTACTTTCTTTCATACACATCCTGTCTGGCTAGAATCAATAGCACAGACTTAATAATAACGGTTCATGTATAAACAGAACATTCTTTTATTGAACAGTTCAATCACAGAACAGTTCATATCATAGAAACACCAAAGTGTTCACATCGTGGCACAAGGCCTCATACGTTCTACCACCTTGTAAAAATATCACACATTCGCACATAGACAGAACTTCTCAAGTTCAACATCTGAGAAGTTTCAGAAACTAGCATTCATTTAAAATATGAATGAAGTTAGGAAACTTGCCTTACGCACAGCTACAGCTTACGCTGAACTGCTCATTCCATTCCCTACAACACATAAGGAAGTAACACATACACCAATTAGTCATATACTTGACTTACGCATTGGTTTACTTAACTTTACTTCTTAAGGTTCGCGTTCTTGCAATCTAAGTTTACGCGACCAACTTTCATTACCATTCTACAGCTTCATGACATACGGAGATGTCTTACTCAAAACGTTCATCATCTTTGACGATTAACATTCTTATCTTCTTCTTATAACTTCTCTAGGACTCAGCACACATCGCTTCTCTGCTGGTAGTCCATATGGTACTCTGAGTGGTTTCCCACAAACAACCAACAAACAAGTTCCCGTCTCATCTACACTGCTATCACAGTGAGTTAGATCGGTTGCCAGTTTCGTATATACCTTCGCTCTCTGAAGGAATTGTTTAGCCCAGCTCCCATATGTCAACCATCAAAGGTTACGATTGTACCACAACCTAACTTTCTGTTAACTTATACGAACTATTAAATTATAATGTTCGTTAAGTCAATTTCTTATTCCTTATGGCTTTCTGCCAAGTAATTGCCATACCTCAGGATTCATTCTTATCCGATTCACATTCGGCTTTCATTAATCTCATTACCGTTCGATACGGCTTTCTTGATACCATTCGTATCTTACTTACTACATTCATCAACGTCTAAGTCATACAACTAGGGTATACTTAGCACGTTCGTCAAATGCGAATATGATTCATGAGGATCGTTTACGTATTCAACGTTCACGTTGCTCGTCTCTTAATCTTTCATTCAACCTTTACTCAAGGTTTTAATCACTTTCGATCGTTATCCATCCCATGAACCCCATGTTCATTATTCTTTCTTAATGTCGAAGCCATACTGATTGTTGTATGCTAAGACCGATCGTTCATTGCAACAACGTTGCATTCACAACGTCTATACGCTTTACATTCATATCTCATTACCATGTCATAACATCGAAATGTTATACATTATTATCGTCCATCAACGTCTAAGGAATCACCATCATAGCAATCCCTCACGTTCGATTCATTACGACTACGGTCCTCGGCTATCGGTCCCGTAACCCGTAATTACATTCTTTTAATCTCTTTCAATCTTTTCATTCGACCTTCATCAAAGGTTTAAAACACTCACTTAAGTGTTACATTAGTAAGACTACATGTTCGTATCTCTTTCTTGCACATCCCCAGTAGTTGAGCAATTAAAAGCCCATTACTGGCTTTTTCCCTGTACCGGCGCTGCGGCGCCGATCCCCTTTACAACTCTCGCGCTGCGGCGCCACTCTGCAGTGTCAAACTGCTGAGGCTGGCGCTGCGGCGTCACTCTCTACACTAAGACTCGCGCTGCGGCGCGGGTTAGCAGTGTCTGGCTCTCCGGCCTGGCGCTGCCGCGCCACCATTCTAGGCATGCCTGGCGCCGCGGCGCCAAGACCTTCTTCCCGAAAATTTTTTTTCTAAGTCTTGGGTCGTTCTGAGATGCATACTTCGAAATCTCATAACTTCTTCGTTATAACTCGGAATGAAGTTATTCCAAAGCCATTTTCTTACTTATCTTACGTACTTTGATTACTCATGGATAGAACTTTGTTCTGAATCCATTAACCTGCCATTCAATTGGCTTAATCTTCACCCTTCGTTCATTTTAACGTTTTTAACGTTCTTCGTTCGTTCGTCCGTAATTCGATCATCCGAACTCGGAACTCGTTCGTTCTTGAGTCCACGACTCACGTTTTCAACATTTTCTTACATTCTTATGAAACCCTACACATTTGGGTTCATTTACTAACTTTCAAATTGTCGAACTTCTTTTACGAAATTTTCGCCATAACTTCGTTATAGCTCAATTTTAATCCGTTCTTCATGAACGTTTCTAACGTTCCTAACCAAGCAATAAGCAACTAACTTATACGCGATGGTTTTAAACTTGTCCATCAACAACACTTATACTACGATGGTTTTAAATTTGTCCATCAACAACGTTCTTCGCGTTCTTCGCGTGTTCTTCGTGTTCTTCGTTCGTTCTTCATTTTTAATCGATATTTTGGATTACGATTTTACTTTTTCTTTGAATTTGATGTTATAGAACACCATTCCTTACTTATTTAACCTACTCATTCATAATATTCATTCGGATCGCTCAAAATCCTTACGAATTTTATACTTCCTTAAGAAATTTATAAACTAAATTTCTTATTTCTTATTTCTTCTTTTTCTTACAATTTCAACCATATGAAATCATTCTCAATATGTTTTACTCCTTATTCTCATTAAGCTATGTTTTTGACATAGAAAACTTAAAGAAAATATTAGAAGAAATTAGGGTTCGGATTACCGTTCTTCTTTAAATTCCTTTCGTCGGACAAAGTTTGCTCACGAGCCAACTTTTCCTTTTTCTTCTCCCTTTCATCTTCCATCCGAACTCTCTCTCTTTCTCTCTCAAGTGTAGGATTTTCAATAATCCAAACAAATGAAATTAAGCTTCCTATTTATAGATTTTCAAGGTTAGGGGGCAAAATAGTCATTTCGCCCCTAAAATCACTATTCACACCTCCTTACTATTCATTACTTAAGGACTAAGTTAACTTATCCCTCAAGTTTGCTTAGCCCTTAAGTTTCGTAGTTCAGTCTTACGGTTTTCGTCCGACAGTTTTAAAAACTGCTATTCTCGGAATCCAAATATTTTTGGATATTTCATCTTTGGCCATAACTGAAATATTATTAAATATTCCATCACGTCTCAACATTTTACGTAATCTATAACTTCTCGGAATTTCAAAATAAATCTCCGAGCAGAAACGGATGAATAGTGCCTATTTCGTCTTTTTCCCCGAAATATTTTGTCTCCGGAAAAATTTTATTTTCGTCTTGAAAATTCCTATTCGTTCAGTCTAGCTCGTAGCCAGAATCCTCCCGATTAATAATCATTCTAGGTTATAGAACGATTAATAAACACATAACACATAATAGTATTAATAAAAATTCATTTTATTAATAACTAATTCTTTAAATCTTAATTTCTGGACAATCCGGATTTCCGGGTTGTCACATAATGTTCGTTAAATCAATTTCTTATTCCTTACGGTTTTTTGGCAACTAAATGCCATACCTCATGATTTATTCTTATACGACTCACCTTCGGCTTTTATTACTCTTATTACCGTTCATTACAGCTTTCTCTATAATTCATATCTTACTTACTACCTTTGTCAACGTCTAGGTCATATAACCAAGGTATACTTAGAATGTTCGTCCGACGCGAATACGATTCATGAGGATCGTTTACGTATTCAACGTTCATGTTGCTCATCTCTTAACCTCTCATTCAACCTTTATTCAAGGTTTTAATCTCTTTCGATCATTATCCATCCCATGAACCCCATGTTCATTATTCTTTCTTAATGTCGAAGCCATACTATTCATTGTATACTACGACCGATCATTTATTGCAACAGCGTTACATTTGCAGCGTCTTTACGCTTTACACTTATCTCTCACTATAATGTTATATCATCGAAATGTTATTCATTACCCTCATTCCCCAACATCTAGGGAATCACAATCATAGCAATCCCCCACGTTTGTTTATCGCGACTACGGTCCCTGGATATCGGTTCCGTAACCCGTGTCTACATTCTTTATCTTTTAATCTCATTTAATCTTTCCATTCAACCTTCATTAAATGTTTAAATCACTTGATTAAGTGTTACATTAGTTGAACATTATGTTCTTTATCTTTCCTTACATTTCCCCCCCAAGAGCTGAGCAGTTAAAAGCTCTTCTCTGGCTTTTTCCCTACACTGGCACTGCGACGCCACTCTTCCTTCTATCTCTTAGACCGCGGCGCGAGTTTGCAGTACCCGGCTCCTTGTTCTGGAGCTGCAGCGCCACCTTACAAGGCATGGTTGGCGCCACGGCGCCAAGCACTAATTCTTGAAAATTTCTTCCAAGTGTTAACTTCATTTTGAGACGCTACTTCCCGATCTCATAACTCCTTCGTTATAACTTGGAACGAGGTCATTCCAAAGAAATTCTCTTCCTTATCTTAATTACTTCAATACCCCTCAGATAGAGCTCCGTTCTGAATCCGTTAATGTGCCATTCGATTGGCTTAATCTTCACCCTTTGTTCGTTTTATGTTTTTAACGCTCTTTGTTCGTTCGTCTATAATTCGGTCATCCGAACTCGGAATTCATTCATTCTTGAGTTTACGACTCATGTTTTCTATGTTCTCTTACATTCTTATGAAACCCTACATGTTCGGGTTCATTTACTAACTTTTTAATTCTCGTTTGTCTTTTACGAAATTTTTGTCATAACTTCGTTATAGCTCAGTTTTAATCCGTTCTTCATGAACGTTTCTACCATTCCTAACCAAGAAATATGCATCTAACTTATACGCGATGGTTTTAAACTTGTCCATCAACAACAATTATCCTAAGATGGTTTTAAATTTGTCCATCAACAATGTTCTTCGTGTTCTTCGCGTGTTATTCGTGTTCTTCGTTTGTTATTCATTTTAATCGATATTTTGGATTACGATTTCACTTTTTATTGGAATTTGATGTTATAGAACATCATTCCTTACTTATTTCATCTACTCATTTATATAATCCACTTGGATCGTTCTAATTCATTACGAATCGAACACTTCCTTAAGAAATTTACAAACTAAACTTCTAATTTCTTATTTCTTCTTTTCTTATGATTTCAACCAAATAAAATTATTCTTAATATCATTTACTCCTTATTCTCATTAATCTATGTTTTTAAACATAGAAACTAAAGAAAATTTCTAAGAGACTAGGTTTCGAATTTTCTTTCTCCTTTGATCTCTTTTCATCAGACAAAGTTTGCTCCCGAGCAACTTTTCCTCCTCTTTTTCCTCTTCTCCTTCATCCGAAATCTCTCTCTCTCTCTCTCAAATTTTGAACAATTTTCAAAATTCTAAATAAATGAAATAAGCTTCCTATTTATAGAAAACCAAGGCTAGGGGTATTTTAGTCATTTCGCCCCTCAACCTCCTTACTATTCACACCTCCTTACTATTCATGACTTAAGTGTTAAGTTAACTTAGCCCTTAGGTCTACTTAGCCTTTAAGTTTTGTGGTTCCGTCTTTCAGGTTTTCGTCCGACAATTTTAAAAACTACGATTCTTGGAATTCAAATATTTTTGGATATTTTGCCTTTCCTTTACCGATTAACTTTTACGTATTCTTTGGATTTCTAAAAAACTGAAAAACACTTTTTGGTGTTAAGCGTTTTCCTTCACGTTTTCCCCTAACGTAGCTAAACGAATGAAAAGTACATAACAGTACTTTTCGTCGTTTTTATTTCGTCTAATTTCTGCACTTTTTTCGAGAAAAACTTTTATCGGCTTATTTAAATTTTTGCGATATTTTATCGTCAAATCTTTCGATGGAATGTCATTTCCACATACCAAACTCACGGAAAGGCTTAGGTTATTCAAACCCTAGCCCTTAGGTTTCGTCGGGTGAATAGTGCCAATTTGTCTTTTTCCCCAGAAATATATTTGTTCCCAGATTTTTGTTTTGAAAATTCTTACTCGTTCAATCTAGCTCATATCCAGAATTCTCCCGACTTATAATCATCCCAGGTTCTAGAACGATTAATAAACACATATCACATAATATTATTAATAAAAATTCATTTTATTAATAACTAATTCTTTAAACTTAATTTCTACAAAATCCAAATTTTTGGGTCATTACACAGTATATGTGATGTCGTATTTTGCACGACAATTGTAATAATAGAGTTGTAGTTGTTTTTTGTACCATGTATTTGGTGACTCAAAATATGTTGGATGGATTGGACCTATTTTGGGGGCGTTACACATGCTATTATAACCAGATCTAAACCCATAATTCATTTCTCAATTTCCTATGGATTGTCACGGTAATGGATATATGGCCAATCAATTAAAAAATTAATCACAAATCATAATAGAAAATCAAATAAAAATAAATAAAACTAACAAGGAAGAATATCAAAATAAACTAGTCAATAAGATTCAGTGTAATCCCAAAATAGAGCTTAGCTCATTATTGAGCTAGAATCCATCATCCACAATAGCATAAACATTGAAAGATACAAAGAGATAAGAAGAGAATTTAGGGTTTGAGGTAAGCAAATCTGAATTCCCTTGCTTTTAATGTGAATCTGCAATGATTTTCAAGAGCTTTAATCTTCAGATCTAATATAATCTAGGGTTTTGTAATCTAATCTAATCTAAGAAAGAAGGAATATACAAGATGGATTTATCCCCAAAGAGATTTACTAAGTCTTAGATAACTTACATAATCTTAAATATGCTTAAATATTGGCTAAAGTTCGTCTGGCCCCTTGCCCAAGTTTTAGTCCAATTGGTCAGATTAAATAAGAAGTCAAACTTTCTAGTAGACAAGGACCGGCGCAACCGTGCAACTCATAAGGTCAAATTGGGCACAACCACACTGTAGAGTTTCTGAGACTAGGGACTAGCGTGGCAGGGCTGCACCATAGGCCATTTAAGGCGTGACCGCGCATCACTTTAGTTTTGGTTTCCTGCTTCTGCTGCTATTACTTCACTTCACTTGCCATCTCCTCAATGCTTGATCTCATTAAGCTCTCAATACATCCAGTTTGTCCTCAAATGCTACCAAGCCAGTTCCCAAGTATGCAACCTACAAAATAGATAGAAGTAATATGCATGAAAAGTAACTATAACACACAAGTTTAAACAACAAATTCAAGTAAGTGATACCGGATAAATACGTATAAAACTGACTTATCAATTATGTGATTATAATGTAGGAATATATAATTTTGTGAGTTTGATTAATTCTTAGAGATTTCATGAATTAATTATTAATTGATTTATGAACTGATGCCATTATGTTGTCTGAGATATATGTATGTTATGGAGTCAAGGTGGTTGGTCTGAGCATGCTGTATTGAAAGTATATATGTGGTGATGTCTAGATTTTGCAGAAACGTCTGGTCTAGACCTGTCCTAAATTGGCGCGGCCATGCCACTTCTAAAGTATAAACAAGCGCGGTCGCGCTGGCTGCCAATGCTTGAAAATGATTTTTTATTGTTTCTGATGTTCTGAGCATATGAGTATAACTTAGTTAGGTGCATAAATAGGTATGATATGATGATTCAAGTTTTAGTGCATGCAATATTACTTTAGCATGGTTTAGTATCGATTTTTCAAGAAAACATAGGAACTTTAAAAAAAACATTAATGAGCCTTGTGTCCTTTAAGTTCTGACCATTTTTTCAGTATGTGTATATGGTTTAGTTATGTGTACAAATGGGTATGAAATTTGGTTTCAATTTGATTTTTATATAATAGGTTGTTTGCTTGTTTTAGTATATGTTTTGAAATAAAACTTAAGTTTTGAAAACAAATATTGATAAGCACTAAATGGGTTGCATTTTGACCTTATGAGATAACATGCTAGCACTCTTTATACCTCTGAACACGAGTAATATGTGCACTCATCTAGTTAGGCATGAAATGAATTACTCAAGCACGATTTATAATAAATTTCAAGAATAAAGCTATGTTAACTTTGAGTACATGAGTTGAATGTCTTGAGCATGTCTGTTAAAGATTTATTAGCCTCGTTATGTGATTTAATAGTTATCCTAGATAGTTCTTTGTTACATGAAACTAATTAGCTTTGTTAGATAGAAATTTTAAAGTGAAAACCATAACGTGGGAAAATAAACTTAAAATGAACACAAGAAACATCAAACCTAGTCCAAGACCTCTTAACATGCGTATATGATATGTATCAGTGTCATGGTATTCTAAGATTAATTTGTGGAATGAAAAGCTCAATTCTGCTCTGATCAGGGAGCAGCGCGGCTGCGCTACATGCCAGTGCAGTTTGATTTTTTAAAACTTTAGTCTGAACCTTGTACCATGTATACATTTATGTCCTAAGCTATAACACGTAATTAAAGTTGTGTTTTTAAGTAGTCAACATGTGATGTTAATATGGAATTAAAATTGAACATGTTTCTATAAAGTTTCTAGGTAAAACTTTTAAAGACAAAAGCAAGAGTAAAAATGCAATTATGTGGTGTGATGGTATATCAAATATATGATTGAATGTGTGTATACCTTTGAGCTATCTTTTATCATTATACCTTTGAGATTATTATCTTGATATTTATGTCTATTCACCATTATTGTTATATTACTTGCTGGGAAATTTGTTTGCTCATTCTTGTTTCCTTAAACTTTTCAGTTAAGGCAGAGTGTGGTGAAACATCAGGCAAGGATAAAGGAAAGGGCAAGGCTAAGGAGTAGCTTGTTCTTTTATATTAGAACTTTAATTATTATGTTGTAATAAGACTTAATTAGTATTATGTAATAAGTTATAATTGGATTAAGTTGTGTAATATGTTAGTAATGGTTGCGAGCCTTGGGATGAGAATATTTATATTAAATCAATGTAAATTATTCTATTATTCCGTTGTTCAAGTTATTAGTATATTAGAACGTGAAGCACTAGATTCGAGATAGATGTATCTGAATTTGGGGGGTGTTACACTTCTTGTGGTTATTATAATGTTGAGGTCTATAAAGCTCAGGTTAGGAGGATGATTTTTCAATGTTATTGTTATTCTTGGAAGACTATCATTGGTCATTTGCTTTTCTAGTTCATGTTCTGGTATGTCAGATTCTGCTCTTGAAATTTCATCTGTTTTAGATACTAAACAAGATACTTTCTAGCTATATCAGTTTTCTTAAAGGATGACAATTTAAAATACAAACAAACTTCTAAGTATATTATGCTTCAATTGACAAAGTTTGTTATTCAAAAAGATTTTCAGCATAAATTATGTCTGCCATATCTTTTATTAAAAGACAACCAAAAATATAATCCATTCAATCCATAAATAACAAACATGTATAAACATATTTCCTATATATTATTTTTAATAAACCATTATAAAATCAATTCAGCCCATTTAATAACTTATAATCTATAGCATGTTATCATCATTAAAATTACAAAGTATAAAAACTAACATCCCCTCTTATATATTTCCAACAAAATGTACCGTTTCAAGTGCAATGTACAATTTTAAAACACACGATATTGTATCATTTAAGCTGAAAATGAGACTTTTACAGTGACAAATATCAACTCCCCAAATAAAGGTGAATTTGCTTGATGAGTAAACACAATGATAATAAATTATTTTAAATTCAAAAATATTTTATCATTTTATCAATCGGCCACAAGTGTTAGAACGATAGTATGTAAAATGATTTGGTTTTCGAGGCGTGTAAAAACCATCTTTAAAGTGATAATTGCCCTCGCTCGATTTAAGTTTGCAACCGAATTACAAGCAATTCACTTACAGGATACAGCAAAGCCACCAAAATCTGCAGATAGCAAAAATGAAGATTTTTATTTAGAAAATACTGTGAGACTTATTAATTTGGAAAACAGAAAATTGGAGAAAAAATGAATGAATAATTTTTCTACCAGAACTCTCTATTTATAAATTTTAAAAAACAGTTATTCCCAGAATATGGGTATTGGAATAATAAAAAAACTATCATGATCGATAATAATATGGTGTATCTCACTTGATCAGATACAATAAAAACTTAATCTAGGTCATCCGAGCAAGCACATGGCTAAGTGCAACTCGAACAGTGCCATGTCGCACACGCGAGTGTGTTTCGCTTAATTTTATTTCATACTTCTCCTTTTGCCTCTTACTGTTAGTAAGGAGTCCCATTATATAAAGTTGAGAAGTTTTATTTCTCTCCTATATGGGATGTAGGTTTATTATACCAATATCACTAAAACATACATATTTTACAATCTAACTACAACGACAAGTCAAAAACATATGTAAAAATATCAAATATGCTTATAAAAATATCAATTCTCTCATATGACCAGTGTGAGAAAATCTTGTTAAACTAATATTTTGACTTGTATAACTATAAATATCAATATATACTACTACACTACACCACAATAAAATTTGTTCCGTTCGATTTACTAAATGAGCCTCTAGTGATATTGTGGACATCTTCTCTAACTAGTGTAATGCAAGCTAGGAGACCAACCTGTAGTCCCCCATTTGGAAGAAGCAAGGCAATATGCCATTTCAACAACATGTTGTATTCAACCAAAGCCAAGACATAAAGAGAAAATTTGAAAGAACAGAAAATTGGGTTTTCACTCTACTGGGCGATTCCCTTGAAAACATATTGGAGTTAGTAATCAATTAGAGGAAAATTACTAAATTGGCTCCACTTCTTGATCCAAAAAGTAAATAAGATATGATCCAAGCCAGAGATGTGCTTACTATTTAGGGTCTTCGTGACACGATACAGAAGATTGTTGGTCCTTAAAGCATAAAATCCAAAATCTGATTGAAAATGGCAGTATTATGGTCCAACGACCTGACCAACAAAATGTCAACACCAACCTTCCGTTATAGCATGACACGGAGGGAGTGAACATGATCGGGCCAGGGAGCGCTGAGATGCATCCTAATCATAAGTACATATGTAGGATGGAGGAATTCCCTCAAAGGATCAGAACAAATGTCCTAGAGTGGGAAAAGTCGGAGGACTATATGATAGTAAGTCAAAAATTAGAGACGATCCAGCATCAAGTAACTCTGTTGGCTAGTCTGATAGTGCATCAACATCAGGTTACAAGACAACTTTTCACTCAATTATCAGAAAGCCAAAAGAAAAAAGAGGTTAGCCAGAATATAAGCCTATCTCCCTCCAAAATAATCCAGCTGACTGAAGAAGATCAAAGCAGGCTGAAAGGACAGGAAAAATGGAATGATAAATTACTAGAAGATCTTGCCAGCGGAAAAATCGCTTGGGGAAATGCAAATTCACAAAGAAGAAAGATCAAACAACCTCTAAAAGAGACCAAAAATTCACCCCTATGAACAAATCAAATGAAGAGATGCTACACTTTCTGATAAACAAAAGAAAGATTCCTGAGTAGCTGCTTCTTGTAAATCCCGAGATGAAAAGTTATGATTCCACCAACAAATGTCTCTACCATTCTAACTCACCTGGACATGTAACTGAGGAATGTTGGTCTATAAAGCATAAAATTCATGATCTCATTGAAAATGGGGAGCTGAAGATAGAAATCCCCATGACCAGGAAAGGTTAAAGGGAAATAAAGAGCTTAAGATGTCCACTCGAGACATTAGTTCAAATGAGGTGACGGCTATGAGCACCAATCCGGGTCGAGCCAAGGTGGACTGCTCGTAATGCGGGGAGTGGTAGAGGAAACAAGACAATCCCCTAAGGAAATTTATGATGCCCCCAAAATAGGTATACATCACCTATTTTAAGTCGCCAAATACATGGTACAGAATACAAATACAAACTTAATTATACAACCGTCGTGTAATATACTACAATACATATGCTGTGAGTTTTAATACAAATATTGTCATCTAGACAATATCCACACTCAATTGAGTCCTCATTACATTTATTATCACACTATTTAACAGAATAGAGAGGACTACTAATGTTATTATCTAGACCGTCACTCCGTTCCCCGACTAGTCCCTGCTACGTTCTCATTTCCTGAAGAGAACAATGAAAGTAAAAGGGTGAGCTCAACTAGCCCAGTAAAAAATATTATGACTAAGATAATACAGAATAAATAATCGTTAGCCTTCAACAGTGTTAAACTGATACAATATAATAAACATCAAGTTTAACTGCAGTGGAACAAGCAATCCATTAAAAGAGTCAAGTTGAGAATAAAATCTACTATCTTTTATGATTTAAAAAGGTTTTTAATCACTTTTATCGCTGGGATTCAGCTTAATAAATAATCCACATCATCCCTGCATTACGGCCAAAGATATTCATTAGTATCACGACCACAAATTATACATGCACTACGGGCCAAGGATATTCGTGTATTCATCAATGGTCATGATCATGCCAACAACTGTCCATCAATGCACTATGGGCCAATGAGGACTTTTACCACATCATTTATAACATTACGGTCATGATTATACCGATTAATCCCTGGTCATAATCATACCAAGTCCATCTATGCACTATAGGCCACAAATGACTTTCAACATAATAAAAACATGAGGATGATGACAATTATATAAGAATTCAATAAAACAAGTTTAGGAATTAATTTATCCAAGGAACTAATAACGTCCAAATTGGCAACATGATACTTCTTTGTAGAGTAAAATTCAAGAATGCTCAGAAGAATATTTCCATAAAAATATACTGGATGAATCACAAATATCAAAGATATTCCACTAATTTCATAGAGTATAGAAGTCAAAACTTTATCCAACTAAGTATAATAAAGAATGGAATAATAAAAGAAATCACCAGACATGTGATAGACCTCACAGACAGGTTATTCCAACAGAATAATAAATAACGGAACCAGGTCAGGCGAAATTCGCACCGACATGATATTCCAACAGAATAATAAAGAATGGAATACTAACAGAAATCACCATGCATACGATAGACCGCACAGACATGTTATTCCAATAGAATAATAAATAATGTAACCAGGTCAGATGAAATTCGCACCGACAGGATATTCCAACAGAATAATAAAGAATGGAATAACAACAGAAATAACCATTCATGTGATAGACCGCACAGACAGGTTATTCCAACAGAATAATAATTAATGGAACTAGGTCAAGCGTAATATGCACCGACAGGATATTCCAACAGAATGATAAAGAATGGAATAACAGAAGAATTTCACCATGTATGCGGTACTTCGCATAGACAGGTTATTCCAACATAATGATAAAGAATGGAATAACAGAAGAATTTCACCAAGTATAGGGTAGCCCGCGTATACAGGTTATTCCAACAGAATAATAAAGAATAGAATAACAAAAGTTCTTTTCATGAATACGAAAGAAATAATACCCCTTACGAGTACAACAAATAATATCTCTTACCTTATAAAGAAGAGTACTCCGATGGGTAGGGCGGGGATATACTTGAAGAAACTTGCACTACGCTCAAAGCTTTCTTAAACTCTAAGTAAATACGTTCAAGATTATAGAAGAATAATTCTCTCTACAGTTTCTCTTTCTAGAGTTTCAGTGAATTCGTAAGAAATAATGAAGGAATGAGCTTCTATTTATAGAAGAATGGATTGAATAGTAACTAATTCCTGAACGGTCCAGATTGATTTACTTTTAAACGGATGGTCCAGATTAGTTTACAATAAAATATAATATATTCTATTTATAATCTAATAAAACGAATAACTTTATAAAAGTATTCTGTTTTATATAAAAAGATTTTACTATGCAGGCACTATGTAAATACTATGCATAATAGAATATAATATATTCTAATTATTGTCTAATAAAACGAATAACTTTATAAAAGTATTCTGTTTTATATAAAAAGATTTTCTGTTTTATTACATTAATAATACTAATAAAACAAAACTTCATCATCATTATTATAATTCACATTATTAATCGACCAGGTCGTTCCCAGGAAAGAGAGGGCTTTCCAATAAGAATTTCTCCCTATTGGCGCGCAATTAGGTGACCAAACCTCTCCTTGGCAGAACTTCTAGACATCGGTAATATTGCAAATAATAATATTAATAACTTTGTCATCTCAATTATTGATTTAATAATATAAAAAATATCGACAATAATTGAATCAATTAATGTCAGATACTATGCAACAATTACTGAAGCAATAATTAAACAAAACTAAGTGACTTCTCACGTAAGCATCAATAATCAATATCGTGTGCTACTATGCAACCACGCGTATTCCTGTACTTTTAACACCGGGTGTTCCAACATTTAATGATAAAACTTCCCCCATTATTTTCATAAAATATTTTTGTCGTTTTCTCAATCCGATAATAATTCCTTTGTGGGGTCCACCAATGATTGTGCCGTCGTACGAATATTCCCTGTTAAAACGAATATTCCCCGATCAATCGAATATTATATAACAACTTGCGTACTTTGCAAAATTTATAAATATTACCCACAACTATAACATTATATCAAATTCATTCCATAATATTCAAAAATGATAATTATAGAAAATTCATCTTTATTCATAAAAGTTGGGGTCTTACAAAATTCCTCTACAACGGTCAAACATTCTGTTGCCAAAAGTTAACAACCATATTCCTAATTCTACCCTCCTATATGATGAGGAGGAAATACTAATCCTTCCCAATGTGGAAGAATCCAAAAAGGAAAGTTCCTTTCGAGAAATACAACAACAATTCGAAAGAGATTTCATAGTTAAATCCTCTCAAGCCTATGAGAGAGGTGAAGGAACAGATGAAGAAAAAGGTAGTGAAGTTGTCAGGGAAGCCAACCCATAGAGGAATCTAGAGTTCATCCCTTTTGGCGACGAGTCCAGTTTTAGCATCCTTAAGGGATATGCTAATTCAGGAGATGATCAAGTTATGACCATGATTGAAGATATTCAGAACTAGGAGCTAACCACTATCATGAGCCTCGAAGGCAATATAACCACTGATAACTAGACTATCAAGCCTCAGCTAGCCAGAAAGATGTAGATCCAAAAGAAAGATGCGAGTTCCAGGAGATGTTGGGACGTTATCACTTTCTTAGCGTTAAGCCTTTTAATTTCCATACATGTAAATATCAAAAAAAAATTAAAAATTAAAAATCAAAAATTAAGCCAATTAGGTCTCGCCCAAGACTGAACTACGAAAGTCCTAATCTCCCCTCATCAGTGGGAGTACGTAGGCAACCATCTATGATGCGGTCAAACCAAAAAAACAATTCCAGAAAACCCTTCAAATCAAACCAAAAATCCAAAAACCCCTCAAACCAAGCCCAAACTTAAAACCAATCAGGCCAAGCTTGAACTACAAATAACCTGATCTCTCATCCACGGGAGTACGTAAGCAGCCATCTATGGTGCGATCAATCCAAAAACCCCTCAAACCAAGCTCAAAACCAAATAAACACTTTTCAATTATTTAGGCCAAGCCTGAACTACGAATGACCTGATCTCCCTCAACTCCGGGAGCACATAGGCAGTCATCTATGGTGTGGTCTAACCCTTAAAAAAAATTCAAACACTCTACTTCCCAACCCAAAATCCAACCCAGTTATAAATCCAAAGACTAGTCTCAAGACACCAAATCAAAAAGGCTACACCCAAGAAAAACCCTCAAAGCTAGCGACCCATGTTAAAAAGACCCAATAACACCTCAATGTCATTTCATCAAATTTGGCACAAGTCCCAAAAAGGAAGAGACATCAATACATCAAGAAAACCAGTAACAGGGATGAAATGGCCATCATCATAAGATGCAACTCATTAACAACTCATCACTCCTGAAGTGCGAGAAAACTTGATCTCCTTTTACATAAGCAGTACATGGCCAACCGTCGTGGCAATGTCTATCTCATACCTGATGACATGTTCCCCTAGATCAAGACCACAAATCAAACCTTGTAGATCAAATCAAACTCGGGTGAAGTCATCACCAACCAATCTGAGATCTTAGGGCCAATTTGGTGGAGTCCGAATGCCTCTCGACATCAATCATCAAAGTTGAAAAATAACACAGCGATATATCAAACATGATCATCAGCAATGAAATTTAAAGAGCTGACACCCTCCATCTGAAGCCTTCATCAAATTAGAAGAAGAAAATTAGCAAAGCCAATTGCAATTACAAGTCAAAAACAAGGATTGGGGCAAACCAAGCATCAAAGCCAAATCCACTACATGTTCACTATATGGGTTCAGAGGTAAAATACTTTTACGATCTCAACATGTTAAGTAAAATACTTTTACATGCATTAGCGATAACATACATGTTAAGTATTCTTAGAAAAAAAGTTTTAAAAGAAAAAACTTTTGCTTAACTTGTTATGAATAGGATTAATTCTGATTAGCGTCCGTGGAGAAAAATACGGGAATGATCAGAGAATTAATACTATTCAACCCCTTTGATTAGGCACGACATCCCAGTTCAAAGCGCTTTTGGAACAGACTTGACCTCATATGCATGTCTACACTTTGCGATTGCCCTGACTCTTATTTGTGGGGTATGAAGCTATGGCAAAAATAATGGCAATTAATGAAAACATAAAAGATAAGTCTCCAGCCTAATGTCTCAAATCATGGCCTAGGTTTCTGAGTTATTAAGCTAGAGGGGTGTCCTTACACCTGGTGCCCTAAAACTATCTCATTTGGGAGTCATCGGCCTAACGCTCGTTACATGGGTAGTTTAGCGCCTAAGAAAAAGAGCATTGAAAAAAGAAAAGGCAAGACCTGAGTAGATCCGAATTGTGGTCTAGGTTACTCGAGTAATTAAGCCATGAGGGGTGTCTTCACACATGGTGCCCTAAAACCATATGGTTTGGGGGTCACCGGCCTAATGCTCGCTACTTGGTAATTTAAGCCTAAGAAAATGAATCTTGCACAAGCTTAGGCGAAGAAGCAAATAGAGTGACTACCTGACTTATCTCAAAGCGTGGCCTTTGTTACTTGAGCAAGTAAACCTGATAGGGGTGTTTTAACACCTAGTACTCTAAAGCCATTTGGTTTAGGAGTCATTGCTTCAAAACTCATTAAATGGGTAACTCTGAATAGCCTAAGAAAATGAGACAAGTTAAGTGAAAGAAAAAATAAATAAAATTTGTAAATCATGGAAATGAAACCCCTGCTAAGAGTTGCGTTACTCATAGTGCACGTGTCATATGACATCAAGTCTGCGAAGAAGAACGTCTAGAGCAAAGATGGAATATCTCTGATAAAGGGAGATAAGCCTTTTAAATCTAATCCTACCCATGAATAATGACCATGGATGTTTTAAAATTTCCTTGCGATTTCATAACTCATTCAATTTCATAGACTTTTACTTGAAATGCCTTATTCACACCAGTGTACTAATCCTGACGACCGAGACGCCAAGCTTTTAGTGCATTTTATTCTTTTAATATACAGGATATTTCTCGCTCGCGATTTAGTCAACAAAGAGAGTTAATACTAATGACTTGCATGAAGTTTTCTATCATTAGCCTTCTAAACCCCACATTAGGGTTAATACCAATGACTTACATGAAGATTTTCTTTTATCAGATGTTTTGTACCTGAATTCAGGGTTTCAGGCCTTTTAAGCTCAATCGCGTAGAATCTTTTTTCCTGATTTGACTTTTCAACTTCAGGGAACTCCATTGTAACTCAAATTTGATCCTGCCGGAGGGGGTGGGGACCACCCTAGGTGGCCACAGGTAGACCCGTGGCTCCCAGCGGGTTTATTTACTCCCCCCATTCCTTTCATAAGTCATTTTTAACTTGTTCTATATTGAAAAATCCAAAATTTCTCTTCAGATCTACTGAGTTCAAGTTATTTTTTGAAAAATACGTCACCGTACAATCGTTCTACACAACTCCGATAATGTATACATCTTTTATTTTCAAGTTTTGACCATTAGAACGTTAGATTTCATATAAAATGCTTCTAAACACAATATAACGAATATGCATGCTTATAGGACTTGATAAAATTATTAAACTTGGTAAATGCTCATATTTTATGATGTTGAATGTATTGATGTGAAAAAACTGAGACAGTCAATTGGCACCTTTTTTGCTAGTTTATTTATCCCATTTGAGGATAAAAGAGCACGGGTTTTTCAAAAAAATGCACATGGTAATTTGGCTGCCATTGTGATTTACTTTTAATATTTAATATCTATATCTTTGATATTGGGTCAGTGTGCTACTAAATAACCACCTAGTCATGCCTATGTGCATGTGGATAGTCCATTTTACATAGTAGACGTTGGCAAAATTTTATCATGAGCCTACGAATTTAATGAACAGGCAAGTTTAACTCTATTATGGATTTATGTTAACTTAATGCATACTTTAGGACTTAAACTAGTAATGATGCAATGATTTAACTTCAATAAGATTTAAGTTAGAAACTTACCTCACCCTTTTTGAGGTAATTTGGAGATTTTGTTCAGGTTATGTATTTAGATATACCGAACAGCTCGTATAGGGTCTCCGCAGGTGTGAGGAGGAGTGCTTCTGATTTCCCTCAGCCTCATCCAGCCCGACAACCTCGTCGATTGACTGAATCAGTGATTCGTCCTATCTAGGTTGATAGGTCCGGATGCCGGTGATGAGGATGTGGATGTTCTTGTTGTGGACCCCGTTCCTTCTTCTTCTACTACCCCGCATCGAGAGCTTACAACTATCAATGTGATGATTCCAGATCTTTTAGAGGATTTGAGATGCCACCCTTCTATCTATCTCCATGCTAATGAGGTAATATAAGCTTTTTTCTGGATGTTGATCCTTTTCCCACTTTCGGAACAATGGCTTAATCGTGATTTGTAATTTGATGTAGGTTCCCGACTTTACTCATCCCAGGGGGAACTAGTTTAGTATTCATTCCTTATACTAGACCCTTCATCTGGAGTACCAGGCCATCATTCACTCTTGAGGTTTCAAGGCCTTCTTTTCTATTCCTCCCTGTCGCTGCCCTTGGGGCTATTTGTGGGCTTTATCCGAGAGTTGGTTCCACCAGACTTAGTCCCTCCTTTTATTTTACTCTTTTCTGTTCTTACCCTTTATGTTCTCTACTTTGTTCTGTTTTGTTTGAAAAGGTGAGTTTGAAAAGAGTACGGCATAAAATGCCGACGAATTAAAAATTAGAGTCGCCAGTTGGTAGATTTGAAATGGTTGTACCAACTCAACTAATTTTGAAAAGGTTTACACAAAGGCTCAATGGTTGGACTCTATTTAACAGGCCTTGGAAACCAAAATTCATATAGTTAAGGGCTTGATTAAGCGGGGGGAAGATGTTAGGCACCCCCCGACTTCCGTGAAAACACAGTTACCGCAACTTTTTAATTCCCTAATTAATCTGAATGTGCGTGTATGTGTTTATTGGGCTTATGTGCAGTTATTTGAAAGTAGTGCTATGCCTCGTTTGTACCTATATACAAAGGGTTTGATTTGTATAAAAGTTCAGTTTTAAGCAATATATAGCAGTGATGTTTTGAAAACAAGTTTTCAAACCCTTATGCTCAATAATAATTGAGGTCCTTTGATACTTCCATTATATTCCGTATTCTGTTTGATATGATTTTATTTTCAAGATGCGAAGCATCTTTGAGAAAAATAAGGTATATAGCAGTGTCGGGCTCCTTATTGGCATGAAAGCCATCCAAGGATGTCCAGACATCATAAATAATTTACAAGCTGACTGCACAACTGAAAAGGGTCCATCGTGGGACCTAGATCTAGATTTGTTAGCTGAATCTTAGACCTCGTGGCTCCTAGGCTCACATGATTGAGTAATATTTATAAAAACTAGAAAGAAAACTAGATTTAAATAAATCTAAACCATTATAGATTAAGGATTTACATTGCAAAGGCAGTTAAAGCATATATTTAAAAGTAGTAAATATATATATATATATATATATGTATGTATATATAGACTTAACTCGAACAGTTGCGCTTGGATCGAATATCTGTGGCTTTTTCTCGCTTATATATATATATATTAGTTATGCCTGGATCATCGATCCGTGGCTTTTTCTCTCTTTTATATATATATATATATATATATATATATATATATATATATATATATATATATATATCAAAGTAGTAGAAAGCTTCAAATATGAAAATATCTTATAGTGGGTTGCCAAGAAGAATTCAGACCACTTTTGGAGCTTGAAAACTCGGTTTCCACCGGTTAAATTTTGATATGCTGTAGAATATGAGCTTACAAATGTTTAGAAAGAACAATATCAAAGTTTGGAGCACTCTAGAAAAGGTTAAGGGCTGAAATGGACATGATTTTATCTCATTTTCTTCTTTTTTTCAAATGAGCTGGTAGGGGGGGGTCTATTTATAGACTAACACTACTACAAAATAGTAAATAGATAACGCGTAAAAAACGTTGTAGAAGATCTTACAGAAATGTCGTGGTTAAGGGTGTCATCTATTTGATATCGTTATAAAACGTTTTTAAAACGTTGTGGTTTGACAAATTACACAACATTTTTTTCTTAAAAAACGTTGTATATTTTTTTTTTCCAAAAATCATTGGATGCTTGAAAACGTTGTAGATGGTATGATTCCATAACATTTTCTGGCTTAAAATGTTGTAATTTGATACATCAGACAACGTTTAAACACATTTATACAACGTTTAGAAGGTGTCGTCTATTTAAAGCTAAAATGTATCAAACATTCAAAATATACCAATTACAAATAATATTAATACCATACAATACAGTTTAGATCCCAATAATACCAAACTATCCTTACATCTCAAATTCACTTACTACCTAAATGTATAAATCCTTTCCACCAAAAAATGTCATTAGAAGCCTCCAACCATATACTGGACTTCAGGGATTAAAACCTTTTTTGGTGGTCAAAACTTAGTAACCCAAGAAACTTAGAGTCTGTTACTTGATACAAGTACTCAGAATCTAACAAACCACTGGGCATCAGAGGAAACATTGTCAGACTGTACTTGCAACTGCTGTGTTTGTAATTGAGGTTGTTCTTTTCCCATCACAAGTTGTGCATAGTCGATAATATCTGAAAAGCATGAAACCAAGTTGCATGCACTTTCACTGATTAGTACATAGCCCATCAACTTCAATTAAACCTTACAAACAAACTTTATCTATTGTAACTAATCAGATATTAAAGAAGGAAAATAACATTACAACTATAGCCATTATAACTAATCAGATATTAAAGTTTACTCACAGTGGGGCGCTTTGTTCTTCTATAAACTCTTTCAAGTGTTTCAACTTGTACTTTCTTAATACATTTTTTAGCAGACCAACTTCTTTGCATGACATGAACTCGGGCTTTCACCTTAGCCTCTAGTTTCTCTGCATCTGTTGCCGTCATCAAAGGAACATTCTCCACCTGTCTGGTTTCGGGATCTAAGATTGTTGAAGCAGGTTTATCAGGCAAAGCAGCGCTCATCAAAAGTAGATTTGGAGGTGGGTCACGAAGTAATTCAAGAACAATATCTCTCTCAAGGCATACCTCAGTATCAAGATTTTTGATCTGCAAGACAAGTAGATAAAAGCATCAAACGAATATCATGCTAGACATTTTATCATTACTAGACATATTAGTAACTAGCTCCTTCACGTAATGAACTCAATGGAAAGTAACTCTCGTCCGGAGAAAAACGCTTTGAACCGCTTTTAGCTTTTTCGAACATTGATAACAGTATCTTTATTCAAATATTTGCTCTATATACTTATCTATGATATAACTTCCTTTAGTTTATACATCTTTTACCATAAGAGTCATATATTAACATTAAATGTTTGTTGGATAAACTTGAAAAAGTCTACAAGTGATATCAAGTTTGCTACCCAAGGAAGAATTCTATTTTCTAAAATAAGATTCCATTAAAAAACTGCTAAAAATAATTGAGAGTATTTGGAAGTATCGTTATTTGATAAAGATGCATAAAGATCATAAAAATATCCATGATTCCTAGAATGGACTTCGAGTGGTTTCCAGAGTTAGATAATTGTCTGTGAGAGTAGAGTGTCGTGTATTCTGTTTTTGATAAAGCAGTGAGCCATTAACTGAAATAATCTCAGTTTTTAATTACTTTTTTGGATAAGTACTTAAATGAACTCTGTTTGCTTCTCTTAAAGGCTTGACACGGTTAAGATCTTCATATGGTGAATGAAAGCAAGCACACGCTCACTTGTACTAGTCGATGCACACAATGGCATCTGAGTTTGAGCAAGCACAGTGATAGTGGCACCGGAAGAGTTCATTAGTTTTTCTATGTTTTGGCCAGAAACATCAATCAAACTGCCAGCTTGGGTACCAGCAATCAAAAGCCTTAACGTATTTGCTGCCACATGCCCAACACCAATTTTTAGTGATTCAATGTTAATATGATCATCCTATACAACAAGAAGAAACAAAAAAAACATTCCATCAATAAAAGAATAGACCCTTAAAGAGTTACTAAAGAGTTTCCAAATTAAAAATAACTCAAACCCACAGGCAACTTCTCAGGATTAACCACAACCAAGCTAACAATATGATACTTTCATAATGTGCAGGCTATTCTCCTTGAGATGCATCAGACTACAAATAATATGTGCTAGAAATACGCATTTACTAGAGAAGCGCTCCTGGTGTCCGTTTGAATAAACTTTTACATATTTTCCAAGAAAAAGACGTGGCTTAAAAATTTAAAATAACTTGCACAAATAATAATAATGAGAGAAAGATAGAGTGCAGGAAGCTGTTTCAATACATGCACTGATTTGACACATAGATAAGGGTAACATCTTAAGAAAACTTTTCTTTTCATTGCTAGTTATATACTCTTATATTGATTGACCTCATAATTTGACCAAAAAACCCTTAAAAATCTCATAATCAATCCTGCATTGTTCAAATATTTGCTCACATGATAACAGTTCACAGTTTTCCACTTTTCTCTCTATGATTGCACATACTTTTTACCCATTGTTCTTCTCTGATTCTACATTGATTTACAAAGGATTAGGAGGGAATTTTGAAGATGAAAATACTCTAGTTTCCAAAAAGATATAATAAACCAGAATATGTACATTTACGATTTTTGCATGATGCAAGAACCAAAGAAAAAGCTTTAAGAAATAATGAGCATCAGGTAAAGAGGGTCATTAAGAAGGGCATGTATCAAAAAGGCAAGGAAATCCCAAAATTTCATTAGAAAGAAACAAAACCATAATCAATCCCACAAGCTCTATCAAGCTTAAGTTTTTGTTTGCCATTCCATATTTCATGAATCAATAATGATCTAATTTATTAGGAGTGAAACTAAATTCAAAATGAATGTTACTTAGATCCACAATTATCCAACAAAATTTTTACAAATTACAGATAACTAAACCAGCCCTTATCTTCAACTATAGCCAATAACCATACCCATAATATAATAAAAATGACTACAAAACCTCAAATTCATTTAAAGTTTAAAATAACAGGAAACTAAAACCCACAAATTTAAAACATCCAAAAGCAAAGAATATCAAGCATAAATTCCAAACACGGTAAAAATATGTATATGCGAACAAATACAAGAACACATACCTTAGGAAAAAATAGTGCTAAATTGGTTCAAATCTCAACAAAACAAGCAAGACCCTTTGTAGGAATAGAAGATCAAAGATGGAAACCAACAATTTCAATGAAAAATACATCATCCCATGACCTGGTTTTCGAAGTCAAAGCGAAGAAATTTAAGAGAGAGAGAGACAGAAGCAGCAGCAGCAGCAGCAGCAGCAGCAGACTTCAGAATTTGCATTGCGACTAACATAATTCCAGAAATACCCCATTGTTTACCAATAATTTTGAGGCAGCCAACATGGTTTGGTGAAATCCTTACTTCCTTAATTTTCACTACAGCCCTACTCGGACAAATTTAAGTGACAATAAAATACTCCGATGGAAATTGGAATGTGTGTGTTGATGATGGAGGAATTAGGGGTTACCTGACATGATGTTGTACTCAATCTTTCTACTGTCTGAATCCAACCTAGTGGGTCCAAAAACCTCAGGTCAAGATGTTTACTCCAGGCCACTTCACATCTGGCTTCAAGATCTACGACGTCACCACATTGGGCCCCCTCGAGCTAAACGCCGCTACCACCGGCGACGGTCGTACGCCCAAAACCGTCCCACAGAAACTTAACACCACTGTCGTTTTTGTTTCTTTCTTCACGTGCTGCCTTATCACATTCCCCATTTCCCTCCCAACTGCCACCGCATGAAAAGAGGGGCTGAGATGCGAGGGGCTAAAAAGAGTGAGAAATAATTCCTTATCAGTTGAGAAGAAAGCCCAATTTTCTAGGGTTACAACCAATAACCATGGGAAGAAAAGAGCATGGCTAAGAAATCCAACTGGAAGATTAAAGTTGCCTTTAGGAGAGATAAAATGATA
The DNA here is from genome assembly GCA_020205505.1 of Panax japonicus. NCBI lineage: Eukaryota > Viridiplantae > Streptophyta > Magnoliopsida > Apiales > Araliaceae > Panax > Panax japonicus. Next base: position 33,912,846 of record CM035098.1, read on the forward strand.
GTCTGGGCTATTGTGAAAGCACGGAGAAAAAGTATCTTTTAATTTTAAGTTTTCACTAGCGTATTTTTTGCTCATTGCTTTTTACACAGATAATTTTTTTTTTTAAAAAATGTTATCTAGTGAAAAAAAAATGCCCTTTGAAATAGATAACATTTTTTCATATATATCTACAACGTTTTGCTAAAAAACGTTGTGAAAAAATACCACAATATTTTTTATAAAAACGTTGTAGTTTAAGTGTTGTCTATTTACCACTTTATACTAGAGTAAGTTAGCTGCAGGTCAACCTGCGATAGCCACAGATCTACCTATGGCTCCTCGGGTTGCCCCGGGCCTCGCGGGTCCCATTTTCTCAAAGTACGTACACTTGGACTGTGACGTCCCTCAAAATAGATATACATCACTCATTTTGAGTTGTCAAATACATAGTACAAAATACAAGTAAAAACTTAAGTATATGGCATGATCAGTGAGTTTTAATATAAATATTATCTTCTAGACAGTATTCAAACTCAAAATAAGTCCTCAATACATTTTATTTCACAATATTTTACAGAATAGTGAGGACTACTAATGCAAACATCAGGATCATCATTCTGTTCCCCGACTAGTCCCAACTATATTCTCATTTCCTGAAGACAACAATGAAAGCAAAGGGTGAGCTCAACTAGCCCAGTAAGAATTATTATGACTAAGATAATGTAGAATAAATTATCGTTAGCCTTCAACAGTGTTAAACTGATAAAATATAATAAACATCAAGTTTAACTGCAGCGGAACAAGCAATCCATTAGAAGAGTCAAGTAGAGCATGATATCTATTATCTTCTATGATTTAAAAGGTTTATCATCAATTTTATCATTGAGACTCGGCTTAATAAATAATCCACATCACTGAATTATCCATGCACTACGGGCTAAAGATATTCATTATTATCATCAATGGTCATGTTCATCTCAAAAACTATCCATCAATGAACTACGGGCCAATGAGGACTTTTACCACATCATTTGTATCATTAAAGGTCATGATTATACCGAATGATTCCTGGTCATAATCATACCAATCAACAGTCCATCTATGCACTACGAGTCAAAGATTGCTTTCATAACAATATAAACATTAGGATGATGACAATGATATAAGAATTCAATTAAATAAAAGAAAAGGATAAATTTTAAAGATTTATAATTTAATTTATCCAGAATTCAATAAAGTCCAAATTGTCAACATGATACTGCTTTTTGGAGTAAAATTCAAGAATAATATTGTATCAAAAATGATTTGGAGCGAAAAGAAATCAATTTTTGTCATTAATAGTATTCTGGGTGAATAGTACCCGAGTGAATAGTACCCCGTGAATAGTACTTCGAGAATAATACCTCGTGAGTAGTATTCTGGCATGAAAAGGTTAAAACTTATCAAGAATGCCCAAAACAATATTTTCATGAAAAGATACTGGATGAAGCGCAAATATCAAGGATTTTCCACTAATTTCAGGAATTATAGAAGCAATACTTACCATAATAAGTTTAAATTTAGGAATATGAAATGAACAATATACGAAATTGCAAATGGATTTTCAACTGTCATGCGGTAGTCTGCGTAGACATATCATTTCGATAATTTAATAACAAATGAATACGAAGGGTTATTCGCCAGGCATGCGGTAGTCCGCGAAGACAAGTTATTCCCATAGAATAATAAAAAATGGAATAACAAAATAATTTCACCATGCATGCGGTAGTCCAGGTAGACATTTTATTTCAATAGAATAATAAAGAATGGAATAACAACCCTTACGCGTATTGAAAGAAATAACTTTCTTCATGAATACGAAAGAATAATACCCCTTACCTTAGTAGGAGATTGGATACTGCAATAGTGTAGTAACATAATACCCTTCTTTCTCTCTTATTTTTTCTATACTTTCTCACTCAATAGCTTGAATGAATTAGTGAAAAATAATGAAGAAATGAGCTTCTATTTATAGGCTTGGCAGAGTAAGGGTAAAATAGTCTTTTTGCCATAATTTATGACATTATCGCTTACATCATCGATCATATGACATCATTACTTACCTCATCGTTCCGATGACATCATTGTTTACCTCATCGTTTCGATGACATCATTGCTTATATCATCAGAATTCAAATTCAATTAGTTCTCTTCCACCTCCTTTTACTTTTATACCATGAATTTACTATAATAATGCTACCGTTCAAATTAAAATCATACTATTATATAATCACATTGTACTACTATATTGTAATATTATACTAATATATTTGAATGAATTATTTTATCGGAAAAGATAAAATACCAACTTTCAACAAATGTCACATGCTAAACATTCATCCGTTTAAATCCATATTAAATAAATATTTCCTTATCATATATATATATATATATATATATATATATATATCAATAATTTATTATTTACAAATAATATTATAGAACTACAATATTGACAACCAGGTCGTTCCCAGGAAAGATGGGCTTTCCGATAAGGATTTCTCCCTATTGACGTGCAATTAGGTGACTAAACCCCTTTCCTCGACAGAACTTTCTAGACATTGTCAATAATACTATCTAATAATATTATTCAAATAATATGAATTATTGATTTGATAATTTGAAATATTGTGCAATGACAATTATTGAATCAATAATATAAAATATCAACGTAGCAATTATTGAATCAATAAAATAAAATATTGAACAGTAACTACTGTAGCAATAATTGAGTATAACTGAATGACTTTTCACGTAAGCATCAATAATCAATACCGTGTGCTACTATGCAACCACGCGTATTACTATACTTTTATTACCGGATATTTCAACAATTAATGATAAAACTTTCCCCGTTATTTTTATAAAAAAGATAATCATTTTCTAACTCCGATAATAATTTTATTGTGGGGTCCACCAATGATTGTGTCGTCGTACGAATATTCCCCGACAAAAAGAATATTTCCTGACCAAACAAATATTTTATAACAACTTGCTTTACTTTGCAAAAACTTTCACATATCACCCTTAGTTTTAATCCTTTTATTAATTTACCCATTTACTAAATAAAATAATAATTATAAGAAAATTGAATACTTTCATTTCATAAAATTTGGGGTCTTACAATCTTCCCTCCTTATGAAATTTCGCCCTCGAAATTAGGGTACGTACCAGGTATGTCGAAGAGGTGAGGATACCTTGATTTATTTCAGATTATAACTCCTAAGTCATTTCCTCAACATTGTGGTTTCTCCACAAAACTTTGACTTGAGGTATAACCTTGGGGCGTAGAATATGTTCCTTCTTATTTAAGATTTTAACAGGAACCTCTTCATTCGTTAAATCTTTCGCTATTTCGTCCGGTTCTAACTCAATAATGTGGTTCGAGTCTTCCACATATTTACGTAACATAGATATGTAAAAAAAACGTTATGAACACGCGACATACTTAGCGGTAAAGCGAGTCTATAGGGCACAGTTCCTACTTGATTGAGGATTTCAAATAGGCCAATAAAATTAAGGGTTGATATTTTCTCTCTTCATCGATTCTTACTTCTAGAATAACGCCCTCTTGAACCTTCTTCTTCACATTCATCAACTCCGAGTCTATAACTTGAACGACTTTAACTTTATCGATTAAAGTCGGTTCTATTCGTATATTTGTCATCATTACGTGGCTCCCTGGAGTCTTTATCTATATCTCTATCCTTTGCAAGTCATACAAAATGGTCCTTTGCATTGACAATATCGCACTCGTTTTCCGCATATGATATTCTACTCAACGCGTCAGCTACTACGTTTGCTTTTCCAGGATGGTATTGAATGGTATGGTCGTACGTAATCTTTCAACAACTCGAGCCATCGTCTTTGGCGCATTATGCGTTCATTTTAGGTGAAAAAAATATTTGAGGGTTTTGTATCAGGTTCAAGGTCGATACAAAATTCGATTTCACGCTCTGGGGTATACTAAGAAATTCTTCAAGGAATACGTCAGGAAATTTATTAACAATAGAAATATCATTCAAATCTGACGTATTTTTTTTAAATCTGTGATATGAGCTACGAAAGCTTGACATCCGTTTTTCAATAAACAAATAGCTTTATAGCTTGAGATGACATTGATTGAATTTAATGGTTTGGTTGCTTGAATTTGCATAATAGGTTGGTTAGGAATATGAAAGCTAACAACCTTATGAAAATAATCAATTTTAGCATGATTAGTGGTTAACCAATCAATCCCTAAAATCACATCGAATGCAAGTATTTTCAAAGAGATAAGATAGACAGGTAACGTGCGGTTGCCGATTTGAATCAAACAAGACTTATAAATAGTGGATGTAATAAAGATTTCTCCTAACGGAGTTTCAACAGATTAGTCAAAGTCTAATTTCTCCGGAGTCAAATTTAAATGTTGAGCGCAAGTGGGAGAAATAAAAGATTGGGTAGAACCGGTATCAAATAAGGTATAGACTTTGCTAGAGTTTATAATTAGATTACCCGTGTTAACTTTGTTCGGGTTCCTCGTCACGAAAAACACTCTCTTAAACTACCAATTTTGAATTATCTGGGACATCCTTTGGCGTTACCATCCCAGCTGGACTTGACTTTGCTATAAAGGACATTTCACTCTTAATTGTTTCGTCACATTCCTGATCCATGATTTGAATCATTACTCTCTGATCCATATCGAATTGGGGTTGACCGCTCTTCATAGGGTAATTCTGAACTTGATGTTGGATTCTACCAATTGCTGTCCAAAAAGAGAAATCCATATAATCTATTTCAGCCTTATTGGATCAGACTTCTTTTTTTTACAATATCAACGCGTTGTGCGACTTTTACCCATGCATCCTCTATTCTCATTTATTCAGTTATTTTTTCTTTCATTAGAACTTTGATCATAACATTATTAGATTCCAGCTCTAATATCTTATACTATGACAAAGAATGCTTCTGTTCAAGTATCGCACATCGGGTAACACAATTTTGAATTGTTATATCCCTTTGCACCACGACCGTCTGCCGTTCTTCAGCCTCATCTTCTAACTCATGAATACGATTTCGCAATTCTACATTTTGATCATAAAGTTCTAATAAATCCTCTGCAGGTTCCTCTTCTTCCTCACTCTCAGCTGCTACCTATACGACTAGCTCGGGTGCAACTATTAATTCTTCACTCATCACATGGATATCTCTAATTTCTTTTTCACCTGACATCACATTATTCTGGGTATTGATCGTTGGTGATTCAACGGTCTCATGTGCTTCATTGCTGATCTCAACATTTTCAGATGCCATTTTCAAATACTGCCACAAAACAAGGGTTAATTGACATGCCACATATTATCCCTATACTCTGACCGACTAATTAAGTAACAAATAAACTTAGGTAGGTCATACTAGCGAAGGAATTACCCGTCTCTCCCCTCCTAGTTCTAGTCTCACATCTCAGCCAGGGATCATATTCCTAAACTTTGATACCAACTTTGACGCCCCCAAAATAGGTATACATGACCCATTCTGAGTCGCCAAATACATGGTATAGGATACAAATACAAACTTAAGTATATAGCATGAGCTATGAGTTTTAATACAAATATTATCTTCTAGACAGTATTAAAACTCAAAATAAGTCCTCAATACATTTATTATCACACTATTTCATAGAATAGTGAGGACTACTAATGTAAACATCTAGACCATCACTCCATTCCCCGACTAGTCCCAGTTATATTCTCATTTCCTAAAGAGAACAATGAAAGCAAAGGGTGAGCTCAACTAGACTAGTAAGAAATATTATGACTAAGATAATGTAGAATAAATTATCGTTAGCCTTCAATAGTGTTAACCTAATAAAATATAATAAACATCAAGTTTAACTACAGCGGAACAAGCAATCCATTAGAAGAGTCAAGTAAAGCATGATATCTACTATCTTCTATGATTTAAAAGGTTTATCATCAATTTTATCGCTGAGACTCAGCTTAATAAATAATCCACATCACTGAATTATCCATGCACTACGGGCCAATGATATTCATTATTATCATGAATGGTCATGTTCATCTCAACAACTGTCCATCAATGCACTACGGGCCAATGAGGACTTTTATCACATCATTTGTAACATTACAGGTCGTGATTATACTGAATTATTCCTGGTCATAATCATACCAATCAACAGTCCATCTATGCACTACGGGCCAAAGATGACTTTAATAACAATATAAACATGAGGATGATGACAATGATATAAGAATTAAATTAAATGAAAGCAAATGATAAATTTTAAAGATTTATAATTTAATTTATCCAGAATTCAATAAATTCCAAATTGTCAACATGATACTGCTTTCTGGAGTAAAATTCAAGAATAATATTGTATCAAAAATGATTTGGACCGAAAAGAAATCAATTTTTGTCATGAATAGTATCCCGGGTGAATAGTACTTCAGGAATAGTACCCCGTGAATAATACTCCAACATGAAAAGGTTAAATTTATCAAGAATGCCCAGAATAATATTTTCATGAAAAGATACTGGATGAAGCGCAAATATCAAGGATATTCTTCTAATTTCAGGAATTATAGAAGCAATACTTACCATAGTAAGATTAAATTTAGGAATATGAAATGAATAATATACGAAACTGCAAATGGATTTTCAACTGTCATGCGGTAGTCCGCGTAGACAGATCATTTCCATAATTTAATAACAAATGAATACGAAGGGTTATTCACCGGGCATGTGGTAGTCTGCGTAGACAGGTTATTCCCACAGAATAATAAAGAATGGAATAACAAAAGGATTTCACCATGCATGCGGTTGTCCGCGCAGACAGGTTATTCTAATAGAATAATAAAGAATGGAATAACAACCCTTACGAGTATTGAAAGATATAACTTTCTTCATGAATACGAAAGCATAATACCCCTTACCTTAGAAGGAGATTGGATACTACAATAGTGTAGTAACAGAATACTCTTCTTCTTTCTGTCTTATTCTCTCTATACTTTCTCTCTTATTAGCTTGAATGAATTGGTGAAAAATAATGAAGAAATGAGCTTCTATTTGTAGGCTTAGCAAAGTAAGGGTAAAATAGTCTTTTTGACATAACTTATGACATTATCGTTTACATCATCGATCATATGACATCATTGCTTACCTCATCGTTCCAATGACATCATTGCTTACCTCATCGTTCTGATGACATCATTGCTTACATCATCAGAATTCAAATTCAATTTGTTCTCGTCCACATTATTTTACTTTTATACCATGAATTTACTATAATAATGCTACTATTCAAATTAAAATCATACTATTATATAATCACATCGTACTACTATAATGTAATATTATAATAATATATTTGAATGAATTATTTTATCAGAAAAGATAAAATACCAATTTTCAACAAATGTCACATGCTAAACATTCATCCGTTTAAATCCATATTAAATAAATATTTCCTTATCATATATATATATATATATATATATATATATATATATATATATATATATATATATATATATATATATATATATATATATATACGGGAAGGATCAAGAGCATAATCCTTAAATAGCATAACGCCTTAAATAGCATAATTTTATCAAAACGACGTAGTTTTGATAAGACGCGGTGGCATTTTTGTAAATACGCGGTGGCATGGTATTTATAAAAATACCACCGCGTTCCTCCAAAACTACGTCGTTTTGATAAAATTATGCTATTTAAGGCGTTATACTATTTAAAAATTATGCTCTTGATCCTTTCCGTATATATATATATATATCATTAATTTATTATTCATAAATAATATTACAGAACTACATTATTGACAACCAGGTCGTTCCCAGGAAAGAGGGGGCTTTCCGATAAGGATTTCTCCCTATTGGCGCGCAATTAGGTGACCAAACCCCTTTACTCGACAGAACTTTCTAGACATTGTCAATAATGCTATCTAATAATATTATACAAATAATATGAATTATTGATTTGATAATTTGAAATATTGTGCAATGACAATTATTGAATCAATAATATAAAATATCAACGTAGCACTTATTGAATCAATAAAATAAAATATTGAACAGTAACTACTGTATCAATAATTGAGTATAACTGAGTGACTTCTCATGTAAGCATTAATAATCAATACCGTGTACTACTATGCAACCACGCGTATTACTGTACTTTTATTACCGGGTATTTCAACAGTTAACGGTAAAAGTACTTTTGCCGTTATTTTTATAAAAAGATAATTTTTTCATTTTTTAACTCCGATAATAATTCTGTTGTGGGGTCCACCAATGATTGTGTCGTTGTACGAATATTTCCTGACAAAAAAAATATTCCCCGACCAAACAAATATTTTATAACAACTTGTTTTACTTTGAAAAAAATTTCACATATCACCCTTAGTTTTAATCCTTTTATCAATTTAACCATCTACTAAATAAAATAATAATTATAAGAAAATTGAATACTTTCATTTCATAAAATTCGGGGTCTTACGTGGACAACGCGCTGTCTACTCGAGCCTTTATAACTTTCAATCCGGGAATCCGATGAAGGCGTGTTATACCTTTCTGGAAAGTCCTTGACAAGAGCTACATAATGACATGAGATTAGACATTTTCTGAATTCAGGATGATGGGTCCATCACCAAATTTCCAAGTCTTTGCAGTCTATCCGTTGAGCTGTCTTGTGCTATTTTCACTCGGGATTGAAGTTATGGTTCTGCAGGACTTCTTATGTATCAATTTGAGTTAATTTTTCTCTCTCGGGTTGATTTCGGTCTTGATGCAATTGTAGCTGTCTTTTCTCAGGGTTGTCTCCGGGATTGGAATACTGTTGATTCTGACAGTCCTCAGGGTTGTCTCTGAGGTTGGTTTGACCTCCCGAAGTTGACTCTGGGCTTTGAACTTGATCCCATGGGGTTGACTTCGGGGTTTGAACTCGATCTCCGGGGTTGGACTTTAATCTCCCGAGGTTGTCTCCAGGATTGGAATTTGATCTCCCCGGGGTTATCACCGGGGTTGGATTTGATTTCCCGGGGTTGTCTACGAGACTTTGAGTTGATCTCCCGGGGTTATCTCCATGGATGGAGTTTGACGTCCCAGGGTGTTCTCCAGGGCTTGAGTTTGATGTTTCGGGGTTGTCTCTGAGACTTAACTTTGATATGACTTCCAAGGTTATCTCTGGAAGACGATTTTTCCCTCCTGCATGATTAGTAAAAGGAATGCACAATTTTGAGTGTCTACACACGGGGTTAGAGTTTATAGGGGCGTTAGTGCCTTTGGTGGCTGATATTTCACCAGCTACAGTTCGTTCCCTTTTGGGAGTTCCTACTACAACCCTCAAGGGTCAGACCATTCGCTCTGGGCTTTTAAGTGTGGATGCCACGAGTGGGGCTTTGACTGAGCCTCTGCCTACTAATCAAGGGTTAGAGATTGCATTTCTCGGTGATTGTTCTTGGTCATCATCAGGGGTTGTTTCCTAGCGGACAATTCCTCGACGGTCTCTTTTACTTTGGTTAGCCCCAGTCGTGATGTGGATCGCATCAGGAATTTTGATTGGGGCTCATTCACCTTAGCCTATTTTCTTTGTAGGGATGCGCTTACGGTCAGAGGCCGTGACGAAGGCTTGGCTATGCTTTTATCCATTTCTGTTGGTGAGTAATTTTCTTTATCTCCCAATTTCCTTTATTTGGGCAATCAATCTTCATAACTGATGAGATTTAATCTTTGCATTTTCAGTTTAGGGCCAATGATAGGCTTTTTTACCTTCACCAAGTTACTACATTAGGTCTGGAGACCTATCCACGGGGATGACACTGACACCATTCCACTTTAGCAGAGGTTCCCATAGCATCGGGGTTTACCCATTCTCGACTATAGTTGGAGTGTCTAACTGCTGATGTCATCACGTGGGTTCCCTACACCGAGGATCATTTAACAGTAGGTTTTTAGAGTGGCTTTCCGACCGAGGCAGAGTATGTATTATCCACTCGTCGGATCACTCTCTTTGACTGATAGAGGCTAGAAACTCTACTTGGAAGAGGGTGCTATCAGGAGCATCACAAGGGAGATTCGTATTCCATTCTTTCCTCTTGCTAGACGACACTGGTCCTTATCTTAGACAGTCGCCGAGATTCCCCTGATGGGTTTAGATGGCTTTACTTTATCAGAAGGTCTCTACACTCAGGATACCTTTCATCGCTGGTGAACTACTTGCACCATTGGAATTCAGACTCGTGCCACTCAGTTCATGGGGGATATGGTTCCTGGATTCGTGATGATAACATACTGGATTGCCTGTGTCAGAGAACCCACTCATTTGGAACAGATTGATAGCTTGATCCAAAGGTTTGACCAGGTGCACTTTTTCATTCGGTATTTGGACAGAGATTCATCAGAGGCAGATTCTTTTGATCCATCCAGCTCTGGTGTTGGCCCCTCAGGTGGCCCATATTTTGATAGTTTCACCAGAGCAGATCCCCCTTTGTATCGACCTAATATTCCATCTGGTAGAGATACAGTGACTTAAAAGGAGTTATAGCAGGTTGATCGATTGGATGATGTAGACATCATAAATTTCTTTAGATAGGCTCATTATCTCTTTTGATAGGTCTCTATTAGATATTAGCCGGCTGTGCCCCATTTGTGATGCCCACAAAATAGGAATACATCACCCATTTTGAGTCGTCAATAACATGGTACAGAAACAACTACAACTTTATTAATACAACATATAAACTGTGAGTTTAAATACAAATATTTCCATCTAGACAATATTCACACCAAAATAAGTCCTCATTATAATTATTGGTACATTATTTTACAAAAATGATGAAGACTACTAAGACAACTTTCTAGATCCATCATTCCACACCCCGACTAGAACTCGCTACATTCTCGCCTCCTGAGAAGAAAAATGGAACAAAAGGGAAATAGGTGAGCTCAACTATCCCAGTAAAGGATATTATGACTAAGATAATATAGAACAAATTATCGTTAGTCTTCAACAGAGAAAAATCTAATAAAATACAATAGACAAAAAGTTTCAGATCAATATTCACAGCAAAAATAATAATTCATAGAAGATTTATGTAGAGAATGAAATCTACTATTATCTATGAATTTAAAAGTCCATCATCAATATTTTATCCCTGTAACATCAATAAATATACATCTTGAAGTCAAATATTCATCTTTGCACTACAAGCCAAATATATTCATCAGTTGGTCATGTTCATCTCAACACCTGTTCATATTTGCACTACGAGCCAAAGATATTCATAAGAAAATCAATCATCTTTGCACTACAAGCCAAAGATATTCAGTAATATCATCATTTAGGACTGAGGATGATGAAAAATATTTTAAAGAAAATGAATCCAATGAAACAAAAGAACAAATACTAAGGATTCGTACTTTAAGCAATCTGAGTTCAAAAATACTTCATAAATACTCATAGTGAAGTAAAATTCAAGAATGATCAAAACATGGATATAATCAAAGCTAGTATCCATAATAGATATTTTGGACAAAAAATAAAAAATTAATTTTTTATGAATAGTACCGTATTCATGAATAGTGCTGTATACGTGAATAGTGTCGTATACGTAAATAGTAACCTCTACACTAAAAGACAAGAATTTCACAGGAAAAATCTTACCAATAATTCGCTATAATGATATTAGAAGAAATAATATAATTTTTTTAAAAAAATATCCCTTACCTCGAAAAGACGGTACTTCTGACTGGAATACTGGATATAGTGCTGAAGAAAACTTGCACCGTATATCAACACTCAAAGTATCAAAATACTCACAAGAATACGCTCGATAATATAAAGAGAGAAAGGGAGAGAAAACTTTAGTTTCTGGTGCGATTTTCAATTCTAACCCAAGCACCCTATTTATAGGAAAATGCTTAGAACACCAAAGCAGAAAATTTAATAAAATAATAATATAATCATAAAATTTTCACTCCCACCTCTTGAATCTGAATTCAACTCATTTAAATGTGCAACTGGGGCCCACCAAAGTGTAAAAAATATTTTTATTAAAAAAATATTCAAAACTTCAAAAATCAATTATTCTGGAACTCCGGAACTTCAATAATTCATAATAAATAGCCCTTTTATCAGAAAAATTCAAACCTTATGTCTTTTTCATAGGAAATTCCATTCTCTACAACTTTGTAAGTTTAAGTTTTTCTAAATTCCAAACAGAAATTGACCGAAATCCACAAACGGGCGATTTTACAGGCTGTAATCAAATTTCAGTCAATAAATGGGGTCCACAAACATGAAAAATATGTTTTAAATATTTCTTGCAACAAAAATACTCTTCCTCCTCATTTATTCATATATCCCACATTCATTGTAAAAATATCACAATTATTATATTATTAAAATATAATAATATATTTAAATGAATTATTTTATCGAAAAAGATAAAATATCAATTTTCAACAATTGTCACATTAAAAATTTTCTCTATCTATATCCACATAAAATGAATATTTTCCTTATCATATAAATCAATAATTAATTATTCACAAATAATATTACAGAATCACAATACTGGCAACCAGGCAGTTCCCAGGAAAGAGGGGCTTTCCAATAAGGATTTCTCCTTACTTGCGCTTAATTAGGTGACCAAATCTCTCCTTAGACAGAACTTTCTAGAAATTGCCAATAATGTTATCTAATAATATTATTCAAATAATATGAATTATTGATCTGATAATGAAAATACTGTTTAGTGACAATTATTGAAACAACAATTATCTAAAATATCAACGTAGCAATTATTGAATTAATAAAATAAAATATTGAACAGTAACTGCTGTAACAATTATTAAGTAGTGCCTTCTTACGTAAGAATCAATAATTGGTGTAATACCGTGTGTTACTGTATTTTAACAACTGAGTATTTTAACAGTATTAACGGTAACAACTACGCCGTTATTTATAAACAACTTATATTTATTGTTTTCTTCATCCAATTGCTTTTCGTTATGGGGCCCACACAAGGCTGCGCCGTCGTACTGAATATTTCACGACCAAAGGAATATCCCCCGACAACAATGAATATTTTATAACCACTTGCTTATTTGAAATATTTGCGCATTTTACCCATAACTAACCACATTAATCAAATAAACCCTTACTATTTCAAAATAATAAATCGAGGAAGTTTAATTTCATTTATAATAAGTTGGGGTTTTACAACCTCCCCTCCTTATGAAATTTCATCCTCAAAATTGATGTATGTACCTGGTGTCTCGAAAAGGTGAGGATACCTCAGCTTTCATTTCCGTTTCCAACTCTCAGGTCATTTCCTCAATAGCATGGTTTCTCCACAAAACTTTAACTTGTGGTATGACCTTTGTACGTAAGACATACTCCTTCCTATCCAAGATCTTGACAGGTACCTCCTTGTACGTTAAGTCTTCGGCTATCTCATCCGGTTCTAGCTCAATAACGTGGTTTGAGTCTTTCACATATTTACGAAGCACAGATATATAAAAAACATTATGAACACGAGACATACTTGGAGGTAACGCAAGTCTATAGGTACATTTCCTACTCGGTCAAGAATCTGAAATGGACCAATAAATCGTGGATTGGGCTTTCCTCTCTTCCCGAATCTTGTAACTCCCTTCCATGGGGCAACACGCAAAAATACATGATCCTAAATACTAAATTCCATGTCCTTTCAATGAAGATCCGCATAACTCTTTTGTCGATCTTGTGCCATTTTTATACGTTGTCGAATCAGTTGGATCTTTTCTGTAACAATACGTACCAACGGGCGATTTTACAGGCTATAATCAAATTTCAGTCAATAAATGGGGTCCACAAACATGAAAAATATGTTTTGAATATTTATTGAAACAAAAATACTATTCCTCCTCATTTATTCATATATCCCACATTCATTGTAAAAATATCATCATTATTATATTATTAAAATATAATAATATATTTAAATAAATTATTTTATCGAAAAAGATAAAATATCAATTTTCAACAATTGTCACATTAAAATTTTCTCCAATTATATCTACATAAAATGAATATTTTCCATATCATATAAATCAATAATTAATTATTCACAAATAATATTACAGAATCACAATACTGGCAACCAGGCTGTTCCCAGGCAAGAGGGAGCTTTCAAATAAGTATTTCTCCTTACTGGCACGTAATTAGGTGACCAAACCTCTTCTTAGATAGAACTTTCTAGACATTACCAATAATGTTATCTAATAATATTATTCAAATAATATGAATTATTGATCTGATAATAAAAATACTATGTAGTGACAATTATTGAAACAACAATAATATAAAATATCAACGTAGCAATTATTGAATCAATAAAATAAAATATTGAACAGTAACTACTGTAACAATTATTAAGTAGTGTCTTCTTACGTAAGAATCAATAATTAGTGTAATACCGTATGCTACTGTGTTTTAACCATCGGGTATTTTAACATTATTAACGGTAACAACTACGCCGTTATTTATAAACAACTTATATTTGTCATTTTTTTTCATTCAATCGCTTTCCGTTATGGGGCCCACACAAGGCTGCGTTGTCGTACGAATATTTCTCGACAGTAAGAATATTTCACGACCAAATGAATATTCCCCGGCAACAATGAATACTTTATAACCACTTGTTTATTTGAAATATTTGCGTATTTTACCCATAACTAATCACATTAATCAAATCAACCCTTACTATTTCAAAATAATAAATAGAGGAAGTTTAATTTCATTTATAATAAGTTGGGGTCTTACACCATTTCCCTGTACTTTTTTATTTTTAGTTGTAGACATAGATTATGTATTTAATCTTTATTAGATGATGTATGTAGGAATGTATGTGAAATATTTCCTATCTATTACATTCGAAAAGTCAAATAATAATCTAGAAGGAGGGTTGGATAGATTATTACAGGTTAAAAATTATATTAGGCCTTTTTGAATTTTTAATAATCAATTTATAGTTTTAGAAATTAGCATGCAAGATAATAAAAAATTCAATCACACAATGCACAAAGATTTATCTGGTTCACAACATACATCCCCTTGGTATGTTGCTACGTCTAGTCTCAAGTCCCTACTTGGAACTTGAGATCCTATTACTATTAGTAATAAAAACTCCTTCAACAAGCGTAGAAGCCTTTACAAAGTTTTATGGATAAACTTCCAACTATTCAACTATTCTATATTGGACATTAAGCTCCTTGCTCCCTCCTCAAGCTTAGTTCTACCTTCTTTTGAGTTTAGTTCTATTCTATGATCTGGTCTTAAAACAACAACCTCTTCCTCACCTCACAAGTACACTAGAGACCCAACTTCCCTCTTACATCTCTAAGACTCTGGTCTTGGTCGAAGTATTACTCATCTTTCTCACAGGTACATAAAATAGACTAACTCTGACCTTTTCTCCTTTTACAAATGATTTTACCACAATATGCTTCTTTAGTAAGCAGATAAGAATTTAGTACAGATTGATGCTTCTCAAATAAATAAATATCAATTAAAGAGCAAATTTATAAAAGTTCAAAGACTTTTATACTTAAACAATATGCTTCTTAGTAAGTAGATAATAATTTATGTTTAGATCAAATGATGCTTTCGATTAAGCAAATATGTAAAGTATGCACAATTAAAAAAGTTCAAATAAGTTTTTCGAGAGATGTTTCTTAAATAAGCAGATAAGAATTTAGTACATATTGATGCTTCTCAAATAAGCAGATATCAATTAAAGAACAAATTTATAAAAGTTCAAAGACTTTTATACTTAAACAGTATGCTTCTTAGTAAGCAGATAATAATTTATATTTTGACCAAATGATGCTTTTGATTAAGCAAATATGTAAAGTACGCACAATTATAAAAGTTCAAATAAGTTTTTCGAGAGATGCTTCTTAAATAAGCAGATAAGTCAATTGTAGCTTTTAGCTCAAAGATGCAATTTATAAATAATTATTTGCTCTTTAAAATGAAGAGTGTTTTTCTATGGATTAAAAAGATTTGTTTTCAGAAATTCTTTACCAAGTATTATATGAATGGTTTTTATGTATCAATACTTGTCTATAAAAGAATAAATCAATTCAAACAATATATATCAAGTATAATAATTAAATTGGTTAAACACAAACTGATATAGCAAATATTATTGTTTAACTCAGATAATATATAACAATATTTTATCTATTATGTAATTGTATAAATAAAGTCACTTAGTACTATAAGGAATTGTACGGTTCGAATTCCTCTTTATAGAGGTGTATCTTCGTAGCCTTGTGGTGTCTAAGTATGACAAAATTTATATTTTCACAATTGATATTTATATAAATATTTTCAATAGATCACTACGATTCTCAAATCCGGTTCGGATGATTCCTCTTTTTGGAGGAATATCTCAGTGTTGTTTTGAGTTATCGAGTCTATTTTACGATATTTATATAAATAATATCGATAAAAGGTTACTGAATACTATAAGGAATCGTACAGTTCGAATTCCTCTCCGTAGTTTTGTAGCGCCCAAGTATCCTTTTATTTGACAAATAGATGAAATATAGATTATATAAAATTGTGTATAACAATGTATATTCGTATATCTATATATGTATAAAACAAGTAAGAAATAACTCAATAGAAGTAAAACTCAAATGACTTATCTCAATACTTGGACCAATTTCCTCTTCAAAAATAATCAGAAATTTTGTAAGAAGAGATATAAAGCTTGTAGAGAGAATGTAGGCAAAGAGAGTATGATTTTCTTTTCATTGAATTGGTAAAAACCAAATGAACTAAATACTCCCTATTTATGGATTTTTGATGTTGGGGGCAAAAATGTAATTTGTGAAAATTGATTTTGAAAGTATGGTTCGGATGAATTTAACTGTCTAGATGAAAAATATAATACGCGGTTTATTAATGGCCAGTACTCCAAAATTCGCCCATTCCTTTTTCAAAGAACTTTAGCATTTAATGAGAAAATTTGACCACATGCAATTCCAGCACACACACACACACACACAGTTTTTGATGTCCTAAAAAGAGTGTCTCAACGTGCCAACATATTACTCACACATATATATATATATATGATATTTATATTCATGCAAACCTTATATATACATATATTAATGGTAATACATGTAAGTTGGTCTATAATGCATGCATAGTGTATATATATAAAAGATATATACACTTATATGATATATACACACACACACACACTCACACACTCACACACTTAGTTTATATAATATATTTTAATGCTCATGATATATGTATGCATGAAATAAAACATTTTGTCCAACTTTTGTTTTAACAAAGAAATAGGATCTCATTGTCTAAAATACTTATATGAATCAATTTATTTAACACTTCACATTTAATTTATTAAGGTTAATTAAAATTAATTCAAATAAAATCAGAAAATAGTTTAAATAACAATATAAAATAATTTACAAATTTATTTAATCATTATATAATTTGTTATCATCAAAATATATAAAATAAAATGAGACCTAATTTGTTAATTAAGAAGTAGATATGGGATTATCCAAGCACTTCTTTGTCATCTAACAAGGTTTAATCAAGCGAAGTGAAACTATAATTTTAATTTCCAAAAGCTTTAGTTCCTATATATGAAAAGTTTTATGTGTTCTTGAGTTTCATAAAAATTCTTTGTAATTGAGTTTTAGTGATGATTTGTGAGAATATAAATTGTTATTTAGATGATTATTGTTATATGTGGAATTAAATCAACAATATGAAATTTAATTGAAGGACCAGTGTTCTTGAGTTTCTTTGTAAAATAAAATTTGTTTTCAAACTCTGTGATACAACTGTTGATAAATTTTGGTGTATAAATGATTGACTGTGTTTATATGGAATCATAATGTTATAACTAACATCTAGACAAGGATTTTATAAGACAACAACTTTTATGAATAAAGATTTAATTTTCTCTAAATATTAATTTGAATAATAAGGTGTGGATTTGATATAATGTTATAGTTGTGGGTAATCTTTACAAATTTTGCAAAGTAAGCAAGTTGGTTTAAAATATTCATTTGGTCGAGGAATATTCTTTTTGTCGGGGAATATCCGTACGACGACACAATCATTGGTGGACCCCACAACGAAATTATTGTCTGGAATAGAAAGCGACAGAAATAACATTTTGATAAAAATTACGGCAAAGATTTTACCATTAACTGTTGAAATACCTGATGATAAAAATATAGTAATACGCGTGGTTGCACAGTAGCACACAATATTGTACAGTATCTTTGATTATTGATGCTTACGTAAGAAGTCTCTCAATTTTGTTTAATTATTGCAACAGTAGTTGATACATTATATCTCATATTATTGATTCAATTATTGTTACAATATCATCTGCACAATATTTTATATTATTAAATCAATAATTGAGACGACAAAGTTATTCATAGCTATCAATCTCCACCTTTTTGATGATGACAATTATATAAAAATATTTTTATCCCTTAGGAAGCTCCCCCCTCAAACTATGAACATTTTTCCAATCAGTTTAAGATAGTTATAGCAGTTATAACAGTTTATCCAATCTCATCAGTTATAGCAGTTATAATATCCAATCTCATAACAGCTTATAGATAGTATTTTTCTTTTCCCCCTTTTTCATAATAAAAAATGATGGGGAAAAAGACTTAATCCTGCAAAAAATTTAGTTAAGTAATCATGCATAGAGAGTTAGTAACCAAAATATATATAAAACTAGAAAAGATATTTCTAGCAGCATCAGTAGTAGTAGTAGTATTAGTAGTAGTAGTAGTAGTAGTAGTAGTAGTAGTAGTAGTAGTGAGGGGTTAGGAGAGTTAGGTACAGTCGTCCCAAATAGGTAGTTAATATTACAGATAATTCAAATAGTTAAATTTCCTCTAGATTTAGGGGAGAGAAGTGAGAGATTTCAGGAATGTGAATATCTGGATCTTCATGATCAATAACCTAATGATCAATAGGTTTAAAAACAATCAAGGACTGAGGTGGCATATTTAAATGGGAGACAATATTACTGGTAGGAATAAGTTGGGACTGATGTTGTGACACAATGATGTCCAGATAATTGAAAATATGAGTAAACAACAAACCAAATCCAAGACAGTTGTTATAGAAGCAGAATTCAAAGGATGATAAAAAAATAGGCCAAGTTATAAGGCATTCACTCATTGAAAATACTCTTGATGATTTCCAAATCAAAGGTCAATAGTTTCCTATCATCTCTAACATGCATGAAGTTGTTTCTCAGAATGTTTCCCAGAAATTGACACTCATCAGTAAGAAACTCCAATCCAATTTTGCAAGGAAAATCAAATAACAATACAGAAACCATTTGATCAGTCACAATAGACAAGTTGTGCTTAAATAACATGCTTTCTTCTACAAAAATACCAGATGGATGAAGATAGGAGTTGATTCTAGGTAACTCTAAAGTAGAGGGATGCAGTTGAAGTGCATGTACAAGAAGCAGTTCATCAATAATGTATGTATGACTTTGAATGCAGGTAGTGATGCTTTTTAACAAATCAGAAGAATCCGTAGAAAATTCCATATGAGAATAAATTCAGCTATAAGACTAGGATATATAGATTTATCATAAAAGGTTACTAAGCACTCCCACTCAACATTATTAAATTTTTCGACCAAGTCTGGAAAACTATGGAAGGTAATGACATTCCCTGGACACATGTGATGTCCCATAATTCTATATTTGTCCTGTGCAGATGCAGTAGTGAGATGAGGAACAACATTAGAAAACTGTAACTCAGAATGCAGAGGAAGTGTTTTTTGTTTAGATGAAAATAAGTTAGACATTATTAGTAAAGAAGCAGGGAAGATAGGTGAGAGGATGAAACTCAGTAAGGATTGAAGATATGAATGCACCATGTTTGAAAATGACCTTATATATAGACGTGTAGAAAATATTGTAATGATAAATAGCAGGTAAAATAACTCTTATACTAAATATAGGTAGTCAAGATTCAGTAGTAAATATGAGTATGAGGTTATAAGTAATATGACCATACGAAGAACTGTAGGTAACATCAGAAAGTATTTAAGCAAAATAGTAGTGTGGATAAAAGAAAAAAAGTTTAAAAACTTTTATTTGAGAGGGTAGAGAAAACAATGACAGAAGAGAGACACATATCACATAGAGAACAATCAAGTACAGTCAATATCAAGAATGATTACAAAGGATTTTAGAAGAAGATAACAAGATTTTTCATTTAAAACATTCTTTGGTAAAACACGACAAGGAACTATTTTGACAGATAATAATAGAGTTGAGCTGAATCAACAGATAGAAAGATTGTCATTTTAGAAATAAATTTTCAAAGAGGCAGGTAATTGGAAAAATTTAACATTTATAGCAAATCTAAGGAAGATAGATCACACAACAGTTAGTGCAATAAATAAACCCAATGGACATTAGTATCCACACAATATATAAGACATTCAAAAATAAACCAAGTGGACATCAGTATCCACACAATTCATAGTAGACAGTACTTAAAAATGGAGGGTTATACCTGAGTGAGCAGCAAATTTTTTTTACCAGTTCCTTATAGACAGTAAGCGTGATATGCTCATCCTTATGCGGTTTCTCAATGAGAACCTCATTCACCCAAACAGAAGAGCACAGTCACATAGGTATATACATATATATCTTATATATAATATATATGAATATATATATATATATATATATATATATATATATATATAGCCAAAAATGAATAGAGTTAAAAATAGGTTTAGGGTAAATTTTTTGAAAAATCAACGCTAGTAAACAGTTGTTGAGATTCTAGGGTTTTAAAAGAAATTGTTTTTAAGAAAGTGAAACCCCAAATCACAAACTTTAAAATGATGATTCAGTGGAAGTTTAAACAGAACTTGGTGAATTGAATCACAAAAAAAAAATTCTTAAAAATATTTTAGAGAACGATTGTAAACATGCACTGTTACTATGAGAGATTTTAAATAAAAAGAAGTTAAACCCTAAACACAAATTTGTCAGATGAAGGTTTAGAAAAATGAACTGATGGTAGTTTTAAATAAAAATTTAGTGATTTTAAATTGTAGAAGAAAAATAGTTAGAGGTTTTGTGGTAAAACAATTTTCCATATCAAAAAAATCGAACCATAGATTTCTCAGATCTGAACTTTTTCGAAACATATTAGTTTTTAAAAAATTAACTAGTGAGTTTCCAAAAATTAAATCAATCAGTGTCAAAACACATAAAAGTTTGCTGATTTAGAAAGAAAAAAATTAGGGTTTTAAAAATTACCAGAAGATACAGTGGGTTTGAGAGAGTAAAAGGAACGACTTTCATCGTTTTTTGATCGAAAAAGAATACAAATCGTAGAAAAAAAAACTTTTGCAGTTGAAATCAACCAAAAACCCTAACCGAATTGACAAAACAGATTAATACTGATCAGAATCTAAGATATACAGAGTGTGAGAGAGGATTTTCATCGTTCTTTGATCGAAACCCTAACAAGTTTTAATAATCTTAAGTTTACATTATTAATCAGATCGATTAACCATGTCAAAAAGAAAGTTTATAAAACATATCAAGATGTTGAGAATCACGAGTTGAGAGTGGAGAAGAGATAGAATCGGAGGAAAAACCAGAAGATAGACATAATCAGAGATAAGAGAGTTGGTTTCAGTGAGAGAGCAGAGAGAGAGACAAAGGCGTGAACTTAGAAGAGAGAGATGATGAAAATGAATAAAAGCAATAATTTTGATATAAATAGTTTGACTTACCACATAAAATGGACGGTGGATGTTAGATCTAGGTTGAGGTAAACGGTTGGGATGCCATCTGAGATTGTGTTTCTTTGCTGGCTTTGATCCAATGGTTGAGATGGAGTCTTTGGCTTGATCAAACGGCTCAGATGGTGATCTGTGTACCTCCTTTTTGTTGAATCTGATTGGGTCGTAGCTTAGCTTAGTGCTTTGGATTGATCAATTTTTGACCATTAGATTTGTACTTGTTTTAATGCTGCAGATTTAATCCTTGAAATATATATATAAATAAAGATATTAGGGCTAATTCCCAGACCAGAAAATTTCCAAATTGAATCAAAAAATAAAATTGAATACCAGTTAATTCTTAATCAAATTGAAATTGTGTTAAGGGTTTACCGAGTGGAAGTAAAGATTTGGTCTTCATTCAACTTGAACGTGTCAATTTGGGGGGCCGAACGTTGCCCTGGATCGAGGGTGATGGATGATGAGTTTGGGAGGAGAGTTTGGAGGAGGGAGTTTCAGAGAGGTGAGGAATCGGAGAAGTGGGGTGGTACGGTGGAGGGGGATGATGAGTTTGGGAGGAGGGATTTTCAGAGAGTGGTGAGATCAGGCAAGCGAGGAGAGAGAAAATAAACATAAGGCAAGTGGTGAGATCGGGGCGAGGCAATTTAGGAGAGAGAAATTAAAAGTAAGGCATTTAAATAGTTATGCTATTTAACAAAGTTATGTTATTTAAGAGTTATGCTCTTGAGCCTTGTGTGTGTGTGTGTGTGTGTGTGTATATATATATATATATATTAACTTAAAAAGGATAAAATGTCAAATATTATTTACAAAATTAGTAAAATAAATATAAAATATACAATTTTTTAGTTTTTATAATAATTACTATCTAAATATATAGAAATAATATAATTAAGAATTAATAAATATGAGTTCAACAAAATTAGGAGGAAATATCTAGCATGCCTAATTTAATTCGTAATTTGCAAAATCTTTCTAAACTTAGTGGTTTAGTGAATATATCAGCTATATTTAATTTAGTGTCAATGTGTTCTAGCTTAATGATTTAATTATTAACATGATCACATAAAAAATGATACCTAATGTCTATATGCTTTGACCGTGTAACGACCCCAAAAATTCATACAATAATATTCTAGACTTCGGTCGTTAACAATACATTCAACCTCTAATTTTACATCATTAAACGATAATACAACCATTGAAATTTGCAGAAAAATTAAAATTTTCAATAACAAACTATTCTCGTTTCCAGAACTTTCAACCTTTACATCTAAATATCTCATAATTATTGTAATACTACAAGAGTTTACATCGCAAAACGATATTACAATTCAACAATAATACATTATTCAAAACCATAAACATGGTTCAAATAATAATAACTCAGCCAAAGTATATAAATCTTCAAGTATCACATCTGATTCATATCTTTCAAGTAGCATATAACCTTACTTTAAATCTTTAACCTGCAAAAGTGGTTATTTGCAAGGTTGAGCTCGACAGCCCAACAGAATCTAACAGTTTTTATGCATCACATAGCACATAATAACATGCTCAACATATATCTCATAAACATTGGACTAACATAATATACATGCTGCATTTCATATAACAAGTATAAAGATTGAGTTCCTTACTAAATCAACATTCATTATTCAATCAACGTAGTCATAAATTGACTTTAACATTTCATACTTTCAATATATATAAAACACATCATGCTCTTTAGAAAAAATATTTAAAACAGTTAATCATCAGGTTAACATAGCAAATAAGAACTAAAAGACTTGCATGATCCATAGTTTATGAACTACGACTTAACTGCTTAACGCATATCTGCACTTCGTGTATTCCTACAAAGTTATATAATCATGGATTCACATCCATTAGTCATATATTTCATACATTCTTAATATAATAGTAACGTTACATTGTTTTATAACTAGGTTTGTAAAACCGTCATTTTACTTTCTCATCATACTCTTAGAATATCTAAGCATGTATAAGTATACCTTAACCATCCATACTTGACATCAAATAGGTTGTGATCTATTTTCAAGTTCACATTCAAATTACTTAGCTCCATAATGATTTATTTCAATCAATAAGGCTTAACAATTTTCTTTAACAAGATTTGATATTATAAGCTTTTGAACTATATATTTGTACTAATAAGCCTCCAATAGCATGCTCACATGTATCTATCTCATTTACATGGACATAGCATAGTTCATACTTTTAAAACATGCTTAATAACTTATGTCATGCTTGACTAGTTAAGTGCACATATTATTCATGTTTTAATACTTAGTTTACAAAAGATAATGGAGTTTGTCTTTGAAATCAGTTTATCATTAATGATGTAGTATAGCACATATAAGACATCTTTTAAAAACTCTTATCATAAATAACTAAGTCATGATAACGTCTTCTCAAGTTCAAAACCTACCACATGTAGCATTTATGCACCTTAGTTCTATTATATCACTCTTGAAAACTTTTCTAACACAAGGTCTAACAAGTTTTATCATGAACAAGACACGATAAACACCATATCATGCTCATTTATATTTGAATTCAATCATGTATATAAATCACTATGTTCAAAACTTATAGAGACACAAGTTAATATTGTGTTGATATAAGTGAATTGATGATACAACTTTAAAAGATTGTAGAGGATAAGAAAGCGATGATTCCGAGGATAAATCCTTATAAGGGGGGAGAATGTGATATCCCGAGAATTTATACGATTAATAAAATCTTAATTGATTAAATAAAGGTTGAATAATAAGACCTAGATTGGAAATAAGGAATGGATTTAAAAAAAATTGTGTGAAAGAGTTATATGGTTTTGTGTATTGTTATATATGGGTAAATGCAAATGAATATTATGAGTTTGTTTTTATTTGTTTATTATAAACAAATAAGAGAAGCTAAGGTAACCTAATTATAATTTAGGAATGAAAATTTGAATAACTTAAGGGTTATGATACGAGAGAATATTAGTATATAAAATATATACTAATTCTAAGAGATTTATTTTATACATCTCAGTTAATTAATTTTATAACCTAATTATAGCAAGTCTAATTGGGTTAAGGAAATAAATGTGCATGCTTAAGGATTTATGTTATAATTGAGGAAATGAAAATCCAAATTAAATAATTAGGGAATGTTAATATTAAGAGTGTTGGAATATGTTATTTGTTATGGCCCAAAGAAACTAAATTTGTAAGCCTAAAACATTAAATGAATGGCCCAGCATTTAGCCCAATGGGAGAGGGGCATTTTAGTCATTTGATATACTAAATATTTCATAAAACAAAAATCAAACTTGGACAATCTAAGGCCACATGGCTGGTGGGTTATAGAGAAAGAAAAAATGGGGAAAACATGTGTTGATTGTTTACTTTATTAAGTGAACAAACCTCCTATGTGTCACTTGTTTATTTCTCTAACATTTTTGTTCATTCTTTCAAGCAAGCACTTAGTAATTAAGAAAGAGAAAGCATGAGAGTTATTGGGAGATGAATATGACATATACTAATATATCTACATTTGTTTTTACTAAACCACAAAAGCTATTTCATTTCTCTCTCATCCTATTACTTTATCTTAGCTAACAAAAACAAAACTAGAAAGAGAGAGAGAGAGAGCTATCATTTCGGCAGCTCCAAGAGGAGAAGGAGAGGGGATTTTGATCTTCATACAACCAAGATCCATCTCATATTTTAGAAGGACAAGAAGGAAAAGCTAAGGTATAACAAAATTTCTACTTATGTAGTCAAATTTCCTTTTTGGTTTGATTTGATTTTTGATAATATAAAGTTATGATCTTGAGGTTTAAAACCTTATATCTATGTGTATATAAGTGTTTCATGTTTAGATCTAACCCGTTTGAGGATCAAAAGTTAGATGTAAAGTATGAAATCAAGCTAGGTTTTTCAAAATATAGAAAATCTTAATTTTCTTACCCTTGATGGTGTTTAATCATGTGTTTGATGATTGTTTGATGAAATAAATCATGTATCATGGTAGAATCATGAGTATATGAGGTATTAGTAAGTGTTATGATGAGTTATATTGGTTATTATATGAAAACATGAAAGTTTTCTTAGAAGACACCAATAGTTAAAAATTAGATTTTTGTGAAAACGAAACACAAAATACAAATGACCATATCTCCTATTATATTTCGAATTTTTGAGTGTGATCAAGTCCTAAAGTTAGATCTATTAGTTTTCTAACATCTTCAAGTGGAATCACCAGAAAATGTGTTGTAGATTATCGAGAGGACTGATTTTAACAAAGGAGTGAAAAACAGAAAAATGACAAATGTAAACTGACCATACTTTTGTAAGGGCTGTATCAGCCACTTAATTTATGAGAAAAATTCCGGCCTTTTGGGACATGCAAATATATGGTATTAAGTAGCGCCTATCCAAAAATGAGCTCATTCTAACTTAAAATGACCAAGTTATAACCATTTCAATTTTTGTGATTTTCTGACAAAAATGACTATAACCGGAGTTCTATAACTTCGATGGCCACAAAATTTAAACTGGAGGCTCACGTTAATACGTATACAATTGTGCCAAGAGATGGGAATTTTAGAGTTGAGCATGATGGGATAAATTCTTAAGCAACACACTAAAAATGTTTTTTGAAAAATACTAAAGGAAGTTGGAAAATTATGGAAAAAAACTTTTTGTGTATAAATTATATGTATAAGTGTTTTGATAAAGGATAGAAAAATAATAAGTGATTTGGTGTTTTTGTGAAAAGGATATGGAATCCAGCTTGCTGGATTGAATAATTTATGAATCCAGTTTGTTGGATTGAAGGATACTGAATCCAGTTTGATGGATTGAAAAGAAGTTTACTGAATTGAAAATATGTTGAATCCAGCTTGCTGGATTGCAATCTAGTTCCTAGAATTTGGAATCTAGTTTGCTGGATTGTAGTTTTGTTTGCTGGATTGGCCATCTAGATGCTGGATTTGGAATCCAGGTTGCTGGATTGGCAATTCTGTCGCTAGATTTAGAATCTAGGTTACTGAATTAGTATTTGACTTATTAGATGCTAAAGAATAACTTATGAAATGAAAAATCGAGTGTTAAATCATAATGGATATGATATAGTGATTAAAGAATTATCAAAGGATGATAATAATCCTAATGTTGTAAGGTGTTATCTAATAATTAATTATGTGATTAAGTGTTAGATTATTTATTGATAAAGTAATTGTATTATGATACAAAGTATGATATGCTGATTAAAAGACCAATCTTATTAATGATAGTTCTTACAAAAGAAGTTAACTTAAATTGTGTAGTAGTAGTCAATGAATAAAAAAGTTTCCTTAACTCAACCTTGAGTTATATCTTTTAAATAGTATGGTGGTTAATTATTGTTGATTAGACCACGTCTGAGAATTATTTTTGATTATTCGTAGTTAATACATGTTTATTAATTCAATTGAATTAGTGATTCTGAGAATATACTTGGAGAATAATTTTTGTTGGATATTTACATCCGTAGAAGCTATTATTGATTGAAAATTGTAAAGTTAAATTCTTTCTATTGTTAAATCCTGTTGAAAAATGTCTTAGCTAATTGTTCTGGCTAAACGAACTTTTGTTAAAACCTAATAGGTTCGAGAAGAGAAGAGAACTAAATTATTATTGACAGGTTGATGCCAATTGTTTCGGCTAGATTGATAAAGAAAATGTAATAGGTTTGAGAAGAGAAGAGAAGAGAAGCGATTAGAAATTGAACTCATTGTATTTTGTTGTTATAATACAACTTCTATTTGTAAGGCTGAGAAGAACAAACTTTCTATATAAAAGGGAACCTTTTGGTCATATATTCGGCTATTGCGCGCGTTTTGAGTATTATGCATAATATAGGGTATGAGGAGTTGGTCGCTCTATGTACTTGCTGGGGGGTATGATTTAATATTTATGGTTATCTGATACACATGGGTATATCAAAGTAAATCTTTGATAGTTACTCGAGAAGAGAAGTTCAAGATCCTTAGGGATCACTCGACATAAATTTTGGAAAAATATTTCCATCTTGTTATTGGGTATATCAAAGTCAATTTGTTATAGTTACTCGAGAAGAGAATTTCAAGGTCCTTTAGGGTCATTTGGCATAAACTTTAGAAAGTAATTATATCTTGTTATTCAAAAGAATATCGTAGAAACTTTGAAAGCATTTTACTCTTTCATTATCGAATTATTGTGTTGCATAGGTTGCGAGAAGACTTGTTAGTGATTAATGAATTGTTCAGCTATTTCAAAGTTCCCCGAACTTTGGTGTCATTATATTGAAATAGATAGTATGTTAATCTTGATTCTTATACATTCATTGTATGTCTTAACTTGTGGGGCAAATTTATTGCTCACCCTTGCTAAATAAAATATTTCAGCTAGGAACGAAGAAGTCGGAGGGGCTGAGAAGAACAAGGCAAAGGCTTATTGCTGGAATAGTGTAATGACATTATTATTATGTTTTATTTGTAAACCCTTTTTGTATATCTAAGGGTATGTTTAGAATGTTAAGGTTAGAGAACCTAGGATAATGTATTAACAATATAAGTTAATGAGATGTATATTTATATTCATAAATGAATGGGTAGTTAGATGTTATTTATATGTTGGATCGTGAGCACCAAACTCGGGGGGTCAGGTAACCCGGATTTAGGGCGTCATAACTTTTTTGTCGCATGTTCAACTCTTCTGTGTGAAGATATATTTTAGACTCTTGTGGTCCGTATATATCTCACATTTTTCTCCGTACAAATAATGCCTCCAAATTTTTAACGCAAAACCTATCATCGCTAATTCCAAGTCATGGGTAGGGTATCCCTTTTCGTAATCTTTTAATTGTCGTGATGCATACACAATTACCTTGTCATGTTACATTAGCACACAACCAAGTCCTCTGTGCAACGCAACACTATATACACCACAAATCCCCTGTATCATCTGGTAATAATAATACAGGTGCCTCACTCAACCTCTTGTTCAACTCTTGGAAGTTCTCTTCGCATTTGTCCGTCCACACGAACTTCACCGTTTTTCTCATTAAATTGGTCAATGGGGTTGCTATCTTAGAGAAATATTAGATAAATCTTCGATAGTACCCGGCTAACCCTAAGAAACTTCTCACCACTGTCGGTGTCTTTGATTGTTCTCAATTACTTACCGCCTCCAATTTTGCAGGATCTACTAAAATTCTGTCATTGTCTATCACGTGTCCTAAGAATTGAACCTTCTCCATCCAAAATTCACATTTTGAAATTTTGGGTACATCTTTTCACTTCTCAACACTTATAAAACCATCTTCAGATGTTCAACATGCTCTTCTTTAGTCTTCGAGTAAATCAAAATATCGTCAATGAAAACAACTACAAACTTATCCAAGTATGGCTTGAAAACTAGGTTCATCAAGTCCATGAATGCTACTGGAGCATTAGTCAACCCAAATAACATCACCGAAAATTTATAATGTCCATATCCGGTCCTGAACGCCATCTTCGGTATGTCTTCTTCTCGTACCTTTAGTTGATGATAACCCGTTCATAAATCTATCTTTGAGAAACATTTTTCTCCTTTCAACTGATCGAAAAGGTCGTCAATCCTCAGAAATGAATATCTATTTTTAATCGTCACTTTGTTCAACTCTCGATAGTCAATACAAAGCTTCATCAATCCATCTTTTTTCTTGACAAACAACACTGGTGCTCCCAAGGGAGACATACTGTAGTACCCCCGAATCCGGGCCCCGAATTGCTGCGGACTCGGTACACTAATTCTTTCACTAATTGCGGAAGATATAAACATAAATTGTTTATACAATACATTACACACTATTTTACCCAAGTCGAGTAACCTTAACTTAAACACCATTCATATAATATCTATTATACAACAATATTTATCAAATACGCTATTTACAAACTAGCCGCACTTTTAACCCAAGTAGAACTTGACTTTAACCTTTTCCTGTATCCGAACGCATTCGCTTTATCTGCAATGTTTATCATGAAATAACAAGGGTGAGCACAAAAGTTGCTCAGCAAGTTTAAATACAATAACATAACAATATATCATGATTGAAGAGTATGAATAATAAGCATGATATAATTCATCAATATAATTGAGAACTAGCACGAAAAACTTTTGACTGAACAAGTTTTAAACATGAACAAACATTTCTGAACCAACTGGTAATGAAGGTGATCAGCCTTTCATACCTGACTTATACATGCAAGATGTACAGATTACAATTTTCGTGGCAATCAACAATGATTAACCATAAGCTTGAATAAACACTCTTATTAGAGTTAAGTATAAGAAAACTTGCCTGAACCGTGGATTACCGCAACACAATTAATAACGCTTTACCCGAAGACCTAGTATAAGTAACATAGATCTCCAATAATTAGAATAATATCATCACAGTATATTACTGTTATATTTATACACAGAATAACCTAAACACCTTACCATAAAAGCCTATCAGTCTACACAGCACGTAAGACTAGGTATCAAGTCAAACTATTGTAGTCTGAGTTGAACCCGATATAATTCTAACATCCCGACGGTCTAGTCGGACTTTTAGCGAGTTTAAGTTCAATTAAACTCTGACT
This sequence comes from Panax japonicus, assembly GCA_020205505.1. Lineage (NCBI taxonomy): Eukaryota > Viridiplantae > Streptophyta > Magnoliopsida > Apiales > Araliaceae > Panax > Panax japonicus. The sequence goes on from CM035098.1 coordinate 33,943,411, forward strand.
TAATACTTAACAATATCACAGATAACTTTCTTATCAGTCAAAACATTTTTCCTAGGCTCGTAATAATTTTCGGATAATTATTACCATTTATCAACATTTTTCAATCCTTAAAACCGTATTTAAATGAATTAAATACCACAAAATTCCTTAATCATTAATATAAAATATTAATGAAAATCATTACATAATATTATAATATAACTATAATATAACAAAGTATTTTTAATACTTTAAAAATCATTTTATATGATTTTCCATCACTTTAATCCATTATCCGATAATTGCTATTAATATAAAAATATTAATATTTTCATGCCAAAATATCAAAAGTTATATTTTATAACTTAAAATATTTTTATAACACTTAAATCATTTTTATATGATTTATAAATCATTAATACTAATTTTCCATAATTTATTTAATATATCTATTAAATAAAAAATTTACCATTAATAATAAATTATTAATGAATTTTATCACAAAATATCAAAAGTTATCAAAAATAACTTAAAATATTTTCTTTTATCATAATATTATTTTTCATGAATTAAAAACTATTTTTAAATAATTTATTAATATTATAATTAAATAAATAAATACCATTTATATTCCAAAAATATTAAATATTTTCAAAATATACCCAAAATAGTTAAAATCTATTTTTCAGACTTTAAAATAATTTTTCATAATTTATTTTGTATTTTTAATAATTAAAAACCATTTTTTTCTAATTTTTAATCATTTTCCAGAAAATAATAAATAAACCGTCGCTAAAGGGTCTTTAGGCGACAGAAGTGTCGGTAAATGTGTTCTTCAGGTGTTCTTGAGCATTCATGTCAGTCGCGAGGGTGGGTGGTTTGACCAGATTTTAATCTGTGTTCTGATCGATTTCTGGGCCTGTGATTGATTTCATGTTGTAGTATTTATGTAATACTACAATCACCAACTTGTTTCATGGCCAAACGATATCATATCTGAGAGATCTAAGTCTCCAAAGTTACTGACAACGCTGTTCTTCATTTTCTGGGTTTTCCTAGAAAATGAAGAATAGATAAGGGTACTAGGTTTAGATCATTATAGTTTTCGTTCTGAGCTTTTTATGTGTGATATTAAGGTTCAAATCTGTAGAAGAGATGTCAGTGTACAAGGTTGTAACAACCGATCATCATAACAGCAATTAGTTCACAAGATTCAAGCTGGTCAACGTGGTACAAAAAAACCGGATCTTGAACTTTCTGGGTTTTCCAGAAAGTTCATATGGCTGATCGGTCAACGCTACTTGACCAACAATATAATCGATTATGTTACAGATATGGGTTATCTAATAGCATGAACCTGTAGTTTACATACCAATCTACAACATTCCCATAACAACTTGACCAAAATAACAAACAACAGAAAGATTCGTGACCTGCAAAAACGTTGTCAGTGACTTCTGGGTTTCTGGGTAACCCAGAAATCAGATTTTGTGGCTGGTCAACAAAGTTTGACTGCTTATATCTTGAAATATATATACACATGATCTAGCTCTGTTTTCAGTTCCAGATCATAGACAAAATGACATACTCCAAATCTATAACAGCAAACACAAGATATCATTAACACACAAAGATCTATGGACCCTGACATTTGACTGTCAGGCCATATTTTTCCACTTTTCCAGATTTTTATAAACTTTAATTTCGAGCATCAAAATGTTATGGATCTGGGTTTTGACAACCCAGATCATCAAATGACACCCTCTAACACATATCTAACCAATCAATTACAACATCAAACATCAGATCATAAAATTTTAAGATTTAGGGTTTATACCTCTTTAGGCTTGATTTTGATTTTCTAATCCTTAGATCTGTTTCTGGCTTGCTAAAACTTGATCATGGTTTTTGTTTCTTACACTTTCTCACACTAATTCCCGAAATTCTAGAGAGAGAGGGTCTTGGATAAAAATGAATTGCCAAGTGGCTTTCTCTCTCTTTAAACAATATCTTTGAATATAAACAATGAATGATCTGGTGATTTTGCTGCTGATTTAGGCTGAGTTGATGGATAATAGGCACATGCTAGTGCTAGGGTTGGTCACCAACTCAAGATTTGGCAAGATTTGCAAGCTACTTAAATTAATACACAAAAGGGGCATTTTGTATATTCCATTTTTTCTAGGATTTTGCATTTGATGAAACCCTTAGGGTTTAGGGTTTGGACAAATTAGGGTTTAGGTTTTAACCCTTAACTTTGCAAATTTAATTTCTAACATTTCCGAATTTAGATTTTCAAATTAGAAAATAAACAATTCTAACTTATAATTAGAATTTTCTAATTATATAAAAATTTCTTAATCATAAATTCATTCTTGCTAATTAGGATTAACATTTCCTAATTATAATCGATAATAAATTAATTAGGGTCAAAATGGTCATTAGGGTTCAAAACCACATTTTAGGGTTTTAAATAGAAAAGCTAAATTTTCTCATTCATAAATTAAATCTCGTAATTAGATTTGGGTTTTCTAATTACACAAAAATTGAAATAATTAGGATTAGGGTTTCCTAATTAGCATTGCTAATTTTAGCAATTAATTTCACAATTTAGCATTAGGGTTTTTGACGGAACAATTAGGGTTTCAAAAATTGAAAATTAGGGTTTGTTAATTAATTAACCTTTACCCTAATTATTACTTAATTAATAGCACTTAAGCATTATAATTCTCCGTTATATTCCTAGATTAGGGTTTCATTTTATTAGAATATGAAATTAGGGTTTTCAGATCTGGTATTAGGGTTTCCAAACAATCAATTAAGATTTTAAATAATTCATTAGGGTTTTCCCTAATTAATTCCATATTAATGACGGTCAACCTTGTACATAGCATTGCATTCCCAATCTAGGGTTTTCAATATCCGAATTAGGGTTTTGGATTTCCCGGAACTGAAACTAGGGTTTCCAGAACCGATTTCTAAGGTTTCTTATTAGACGTTAGGGTTTTCTAACTGAACGTTGACGTTCTTAATATAAACTTAGGGTTTGTCACAGATATAATTTATCTGATCAACCCATGACCCTTAACCACATTCTGAACACATCATTAACCATAAACACAGAACATAATCACATAAATCCTTAATCCTGAATAATTCACCTATATCCTTCACCGAATTTTGAAATCCTCAAAATTCAATCCCAAAAACATTAAACGCATACACTTATTTTCTGTCTAGGTCTAATATTTGACCTTAAATCAATCATCTAAGATTTTAAATAAATTGCCCAAATTCTCGGGTTGTCACATTCACCATTCCTTATAAGAATTTCGTCCCCGAAATTCGCCTTACACCTTACACCGTGCACCTTACACCATTCACACATGAACTTTACACCATTCACACATATACCATTCACACATTATTTCATGCCACCTAATACACCTCTCACCAGAGTAAAAGTTTTGAAATTGTGCTGAGGGGTCATATAGACTATTTGTCTGTCATTTTCGCAAAGGTTTTATGGAAATTCATCCGCAAACCGTCATTACTTATGGACACAAAGGGTGATCAGCCCGATATGCCCTGTACTGATCAGGTACTGTTGGTCGGAACAATTTGTTCCTCTTTTCCGCCTTGGGCGCATAAACTTTTACCTCAGTCTTATTGGATTCTGCACCAAAACAATTTGGTTCGGGAAATTCTTTCAATGAACACTTGGAGTTTTTATAACTTTAGTCTGGCTGAATCAAATAGCATAGACTCAAATCAATAATTCAATTCAATCGAATTATTTAGGTGTAGCCAAACTCCGTTGGCTAATTAAAATTTTTGAAAACATTTTCGAGAATGACGTCATGATTCCGTACTGTAATAACAGTCCGTTTGAGGATGCCGTCATTGTATGACTTTGTCATAACACATCATACAATAGTGGAACAACGACTTCAGGTCAAGTTCACACTAAGTATTCCTGTATTTACAACTCCATCACATTTTTATCATCTCTGCACCAGGTTACATGGTACATAAGTGATAAATAAAAACAATTTTTTTTGATATTTCAAATCATTTGCGTCTAGCCGAAATAAGTAGCATAGACTGTACTTTAAACCGTTTCAAAAATGGTTACGAGTCTACATTTTCTTTAAAAGGCACATAGTGCGTATTTAGCTTGATGTCAAAAATTTCGAAGTTTAGCATAGTTGGGAGTTTAGAGAAAACCTAAGTCTCCACTAATGATCATTTGCTTATCAATTTATCTGTTCCTATAATCCTTAACACTCCATTCACACGCAACTATACCCAATTCATAAAACCACACTTATGAGTTCATAACCTAACCACAATTATATGAGTTTACGAACTTACCCTGACCTTTAGCGTCCGTTCGCTGAGGGGCTCATAAACATTTCATATAACTATGCGTCAAGAATGTCACATATGTATGAGTTCTAAGAACTCGTACTTAATCCTATATTATCTACCTATGACCTATTTATCTATATATAATAACTAGCGTGACACAACATTTCAACTATTACCAATGCCACCAACCAAGTAGTACAATTCCCCGCCCATACAAGGAATCATACAACTTAGTTGCTAACACAAGTCCTCATTGAAATCCCCACCTAATCTTAACCCCCTTTTTTTTTCATACGAATTTCATTTAATCCGTATCCATAATTCATAACTCATTTATGAGTTTTCATTTTCATAGTACCATTTCATAGTACAACTTTCACACAACATCTTGCTGTAAACTTTTCAATCAGTAAATTGATTCATTTCCCATATCATAACCTTTACCAGATCACGGGGTGATCTTATCGTATATATTACGATTCAATTCCATGCACTATGATCGTTTTATTTCACGATCTCCTATCCATGCACTTTCAGTCTTTTAGACTCGATCTATTCACCGTTACTGTTCAACTTTATTATCAGAGTTAGGGAACTCTGTGTCTTAACAACTTATCGAGATTCGTCTTTGAATCTTACCGACCAACTAACTCTATTTGAGTTAGCACTTATCCTAATCACTGCGGTTATTGGTCTCAGGTATTACTACCTAAGCTTCATAACCAACAGCTCTGATACCAACTGTAGTACCCCCGAATCCGGGCCCCGAATTGCCGCGGACTCGGTACACTAATTCTTTCACTAATTACGGAAGATATAAACATAAATTTTTTATACAATACATTACAAACTATTTTACCCAAGTCGAGTAACCTTAACTTAAACACCATTCATATAATATCTATTATACAACAATATTTATCAAATACGCTATTTACAAACTAGCCGCACTTTTAACCCAAGTAGAACTTGACTTTAACCTTTTCCTGTATCCGAACGCATTCGCTTTATCTGCAATGTTTATCATGATATAGCAAGGGTGAGCACAAAGAGTTGCCCAGCAAGTTTAAATATAATAACATAACAATATATCATGATTGAAGAGTATGAATAATAAGCTTGCTATAATTCATCAATATAATTGAGAACTAGCACGAACAAACTTTTGACTGAACAAGTTTTAAATATGAACAAACATTTCTGAACCAACTGGTAATGAAGGTGATCAACCTTTCATACCTGACTTATACATGCAAGATGTACAGATTATAATTTTCGTGGCAATCAACAATGATTAACCATAAGCTTGAATAAACACTCTTATTAGAGTTAAGTATATAAGGAATTTTGTGGTATTTAATTCATTTAAATACGGTTTTAAGGATTGAAAAATGTTGATAAATGGTAATAATTATCCGAAAATTATTACGAGCCTAGGAAAAATGTTTTGACTGATAAGAAAGTTATCTGTGATATTGTTAAGTATTAAGTCAGAGTTTAATTGAACTTAATCTCGATAAAAGTCCGACTAGACCGTCAGGATGTTAGAATTATATCGGGTTCAACTCAGACTACAATAGTTTGACTTGATACCTAGTCTTACGTGCTGTGTAGACTGATAGGCTTATGTGGTAAGGTGTTTAGGTTATTCTGTGTATAAATATAACAGTAATATACTGTGATGATATTATTCTAATTATTGGAGATCTATATTACTTATACTAGGTCTTCGGGTAAAGCGTTATTAATTGTGTTGAATATTAATGAAAATCATTACATAATATTATAATATAATTATAATATAACAAAGTATTTTTAATACTTTAAAAATCATTTTTATATGATTTTCCAATACTTTAATCCATTATCCGATAATTGCTATTAATATAAAAATATTAATATTTTCATGCCAAAATATCAAAAGTTATATTTTATAACTTAAAATATTTTTATAACACTTAAATCATTTTTATATGATTTATAAATCATTAATACTAATTTTCCATAATTTATTTAATATATCTATTAAATAAACAATTTACCATTAATAATAAATTATTAATGAATTTTATCACAAAATATCAAAAGTTATCAAAAATAACTTAAAATATTTTCTTTTATCATAATATTATTTTTCATGATTTTTCATGAATTAAAAACTATTTTTAAATAATTTAATTAATATTATAATTAAATAAATAAATACCATTTATATTCTAAAAATATTAAATATTTTCAAAATATACCCAAAATAGTTAAAAACTATTTTTCAGACTTTAAAATAATTTTTCATAATTTATTTTGTATTTTTAATAATTAAAAACCATTTTTTTCTAATTTTTAATCATTTTCCGGAAAATAATAAATAAACCGTCGCTAAAGGGTCTTTAGGCGACAGAAATGTCGCTAAATGTGTTCTTCAGGTGTTCTTGAGCATTCATGTCAGTCGCGAGTGTGGGTGGTTTGACCGGATTTTAATCTGTGTTCTGATCGATTTCTGGGCCTGTGATTGATTTCATGTTGTAGTATTTATGTAATACTACAATCACCAACTTGTTTCATGGCCAAACAATATCATATCTGAGAGATCTAAGTCTCCAAAGTTACTGACAACGCTGTTCTTCATTTTCTGGGTTTTCCAGAAAATGAAGAACAGATAAGGGTACTAGGTTTAGATCATTATAGTTTTCGTTCTGAGCTTTTTATGTGTGATATTAAGGTTCAAATCTGTAGAAGAGATGTCAGTGTACAAGGTTGTAACAACCGATTATCATAACATCAATTAGTTCACAAGATTCAAGCTGGTCAACGTGGTACAAAAAAACCGGATCTTGAACTTTCTGGGTTTTCCAGAAAGTTCATATGGCTGATCGGTCAACGCTACCTGACCAACAATATAATCGATTCTATTACAGATATGGGTTATCTAATAGCATGAACCTGTAGTTTACATACCAATCTACAACATTCCCACAACAACTTGACCAAAATAACAAACAACAGAAAGATTCGTGACCTGCAAAAACGTTGTCAGTGACTTCTGGGTTTCTGGGTAACCCAGAAATAAGATTTTGTGGCTGGTCAACGAAGTTTGACTGCTTATATCTTGAAATATACACATGATCTAGCTCTGTTTTCAGTTCCAGATCATAAAAAAAATGACATACTCCAAATCTATAACATCAAACACAAGATATCATTAACACACAAAGATTTATGGACCCTGACTTTTGACTGTCAGGCCATATTTTTCCACTTTTCCAGATTTTTATAAACTTTAATTTCGAGCATCAAAATGTTATGGATCTGGGTTTTGACAACCCAGATCATCAAATGACACCCTCTAACACATATCTAACCAATCAATTACAACATCAAACATCAGATCATAAAATTTTAAGATTTAGGGTTTATACCTCTTTAGGCTTGATTTTGATTTTCTGATCCTTAGATCTGTTTCTGGCTTGCTAAAACTTGATCATGGTTTTTGTTTCTTACACTTTCTCACACTAATTCCCGAAATTCTAGAGAGAGAGGGTCTTAGATAAAAATGAATTGCCAAGTGGCTTTCTCTCTTTTTTAACAATATCTTTGAATATAAACAATGAATGATCTGGTGATTTTGCTGCTGATTTAGGCTGAGTTGATGGATAATAGGCACATGCTAGTGCTAGGGTTGGTCACCAACTCAAGATTTGGCCAAGATTTGCAAGCTACTTAAATTAATACACAAAAAGGGGCATTTTTGTATTTTCCATTTTTTTCTAGGATTTTGCATTTGATGAAACCCTTAGGGTTTAGGGTTTGGACAAATTAGGGTTTAGGTTTTAACCCTTAACTTTGCAAATTTAATTTCTAACATTTCCGAATTTAGATTTTCAAATTAGAAAATAAACAATTCTAACTTATAATTAGAATTTTCTAATTATATAAAAATTTCTTAATCATAAATTCATTCTTGCTAATTAGGATTAGCATTTCCTAATTACAATCGCCAATAAATTAATTAGGGTCAAAATGGTCATTAGGGTTCAAAACCACATTTTAGGATTTTAAATAGAAAAGCTAAATTTTCTCATTTATAAATTAAATCTCGTAATTAGATTTGGGATTTCGAATTACACAAAATTGAAATAATTAGGATTAGGGTTTCCTAATTAGCATTGCTAATTTTAGCAATTAATTCCATAATTTAGCATTAGGGTTTTTGACGAAACAATTAGGGTTCCAAAAATTGAAAATTAGGGTTTGTTAATTAATTAACCTTTACCCTAATTATTACTTAATTAATAGCACTTAAGCATTATAATTCTCCGTTATATTCCTAGATTAGGGTTTCATTTTATTAGAATATGAAATTAGGGTTTTCAGATCTGGTATTAGGGTTTCCAAACAATCAATTAAGATTTTAAATAATTCATTAGGGTTTTCCCTAATTAATTCAATATTAATGACGTTCAACCTTGTACATAGCATTGCATTCCCAATCTAGGGTTTTCAATATCCGAATTAGGGTTTCAGATTTCCCGGAACTGAAACTAGGGTTTCCAGAACCGATTTCTATGGTTTCTTATTAGACGTTAGGGTTTTCTAACTGAACGTTATCGTTCTTAATATAAACTTAGGGTTTGTCACAGATATAATTTAACTGATCAACCCATGACCCTTAACCACATTCTGAACACATCATTAACCATAAACACAGAACATAATCACATAAATCCTTAATCCTGAATAATTCACCTATATCCTTCACCGAATTTTGAAATCCTCAAAATTCAATCCCAAAAACATTAAACGCATACACTTATTTTCTGTCTAGGTCTAATATTTGACCTTAAATCAATCATCTAAGATTTTAAATAAATTGCCCCAATTCTCGGGTTGTCACACATACTCGGAACAATATATCCCTTATCTAGAAAATCTTGTAGTTGTATCATCAATTCCTTCATTTCTACCGGCGCTATACGATATGTGGCTTTCGAAATAGGTGCGGTTCCTAGTACTAAGTCTATCACGAATTCGATTTCTCTGTCGAGTAGAAGACCAGGCAGATCATCTGGAAACACGTCTTGAAAATCGCTCACTGCTGATATATTTTTCATTTCTAATCCTTATTTCTGAGTACCTACAATATATGCTAGATAACTTACACATCCTTTCTTTAATAATTTCTTGGCCTGCATCATCGTAAGACAACATGATTGCCTAAGCGATGAGCTACCATAAAACACTACCTTAGACTAATTTGGACTCTGAAGGTTCACTTTTCTTTTGGTAATTAATTATCGCCTTATGATTATACAACTAATCCATTCCTAATATCACATCAAACTCTCCTAATCTTATTGCACCAGTACAAAGTACCTAATAGACAACGCTTAATAGACAACGTTTTTTATAAAAACGTTGTGGTATTTTTTTACAACGTTTTTAAAAAAAAACGTTGTAAATATATATGCAAAAACGTTATCTATTTAAAAGAGTATTTTTTTAATTTTAATTAGATAACGTTTTTTTTTAAAAAACGTTGTCTATCAAGAAAAACATGGAGCATGAACTGAACACTTAAAATTAAAACATACTATTTTTTTCTCCAAGGCTCGTCAGTGCAGTTTCGATTTCCTTCGTGTAGATCTACTCTCTCTCTCTACTCTCTTTCGCTCACAAAACCAAAACCCTACTTATTCATCCCCTTTGAAGTTCCTTTCTCTGCTCTCTTTCGGTCCGTTTGCCAGTACAAGTTCGGTCCTTACGCAATTAGGTCTTTCTAAGCAAGGAAAGGAGTTTATTGAGCAACCGACCGCCAAAGCAGACAATACTCCTTGATGGATGCTATTATGAGCATTGGCTCATCGTTATGGAGTTCACTTCGGATCCAAAACCCTCAGAAGAAGAGATGATTAACTCGTATGTCAAAACCCTAGCTTTGGTTACTGGAAGGTATTTTACTCGGTAGTTTCTCTTTATTCGCTAATGATATTGATATTTGATGGCGTGGAAGTTTTTTTCTTGTTTTTTTTGGTTAATTTAAGTTGTTTGATTTTGGTTAATTTAAGTTGTTTGATTGGGTTTCAGTGAGGAAGAGGCGAAAAAGAAGATCTACTCTGTTTGTACATCGACATATACTGGATTTGGTGCTTTGATTACTGAAGAGCTTTCCTACAAAGTGAAAAGTAGAGATGCATTGGCAAAAATTGTGTACTCACGATTATTTGACTGGTGAGGTTCATTTTCATGCTTTGAGGAGTTGTGTGCTACACTGACTATTTAACATATAATTTGCTTACTCCTGTACCTTCATTAGTTTACTTACTAACCCAGTTTAATTTGCTTTATAAGAGTTAATTTGCTTTATGAAAATTTCAGAGTTGATTTATAAGAGTTCCTTTATATTTTGTCATAATTATTTTGTGTTTTGTTTCTTTGGCTTCTTGCACTCTCAGCACGGGTAGTATGTGTATAACCCATACTTGCGTTGGGTCATTTGAACCGTTTGCATTTCATTATATATATAGCCATCAATGGTTAAAATGGAGGATTTGCTGTGAAAAAGGTAATTATCAATAGTAGAAAAATCATTCGTGTTTTGCAGTGAACAGAAATGTGAATTGAACTTTTTGTATTAACGCATTGATATTATTTCTCCTGCCACCATTGTCAATTTCAAATTCACAACCATTCGTCTCTCTAGTTGTTTCTAATTGAACAGTTAAAAGTTGCAACCATTACCACCAGCACGATCCAGCCCTTCAAATAGCAACAATCCCAACCGTCACTCTTCTTATTCAGGTATCAGTTGTAAAAGTTAGACTGGTCATATCCTCTCATGTTTTACTATCCAAACTCTGGTAAACTTTTGAAGTTGGAAAATAATGTTGGATTTAATATAAACAGAGTAGCTTGCTCCCAAATGGGGAGTTATCACTTCTAACAATGCTGCTTTATGCATTAACTTTGGTTTTCGTCCCTCACCCCTGCTTTTACCATCAAAAGGTTATAAGGTGTTCTTGTTTGATACTTGTGATAATGCCAAGTCAAAATATGTATGCCTTTTGACATTTTTTTTTTTGTTTTCCAATAAATGACAGGAGAACTATATCAATTATAAACCAAGTTCAGCTGGCAGAGATGAAAACTGGATGAAAAGAATGAGCTTGATTTCCCGTGCTGCTGAATCTATGGCGGATGGGGATATAATAAATGTACATATACGAAGATATCGACAATGGCAGCTCTCTCAAAGCGGCTCCCTGGCATCCTTGGCAATAAATAGCATTGTTAATTCATTACTTACTGGTTTTCTGTTATTTTTTTCAAAGTATGAATGATTTCTTTTGGTTGCAAGGCGATTTCAGTTATCATTAACTTAGTTGGTTGTTGTTATAGGAAGTAGAGCTCGCAAAGGAGAAGATAAATGGATACAAGTTAGACAGGCACACGTATTTGCTGTGAACATGTTTGATGAAATAGAGAAGTTCATGAAAGTTATAGATGAATGGGCCCCTCCGGATAATTTTGAAGGGGTGAGAAAAGCAACATTATGGCATAGGAAATGTTTTTATACTTCTAATTTATTTTCTTTTGCGGTTCCAGGCATCAACTCCTATATCTATGATCCGCATATGAGAATTGTATAACTCGGGGAGGGTGGGGAACTTTGCTATTTGTAGGCATGTGATTGGTCTAGGTATAACGTGCAACAGAGATTAGTACAACTAGCTTTAGACTTCTCATCTTTGGTTGACATGATGGTATCTCTTCTGCTTTTCTTCGTAACATTGCAATTGTTGACAGATTTGTTACATATCGTTGCCATTTGATGTTTCCTAGTGAAATTAATGTGATTTGGTGTTGATTTAGGTTTTTGAGAGGATCAAGAAGCAAGAAGAGACCATACACATGCTTGCAGTCAATGTCATATTGCTCCAGACGTGGGCTTGGTAAGGAAGTAAAGTAGATGGTCTGGGGCTTAGGGACCTTGGCTGCCAGGTATCCATATACGGATTGATTAGATGGGCGCTGCAACTGCCCTATACTCTGCCACTTGCTTTGCCCATGGAAAATATAGAAATGGCAATCCTTACCCTATCAACCTGAGGTCTATTGTTGGTCTAAGTGGATGGCTTTCGGGTTCAAGGTATGGTTGAACAGATTCCTTGTCCACACCCAAATCTTATGTTTATCTCTTGCATACAAATTGTTATAATTGGCCTGCTTCTCTCCAAGTTAATGCTGCTCTGATGAATCTTTCATGTATTAATAGTATTCTCTTTTTTAATTTGTTAATTGATTTCTTGTTTATCAAATATACCTTGTCATGTTATCTTATTATCCACCATCTTATAGTTTGGGACAAAAGCTGTTGTTGAGTTTAAAGGTAACCAAGTATAGTACTTGTTGATTTTATGTTTTTTTCTAGACCCAACTGGGAAGGTGGTCAGTATGACGGTGATGAAAAAAGTCGGCTGAACGTGCTTCAATTGGCCATGGAATTGGGAGCTGATTAAATTGATGTGGAACTTCAGGTTTCTTTCCCCTTAAATTTTGTTTACATGCACATTTCAAAGACTGACATTCATTGTAATGTAATAAATAGCCTAAAAAATTGGTTTGAATGCAAATATTGTGTTTGATGATTGTTTAATTAATTTTGGATCAGGAGCTTCCGGTTCATCAGAGGGGAGATGTTGTGAGCAGTTTATTTTTCGAAGCGAACGCAAGAATGAGAGACCCTGTATACGGTTGTGTTAGGGCAATCTCCTACTTGTAGAACAAGTATCTCAGTTACAAATGCATCTAGCAGTTGCACAAGTAGAGATATTATGCTTCTACCAGTTGCACACGCAGTTTGGTGATAAATGTCATTTTACCCATGGTGAATGCAAGGGAACTTGGCAGGCCAACAACTCTATCCCATGAAGACCCATGGTGAATGCATGAGTATTATTTTGGCAGTCAAATCTTCTCGGTTTGCCTTGTCCTGCTAATTCAGTTGGAAATTTGCCACTTGGTTACATCAATTTGAATGAGGTTATGTGTCTATTGCTCTGATGAATTGCCCTTTTCATTGTTACTAATTTTTTGATATACTATGAGTATAGAATGTGGATTCAACATGTCTCACTTAGTTAATTAGTACTGGTGTTGATTAGTAATTTTGATTGGTGCAAAAGTAACAAAGCAACTCAGTTTATACTTTCTTCTTTTCGACCATGCAGAAGAAGTTGAAGCTGTGCTAGCTAATGCAAAACAATGGAGCTATCTGTAAACCTTAGAAGGTTGGCACTAGCCCAATGGAGCTATGGATAGTTTGGTCTATGTTTTGTGGATGTAGTAATTTGAAATTGTAAACGAATGGTATTATTGGGATGTATTTTGAATGATTGAGACATTTTGCCTTTAAATTTAAATGAGAATTTAGACCTTTTAGCTATATATCATGACATTAGTATATTGCAGGTGCATTGGTAATGTAGGTGAATTATAATTTTTTTTTCTTTTTTTTAATCTACAACATTTTAAAAACGTTGTGTAAATATGCATAAACGTTGTCTGATATACTAAACAACATTTTTATCCAGAAAACGTTGTGGAATCATACCTTCTACAACATTTTTAAGCATTTGCTAATTTTTGAAAAATAAATCTACAACGTTTTTTTCCTAAAAAACGTTGTGTATTGTGATTAACTACAACGTTTTAAAAACGTTGTGTAAGAGTGTCAAATAGACAACACCCTTAACCACTACGTTTTTGTGACAGAAACCACAACGTTTTTTCCGCGTTGTCTATTTACTGTTTTTAGTGGTGTTGGAATCAAATTTACGCTAAATTTGTGACCTCTAATGTTTGCACAACAGTTTTGGTATACAAATTCTACGGGAATTACTTCCTTATTTGTAATCTGTAACGATCTGAAATTTCAAATTGTAATTCAAATATTTATTGAGGTATATAAATATTATTCGAGGTGGTAAATATTTTATTGACGTGATGGTTGATGAATCTAAATGTATTAGAGAATTTTTCCAAATTAAATTAAGTTATAATTTAGAGAGCTGTAAAATAACATGAGATGTTATACTGTTGTTTTGATTTAATAATTTAAATGATATATTAAATTATTAAATAAAGTTATAATGAAAGTTATAATTTTGTGATATTTGTTAAATGCTATATTTAATTAAGATATAGTGCGTGTTTAATGTAATGAGTTAGTGTTGGATATTGAAATTCAAATAAATAATATGTGATTATAATTATAAATTAAAGTATTTATTAAAATAAATTAAAAAGGATTTAAATTAGTTTTTGCCAAACAAGGCTTAAGTATTTTAATTCTTTAAAAATTTAAATGGTTTGCCAAACAAGCCTTATGGCTTTTGATATTTCCGATTTTTGAAATTTAAATTTAATAATATAAATAAAATAAATTAGAATAATAAATATAATGTATACTTTATTTTGATAACTGATGATGGCTATTAAGGCCATATCAGTTTTATGTTTTCACTACAAAAAAACAGGTCATTACCGACGGCACTGTCCGTCGCCCTTCCCGTCGCCGTATGGGTCGTCGCCCCTGCCTCCCGTCGCTCGCCGTCGGCAAGATAGCCATTACCGACGGGGTCATTACCGACGGCTATCCGTCGACAATGAGTCATTGGCGACAAAAATAGACCGTCAGTAATGACTTTCCCAGTAAATTAAAAAACAGTCATTGCCGACGGCATGGCCGTCGCCAATGCCCCCGTCGCCAATGACCCATTTAAAAAAAAATATTAAAATTGCAAAATTCCCCTGTTCATTTACATATACATTATACCTGTTATAAACTAAAGAAAAATAAATAATGACAATATACGTATATCAATAACAATCATATCTTTTACTATCAACAATCAATATAATTAGATACCAAACTCAAATCTGTACAACTCAAAAGCTAAATACATACATTAAAGTCAAAATATAAATATAAATAACTACTGCCCAAGATCAGGAATCTCTGTCCCATCACCTCCGGTCCCATCGTCGGTCCCATCACCGGTCCCATCCTCCATAGTCTCATCAGCATCAGCCCGGCGATCATCACCATCTCCTCCACGGGCATCACATGTGCCGTCATCTCCACCTCCACGAGTCTAATCAACAAGACCCTACAAAATTAAAATATTAATAACGGAGTCCAAAATATAGCATATTTAAATTATTTTAGTTTGTGTTCTACACGTGTTGTTCAGTTTTGCAAACTGGGCGATAACTCGGTTTTCGTATGTCAGAATCGAGTCCCGTAAGTTGTAACGCGTGCCTAATACCTACGCAGTGCTGTGTGTGTGTTTGCGTGAGGTTCGAACGGACAATGCGGGTTTTGGGCACTTTTTCGGCTTTTTGCCTAAGTGTTGTTCAGTTTTGCAAACTTGGCGATAACTCGGTCTCCGTATGCCGAAATCGAGTTCCGTCAGTTGTAACGCGTGCCTAATACCTACGCGGTGTTGTGTGTGTGTTTGCGTGGGGTTCGGACGGACGATGCGGGTTTTGGGCTCTTTTTTGGCTTTTTGCCTAACTGTTGTTCAGTTTTGTAAACTTGGCGATAACTCGGTCTCCGTATGCCGGAATCGAGTCCCGTCAGTTGTAACGCGTGCCTAATACCTACGCGGTGCTGTGTGTGTGTTTGCGTGGCGTTCGGACTGGTGATACGGGTTTTGGGCTCTTTGTCGGTTTTTTGCCTAAGTGTTGTTCAGTTTCGTAAATTGGGCGATAACTCGGTCTCCGTATGCCGGAATCGAGCCCTGTAAGTTGTAATGCGTGCCTAATACCTACACGGTGCTGTGTGTGTGTTTGCGTGGCGTTCGGATGGACGATGCGGGTTTTGGGCTCTTTTTCGGCTTTTTGCCTAAGTGTTGTTCAGTTTCGCAAACTGGACGATAACTCGGTCTCCGTATGCCGGAATCGAGTCCCGTAAGTTGTAACGCGTGCCTAATACCTACGCGATGATGTGTGTGTGTTTGCGTGGCGTTCAGACGAACGATACGGGTTTCGGGCTCATTTTCGGCTTTTTACCTGAGTGTTATTCAGTTTCACAAACTGGGCGATAACTCGGTCTCCGTATACCAGAATCGAGTTCCGTCAGTTGTAACACGTGCCTACTATCTACGCAGTACTGTGTGTGTGTTTGTGTGGCGTTCGAACGGACGATACGGGTTTCGGGCTCTTTTTCGGCTTTTTATCTGAGTGTTGTTCAGTTTCGAAAATTGGACGATAACTCGGTCTCCGTATGCCGGAATTGAGTCCCGTCAGTTGTAACGCGTGCCTAATACCTACGCGGTACTGTGTGTGTATTTGTGTGGCGTTCGGATGGACGATGCGTGTTTCGGGCTCTTTTTCGGCTTTTTGGCTAAGTGTTGTTCAGTTTTGTAAACTGGGCGATAACTCGGTCTCCATATGTCGGAATCGAGTCCCGTCAGTTGTAACGCGTGCCTAATACCTACGCGGTACTGTGTGTATGTTTGCGTAACGTTCGGACGGACTATACGGGTTTTGGGCTCTTTTTCGGCTTTTTACCTGAGTGTTGTTCAGTTTCGCAAACTGGACGATAACTCGGTATCCGTATGCCGAAATCGAGTCCCGTCAGTTATAACGCGTGCCTAATACCTACGCAGTGCTGTGTGTGTGTTTGCGTGGCGTTCAGATGGACGATGCGGGTTTCGGGCTCTTTTTCGGCTTTTTGCCTAAGTGTTGTTCAGTTTCGCAAACTGGGTGATAACTCGGTCTCCGTATGCCGAAATCGAGTCCCGTCATTTGTAACGCGTGCCTAATACCTGCGCGGTGTTGTGTGTGTGTTTGTGTGGCGTTCAGACGGACGATGCGGGTTTCGGGCTCTTTTTTGACTTTTTGCCTAAGTGTTGTTCAGTTTCGCAAACTGGGCGATAACTCGGTCTCCGTATGTCAAAATCGAGTCCGGTCAGTTGTAACGCGTGCCTAATACCTACGCGGTGATGTGTGTGTGTTTGCGTGGCATTCGTTCGGACGATGTTGGTTTTGGGCTCTTTTTCGGCTTTTTGGCTAAGTGTTGTTCAGTTTCGCAAACTGGGCGATAACTCGGTCTCCGTATGCCGGAATCGAGTCCTGTCAGTTGTAACGCGTGCCTAATACCTACGAAGTGTTGTGTGTGTGTTTGCGTGGCGTTCAGATGGACGATGCGGGTTTCGGGCTCTTTTTCGGCCTTTTGCCTAAGTGTTGTTCAGTTTCGTAAACTGGGCGATAACTCGGTCTCCGTTTGCCGGAATCGAGTCCCGTCAGTTGTAACGCGTGCCTAATACCTACACGGTACTGTGTGTGTGTTTACGTGGCGTTCGGACGGACGATGCGGGTTTCGGGCTCTTTTTCGGCTTTTTACCTGAGTGTTGTTCAGTTTCGCAAACTGGACGATAACTCGGTCTCCGTATGCCGGAATCGAGTCCCGTCAGTTGTAACGCGTGCCTAATACCTACACGGTGCTGTTTGTGTGTTTGTGTGGCGTTCGGACGGACGATGCGGGTTTCGGTCTCTTTTTCGGCTTTTTGCCTAAGTGTTGTTAAGTTTCGCAAACTGGGTGATAACTCGGTCTCCGTATGCCGGAATCGAGTCCCGTCATTTGTAACGCGTGCCTAATACCTGCGCGGTGTTGTGTGTGTGTTTGTGTGGCGTTCAGACGGACGATGCGGGTTTCGGGCTCTTTTTTGGCTTTTTTCTTAAGTGTTGTTCAGTTTCGCAAAGCCCACTCCTATCAGTGGCTACCCTACGTTCCATCCAACTTCGATCAATAGACATATCGGACAACTGTCTGCTATATATATGGAAAGTCAAATAAACACAATCAAGTCTCCAAGTTAATGTATATACAAGCTTATGAGTTTCCTAACTTCATCTCCACCTCTAACGGGTCAGGCTTCTATCCCATTCCCGGATGTGTCGCCTCACTAATGCTAACAATTTGAACACATATTTAAATTTTTCAGAATTTTCGACAGCACCTCCCCATGGTCTTCAAGTACACGAAATAGACTAACACATCGTAGTCTAAATATGCACCCGAAGAACATCTAGAGATATATACTGGCCAAAAATTCAAAAAATATAAATGCGTGCTCAAGTCGTTAACACCGACCTAAGTGAGATAAAAACATACAAGAATAGTCCCAAAACGGGGACTATTTGAGATTCACTCATACTAAGTGAATCTCAAACGGGTTTCTAAGCTTCCTAAAGTATATGAAAATATATGCAGATGTGAATTTGAGAATTGAGAATAGGAAAAAAAATAAATAAATTGAGAATTTGAATATGGTTAAGGCAATATCAAATCAACTAGGAAAAGGAAAACAAACAACAGATCCTAAAACAAGTTTACAGCTAGTCAAGCACTACAGTAAAAAAGGGCAAATAAAATGCAATAGAAACAACCTTGATATTGTAACTCTGCCATTGAAAGATACTAAATCACTTTCTTAAACTTGAATATGATACAAAGAAAAGAAAATAAACAACTCAAATTACCAAGCAACCACATGCAAAGATTTAGACACCAACTGAAAAAAAAATAAAAATAGAAAAACTGAAAGCAAACGCATTATATAAGGAATAATTATTCATAAATATGATAAACAAAAAACATGAGAGAAACATCTAGTGCTTGTAAGTGCTTTAAACTATGGTCGTAAAGTCTAGTAGGTGACTTTGTAATTAATGAAAGAGGTGAAATTTTTCAGGAAAGAACTATTTGCAATATCGAAACTAGATAGCAGAGGATCTCATTGCAAGCCATGACTATAACTAATCCAAGGTCAATGCCAAAGTTGAAAAGCTTTTATTGGTTAATTCGAATTAGTCTTTATTTTATACTTGATAAGTCATGGCCAATTAGACTTTGCCATCAGACTATCACAATTGAGACAATTGAGGCAAACAATAGTAACTATATATAACAAGTTGATCAAGTTATAATCTTGAATAGCAGGGTAATGCTCGGAAGCTCTAATGCACCAACAATAGGATGCCAAAATTGTAAAACATTTTCATTAGAGCTTAAATTAACATTCTATATATAGGTCACATTTCAAGATACTTCCTTTACTTTCTAGAACAAAAAAGGTAATACAATTTCACCTTTCCCATTTACCTTTTTTTACAGCAAAAATCCAATACAGTTTCTGCTTTTCTAACAAACTGATAATAAATTGATACTTAACCATGTCAATACAGTCACCAAAGCCTCAAAGACATTACAAATTGCAGAACTATTTTACACAGCACAAATTATAAATTGCTAACACATAATTTCTACACTAGTACTGTAATTAAGCTAACACATAATAGAGATGGATAATGCTCAAAAAAGGGTAAAATATATACTACTTAGAAATTAAACCCTAACATAAATAAATTGGAACTTATAAATTAAAGCCTAAGAATAAAAAAAATCAACTTACTAATTGAACAAGCAGAACCAAGATGGACATGCGACTGCAAAGGCGGACGGAGAAGTACAGAACTAGAAAGGAACCAGCAGAACCAAGAGGGACATACCCAAGTGGGATAGAAAGCAAGATGGGGAGTTAGACGGCAAAGGATGAGGGAGATGACGACGACGACAATGGTGCAGGCAACGACGACGATATACACATGCGACGGTAGAGGTGTAGAGGGAAAGAACCGAGATCGAGCGGGAGAAAGAGAGTAGAAAGCAGAAACAGAAAATTTAATTTTAGGGATTAAAAACAACCTCATTCTCGACGGCAATAAGGATTGACTCACTGCCGACGGCATTCCCGTCGCCTATGACCTTTTTCCCACGCGCGCGAAAAATTCCTACCAAATTTAGGCCCGGGAAGGGTCATTCTCGACGGGACTCATTCTCGACGGCGTAGCCGTCGCCAATGATGTTATTCTCGACGGGGATAATGCCGTCGCCAATGAGCCCGTCGCCAATGACCTATTTTTTTGTAGTGTTTGATATTACGTATGTTGGCTATCAGTTTGTTTTAGTTTTACACATACTAGTTGCTGGGTTTTGAGAGAGTTCAGAGAGCTTGTTAGAAGTTAGCAGAGAAAATTGAGAGAGAGTTACGAGTTTTCACATCAAATTCAAGTGATTAACAGCGATTGTGTTTGTAATTGAAGGTATGTTTTAC
The DNA here is from genome assembly GCA_020205505.1 of Panax japonicus. Lineage (NCBI taxonomy): Eukaryota > Viridiplantae > Streptophyta > Magnoliopsida > Apiales > Araliaceae > Panax > Panax japonicus. The sequence continues at coordinate 33,963,939 of CM035098.1, forward strand.
AACTTGAATATTATAAGCGTATATATGAATATTATGACAATAATTTTCATACTTTGTGAATTTTATGTGTTTAGAATTGATGTTCTTGAATTAGTTATGATTGTATGTGTCTATGATGATGAAATATTATGTTTAAACAATAATCGCATGCTAATTTTGGATATCGGTAGAAATTTTGTTAGTATGTATATATTTTCATTTGTAACTATGTAAGTATCAATTTTAATGGCCAATTTACATGTGAAAGTATAAATTAAAGCTTGTAGATGTTAGTTCATTGAGATACGAACATAATATAATTTAAATGAGATGATTTGATCATGTAATGAATTTACAGTGATAATTTTTGGGATGAATATCAAAATAGAGTTTTATATGAAAAATATGAAAATTGAGAAATTAAAATAGTTTTAGTCACTGTTAAATTGTGCTAAGTGGTTGAATAGGTTAGCAATCATGTCTATGATAGTTGTATATTTATTTTACGTGTTATTATCACTGTTTGATGGGTGAAATTCGTGTTAGTTGGCTTAAGAAAAGTGTCGAAGCTCTGTTCTGTAAAACTGAGTTCTGTAAGTCGCGCGGCCGCGCAGCCCTTAGGCGCGGACGCGTAGCTACCACGCTGGTGCGCCGCATCCCAGTATAAAACTGGCGCGACCGCACCAGTGCCCATTTTTAGACACTGAAGTCTGCTTGTTCTGCAGACTTTGGTCGTTCTTTGTAGCTTAGCTTAAGGTTGTGGTAACATGTCCAACATGTAACAACAAGGCTAAAACAGAGTTGTGTTGTATGGATTATGAATTCAAAGTTTCAAAAATGATTAGTAATCGAGAACGCATTATGTGATAACTTAGTATACACAATGAATGTTAGATAGGTGTAGTGATGTTAACACTTGGGGAATTTTAAAATATAAATGGTAGCATAAGTCTTGTGCTAAGATGATAAGTTTAACTAGAAATGTACATGTATGGTATATTAGCATATCTAATAGATAATGTGGTTCTAAACTAATGTGTAGGTGAACGTGAGTTTAATATTGTAGCTTACGCTCGAGGCAAGTTTTCTAACTCTATATTTAAATTGAGCAAGCTTATTATCTTAACTGTTATTGAATAAGTCAATTGTTCCTAAAATTCATTCGAGCAAACTTTAACTCTAATGTTATTTGAAATTCTCATTTGATTGATTCATTCCAACTTGTTTATAGTTAAACAAGTTTCTTAAGTTCTATTATTGTATAATGAACGCAGTTTTTGAACTCTCATTTCTATTATTGAAATGTTTTAATTCTTTGCTTGAATTTAATACCATGTTTGGCAAGTTTTTTACTTTCCAGCTTGCTACCAGTTAATGTATGTTCAATAATTTAATTTCTAATGTTATAAGACTCTAACATTAGCTTATTTATTGTTCAAGCAAAGGTTAACCATTTTATTCATTTTATTGAATACTTATGCTCTATAGTTATTTCAAGCATGAGTTTGATATATATAACCAGTTTATTTACAATTCCCAATTGTTCTAGGTTATGTTGTAATTATCAAACACTATTGATTCAACTAGCCCTCTAGTTGATGTTCGTTAAACTTCAAATTACCCTTGAAAGCTTATCCAAACCAAACTTTCTTTGGTGCAGACTTGTACTCTAAATACTGAGATGAACAACCCTACTATTATTAGGGGATAATATACGTTTAGCGTTAAAATGTTTATACATAATACATTATACGAAGGGCTGATCCCCCTAAGTACGAGGAGTCTTTATAGTCTTATGACTGTTAAAGTTGGAGTTGAAAGATTACTCATAACTGTGGACATAGTTCATGGTCTTATGACCCTCAGTTATGTATATTCCATATTGTGGATTCCAGTTCAGATTATCATTGTTAGAGTACTATCCAGTCTTGATGAGCTTATTGTTGGCATTTATTATTATTATACTCCCGTTGATTCAATGTTATACCCAGTGAGCAATTATTTTGCTCACTCTTGCATATTTATAAACTCATTGTAGCTAAAGTGGAGAAGGTAGATGAACCTTCAACTAGCAAAGGAAAGGGAAAATTGTACAAGTGATGCTGATTTTGTACTTTTATTTATTATGATGATCTTAGACTTTTTAATAATGATGTGATGTAATAAATTTTATTTCCGCACTTGAATGATGTTTAAAGGTTAGAAAACTTGGGATTATTTTTGAATTTATTAATGTAACCCTATTTAAGGGAAGGATTTATGATTTAAATTTTATTTATTTGGGTAGATAGTATGAATATATGGACAGTGAGCACCAAATATTGTGGGAATGAAGTACCTAGATTTGGGGGTGTCACATAATCTCTATGTTCAAAGGGTTTTCTAATCGTTCTTGGGGTAAGTTCAAGCGTTTAGAAAATTCTTCAGATATAAAGGAACAAGTAGCACCTGAATCAAATAATACATATGCATTTATATTATTGATTGAGATAATACCTGCCACCACGTCCTTTGCAGCCACTGCATCTTGGACGGTCATGTTGAATGTTCGGGTAGTCAGTCGGTTATATTGTGCCGGTCCGCCAATCATCAGCTTGCTGCCTCCTCCCTAATGTTCGCTTCCTCCAATGCTTCCTTTCTTTGGATAGTCTTTGATCTGATGCTCATTTGAGCCACAAGAAAAACATCCGTTGATCTTAGTTAGCTTAGGGCAATTTGGTGAAATGTGCCCTTCTTGGCCTCAGTTGTAGCAAACACTATGTCTCTTCCAACACTCCCCTTGGTGGTTCTTTCCACACTTCGAGCATCCTTCGGCTCTCTTCTTAAATCCTCCTTGAAAAATTCTTGCTTGATGGTTGTTTCTGTTGTTATTGTTGTTTATATCCCACTTTCTCTTCCTTAGATTGCTTCCTCCACAACTGCTTCCTCCACGACTCTCTCCCCCAGTGTTCTTACCCTTGTTGTCCTTGTTGTACTGACTCAAGGCCTCATTACCTCCTTCTGCAATGAGGACCTTTTCCAACAGTGTGGCAAACGAGTTAATTTGGAGAACTGACACCTTGTTCAACAACCAAGGTTTCTGTCCAAGCACGAAACATCTAGCTTTCCTCTCTTCGGTGTCCACTTGATGCGTGGCAAATCTAGCGAGCTCGTTGAACTTTGTCGCATACTGCGCTACTTTCATATTCCATTATTTTAATTCAAAAAAACTCTACCGCCATCTGATTCTTTATGCTCTTCGAGAAATAATTCTTGAAGAACAGTGTCATAAACCTTTCCCAGGTTATAACTTCTTACCCTGCCCTTTGTTGATTTTCTTCTCACCAAAAGTTTGCTTCACATTTCATCATATACGTGGCGAGTGCGATCTTCTGTTCTTCACCCACATGAGCAATGGTGAAAGATTTCCCCATCTCTTTGATCCAAGTCAGTGCTTCAATAGGATCAATGGTTCCTTTAAATTCGGGCGGTCCTACTCTCTTAAAATCTTTAAATTTGTTACAAGTATTGCTTGGGGGTTGTTACGCATGGGTTCATTATTTCTTCCCTGCAAGGCTTCCCTTAACAAGTCTACTAGTCGTTGGATGGGATCCACTTGTTCCCTCTTGTTATTTACTTTACTCCTTCGGTGCTACTAGTCTACATCTGGGCGGCATTTTTTAAAATAAAGTCTTTAAATTGTTATCTTATAATATTCTTTAACTATTTACTATTTCAATAAAATAATCATATAACACATTTTTGAAACAAGAACATTTATATTCATATATCATTAATTATTACATCATAAGTGATCATCTCCTAATATACTTCTATAAATGTCAACATATATCCCCTAATATTACAAAAGTTGGGGAAATACTATCATACTACCACTATGAACATATTTGGTGTTTACTTATCTATCCCACATCTCATACAAAAGATTGGGATTACAACTACAGAATATATATAAATAATGACTACTACTACTGGACTACTAACACATATATCTCAACCTAACATTCCGCGCTCCACAGTACCCTTATACTCAACATGTGTCATGTGAGCCATCATATCTCTACATAATGTATAATGGGTTTGCCTTTACTCTATCGGATAATGGTACATGCCATCGATCAACCTCTCCATAGCTGTGTGAAAAGCATAACCCATTCGGTTCATCTTCCTCTTCTTACATCTTGTCTCATACTCTAGGTCATTAACTTTATCGTTGGCTTCCTCTCACTTCTCCTAGAAGTGAATCCTCTCCATAACCTCTAGCTATGTGCGAAGAGTCTCATTCTCGGCTTTCTCACTTAACTCCCTCTACTCGGACTCCTCTAGCTTACCCACCAATTCCACATTCCTAGTTATCAAACGATGAAAAAGAGTTCCCATCTATATTCCTGCTTCTTTGTGATAGGTAATTTCCACCTTCAGCTCTTATATCTCCAACTTCCTCTTGTGGTCTTCATCCCTCAACTTCTACATCTCAATTTCTCTCTCCTAAGCCTGGGTTTCTAAGCTCCTCAACTCGACATTCTAACACCAGGATTTTCTCTTCATACTCTCCTAACATCCTATCCTCGATCGGGGTCCCATCGAAATCTCCCACAGGATCATCGTCTATGGGTTCCTCCTATGGATCCTACTCCACCTCTATTTCCTCCTTCTCATCATTCTCATCTTCGACAAAGGCCATTGCCAAAATGGGCTCAGCTACCAACGGTGACTCAAACACCACGTGTATATCACATGGCTCCTCCTCGATAACTCTACTAGGTCCTCCTTTTTCCGACATCCTACATTCACATACATAAGATAAACAAACAAAAAACTCCATTACAATGTCAGATAAAACATAAATTTGTTGTAGGAAATGAAAATATATTTCATAATGTCACTAACTCTCTAAGAAAACTCTACATGAGTTTTATCTCCTTATACTCTCTACATTATTCTAAGGTTATAGTTTAAGGATTCCCGCTCCTAAGGTTTATAACCTAATGCTCTGATACCAACCTATGACGCCCCCAAATTCAGACACTAAAATCTCAAATTCGGTGCTTCGCGATCTAACACTAACAATATACTGATAACTCATATAGCGGAATAATAGAATAATTTACATTGATTTAATATAAATATTCTTGTCCCAAAGTTTCGCAACTGTTACTAGCAGTATTACATAACTTAAGTTCAAACATAACTTAGTACGTAATATTAAGTAAGTCTTAGTACAACATAGTAATAACTTCTAGTCATAACGGATCAAGCCACTCCTTAGCCTTGCCCTTTCCCTTATCCTTGCCCGATGTTTCACCACATTCTACCTTAACTGAAAGGTTTAAGGAAAGCTAGAACGAGCAACAAATTTTCCCATTAAAAAATATAGTAATAAGGGTAAACAAATATAATGTTCGAAATTTCAAGGGTATAACAATAATTAATAGTTCAAGAATGACATGAAGTATCAATTGTTCTAAATAAGAGTCGCTATGGACTGAAAGATATCATCAAGAATTCTAAGGTTTAATCATTTCAAATTTTAAGAATAATGAACATTAAGCAGTAGCTATGGACTAAGAACTCATGTTGAAATTAACAATATTATACTGCAAATCTAATATAAACAAGTACAACATGTAATTAGCCTAAAGTAACCTACGTTATGCATAACATTTAAACATGCTTTTGTATGTGCACACATCGATTCCTCGATAAATATATAATTTTCCATTCAATGAGGGTTGTTCATCTCAGTAAATTTATAAGAGTCCGCACCATGACAATTGGTTTGGATAGCTTTTTAGCACATGATATCAGTCTAGCCGAGTCAAATGACTTAGACAACTTTTATAATACATTGAGGAACAATAAGTTTAATGCTTGTAACAAAATTAAGATATAAAATCGAATTTCGAATAGTAATAAATATTTTTTCAATATAAATATGGTTGATATAGTAACAATTTGGATTCACAAAATATGTAAAGAGAAGAGGGTTAGGGAACTTGCACAGAAATAATATCTGAGAAGGTTCGAAGAACTTGCCTGAAACATAGTTTACCAATCTAAAACATATCAATACCTCAACGAAATAAGTTACCCTATTAATGTATATAAGTATACACATTCATTAGTTACCCAAGTTTAAAATATAACCTATCACATGCACATACCGAATATGTATGTTAAGTACATACATAAGCCTATACAATCAGTCCATGTATATCAAACACAAATTCTCAATCAATATATAGAAATCTTATACAAGTTTAACATCATTACGCTATACCCATTCCTATATATAAACATCAATAAGTCTCTGTTCATTAACTTAGACAATAATGTAGTTAAGCCATTATGATCAGAAACTAACAAAATAAGTCAGATCAAACTGCAGGAGGGCGCAGCTGCGCTGTTTGCTGGCCAGACCAGAGTTGACCTTCTGCTCTCCTGGTTTTAGTCCAATTCTTAGCATACCAAGACATTAAAGACATTAACATTTATCATGCACACATGTTAAAGGACTTTGCATACTTGTATGACCATTTCAAGTTCAACTTTACATGTTATGTCTTTGTTTAGGATTTCCAAGGAATTAAGGCCTACTAAATTAACCATATGTACATGTGAGGAGGTCATATAATCTATAATATCCATGCTCCCAATTGTTTACATCATTTACTCATAGCTAGCATCGTTTATCACTTTAAAACAAGCCTAAAGTCTTGCTTGGTTAACTTTCATTATGTCTGACAAATATGAATCATGTTTAGAGACAAAAAGAACATAAACATTGTAAGACCCCAAATAATTAATAAATGAAATTTAATTTCCTTTAATTATTATTTTGAATAGTAAGGGTTGATTTGATTAATGAGGATAGTTATGGGTAAAATACGCAAATATTTCAAAATAAGCAAGTGGTTATAAAATATTCATTATTGTCGGGGAATATTCGTTTGGTCGTGGAATATTCGTACTGTCGGGGAATATTCGTACGACGGCGCAGCCATGTGTGGGCCCCATAACGGAAAGCGATTGGAGGAAGAAAAAATGACAAATATAAGCTGTTTAAAAAATAACGGCGTAAATTGTTACCGTTAACACTGTTGGAATACCCGGTGGTTAAAATACAGTAATACGCGTTGTTGCACAGTAGCACACGGTATTGCACAGTATTTTGAATTATTGATCCTTACGTAAGAAGGCACTACTCAATAATTGCTACAGGAGTTACTGTTCATTACTTTATTGATTCAATAATTGCTGCGTTGATATTTATATTATTATTGTTTCAATAATTGTCATTGCATAGTATTTTCCATTATCAGATCAATAATTCATATTATTTGAATAATATTATCAGATAACATTATTGGCAATGTCTAGAAAGTTCTGTCTAAGGAGAGGTTTGGTCACCTAATTGCGCGCCAGTAAGGAGAAATCCTTATTGGAAAGCCCCCTCTATCCTGGGAACGGCCTGGTTGTCAGTACTGTGATTCTGTAATATTATTTTTGAATAATTAATTATTGATTATTATGATAAAGAAAATATTTATTTTATGTGGATATAGATGGAGAAAATTTTTAATGTGACAATTGTTGAAAATTAATATTTTATCTTTTTCTGATAAAATAATTCATTTAAATATATTATTTTAATAATATATTAATGATGATATTTTTACAATGAATGTGGGATATATGAATATATGAGGAGGTAGAGTATTTTTGTGACATTAAATGTTTAACATATGTTTTGTGTGTCGGTGGACACAATTCTTGACCGAAAATTGATTGTAGACTGTAAAATCACTCGTTTGTGGATTTCGGATAATTTTTGTTTGGAATTTGGAAAAACTTCCTTCTGCAAAGTTGTAGAGAATTGAAATTCCTATAAAAAGTCGCGAGATTCGAATTTTCTAATAAAAGGGCTAATTATTGTGATTTATTGAAGTTCCGGAGTTCCGAAATAATTGATTTTTGGAAGTTTTAATTATTATTTTCAACAAAAACATTTTTCAAAGGTTGGTGGGCATCTTTAACATGTGTTTGATGGCTAAAATCAGATTCCTTGGTGGTTGGCTTGAATGTTTTGTAAATATTAATATTATATTAATTTAGTCTCCTTTGGCGTTCTAACATTTTCCTATAAATAGAGGGCTAAGTTAGAATTGAAAATCACACCAGAAACAAAGTTTTCTCTCTTTCTCTCTCTATATTATCGAGCGTATCCTTGTGAGTATACTTTGAGTGTTGCTATACAGTGCGAGTTTCTGTCAGCACTATACCGAAATTCAGTCAGAAGTACGGCTATTTTGAGGTAAGGGATGTTATTTTCTTCTTAAATGATATTATTTTCTTCAATATCATTATGCCGAAATATTGGTGAACGTTTTTATCAAATTTGGAACTTTTTGTGCCAGAATTACTATTCACGTATACAGCACTATTCACGTATACGGCACTATTCACGAATACGGCACTATTCACAGAAAAATTATTTTTTTTCTTTCCGTCCAAAATATCTATTGTGGATACTAGCTTTGATTGGATCCATGTTTTGATCATTCTTGAATTTTACACCACTATGATTATTTTTGAGGTATTTTTGGACATGGATAAAACAAAGTACGAATCCTTAATCCTTAATCCTTGTCATTTTGTTTCACTGGATTCGCTTCTTTAAAAATATTTTTTTTAACATCTTCAGTCTTAAATGATGTTACTATTGAATATCTTTGGCCTGTAGTGCAAAGATGAATGATTTCTGATGAATATCTTTGGCCCGTAGTGCAAAGATGAACATGACCAACAGATGAATATCCTTGGCATGTAGTGCAAGGATGAATATATGATTCAAGATGTGCATTGATTGATGTTACAGGGATAAAAATACTGTTGATGGACTGTTAAATTCATAGACATTAGTAGATTTCATCCTCTACGTAACTCTTCTATGAATTAATATTTTCCGCTGCGAATATTGATTTAAAACTTGTTGTCTATTGTATTCTATCAGATTTTTTTCCCTGTTGAAGGCTAACGATAATTTGTTGTATATTATCTTAGTCATAATATTCTTTACTGAGCTAGTTGAGCTCACCCTTTTCCTTTTTGTTCCATTTTTCTTATCAGGAGACGAGAATATAGCGAGTACAAGTCGGGGTATGAATTGATGGTCCTTGAGAGAGTTGTTTAGTAGTCCTCACCATTTTTGTAAAATAATATATCAATAATTGTATTGAGGACATAGTTGGGTATGTATATTGTCTAGATGACAATGTTTGTATTCAAACTCATAGTTTATGGGTTGTAAAAGTTGTAGTTGTTTCTGTACCATGTATTTGGCGACTCAAAATGGGTTGGATGGAATGGACCTATTTTGGGGGCATCACAGTTGGTATCAGAGCTTAGGGATATGATCTCTGGCGGAGATCGGGGAATAGAACTAGGAGGGGAGAGACGAGTAAATCCTTCGCTAGTGTGTCCTACCTAAGCTTATTTGTTAGTTGGTCAGTATATAGGGATATTATGTGATATATTGATTTCCTTAATTAACCCTTGTTTTATGACAGTATTTGAGAATGTCGACTGAGAATATTAATAATGGAAATGAGACCGTGGAGACGCCTGTACTCACCAACGAGGAGAACGTGCAACAGGCTGGCAATGTTCCTCCTGTGAACAACACCACTGATCAGACGATGAACGACGCAATGTTTAGAAGCTTTTTGCAGTTCACGCAAAATCAGACGAGGGAGACTCGTGTTCAAAATACAGGAGGAAATGATAACAATTCACGGGTTGTCACAGCCAAGCAGTTCAAAGAGTTGGGACCACCAGAATTTAAGGGAAAGCCAGATCCGATCATGGCGGAGACATGGGTCAAGCAAATTACCAAGATATTCGATGTCTTGGGATGCACGGAGGAAGAAAAGGTTCCATTCGCCACCTTTATGTTCCGTGGTGAGGCAGACTACTGGTGGGAGTCTGTGAAGCGTACCCATCCAGCCGCACTCAGCATGTCTTGGGAGACGTTTCAGAAACTATTTAATGACAAATACTTTCCTGAAAGTGTTCGTCATATGAATGAAGTGGAGTTCATCAGATTAGAATAAAATAACATGACGGTGTCTCAGTACGAGGCAAAGTTTGCAGAGTTATCCAGGTTTGCACCTCATTTGGTGGAGAATGAGGAACGTATGACGCGGATGTTTCTGAGAGGTTTGAAACCCGGCATACGACAATATCTCATCTCTCATAAATTTTCTCTCTATTCAGATGTTGTTAACATGGCTCAATTGTTGGAGCGAGATAACGAGTACGGTCAACCGAGGTACCACAATCAGGATCATACCGGAGATAGCAGTCAACAAAATAACGATAACCAGTGGAGAAAGAAAAAGACGGACAAAAATGGTAACCACTTTGGTGGTAATCATGGCCATGAAAATAGAAGAAGCGAGTCAGGGGGAGATTTTAAAAAGAGGAGATTTAACAATGACCATGTGAAGACGACAGTGCCGGCAGCAACTGGTTCTAAGGGAGGAGAAAGACCACCGGTCATATGCTACAAGTGCGGGAAAGAGGGACATATCAGTCCAAACTGCCCATAACAGTTCAAGGTATGCTATAATTGTGGAAAGGAAGGACATATCGCTCGAGATTGTACGGTAGCAAAACCTAGTTCAGCGGGGACGGTGACTCAAAAGACTGTCCCAGAAAAGCCAAAGTCTATGGTTCCTGGAAGAGCATTTGTTGTGACTGGTCAACATACGAGGAACCCAAACGAGGTGATCACGGGTAAGCTATTTATAAATTCTTGCGAAGTTTATACCTTACTTGATACCGGTGCTACCCATTCATTTATCTCTCCTGCTTGCGCTCAACGTTTAAACTTGACTCCGGAGAAATTAGACTTTGACCTATCTGTGGAAACTCCGTTAGGAGAAACTTTTATCACATCCACTGTTTATAAATCTTGTTTCATTCAAGTTGGCACCATCACCTTACCTGTTGACCTGATCTCTTTAAAGATACTTGCTTTTGATGTGATTTTAAGGATTGATTGGTTAACTACTCATCATGCCAAAATTGATTGTTTTCGTAAGGTTGTTAGTTTTCATATTCCTAATAAACCTGTTGTTCGAATTCAGGCAACTAAACCATTAAAATCAATCACTGTCATATCTAATCATAAAGCTATTCGTTTATTGAAAAACGAATGTCAAGCTTTCTTAGCCCATGTTATGGATTTGAATAAAGACACGTCAAAATTGAATAATATTCCTGTTGTTATTGACTTTCCTGACGTATTTCCTGAAGAACTTCCCGGTCTACCCCCAGAACGTGAAGTTGAATTCTTTATTGATCTTGAACCTGGTACAAAGCCCATTTCTAAAACCCCATATTGAATGGCTCCTATTGAACTTCAGGAGTTAAAAGTCCAACTACAGGAGTTATTGGACATCGGTTTCATTCGTCTTAGTACATCTCCTTGGGGTGCTCCTGTTTTATTCGTAAAGAAGAAAGACGGGAGTATGCGACTTTGTATTGACTATCGGGAATTGAACCATGTCACCATCAAGAATAGGTATCCTCTACCTCGTATTGATGATTTGTTTGACCAGTTGCAAGGAGCACAATTCTTTTCAAAAATCGATCTTCGTTCTGGATATCATCAGCTGAAAATTAGAACTGAGGATATTCCAAAGACTGCCTTCAGAACTCGGTATGGGCATTATGAATTCTTAGTCATGTCTTTTGGATTGACTAATGCTCCTGCTGCTTTCATGGATATGATGAACTGAGTATTCAAAGATTATTTGGATCAATTCGTTGTTGTCTTTATTGATGACATTCTCATATATTCCAAAAGCCGTGAAGATCATGAGTACCATTTGAAGCTGGTACTCCAAAGGCTTCGTGAAAATAAGTTATATGCTAAGTTGAAGAAATGCGAGTTCTGGCTTGAGGAAGTAGCATTCCTTGGGCACGTGGTGTCAAAAAATGGAGTATCTGTTGACCCGACGAAGATTGAAGCAATACAAAGTTGGGAGCAACCGAAGTCGGTCACTGAAGTACGTAGCTTTTTGGGCTTAGCTGGTTATTATCGGAGATTCGTGGAAGGGTTTTCTCGAATTGCTACTCCATTAACTCAGCTAACTCGGAAGGATACAAAATTTGTATGGAGCGAGGAATGCGAGAAGAGTTTCCAAGAGCTTAAGAGGAGACTTATTTCGGCACCTGTTCTAACAATACCATCTGGTTCGGATGGATTTGTTATCTACAGCGATGTTTCAGGCAAAGGGTTAGGATGTGTTCTCATGCAACGTGGGAAAGTCATAGCCTATGCCTCGCGACAACTTAAAGAGTATGCGAGGAATTATCCTACTCATGATCTAGAGTTGGCAGCAGTCGTTTTCGCGCTAATTATCTGGAGGCACTATCTATACGGGGAGAAAGTGGAGATATATTCAGATCATAAAAGCCTCAAATATTTCTTCACTCAAAAAGAACTCAACATGCGACAACGACGTTGGCTCGAGTTGTTGAAAGATTACGACCACACTATTCAATACCATCCTGGAAAAGCGAACGTGGTAGCTGACGCTTTGAGTAGAAGATCATATGCAGGAATGAGTGCAATGATGTCAAGTATACGCATAGAGCCAACTTTAATAGAAAAAGTTAAGATTGCTCAAGCCACCGATCCGGAGCTGATGCATATGAAGACGAAAGTACAAGAAGGTGCCATTCCAGAAGCGAGAATTGATGAAGAAGGAATACTTCGAGTCCACTCTAGACTTTGTGTTCCTAACGATTCTGATTTGAAGTACAAGATCATGATGGAGGCACACAAATCACCGTTTGCAATTCATCCTGGAAGTACCAAAATGTATCGTGATGTTCGACATACATTTTGGTGGAACAATATGAAGAGAGAGATTGCAAAGTTTATTTCAACGTGTTTAACTTGTCAACGTGTAAAGGCGGAGCATCAAGTGCCAAAGGGTCCATTGCAACCACTTGAGATTCCGAAATGGAAGTGGGAACGCATTACTATGGATTTCGTTACGGGTCTTCCTACGGTTTCTCAAGGCATCAATGCTATTTGGGTTATTGTTGATAGATTAACCAAGTCTGCTCATTTCTTGCCGATACGGGAGACTTATTCCCTTAAACGTCTTGCTCAAATGTACGTAAATGAGATTGTAAGATTGCATGGTATGCCAGTATCCATAGTTTCGGATCGTGACCCAAGATTTACTTCAAGATTTTGGGTTAGCTTGCAAAAAGCTATGGGTACGGAGTTACGATTCAGTTCGGCATACCATCCTCAAACGGACGGACAATCAGAGAGGACTATTCAAACTCTTGAAGATTTATTAAGACTCTGTGTCCTAGACTTCAAGGGTAGTTGGGATAAATATTTACCATTGGTGGAATTCTCCTACAACAACAGTTATCAGGCAAGCATTGGTGTGGCCCCATTTGAAGCATTGTATGGACGAAAGTGTCGCTCTCCAGTATGTTGGGACGTGGTGGGTGAAACAACATTGTTGGGACCCGAGTTAGTACGTATGACTATGGAGAAGATCCAAACGATTCGACAACGTATACAAACGGCACAAGATCGACAAAAGAGTTATGCGGATCTTCATCGAAAGGACGTAGAATTTAGTGTTGGGGATCATGTATTGTTGCGTGTTTCCCCATGGAAGGGAGTTACAAGATTCGGGAAGAGAGGAAAGCTTAATCCACGATTTATTGGTCCGTTTCAAATTCTTGATCGAGTAGGTAATGTAGCCTATAGACTCGCGTTACCTCCAAGTATGTCTCGTGTTCATAATGTTTTTCATATATCTGTGCTTCGTAAATATGTGAAAGACCCGAACCACATCATTGAGTTAGAACCGGACGAGATAGCCGAAGATTTAACGTATGAGGAGGTACCTGTCAAGATCTTGGATAGGAAGGAGCATGTCCTACGCGCGAAAGTAATACCACAAGTTAAAGTTTTGTGGAGGAATCATGCTATAGAGGAAATGACCTGGGAGTTGGAAACGGAAATGAAAGTGAGGTATCCTCACCTTTTCGAAAGACCAGGTACGTATGTCAATTTCGAGGACGAAATTTCATAAGGAGGGGAGGTTGTAAGACCCCAAATAATTAATAAATGAAATTTAATTTCCTTTAATTATTATTTTGAATAGTAAGGGTTGATTTGATTAATGAGGATAGTTATGGGTAAAATACGCAAATATTTCAAAATAAGCAAGTGGTTATAAAATATTCATTATTGTCGGGGAATATTCGTTTGGTCGTGGAATATTCGTACTGTCGGGGAATATTCGTACGACGGCGCAGCCATGTGTGGGCCCCATAACGAAAAGCGATTGGAGGAAGAAAACGACAAATATAAGCTGTTTAAAAAATAACGGCGTAAATTGTTACCGTTAACACTGTTGGAATACCCGGTTGTTAAAATACAGTAATACGCGTTGTTGCACAGTAGCACACGGTATTGCACAGTATTTTGAATTATTGATCCTTACGTAAGAAGGCACTACTCAATAATTGCTACAGGAGTTACTGTTCATTACTTTATTGATTCAATAATTGCTGCGTTGATATTTATATTATTATTGTTTCAATAATTGTCATTGCATAGTATTTTCCATTATCAGATCAATAATTCATATTATTTGAATAATATTATCAGATAACATTATTGGCAATGTCTAGAAAGTTCTGTCTAAGGAGAGGTTTGGTCACCTAATTGCGCGCCAGTAAGGAGAAATCCTTATTGGAAAGCCCCCTCTATCCTGGGAACAGCCTGGTTGTCAGTACTGTGATTCTGTAATATTATTTTTGAATAATTAATTATTGATTATTATGATAAAGAAAATATTTATTTTATGTGGATATAGATGGAGAAAATTTTTAATGTGACAATTGTTAAAAATTAATATTTTATCTTTTTCTGATAAAATAATTCATTTAAATATATTATTTTAATAATATATTAATGATGATATTTTTACAATGAATGTGGGATATATGAATATATGAGGAGGTAGAGTATTTTTGTGGCATTAAATGTTTAACATATGTTTTTGTGTCGGTGGACACAATTCTTGACCGAAAATTGATTGTAGACTGTAAAATCACTCGTTTGTGGATTTCGGATAATTTCTGTTTGGAATTTGGAAAAACTTCCTTCTGCAAAGTTGTAGAGAATTGAAATTCCTATAAAAAGTCTCGAGATTCGAATTTTCTAATAAAAGGGCTAATTATTGTGAATTATTGAAGTTCCGGAGTTCCGAAATAATTGATTTTTGGAAGTTTTAATTATTATTTTCAACAAAAACATTTTTCAAAGGTTGGTGGGCATCTTTAACATGTGTTTGATGGCTAAAATCAGATTCCTTGGTGGTTGGCTTGAATGTTTTGTAAATATTAATATTATATTAATTTAGTCTACTTTGGCGTTCTAACATTTTCCTATAAATAGAGGGCTAAGTTAGAATTGAAAATCACACCAGAAACAAAGTTTTCTCTCTTTCTCTCTCTATATTATCGAGCGTATCCTTGTGAGTATACTTTGAGTGTTGCTATACGGTGCTAGTTTCTGTCAGCACTATACCGAAATTCAGTCAGAAGTACGGCTATTTTGATGTAAGGGATGCTATTTTCTTCTTAAATGATATTATTTTCTTCAATATCATTATGCCGAAATATTGGTGAACGTTTTTATAAAATTTGGAACTTTTTGTGCCGGAGTTACTATTCACGTATACGACACTATTCACGTATACGACACTATTCACGAATACAGCACTATTCACAGAAAAATTATTTTTTTTCTTTTCGTCCAAAATATCTATTGTGGATACTAGCTTTGATTGGATCCATATTTTGATCATTCTTGAATTTTACACCACTATGATTATTTTTGAGGTATTTTTGGACATGGATAAAACAAAGTACGAATCCTTAATCCTTAATCCTTGTCATTTTGTTTCACTGGATTCGCTTCTTTAAAAATATTTTTTTTAACATCTTCAGTCTTAAATGATGTTACTATTGAATATCTTTGGCCTGTAGTGCAAAGATGAATGATTTCTGATGAATATCTTTGGCCCGTAGTGCAAAGATGAACATGACCAACAGATGAATATCCTTGGCATGTAGTGCAAGGATGAATATATGATTCAAGATGTGCATTGATTGATGTTACAGGGATAAAAATACTGTTGATGGACTGTTAAATTCATAGACATTAGTAGATTTCATCCTCTACGTAACTCTTCTATGAATTAATATTTTCCGCTGCGAATATTGATTTAAAACTTGTTGTCTATTGTATTCTATCAGATTTTTTTCCCTGTTGAAGGCTAACGATAATTTGTTGTATATTATCTTAGTCATAATATTCTGTACTGAGCTAGTTGAGCTCACCCTTTTCCTTTTTGTTCCATTTTTCTTATCAGGAGACGAGAATATAGCGAGTACGAGTCGGGGTATGAATTGATGGTCCTTGAGAGAGTTGTTTAGTAGTCCTCACCATTTTTGTAAAATAATATATCAATAATTGTATTGAGGACATAGTTGGGTATGTATATTGTCTAGATGACAATGTTTGTATTCAAACTCATAGTTTATGGGTTGTAAAAGTTGTAGTTGTTTCTGTACCATGTATTTGGCGACTCAAAATGGGTTGGATGGAATGGACCTATTTTGGGGGCGTCACAAACATGCCATCTCAAATGTCCAGAACATAACTACTCCAAACATATGCAACATAGTTTGAAAAATATTTGAGTTTGCTTTTGAAATCACTTTAAACTTAAACAATGCAATCTAACATATACAAAACATCTTTAAATCTCTTTTCATGTGTAGTTAAGTCATGTTTACATGCTCACAAAGTCAGAACATACTCCATGTGGTATTCATGGATATTAGTTTCAAATATGTCAAGTTTTCCTTGAAAAAGTCATTTAGCTCAAAGCCAAACAAGTTTGTCATGAACAAAGGGATCTTAAATCACAAATCATGCTCATTAATGCTCATAACTCAGTCATATATGGTATGCTATCAAGTTCAAAATTTATAATATACAAGTTTTATCAAAGTTTTTTTTTAAAAATATAAATTTTCTTCATAAAACATCTACTAAATCATGTTAAAGTAACCCATCATGAGTAAGGTGACTTTGAACCACATGTCATATCTATTTTCATGCATAACTAAGTCATAATAACATGCTGGAAGCATCACATAACAACAAAAACTAAAATCTAGTTTTGGGGAACGACGCAGCTTCGCTGCCCAGTAGTACAAACTGCGCCCTTCCTGGACAGAACCAGGAAAGGCTCTACTTCTACAAAATTCAAAACACAAACACAAAAATTCCCCTTTTAGCATGCTCAATATCAATCACATTGCAAACGTATAATCATATAAACTCAGCTAACCATCATTATGGTAATGTATAACAGAATTTGAAGTAATTTCATGTAATTCGTGAGAATTCTCCACACTCAAGATTAAGAATTATACCTCTGTTGAAGCTAATTTTCTAACTCCTGCTTCTAACTCAAACCACTTGCTAGTTTAGTACTTTTATACTCTCTATATGGATTTATCAGAAGATTTTAGCAAATGAATTTGAGAAGAGGAGAGCTTAATTTATAGAGAATTTAATATCCATGTAAAGGCTTTGTCCATGTTTTTGCTCATCAGGAAGAAGAAGAAAATATTGGGTAAATGTTTGGTTTGGTAGAGTAGTTGCTACTAACCCATTATTATGCACTTAAATATTAAACATCAAACATTTATTAAATTTAATCTTTCTTCAGAAATTCTGAGATGCACAGTTAATTAATTCTCCATGCATTAGAATGCCACATAGGGTTATATTTTGCTACTTAGTAAATTATATCATTCAATTTCCTTTTACCATATGATTTTAATAATGTCACACATTGTAATAATGTCACACATTGTAATAATTTTCCATCTTGTATCGAAAACAATTAAATAATTTTTCCAGGATAGGCCATTGGCGCAGTTGCGCTGGTTTGTACTGCAGGAAGTGCTCAGCTGCGCCGTTCTGAGGCAGTTTCAAACCAGGCTTAGCTATTGCCAGTTCCAGTTTATACCATTGCTGTAGTTTCACATAATATATAATTAATCCCAAATTGATAACACCAACTAATTAGACACCTTATTTAATCATTCCTTCATAAATTTATTTAAATGATCACTTAGTTCATTCTCATGTCGCACAAAGCACATTCGTATAAGCTTATATTAAGCTTTTTATTAAAATCTTAATATCTCTCAATTATCATATACTATATTTAATTTAATTGAATTATCACTACTCATATCACACCAATATAAATTTTCAAATAAATATTTAACTTTTCTTAATTTAATTATTAATATTATTTATAAAATTCACGAGTATTACAGAGCACAACTTTGAACTTGATCCAACTAGAATATGTTAATTCTCAAAGAATTAAAGTTGTAGATCTCATCGAAAGCTTCAATTTGATATGTAGCACACTTCGTAACTCCTCCTTGATCAAAGGTTATGGCCATTCTACCAAAGGTCGTTGCAATAAGAAATGGGAAATCACCCCCAGTGAATTGGGTGGGAAATCTCATAATTTTCAAAACTTTTCAGAGCAAATCTTAACAATTTTATACATAGAATTGGATTGTAATTTCTAATAGACTTAGGATTCCTTTTAAACTAGGATTTACTTTCAAAATTGATTCTACTTTCTTATGGAAAGTATGATTATGATTTGTAATTCCTTTTAAGATTTAGATTTCTAATTCTCATAGGATTTAGGACTTTGTCTAGCACTATAAATACATGTTCTTAGTTACATTTTTAGGACATCATCTATCATATATAATCTACAACATTCGAGTGAAAACTTGAAGGCATGTCGAGCTAAATTCTCTATTTCAGTTCTTGGGAATATTGAACGCTATTCATAATTAACAGTTTAATCAAGTTTACTTTATTTATTCCTTCTTGCATGAAATTTATTCTATTAATTTGTGCTAAGTGATTGCATGTTATTTTATCTAATTGATTTGATTTGGCCAGTTAGATTAATCTGATAAATATCATCTGCTAGATTAAAATATAGTATTAAGCGAACAATATTATATTTGATCATATGTAGCAATTAGTGATACTTGATTATGGACTAGATTGATAGTTTTAGGTTGTATGATAGTTAAGATCTCTTGAGGCGATCGTCACATTAGATTTACACTTAAGGAGAATTTTGGAAAATTAGTAATTGCAGTTATCTAGGGTTATTTATCTCATTGACGGGTAAATAATGTGAAACTAGACTACTCCATAATTGTGAAAAGGCAATACTGAACTAAAGAACTGAAGCTTTTAAATTATTGTTTATTCTTATCGGTTTATTTTTGCTAATTTAGTTTAATCAACTCAAAACCCCCCTTTTACTTGAAATAATTGAATAAATACAAAATATTACACTCTTTGTGGGATCGACTCTTACTTTTTACAATACTAATTCTTGTGGTAATAGAGTTGAAGTAAGTTATTAATTTAGGAGTGTCAACAACAGCTCCCAAATTTTGGCGTCGTTATCGGGGTGTGTTATTTTTTTATTCTTTGTTTTCATTTATTTATTCTTTATTTTATTTTTATTTTATATTTAGAACTCGATCCTCTAACTCTCTTGAATTGAAATTTGATCTAAAGATAGAGAAAATTGCACTTAGAGATGGTTACTCTCAACAACAACAAAACTTTGAAAGAACTGGCTACTCCTTATCTGAATTAACCATCCTTGTGTATTGAATATACTACTTTAGATGTTGCTTTTGAACTTAACTCTAGACTAATTCATCTTTTGCCTACTTTTCGTGGTCTTAAAGGTGAAAATATATATAAGCATCTAAAGGACTTCCATGTGGTATGTTCCACGATGAAATCACAAGGAGCGACAGAAGAGCAGATAAAGATTATAACTTTTCCATTATCATTAGCACATTTGGCTAAAGACTGGTTATACTATCTTCCTCCAAGATCAATACGATCATGGAATGAGTTGGAAATGTTATTCTTTTCAAAGTATTTTGTGACAACATGGAAAATCAGATAGTTATGTTAATTATGATGTAAGGATTATTATTTAATAAAATAAATTTTTATTAATAATATTATGTGTTATGTGTTTATTAGTCCTTCTATAACCTAGGATGATTATAAAACGAAGGGATTCTAGCTATGTGCTAGAATAAATGTGTAAGAAATTTGAAGACAAAAATGAAATTTTTCTGAGAAAAAGACAAAATAGACACTATTCATCTGATGAAATATAAGGGTTTAGGGTTTGAATAACCTAGGTCGTGTAGAGAGATTGGAATGTCGAAATTACATTCCATTTCAAGATTTGACAGTAATATGTCGTGAAAAGTCATATTAGCCGATAAAAGTTTTTCTCAAAAAAGGTATAAAAATCGGACGAAATAAAAATGACGAAAAATATTGTTATGCACTTTTCAATCGTTTAACTATGTTTTGGGAAAACGATAAGGAAAATACTATTCATCAAAATATGTTTTTTAGTTTTTCGAATTTTCGAAGAATGCATAAAAAAAAGAATGACGAGGAAAGACAAAATGTCCAATAAAATTTAGAAACAAATAAAAGCAGTTTTTCAACTATGTAATAATTAAAGATATTTAATTAATAAGAATATGAGTATAATATGAATTATTATACGAGTATAGTACGAGAAGAATACATGTATAATATGAATTATTATACGGTAAAAATACGAGAAGGTAAAGTAATTAAAAGTCAAGATGGGTTATTAAGCCATTAAGCTTTGACTTTGGTAAGCCTAATAAGGTAATAATGTTAGGAGGCCCAATGATAATTAAATCAAGGCTCAAAAGAATGTTAAATTCAAACCCAAAGTTTGGCCCAATTTGAATTAATGCTAAGCCCAAACTAAGAACCAAACTCGTGGGTCGAACCATGGGTCATAGGTGGGTAAAAAAGAATGGGGTAACGCAATGGGTCACCCAAGTGAGTAACCTAGCTTCCTTGAGAAGCTTGGTTGATATTTTGAGCAAGGAGGTATGAATAGTGAAAAATAGGGGGTGATTTGTATGTTTTGCAAACCTAAGGATTTGGACTATATAAAACCAAAATTTAAGTGACCAATTTGTAAGAAAATAAAAGTTGACTTAATGACCAAAGTTCCCTTACTCTTGGTTTTCTAAATAAGCAAGCCATTTCAAAGTGTTTATTGATATTTTTCAACTAACACATTTCAAAGAGAGAGAGAGATAGAGAGAGAGAGAGAGAGAAATATTGAGAGGAAGAGAGCTAGAGAGCTCGGATTGAAGAAGAAAAAGGAAAAGGAAAGCTAGAAAATTGCAAGCTTTGTCAAGAGGAAGAAGAATTAGGAAGAAAAACAAAGAAGAAAGGTAGTTAAACCTAGCTTTAATCTATTTTTTTAACTTTCATATATCGAAATACATAGCTTAATGAATATGGAAATAAAAGATGTTAAGAAATGATTTTATTATGGTTTAACCATAATGAAATGAAGTAATGAGAATTTGAAATTTATTTCATCTTTTTCTTTTAAAAGAATTCATATGAAGTATGAATTGCTTGATGTTAATGGACGATTCGGAGGAATCCTATGAATGGTCCAATGTAATAAAGAGGAATTAATGAACTTATAATGTTAATTAATGCATAACGATATAATCGTAATCAAAATATTGATGTAAAATGAAGAATGAACGAAGAACACGAAGAACGTTGTTGGTGGACAAATTTAAAACCATCTAATTAGAGCTTGTTGTTGATGGACAAGTTTAAAACCATCACACACACACACACACAGATATATATATATATATATATATATATATATATATATATATGTGTGTGTGTGTGTGTGTGTGTGTGTGTGTGTGTGTGTGTGTTTGTGTTTGGTTAAGAAATGTAGAATTGAAAGAAATGTTCCTTTGGAACGGATTGAAATCTGCTTATAACGAAGTTATGGAAAAATTTTCGTAAAAGAAGTAATCATGAAATCATAGGTTAATATGATTTCTGGTTGAATATAGAAATTAAGTTTATGAAATAATTAAGGTTTCATAAGAATGTTGGAAAACATTGAAAACGTAGGTCGTGGACTCAATAACGAACTCATTCAGGGTTCGGATGAGTAAGTTACGAACGAACAAACGTAGAACGTCAATAACGTAAGTAAACAAACGAAGAAATGTAAGTTTATTGAAAGGCTTGTTAATGGATTCAAAAAAATATTCTGTTCGGGGGAAGTTATAGTTCGTAATGAAAGCATGAAAATGTCTTTGGAACGAACTCGTTCTGAATTATAATGAATAAGTTAGAAGATTACAAAGTAGGCAATTCGTATGTAAAAGAAAAATGCATAAAAACTACAAAAATTTTCAAAGGGTCAGGGCCGACGCAACATATGCTTAAGAAGGAAGCGCCGCAACACTTTTCCGAGAGCCAGGTCTATTAACTGGCGTCGCAGTGCCAGTTTTGTAAAGGGAACTGGGCATCACAATGCCAGTGTAGGGAAAAGCCCAGAAATGAGCTTTTAACTACTCATTTCATGGGGGATGTATACGGAATGATAATGAATATAAAGTTCACGTAATGTAACACGTAAAGAAGTGATTTAAACATTAAGTAAAGGTTTGATGGAAGTTTAGAATGAGAAATGGAAGCGTTAAAACATGTAAACTGATGAAGACGTTTAGTGTACACGTAAGTTAAACGTGCTTAGCATACACACTCTTATAAGGTTTGAACGTAAGGTAATAAAGAATAAAGAATAACGTGTAAATGTTGAGAAGTCGAGTTAATGATAATAACTTGAAGAATGTTTCGAGTAAACTGAACCGAACATTATAAGATATGAAATGAGGTAATGTAAAATGCTTGAAAGCTATGAACACATAGTATTAGTGTGACGCCCCCAAAATAGGTATACATCACCCATTCTGAGTCACCAAATACATGGTACATAATTCAAATATAAACTTAATTTATACAACTGTTAAGTGTCGTGTAGAATACGACAACACATAAGCTGTAAGTTTTAATACAAATATTATCTCCTAGACAATATCCAAACTCAAAATAAGTCACCATTACAATTATTATCACACTATTCTTATATAATAGTGAGGACTACTATAGCAACTATCTTGGACCATCACTCTATTCCCTAACTAATCCCAGCTATATTCTCATTTCCTAAAGAGAACAATGAAAGAAAAGGGTGAGCTTGTTGCCTCTTTTTTAGTTCTAACAAAAGAGCTTTAACTCATGCAAGCATACATGGGTTAACAAGTAATACAGAGTGAGTAAAGTATCGATCCACAGAGAAAGGTTTCTAAATTAAACTATTATGCATCAACTATGTCATTATTCTTATATGCTTAAACGGACGCTTATGATTGTGAATTACTCCAAACTTAAATAACAAATAAAAGAAGAATATTAATGTAATAAATCAAATCTGGAAATAATGGGATCCTAACTTCATTTAATAATTCATCTAATTACCACCGTCATGCAAGATTACTCACGTATCACAGAAAATTAGCCAAGAGCACGAATATAGACAACCATTTTTCAATGTATTATAACCTACTCACATAACATCCAAATACAATAGACATCATGTAATCTTTAATAAAACCAAGATCACTATATTTCTATATGAAATTGCAGCCCTATTAAATTTAAGCACAAGCCCTTATATAACTCACACAGTGAAACAATATATTTCTATCTGGTTCACGAAATATAAAGCTAAGTAAATAAGCCCCATATACGCATGCTATCATGATTACAACTAAACTCGCATGTTGTTTTTAACTCCATACAAGCACATAAAATGAATGGTGATCAATCATTCATGCATCCAAATCAACCATAATAGAAATTTCTGATGATACACAAACAGTCCAGCAATCAAGCAATCAATTAGACTACATATTAAAATCCGTTTGAATCCCATAATGGAGTTTAGTTCATCGCTGAACCGAAAGCCATTATGGGATTATAGCAACACATGAGAAATAAATAACACAGTTGAGAAAAGATAGAATCGATCAAACCCAATTACTGATATTAATCCAAACGTGATGTTCAAATCCTCAATAATCTCCAGCAACATAAAAATAGTTCATAAACAATGATTGAATTTAAGAGAAGAAGTAGAAAATATTAAGGCTATGCTTGGATCTTCATTGGAAATTGCTCAAAGCGTAAAACCCTAGTTCTCTATTATAAAAAACATGTAAAAACTAATGATAGATGCGTCTGGTTCCAACCAGAATAGTTTTAACCAACTTTAACTCTTCAAATTTAAAAATTAAAACAAAGTCAGCAACTTTAGTCAATAACGTGCGCGGCCGCACGTGGCTCTAGCGCAACACAGGCGCGGGCGCGCGATTGTCTTTCTGGCTCTGCAGGTGTGTGGCGCGGGCGCGCTTTCTTGCACTTGTTGCCTCGCGGCCCCTGAACTTTGCACTTTTGTGTTCATCTATGGCTGCTTTCTTGTCATGCTACAAATGAACCTTTGACATGCTTCTTTTGCTTCGTTATCCATTGATACGCCATTTCTTCTGTCCTACTAACCCTAGTGCCATGACATCACTGGTCTCATGCAACATACCATCGTCGAGTTATGCCATTTTCCTGCACTTTTACACCAAAGGAGTTCTGAGTACATGAAATGCGAAATGACACAAAATGCAACTAAAACACACTAAACTGTACTTGAGATGAGCATAGTTCTTGTGAAATTGATATCCAATAAGTAGGTATAAAACCCACTTATCAAATACCCCCAAACTTGAACTACTGCTTGCCCTCAAGAAATGCATACTACATAAACACTGAAAATGCAACTACATGCTATGCAACTAAATCCCGATACAAATGAGTCTCACATTCTCCAGCTATAACAGCAATTCAGTCCAAAATGCCTCAGCGAGTTATCCAGATTCGAGAATACAAATTTAAACCAAACTATAGGCATAATATCATACACTCAAATAATTCATATATGCTATAAAGAGGTTGTGTGTGTGTTGTGTTCACCAAAACTTGATTTAACCAAGAATACACATGCTAAACTGCTCAAAACAGAAAATCATAGTCTAAATCAGGATTCATGTATACTTATGCAACAAAGACTGTTCCAACATATCAAAACAAACTTAGGTTCAACAATGGGCTTAACTGCTTTATTTCTACTCACGAGGGCAATTTTTGCTCTTTCCCGCTGTGTTTATTGCTATCTTTTTCTTTTCTCTTTTTTTTTCACATGACTGTGCAATACCTCATTCCATTAGGCTAACAATGCTACCCCTTAGCGAGCTTTTAACAACCGACTCCTAGACCATAAAAGACCTTAGGGCGCTAGGTGTTAAGACACCCCTACGGGCATACTTACTCAAGTAACAAGGGCCCCGAAATAAGACTAGCCACATTATTGATTTTCGTTTTTTTATTATTATATATACCATACCCATGTGTTCCCTTAGTTTGATTATCAATGTTTTGTACAGTCTAAGTCCATTTTCCATATAATTCTCTTTATAAAACAACATTTTCTATTAAGCAATTCAACACATAATTCTTATGCCTACAAGAAATTGTGAACACGGCAGTGCAAACCGAAAGCATCTAAACAGCATCATGGATTACATCATGTAAAACATTATATCTAAGCTAATGTTATCCAAAATACTCAAAAATCCTTCAAAAATTCACTTTCATCATAGGCTACACAAAATTTCCATAATGCTAGAACCGTGAGACATGCAACTAAACATATACTAACACAAGTAATGATGACTAAAAACTAAAAATAGAACAATATAACATGAAAACTTTTAAACTAAACATAAAATTTTAACTAAACATGCAAATACTATATGCACTACCCTACTACCCCAATACCCCCAAACTTATAATATTCATTGGTTCAATGAATGAAGGTAAAGGGTTTGAGAAACTCCCCTACTGCTCTGCTGCACCACCCTCGTCGGGTGGTGAATCCTGTGGTGGATATGGCACGACAGTCCTGAACTACGGCCACACAAGCATTGTCCCTTGCTGTGAAAATGCCTCCGCCAACGACCTCGTCAGACCAGTAGCAAACGCTACAAAGTTGTCGTACATCACGTCAACCTTTCGCTCCAACCTTCGAAGCTGTCGATCCCCAGTGGCAGCATTTTCTTGAGCCGACGTTCTCGCTTCAGTTTTATGTGTCGGCTGTGGTGGAGGCATTGAGAATGTGGGTTGAATGATAAATCCTTTTCCTCTCGGGTGCGGTATACCCCCCACCCAATCCCCAAATTTAGTAATAGTCGTATGAGTGATATCTTGGCTAGGGTTATGTAGTTGTTCATTACCGCCACGGGACTCCTTGATGGGCACATAGGCTAGCGACAATAGACGTATGTGGAATACTCCCAGTAGTGCACCCCCGCATATAACGTAACATATTTTGATAAATGAGGTGGCCCATATCAATATACATGACCGTGACTATGCCCCATAGAATGATAGTCCTCTCAGTTGTTATTTCATGCTGATGTGACAACGGAACAAGCTTGGGACATATAAAAAAATTCAACGCTTTAGCATACCGATTCAAGGCTGAGGCTGGGAATATTCAAGGCTGATTCGTGCCGGCCTTATAAGTCCATTTCGTTTCCAGAATGCAAAACTCAGTAATGACCTCTTTCAGATCCGTTTCCAAATGTGCACCTTCAACCCAATTATCATTCCCAGTCAGTGGTGTGTCAACTATCCTGAAGATTGCTCTGATTACGGGAGGTCGGAAATCCACTTGAACTCCTCGAACCATGGATAACCCACTCATAGTATCTTTTACATTTGTATAGAATTATCAAATAATACCCATGGGGGCAGCCATGGGAGTTGCAGTTAAATCAAACCATCCCCTTTCTTAAATCATATTCCATAATTGACCATCCTGTTTCTCAAGCTTGAAACCCCTCTCCTTCAAAAATGTTTTTGCCATGATTCTGTAATACTCTATTTGGACGTCTAGACTGAGAAATTTAGTATGATCCACAACATCCTCCCCATGACTGCTAGAGGAAGATGATGAAGAAGAAGAAATAGAGCGTGCTCTCTTAGGCCCCATTGGATACTGAATGAAAAGAAGATAATGACTTGCCTTATAAAATCGTGAGTGATATGTGATGAAGTGAAGAACCCCCAAACTGATTTTGCCCAACCACTCTGAAACCATAGGTTTTATCAGTGTAGCAATCGATCGTGGTTATGAGATTTGAAGCGACAATCACGTCATAGAGGAGATATGTATGGCTTCAAGTTGTAACGGATTAGAGATGAGGAGATGTGCATGTTATGGAGAGCAAGGAGTATGCACCTCTCTATTATATCAACTGATAGACAAATGAGTCACAACACGTTTTAAAAACCAAAATTTTTTTCAACTTTCGGTTCCAGGCGAGGCCGCTTGGATTTTCAATGGAGACCGGGCGCGGGCGCGCGACTGCCTTTTTCTGCACAAAGTGACTTGCAGCGCGGGCGCGCGATTTATTATTGGTATCATTGTGCGACCACGCGACCCTGAGTCCTGCAGTTCTAGTTGCATCTTCCAATATAGCACACAATGATTACTTGGTTTCATTGCACCAAAACAACCTAAACTGAATAAATAAAAAGTAGAGATAGAAACAATGGGTTTCCTCCCATCAAGCGCTAAGTTATAGTGAATTAGCTAGACTGTCTCTGATTCAATCACGTCGAAGAAAGAATTGAGGTGACTTTCTGTCTGTCCACCTCGCCACCAAAGTAATGCTTCAATCGTTGTCCATTCACTTTAAAAGGTTTGTCCAGAAACTTATCAAATACTTCTATTGCACCATGTAGGAAAAATGTTTTCACTGTGAACGGCCCTGACTACCTTGATTTGAGCTTTCCAAGAAAAAGTTTAAGTCTGGAGTTGAAAAGTAAAACTCTTTGTCTCAGCTCAAATGTTCTCTCTATGATCTTGCGATCATGCCATTTCTTCACCTTTTCTTTGTACAACTTTGAATTTTTATATGCCTATAATCGGAATTCATCTAACTCATTGAGTTGGAGTAGGCGCTTCTCCCCTATAGCTTTCAAATCAAAATTGAGCTTCCAAATCGCCCAATATGCCTTGTGCTCTAGCTCCATAGGAAGATGATAGGCTTTTCCATAAATGAACTGAAAAGGTGACATGCCCAAGGGAGTCTTGTATGCAGTCCTATATGCAATCCTTCCTAGTGGGTTTCATAACATTTTCCAAGATTCTTTGAACTTCCAGATTTGACACTTTTGCTTGGCTATTCGTTTGTGGGTGATAAGCTGTAGCAATGAGATGGTTCACCCCATACTTAGCCAACAAAGATGTAAACTGCTTGTTGCAGAGATGACTGCCTTCATCACTAATGATGGCCCTAGGAGTCCCAAACCTCGTGAAAGTACTCTTTTGCAAAAATTGGAGGACTACTTTGGCATCATTTGTTGGAAGAGCTGCCACTTCTACCCATTTCGACACATAATCCACTGCAAGAAAGATGTACAGATTTCCGCAAGAATAAATGAAAGGGCCCATGAAATCAATCCCCCACACATCAAAAATTTCCACTTCGAGGATCGTATTCAATGGCATTTCATTTCTTTTCAAAATGTTCCCAACTCGCTGACATCTATCGCATCTTTGGATGAAACTGTATGCATCCTTGAAAATTATTAGCCAGTAGAATCCTGCTTGTAGCACTCTAGCCGATGTTCGCTCTCCACCATAGTGACCCCCATACACAGATGCATGGCAATCCTGCAAAATCCCCTCGATCTCGCTATACGGGATACACCTTCTTATCATCTGATCAACACACTATTTAAAAAAATATGGTTCATCCCATATATACCATTTGACATCATGAAAAAAAAATTTCTTTTGATGACCCATCAAGTCAAAAGGTACCATCTTACTCACTGAATAGTTCGCGTAGTCTGCTAACCATGGCACTTCCCCTTTCACCACAAATAACTGCTCATCTGGAAAGGATTCATTAATTACAACTTTGTCGTCTGCCTCCCTTTTCGGATTCTCCAGTCGAGATAAGTGGTCCGCCACTTGGTTTTCAGTGGCCTTTTTATCCTTGATCTCTAAATTGAATTCCTGCAATAATAATATCCATCTGATCAATCGGGGTTTTGCATCTTTCTTTGCCACTAAGTGTCAAATTGCCGCGTGATCCGTGTACACTGTCACCTTTGCACAAATCAAATATGCTAAGAATTTATCAAAGGCATACACCACTGCCAATAACTCTTTTTCTGTGGTGGTGTAGTTCAACTGCGCATATGTAAGGGTCTTGCTGGCATAATAAATCACATGAAAATTTTTCTCCTTTCTCTAACCCAAAACCGCCCCACAGCGTAATCGCTGGCATCACACATCAACTCAAATAGCAAATCCCAATTTGGAGCAATAATAACTGGTGCTGAAGTTAATTTCTCTTTCAAATGCTCAAATGCCGACACATAGGCCTCGTCAAATTTGAACGGTGCATCCTTCTCCAATAAACTACATAGTGGTTTAGTTATCTTGGAGAAGTCCTTGATGAATCTGGTGTAGAAACCTGCATGTCCAAGAAAACTGCGAACACCTTTTACTGAAGTAGGTGGTGGCAAGTTCTCAATAGTTTCTAGCTTAGCCCTGTGCACCTCAAGTCCCTTCTTTGAAACTTTGGGTCCCAATATAATTCCTTTTTGTACCATAAAATGGCACTTTTCCTAGTTCAATACTAAATTCGTTTAAACACATCTTTTCAAGACCATCACCAAATTCTCAAGGCATAAATCAAAAGAATCCCCAAATACCGAGAAATTGTCTATGAATACCTCCATATTCTGTTCCACCATATCCAAAAAAATAGCCATCATGCATCTCAGAAAGGTGGCTGGGGCATTGCACAACCCAAAAGACATCCTTTTGAAAGTAAAAGTGTTGTATGGACATATGAAGGTTGTCTTTTCTTGATCCTCTGGAGCTATCATAACCTGATTGTAGCCTAAATACCCATCTAGAAGGCAATAATACTCATGAGCTGCTAGTCTATCTAACATTTGATTGATGAATGACAGTGGGAAGTGATCTTTCCTGGTAGTTTTGTTAAGCCTGTGGTAGTCCATGCAGACTCTCCACCCCATAACTATTCGTGTTGGAATCAACTCATTATTCTTATTTAAAACCACAATCATACCACCCTTCTTCGGAACACATTGCACTGGGCTCACCCATGAACTGTCTAAAATTGGATATATTATACCTGCATCTAGCCATTTCAGAACTTCTTTCTTGACCACTTCTTTCATTATCGGATGAAGTCTTCTTTGTTGCTCCACCGACGACTTACTATCATCTTCCAACATGATCTTATGCATGCAAAATGAAGGGCTGATCCCTTTTATATCTGCTATAGTCTATCCAATTGCCGACTTGAACTCTGTAAGGACTCGTAGCAGTTTTTCTTCCTAAAAAGAAGTTAGTGCAGAAGAAATAATCACAGGTAACTTTAAATCTTTATTTAAAAATGCATACCTTAGATGATCCGAAAGTGGTTTCAATTCAAGTTGTGGAGTTATCTCAAGAGATAGCTTCAATTTTATTGACATTTCTCCAGCTTTCTTCAATGGCTCAGCTGGCGTTTTGAATTTCCTGAATTATGGAGCAGTATCAAGCAAGTGCACAAGTTCTTCAAGTTCCTCATTCTCCAAGTCTGAATTTTCAGCAATGATACTTCTCAAAGGTTCATAATCTACCAGACTCTCTACTTCATCATTTAAAACCTAATCCACCAAATCAACCCGGAAACATTCTACTTCATCAGTTGGGAACTTCATCGCCTTGAATACGTTAAAGGTAACCTCCTGATCATGAACACGTATAGTGAGTTCCCCTTTCTGTATGTCTATCAAGGTCTTTCCTGTGGCTAAGAATGGTCTCCCCAGTATGATTGGTATACTCTTATCTTCTTCATAGTCCAAGATGATGAAGTCTGCCGGAAATATGAACTTATCCACTTTTACCAATACATCTTTGACTATTCCCCATGGATACGTGATGGATCTATCAGCTAACTGTAAAGAAATAATTGTCGGCCTTGGAGCCAACAATCCCAACTAGTTGAATACTAACAAGGGCATCGAATTTATGCTTGCCCCAAGATCACACAGACATTTACTGAAGCTTATCTTTCCAATCATGCATAAAATTGTGAAGCTACCCAGATCTTTCAACTTTGGAGGTAATTTGCGCTGAAGCACTGCGCTGCATTCCTCTATCAAGGCCACTTTCTCAAACTCTTTTAATCTCCTCTTCCTTTACAATATACCCTTCATGAACTTTGCATAACTAGGCATATGTTCAAATGCCTCAGCGAAAGGTATGTTAATCTACAGCTTCTTAAAAACCTCCAAGAACTTACTGAACTATTTATCTTCCCTCTGCTTGTTCAATCTCTGTGGATACGGAATCGGAGGGCGAACTAGTGGTGTTTTACTCACAGGCTTATCTATTGAACCTGCTTTGTTATCCTCTTCCTGCTGTAACTCAGAACATTTCAAGTTTTCTTCCTTCTCAGTCCCAGTTTCTGCCTCGCGCGGCCGCGCGGCCTCCCTATGCAAACATGACGCGGCCGCGCCATGCTCATTTTCTGCAATCTTTTTCCCAGACCTTAATGTGATCGCTTGACATTGTTCCTTCCCTTCTCTTCTTGGATTTGTCTCCGTAGTACTTAGTAATGAACCCTGGGGACTGTTGTTAAGCATGCTCGCCATTTGCCCCATTTGAGTTTCCAGATTCTTAATAGCCACTTCTTGGCTCTTTATCATCACCTCTGTGTTTGCTATGTACTTCATCATCACCTCCTCCATTTCTAATTTCTTTTCTTGCTGAGGTGCTACTGGAGTGTGATGTTGTTGTTGTTGAGAAAATCCCGGTGGAAAAGGTGGTCTTGGTGTAAACTGTGGCTGAGATGGCTGTGACTGAAATTGTTGATTCTGCTGAAACTGATTTTTGTTGATTTCCTTGATTATTTGACCAACTGAAGTTTGGATGGTTGCGGTGTTTGGAGTTATATATGTTATGAAACTGTCCTTGGTCCTTCCTGTAGTTACTCACATACTGTACCGACTCCGAGCTAATAGCACATTGATCTGTCGAGTGTGACCCTGCACAAATCTCACATACAAAGGCAACTATCTTCGCCTTGCTTTCTACCAATGAATCTATTTTCTTCACCATGGCTGCCATCTGTGTTGACAACTGAGTGATAGCATCCACTTCCAACGAACCTGCAACTTTGGGGTCTGGCATCTTGGATGTAGGGTTTTAAAAATCATTCGCTGCCATTGTCTCGATAAGATTATAAGATTCCTCATAACTCTATGCCCATAACGCTTCTCTTGCAGCTGCATCTACAATCGGCCTAGACTACCACCCCAATCCATTATAGAATGTGTTGATCACCATCCAATCTGGCATAACATGGTAGGGACACTTCCTTAACATCTCTTTGTATCTCTCCCAGGCCTCGTATAAAGATTCACCCTGTTCTTGCTCGAACTAAGAGATTGTTGTCGTCATTTTCGCAGTCTTAGCCATTGGGAAAAACTTGGCTAAGAACTTATGTGCTAGGTTCTCCCATGTAGTAATTGATCCTGAAGGCAAAGAATGAAGCCAACTTCTCGCTTTATCCCTCAATGAAAATGAAAACAATCTTAGTCTAATAGCATTCTCTGTCACCCCGTTATATCTGAATGTATCATAAATCTCAATAAAGCTCAATAGGTGCTCATTAGGATCATCTGTAGCAGCACCACCAAACTGTACTGAATTCTGCACCATCTGAATAGTGACCAGTTTTATTTCAAAGGTGTTGGCTACTATCGCTGGCCTGACTATGCTTGACTGTAGTCCATTAATGTTCGACATTGAATAGTCCCTTAAAGTTCTATACTCCTCTCTTCGCTCTTCTCTTTGTCCTTCTGCCATATTAGATGTAGTCCCTTCTAACTCTGCTTGTAAATTTCTACGCACTCTCGCTTTCCAACCTATCCCGTTAATATTGTCCTGTGTTGGTATCAACTCTGAATTGGATGATCGCGTGTGCATAAAATATCTACAAGTACCTGAAACAAAAACAAAAACAAAAATAGAAATGAGATAAGATTATATTTGTCTAAGTCATACAATATAGCTTATAAATGATGATAATAATAATAAATTTAAACGCCTTTCCCCAGAAACGGTGCCAAAAACTTGTTGCCTATTTTTTAGTTCTAATAAAAGAGCTCTAACTCATGCAAGCATACATGTATCAATAAGTAATACAGAGAAAGTAAAGTATCGATCCACGGAGAAAGGTTTCTAAATTAAACTATTATGCATCAACTATGTCACTATTCTTATATGCTTAAATAACAAATAACAAATAACAAATAAAAGAAGAATATTAATGTAATAAATCAAATCTGGAAATAATGGAATCCTAAATTCATTTAATAATTCATCTAATTACCACCGTCGTGAAAGAATACTCACGTATCACAGAAAATTAGCCAAGAGCACGAATATAGACATAACCATTTTTCAATGTATTATGACCTACTCAAATAACATCCACATACAATAAACATCATGTAATCTTCAATAAAACCAAGATCACTATATTTCTATGTGAAATTGCAGCCCTATTAAATTTAAGCACAAGCCCTTATATAACTCACACGGTGAAACAATATATTTCTATCTGGTTCATGAAATATAAAGCTAAGCAAAAATGCCCCATATACGCATGCTATAATGATTACAACCAAAATCGCATGTTATTTTTCAACTCCATACAAGCACATAAAATGAATGTTGATCAATCATTCATGCATCCAAATCAGCTATAATAGAAATTTCTGATGATACACAAACAGTCCAGCAATCAAGCAATCAATTAGACTACATATTAAAATTTGTTAGAATCCTATAATGGAGTTTAGTTCATCGCTGAACTGAAAGCCATTATGGGATTATAGCAACACATGAGAAATAAATAACACAATTGAGAGAAGATAGAATCGATCAAACCCAATTACTGATATTAATCCAAACGTGATGTTCAAATCCTCAATAATCTCCAGCAACATAAAAGTAGTTCATAAACAATGATTGAATTCAAGAGAAGAAGTGGAAAATATTAAGGCTATACTTGGATCTTCGTTGGAAATCGTTTAAAACGTAAAACCCTAGTTCTCTATTATTAAAAAATGTAAAAACTAATGATAGATGCGTCTGGTACCAACCAGAATAGTTTTAACCAACTCTAAATGTGACACCCCCAAATCCAGGTACTTCATTCCCACAGGATTTGGTGTTCATTTATTAAAACTATTACATCTAACTACCCATCAATAAAGGATAAAGATATAATTTAAATAACTTAAACAATAATCTCTCCCATTAAAAGGTTACATCATCATCTCAAATTAAATCTTAGGTAATCTAACCTTAAAATTTATTACATCAGTTTGCTGAATACGTCATAAAATAAAACAAATCTTTAACATAATTCATTAAAATAAAATTCTCCTAAATCTAAACGTTCCATGTATTGTGCACAAACATCTAAACGTTACACTTACAAAATCCCCTATATTAGTATTGTTCATCTCAGTTTGAATTTAGAATTTTTTGCCCTAAAGAAAGTTTAGTCTGGAACTAACTTATCTGTGTTTCTAGAATTTTAGAACATTGTTCGATTTACATCAGTAAAGGTTTAATACAAGAATGTAGAACTGATCAAGGCTACCAAAGTTAAAGATCGGATATCACCAATAATTATAACTGAATAACATGATATACACACAAAGTGCTATATTCAAAGGAGTGTAGAACAATCTTCTATTAATCAATGTACTAGAACAATATATGCTTCAAATGATAACAAGGAAAGTAAAACTCCCTCGATGTAACGAATTAGGTTAATAAGCTTGTACAAACATATGTAAGATAGGTTAAGCTTGCTCAACTTTATAAAGAGTGTTAGAAACTTGCACAATAATAATTTAAGAATGGGAACTTGCATTCAATATGAAAAGAATGAAGTTAAAAAGATTGCTCAATGTAAAGAGTTAAGGTTTAAGAACTTGCTCAATAATAACAAGGTAGAGTTAGAAAACTTGC
This sequence comes from Panax japonicus, assembly GCA_020205505.1. NCBI lineage: Eukaryota > Viridiplantae > Streptophyta > Magnoliopsida > Apiales > Araliaceae > Panax > Panax japonicus. The sequence goes on from CM035098.1 coordinate 33,999,278, forward strand.
TCAATCGTAAGGCGATAAGGTTTAGAAACTTGCACAATTATAAAAGTAGGGTTAGAGAACTTGCCTTGATTGTAAGCTACACAAATATAAAATAATCTCTAATTATCCTACACATATCATTGAAATCGCAACAATAATTAATTGCATGAATATTAGCTTTTAGGGTTTAAACCATCATTTAGGTCATATCCCTAACTTAGCACCTAACCACGTTAGTTAACACCTTAATGATTCAGAAATCACAATATAAACCTTATCATTTATATTCAACTTTTGAAAACATCACATTTGGTTCATTACATAACTTATTCAAGCAATCACTTAAATTCTTTAACACTTTATATAACAACGCATGACAATCTGTTATTGTGGTTTATATTATGCCTCAACATAATTAACATGCATGCTAAACTAATATAAGTCCACTATGCATGATTTGCCAATAAGCAGACCTCACTGTCTCAGTTCAGGGTGTGGCGCAGCTGCGCTACACTTAGGCTTGGGACCGGCGCTGCTGCACTATTTTTTACCTTGACACCGGCGCAGCTGCGCCGGTTTTTAGATAGACGCAGAGACGGCAGTGAACAGTAGCCATTTTTGGCCCAACAAACATAAATTTCACCCATCAAACGGTGAAATTAGCACATCGAACTGATATAAAACTAACACATACATGTCATTAACTTAGAACAATTAAACATCCAATTAAACTATTTTAATTCCTTAAATTTCATTTTTTTCTCATGAAAACTCCATTTTTAACACCTTTAACGAATTTGATCACCACGAATTCGTTTTTAAATCAATTGACATAATTTAAACTGCGTTGTTTTCATTTTTGAACATATTATCATAATCCATCAACAAGTTACAGATTACATCATATATTGAACAAGAAAGTTGGTACTTTCTATGGCCATATTATAAGAACATAAACACTTTGATTTTCCTTTTCTTCCTCAACCCAATTTCTCATGAATTTGATAATTTAAACAACACTCAAATATGATAATTAACATATTCTACAACATAACCTTTATCCTACGATCAACGTTTGAACAACAACTCCACAAAAATTAATTTACAGAGAACCTAAATAAAAACTACAACTTGGAAATTTAATAATGAATTATACCTTAATTCTTGATTATTGAAGTAATTGTTATAGAATGACTTCAATTCCTCTCTCTTCCACAACAAAGCCCTCAATCCCTTAGCAACTCTCTATGTTTTCCCCTTTCCTCACAAACTCTCTGCTCTTCACTAACTATAGCCTTAGGAGGAAAAATAAGATGCGTATAATAAACTGATATGACACGTTCTCTATCAGTTAGAAAATAACAAAAGTTGTCAGTTAAAAAAAAACCAAAGGCCACAAGGCCTTGTTTGGCTACCACAATAATCCCAAACTAGTTTATTATTATATTATTTATATTACATAGTTTTCATGTGTCACACCTTACTTCAATTAATTAAATAACTTTAATTTTAGCTTATAATAGTAATAAAATTCTTATTATCATTATACCTTATAATTAATAAATAATTTTGTATATCTAATTTAATTAGACACATCATTTTATTTAATTTATTTATTTCTATTAAATTAAATACCTTATTTAGCTTAATTATTTTCTTAAATATTAAGGAATTGATTTAATTTAATTATTTCCTTAAATTAAATCCTTCAAATAAAATTATCACTACTCAATTTAATTAACATTAATTAATTTAGCTACTAAATTAATTCATGACAATTCATCAAATATTTATTTTCCTCAATAAATGAATTATTTTAGAAATTTATTTAATTTCATAAATATTTAAATTAAATTACAAATTTCTTGACCATTACATCCTTCCTTCCTTAAAGGGATTCTATCCCCAGAATCACAACTAGAAAAATTTATTCGTTACATTCTTCCCTCCTTATCAAGATTCTGTCCCCAGAATCGCTACACAAAATCAAGCAAACAACTAAGGATAATTCTTCATCATAACGCTTTCAAGTTCCCACGTAGCTTCCTCAGCATTGTGGTTTCTCCAGATTACCTTAATAGAAGGTATTACCTTATTCCTAAGTACTTGCTCTTTTCTGTCAACAATTTAAACATAGAATTCTTCATATGACAAATCCTTCTCAAACTGTAAGGGCTCATTTTCTATAACATGCTTGTAATCTGACTTATATTGTCTCAATACCGAAACATGGAAAACATTATGAATATACTCTAACTCCGGAGGTAAGGCTACCTCGTACGCCATTTTGCCAACTCATCGAAGCACTTCGAAAGTTCCTATAAATCTAGGGCTCAATTTTCCTTTCTTACCAAATCGAATTTTCCCCTTCCAAGGAGACACTTTCAATTCTGTCGATGTTGATCGGCATATTTCTTCGGTCTATCCTGTGCAGCTATTAATCTTGCTCGAATAACCTTGACGATCTCGACAGTCTGTTGTAACAATTCTAGACCCAATAGATGACGTTCACCAACCTCGTCCCAACATAATGAAGTTCTGCATTTCCTGCCGTATAACGCTTCGTAAGGCGGCATGCCAATACTCGCGTGATAACTATTATTATAAGCAAACTCCACCAATGGCAGATGGTCATCCCAATTTCCCTTGAAATCCATGATACATGCTCTGAGCATATCTTCTAGTGTTTGGATGGTTCTCTCACTCTGTCTGTCGGTCTGAGGATGGTAGGCTGTGATCATTCTCAGCTGTGTCCCCAAACATTCTTGTAATCGATTCCAAAAATTAGATGTGAAACATGAATCTCTGTCTGATACAATAGACACAAGTACACCGTGTCTTGATACAATCTCTTTCACGTATAACTTTGCTAACCGATCTAGTGTAAATCGAATCTTAATTGGTAAAAAGTTTGCCGACTTCGTTAGTCGATCAACAATCACCCAAATGGCATCGTAACCTTGCTGAGTCTTTGGAAAGCCTACCAAAAAATCCATTGCGATATGCTCCCATATCCATTCTGGTATCTCCAATGGTTGTAACAATCCTCTTGTCCTTTGATGTTCAGCTTTGACTTTCTGACACATTAAGCATTTCACCACACACTCAGCCACATCCCTCTTCATATTCGACTACCAATAATGATGCTTAAGATCTTGGTACATCTTTTTACTCCCAGGGTGAATCAAATATCGTGAGTTGTGAGCTTCATTCAGAATTTCTTCTTTAACCTCTGTTACTAGCGAAACCCAAATCCTCCCTTTGAATCTAAGTAACCCTTCTTAATCGATTTTAAATCTGTTTTCCCCACCTACATATATTTTCTGTTTTATCTTTTTGAAATCTCCATCCTGAAGTTGTGCATTTTTGACCTTATCCACCAACGTTGAACTATTTCCCATCTAGAATAACTTTTCATCGAATTCTGTCGGATATTTTATTTCCAACTCTATCTTAGCCATTTCTGACACTAGCTTCTCTAGATCAGTTAATATCATTAACTTCTCCCGCCCCTTCCTACTTAAGGCATCAACAACAACATTCGCCTTTCCGGGATGATAGAAAATATCGCAATCATAATCTTTGATCAACTCCAACCATCTTCTTTGTCGCATGTTCAAATTTTTTTGTGTAAAGATATACTTCAGACTTTTATGGTTGGTATATATCTCACACCTCTCTCCATAAAGATAATGTCTACAAATTTTCATGGTAAACACCACTGCTGCAAACTCTAAGTTATGAGTCGGATACCCTTTCTCCTAATCTTTTAACCGACGTGATGCATACGTAATAACTCTGCCATTTTGCATAAGCACACAGCCTAGTCCTTTATGCGATGCATCACTATACACCACAAAATTTCCAGTATCATCAGGCAACGACAACACAGGTGTTGAACTCAACCTCTTCTTCAATTCTCGAAAACTTTCCTCACACTTCTCTGTCCAAACAAACTTAACCGCTTTTCTAGTTAAATTCATCAACGGAGTCGCAATCTTGGAAATGTCTTGAATAAAACGCCGATAGTAACCTGCCAATCCTAAGAAACTCCTCACTTTTTACGGTGTCTTCTGCTGATCCCAGTTTATTACAGCTTCCACCTTTGATGGATCTACCGAAATTCCGACCTTATCAATAACGTGCCCGAGAAACTGTACATGTTCCAGCCAAAATTCACATTTTGAGAACATAGCGTACAACTTCTCTTTTCTTAACGTCTCCAACGTCACCCTTAAATGTTCCACATGTTCTTCTTTGGTTTTGGAATATACCAATATATCATCAATAAACACCACCACAAACTTGTCTAAGAACGGTTTAAACACCCTAATCATCAAGTCCATGAATGTTGCAGGTGCGTTAGTTAAACCAAAAGACTTAACCAGAAACTCGTAATGACCATACCGAGTTCTGAACGCTATATTCAGCACATCCTCTGGCCTCACCTTCAACTGATGATAACCACTTCTCAGGTCTATCTTCGAGAAATACTTCGCTCCTTTCAAATTGTCGAACATGTCATCGATTCTAGGTAATGGATACTTATTTTTAATTGTGACCTTATTTAATTCTCTATAGTCAATGCAGAGCCGCATTGATCCATCTTTCTTCTTAACAAATAACACCGGTGCTCCCCATGGAGAAACACTCGACTGAATATACTTCTTATCGAGCAACTCTTGTAATTTCAACATCAACTCTTTCATCTCTACCGGGGCCATTCTATATGGTGCCTTAGATTTCGGGGCCGTTCCTGGAAATAAATTAATCACGAACTCGATTTGTCGATTCAGCGGAAGACCCGACAAATCATCTGGAAATACATCTGCAAAATATCTTATGATCGGTATCTCTTCCATCTTCGCACTCTTCTTCTGTGTATCGATAATGTAGGCTAAGTATCCTACACATCCTTGTCTCAACAACTTCTTGGCTTGCATCACCGTCAGATAACTTGCTTTTTGAGGTGACTTGCTACTAAAGAACACATCCTTTGACGGAGTCATAAGGTTAACACACTTCCTTTGGCAATCAATTACTACTCCGTAATTCAATAACCAATCCATTCCCAGTATAACATAAAATTCACCAAGTCTAATTGGTATCAAATCTAGCATCATCTCATGACCTTTTATAACCACTCTATAATTCCTATATATGAATTTAACAGGAATCACTTCCCTATTCGCAATCTCTATACTTAAGGAAAATTATAATTCTTCCTGAGGCAAATCTAAGTTCTGAGCAAATTCATCGAATATAAATGAACAACTAACACCCAAATCAAATAATACATAAACATTAATACCATTAATCAGAATGATACCTGACACCACATCCTTAGACTGTACAGCATCCTGCACGGTTATATTAAAAGTCCTCGTAGTAGGACGGCTTGATTGAGCTGGTCCAGTGATAGTCAATGCACCACCACCGTTGTTGTTTTCTTTTCCGCCACTTACACTTCCGATTGGCTTCTTAGGGAAATCACGAGCAATGTGATCCTTCGAACCGCAGGTAAAACATACTCTTTTCATCAGACTAAAACAGTTCGGTGCAATGTGTCCCTCCTGACCACAGTTGAAACACACCTGATTTCTCTTCAAACATACCCCAGTATGGTTCCCCCCTCAAGTTGAACAAGCCTCAAACTTTTTCTTCTGCTGATTTCCCTGTTATCCTCCAGCATTCAAATCCTCGCTCCATTTCCTCTTCTGATTATTACTTCCAACGTTATTTCCACTCGCCTTATTCTCATTGTCACTCTTCCTCTTCTTTTGTTCTTAGTTGTACTTAGTCAAAGCATCGCTTCCACCTTCTGTGATAATTGCCTTCTCTAGCACAGCAGCAAATGTGTTCAGCTGGAACATTGAAACCTTGCTGTAAAGCCTGGGCTTCAATCCTTGTTCGAATCTTCTTACTTTACGTTCGTCAGTATTGACTTGATAAGTGGCAAACCTTGCCAACTCGTTAAACTTCGCAGCATATTCCGGCACCGTCATAGTTCCTTTCTTCAACTCAAGAAATTGCACTTCCAGCTGATTTCGAGAACTCGTTGGAAAGTAAATTTCAAAGAACATCTCCTTAAATCTATCCCACGCTATCACTCCTTGTCCTCCACGAACCTTGTTTGCTTTCCACCAGTAGCTAGCTTCAGAATTCAGCATAAACGTTGCGAACACAGTCTTTTGATCTTCGTTAACTCTAGCAACGTCGAACACCTTCTCCATTTCCATGATCCAGGTTTGGGCTTCCACTGGATTCATAGACCCTTGAAATTCTGGCGGTCCAACCGCTTTGAATTCCTTGAATTTCATGACTTGAGCTTGCGGTTGATTCGCAAGTGCACTCATCAACAGAGCTACCAGCTGCTGAACCGGATTAGCGTTGGACTCGTTGTTATTATTAGTAAACCCCTTCGGAGGTACTTGTTGACATGGTTGTCTTCTTCTAAGAGTCATTTTCTATTAAAATATACGCTTATTAGCTCATTACTCAACTTCTTGGGTATTTACAGTCTAACTTAAACATTACAAGATTAAAGCTTTAACACACAACATTTCATATAAACTCTAATTTTTTATTCATTCATAAAGTTTTAGAACATACTCAAAATAGCATAGCCTCTATAAACATTCACTTTCCTGAACTAAACACGTTTCAGGATTACATACTCATACTATCCCTTTATTTATCTCAAAATAAGGGATTCACAATTTATTTATTCACATAATTAACCTCATATTATTCTCTATCTTATTCTATCTAAGCATATTAAGACGTCGTAAGGCTTGTCGACGTTCTTCCTCCATGATACGATATGTCGTTCTGCGATCCATCACAAACCACGGAGAATTCTCAAACTTAGGTGGATAATAGTAGACTCGGTCTTGGGCCCTATCAATCGCTGAATTAAAAGCATAATCCATCTCTTTCATTTTGACTTTCTTCACTTGGACCTTATCCTCAGCACGATCTGCATGTTGAATCGCCTTCATCCATGCATCCTCCGCTCTTGCACGCTTAGCTGATTCCTCCTTGAAATCATCTTTCAATTTCTCCATGTCAGTCTCCATCTTCTCGTGCACTGCCAATAGGTCTTCATGCTGACCCTTTGTATGAACCAGATCCCACTCCGTGTTTCCAAGTTTCGAATCAAGTTCCTGAATCTCTGCATCCTTTTGCTCCATCGAAACGTGATGCATCTCAACCATTTCCTTCATCTCCTCGACCTCGTCTTGTAACTCTATGTTACGGTCATACAAAGCATCATACATCTCGGCTGATATAGAGTTTGGTGGAAACTCCTCAGGATCCTCCTCCTTACCATCCTCTTCTACCTCCTCGGAACTATCCTCCTCGGGATCGGTCACAGGCACATCCTCTTGGATCAACTACTCCCGCACTACGTGAATATCTCGGGGCTCATCATTTATAGGTATCGGAGGTATCACCTCTCTAGCTGGGCTGGATCCTCCTTCGTTAGACATCTTGACAATAAAATATTTTAAGTTTTACTTAACATTTTTTGATACTCGCAAACACATAAGTTATTAACACATAGCACATAATGTCTTTTATTATTTAACTTCAATGGATACCTTAATCCATTCCTTAAAACTCGATAAGAGTTGAACACCTCTTTGTTTTCTATTTCCTTAAAGGTTACTTCCTAAGGTTTCCCCACCTAGGGTTCATAACCTAAAGCTTTAATACCAACCTGTGACACCCCCAAATCCAGGTACTTCATTCCCACAGGATATGATATTCACTTATCAAAACTATTACATCTAACTACCCATCAATAAAGGATAAAGACATAATTTAAATAACTTAAACAGTAATCTCTCCCATTAAAGGGTTACATCAACATCTCAAATTAAATCCAAAGTAATCTAACCTTAAAATTTATTACATCAGTTTGCAGAATACGTCATAAAATAAAACAAGTCTTTAACATAATTCATTAAAATAAAATTCTCATAAGTCTTCATCATTTGGACATCTTTCCCTTGCCTTTGCTAGTCGACGGCTCATCAACTTTCTCCACTTTAGCTGCAGTGTTAATTGCAAGAGTGAAAAAACAAATGCTCACTAATATAGAACATAACATGATAACAACATGAGATTGAACAACGAAAGCTAAACAATAAGGAACTTGTTCTACAATTCAAAATAGAAAACAAGTTTGAACTTTATTTATCTAAGGGTCTTAAGACCATGAACTATGTACCCGGTACTTAGGTATTATTACCCAAGCTTAGCAGTCATTTAGACTATACGGACCCTTCTTAACGTACTTAGGGGGATCAGCCCTTTTTACCATGTATTGTGCACAAACATCTAAATGTTACACGTACAAAATCCCCTATGTTAGGGTTGTTCATCTCAGTTTGAATTTATAATTTTCCGTACTAAAGAAAGTTTAGTTTGGAACTAACTTATAAGTGTTTCTAGAATTTTAAAACACTGTTCAATTTACATCAGTAAAGGTTTAATACAAGATTGTAGAACTGATCAAGGCTATCAAAGTTAAAGATCAGATATCACCAATAATTATAACTGAATAACATGATATACACGAAAAGTCCTATATTCAAAGGAGTGTAGAACAATCTTCTATGAATCAATGTACTAGAACAATATATGCTTCAAATGATAACAAGGAAAGTAAAACTCGCTCGATGTAACGAATTAGGTTATTTAAGCTTGTACAAACATATGTAAGATATGTTAAGCTTGCTCAACTTTATAAAGAGTGTTATAAACTTGCACAATAATAATTTAAGAATGTGAACTTGCATTCAATATGAGAAGAATGAAGTTAGAAAGATTGCTCAATTTAAAGAGTTAAGGTTTAAGAACTTGCTCAATAATAACAAGGTAGAGTTAGAAAACTTGCTCAATCATAAGGAGATAAGGTTTAGAAACTTGCACAATTATAAAAGTAGGGTTAGAGAACTTGCCTTGATTGTAAGCTACACAAATGTAAAATAAACTCCAATTATCCTACACATATCATTGAAATTGCAACAATAATTAATTGCATGAATTCTAGCTTTTAGGGTTTAAACCATCGTTTAGATCAAAACCCTAACCTAGCACCTAACCACGTTAGTTAACACCTTAATGATTCAGAAATTACAATATAAACCTTATCATTTATATTCAACTTTTGAAAACATCACATTTGGTTCATTACATAACTTATTCAAGTAATCACTTAAATTCTTTTACACTTTATATAACAACGCATGACAATCTGTAATTGTGGTTTATGTTATGCCTCAACATCATTAGCATGCATGCTAAACTAATATAAGTCCACTATGTATGATCTGCCAATAAGCAGACCTCACTGTCTCAGTTCAAGGTGTGGTGCAGCTGCGCCACACTTAGGCTTGGGACCGGCGCAACTGCGCCGTTTTTTGCCTTGGCACCGGCGCAGCTGTGCCGGTGTTCAGACAGACGTAGAGATGGCAGTGAACAATAGCCGTTTTTAGTCCAACAAACACAAATTTCACCCATCAAACGATTAAATTAGCACATCCAACTAATATAAAACTAACACATACATGTTTCCTCACATATTCATTAACTTAGAACAATTAAACTATTTTAATCCCTTAAATTTCATGTTTTCTCATGAAAACTCCATTTTTAACACCTTTAACGAATTTGATCACCACAAATTCGTTTTTCAATCAATTGACATAATTTAAACTGCGTTGTTTTCGTTTCTTAACATATTTTCATAATCCATCAACAAGTTACAGATTACATCATATATTGAACAAGAAAGTTGGTACTTTCTATGACCATATTATAAGAACACAAACACTGTGATTTTCCTTTTCTTCCTCAACCCAATTTCTCATGACTTTGATAATTTCAACAACACTCAAATATGATAATTAACCGATTCTACAACATAACCTACATCCTACAATCAACGTTTGAACAACAACTCCACAAAAATCAATTTACAGAGAACCAAAATAAAAACTACAACTTGGAAATTTAAGAATGAATTATACCTTAATCCTTGATTATTGAAGTAATTGTTATAGAATGGCTTCAATTCCTCTCCCTTCCACAACAAAGCCCTCAATCCCTTAGCAACTCTCTGTGTTTTTTCCCCTTTCCTCACAAGCTCTTTGCTCTTCACTAACTATAGCCTTAGGAGGAAAAATAAGATGCGTATAATAAACTGATATGACACGTTCTCTATCAGTTAGAAAATTAAAAAAGTCGTCAGTTGAAAAAAACCAAAGGCCACAAGGCCTTATTTGGCTACCACAATAATCCCAAACTAGTTTATTATTATACTATTTATATTACATATTTTTCATGTGTCACACCTTACTTCAATTAGTTAAATAACTTTGATTTTAGCTTATAATAGTAATAAAATTATTATTATCATTATACCTTATAATTAATAAATAATTTTATATATGTAATTTAATTAGACACATCATTTTATTTAATTTATTTATTTCCAGTAAATTAAATACTTTATTTAGCTTAATTATTTTCTTAAGTATTAAGCAATTGATTTAATTTAATTATTTCCTTAAATTAAATCCTTCATATAAAATTATCACTACTCAATTTAATTAACATTAATTAATTTAGCAAATAAATTAATTCATGACAATTCATCAAATATTTATTTTCCTCAATAAATGAATTATTTTAAATATTTATTTAATTTCATAAATATTTAAATTAAATTATAAATTTCTCCATCGTTACACTAACTCTTCAAATTTAAAAATTAAAACAAAGTCAGCAACTTCATTCAACTACGCGCGCAGCCGCACGTGGCTCTAGTGCAACATAAGCGCAGACGCGTGATTGTCTTTCTGGCTCTGCAGGTGTGTGGTGCGGGTGCGCGCTTACTAGCTCTTTTGGCTGCGCGGCTCCTGAACTCTGCACTTTTGTGTTCTGCTATGGCTGCTTTCTTGTTATGCTGTTAATGAACCTTTGACATGCTGCTTTTGCTTCGTTGTCTATTGATGCTCCTTTTCTTCTGTCCAAATGACCCTCGTGCCATGCCATCACTGGTCTCATGCCACATACCATCGCCGAGCTATGCCATTTTCTTTCACTTTTATACCAAAGGAGTTCTCAGTACATACAATGCAAAATGACACGAAATGCAAGTAAAACACACTAAAATGTACTTGAGATGGGCATAGTTCTTGTGAATTGATATCCAATAAGTAGGTATTAAACCCACTTATCAGAGCTTAACTAGCCCAGTAAGAAATATTATAACTAAGATAATGCAGAATAAATTATCGTTAGCTTTTAACAGTATAACAACTGATAGAATACAATAGACATCAAGTTTTAGATCAACAACTGCAGCGGAATAAGCAATCCATTAGAAGAGTCAAGTAGAGCATGATATCTACTATCTTCTATGATTTAAAAGTTTATCATCAATTTTATCGATGAGACTCAACTTAATAAATAATCCACATCACTGAATTATCCATGCACTACGGGCCAAGGTTATTCATTAGTATCACAACCACGAATTATCCATGCACTACGGGCCAAGGATATTCGTGTTTTCACCAACGGTCATGATCATGCCAAACAACAATTCATCTTTTCACCTTTGGCCGAAGAGAATGCATGGTTATGATCATACCAACATCTGCCCATCAATGCACTACGAGCCAATGAGGACTTTTACCACATCATTTGTAACTTTACATATCATGATTACACCGAATAATCCCTAGTCATAATCATACCAAACAACAATTCATCTTTGCACCCTTGGCCAAAGGAGACTTACATCACAATATAAGCATGAGGATGATGACAATGATATAAGCATTAATCAAACGAAATCAAGGATAAATATTAAAGACTCTAAATTATCCAATGTTTAAAAATGTCCAAATTGTCAACATGATACTACTTTGTGGAGTAAAGTTTAAGAATAATATTGTATCAAAAATGATTTGGACAGAAAAGAAATTAATTTTTGTCGTGAATAATACCCCGCGAATAGTACCCATACGTATGAATAGTACCGTACGTATTAATAGTGCCGCACGTATGAATATTGTTGTATAAATGAATAGTACCCATAAATAGTACTCCGACATGAAAAGCTTAAAAATGAACAAGAATGTTCAGAAAAATATCCCTGTGAAACGATACTAGATGAAGCACAAATTTCAAGGTTATTTTACTAATTTCAACGAGTATAGAAGCCATACTTTAACAAAATAAGTGTTGAATTTGTAACCTGAAATGAAATAATATTACTTACATACTATAGAATGGAAGAAAATAATATTTCATATGAATATTGAAAAAAAAATCCTTTACAACTGTTGAACGAAAATAATATTCCTTACGAATATTGAACGAAGATAATATTCCTTATGAATATTAAACGAAGATAATATTTCTTGCGAATATTGAACGGAATAAAATTTCTTACGAATACGAAAAATAATATCGTAAGTGAATATGAAATAAATAATACCCCTTACCTAAAAAAAAGCAATTCTAACTAGTATAGCGGATATATTCTTGAAGAAAACTTTCACTATTTTCTACACTCAAAGCTTCCTTAAACTCAAAAGAAATACACTCAATAGTATAGAAGAAGAATTCTTTGATTCTTGTGTGATTTTCTTTTCTAAACTGAGCATCCTATTTATAGGAGAATGACATGATGCTATTTGGACACACAGTGCACAAAGGTCATGGGAGAAAAATTAAATTCACAGACAAAATTATGAATTTTCACATGATTTACTATGCAAATATTATACATAATAAAATATAATATATTCTATTTTTCATAAAAAAACAAAGCTTATTATAATATATATATATATATATATATATATATATATATATAACAAAACTGAGATAACTTTCTCCGACGATTTTGAAAAATGAGTAGGTGGAGGTCGAAATAATACGTCAAATTTACAACAAATACTTCATAAAAATCCCCTCAATATTTTTAAAAAAATTTATTCATCAATAATATAACTTGCAATATTAACAACCAGATCATTCCCAGAAAAGAGAGGGCTTTCCGATAAGGATTCCTCCCTATTGGCGCGCAATTAGGTGACCAAACTCATTTCCTCGACAGAACTTTCTAGACATTATCAATAATACAAATAATAATATGAATAACTTGTCATCTCAATTATTGACTTAATAATATAAAAATATATTGCAGATGATACTGTAATAATAATTGAATCAATAATATGAGATACTATACATCAATTTCTGTAGCAATAATTGAGTATAACTGAGTGACTTTTCACGTAAGCATCAATAATCAATACTGTGCTACTATGAAACCACGCGTATTAATATACTTTTATCACCGAGTATTTCAACAGTTAACGGTTTAACTTTCGCCGTTGTTTTTATAAAAAGATATTTATGTCATTTTCTAACTCCGATAATAATTTTGTTGTGTGGTACACCAATGATTGTGCCGTCTTATGAATATTCTCTGATAAAATGAATGTTCCCCGACCAATCGAATATTTTATAACAACTTGCTTACTTTGTAAAATTTAGAAATATTACCCACAATTATAACATTATAACAAATTCACACCATAATATTCAAAAAGATTTTTCGAGAAAATTAAATCTTTATTAATAAAAGTCGGGGTCTTACAATTAGCATTAAATGATCACTCTTAACATATAAAAGATTGTATGACTTAGACGGTAAAGAATATTCACAAGGTATAGCATTTAGTTGTCAAAAACCCATAATGAATGATAATTAACTTAACGAACATTATAATTTTAATGATTCGGACAAGTTAAGTTGGGAAGAAAGTTAATGTAAAATCTATTGTAAGAGATGATTGTAAGAATTATGACATCTCCGTATGTCGTAACATTAAAAGAATAATTTAAAGTTCGGTTGCATGAACTTAGGTAATAAAACGCTAACTGTAAGAACTAAAGTTAGTGTAAACTAATGTATAAGTCAAGTATATGACTAATTGGTATGTGTTATTCCTTATATGATATATAGGGATTTCGAAGAGCAGTATAGCGTAAACTATAAGTTGTAAGTTGTGCTTAAGGAAAGTTTCCAAACTTCATTCATATTTGAAATGAAAGTTAGTTTCTTTAAGCTTGCTCAGATGTTCTAAATGAGCGAGTTTTATCTATGTGCAAATTTGTTATATTTGTAAAAGATGTTTATGATGTATAAGGCTATATGATTATTATATGCACTTATGTTCTTTCGGAAGATTAACTGTTCTATGTTAGAACTGTTCAAATGTGAAAGAGTTTTGTTTATTAATGAACTATTAATGTTAAGTCTATGCTAATAAATTTAGCAAGACAAAATGTAAAGAAGGAAGTATAAGAATTGAAGTTATGTGAAAGTGAATGTTATTGATGTTTTAAAATAATAGGAATCAGAATTTATTCCTATTATTCGAGCTGCTTTATAACTATTATTCAGTTATTGAAGTTTAATATGTAAAGAATATTTGATTCTTGATTTTGTTGTTATTTAATTACTAGAACTTGTTGAGCAATTGAATGCTCACACTTGCTTAAAATAAAACATTTTCAGCGAACGACGGTAGAATGAACGTGAAGATCCAATGAAGAGTAACGAATAGAACAAGCCAAATCTTGTAATGTATAATAGTCAATTAAACTGTTATTTAGTTTTTGTGGCTGGTTAAAGTCACATTTGTAATGAAATAAATAATAATATAATTATCATTATTTGTAATGAATAAAGATTTTAAGGTAATAGAATATGGGATTTGAAGAAATATGTTGTTATATTTAAGGATATAATGATGTATGTAAAGAATAGTAAGTACTCGTGAAACACCAAAGTCGGGTTTGCAGATAGACCGGATTTGGGGGTGCTATGTATTTTGTTACTTTAAGAGTTTCCACCATAAGGAAGGAGATATGTGGAATCAGGCAGTTCAATAGAGAGACCCTTTATGAGTATTTTGAAAGGTTCAAGAAGTTGTGTTCCAGCTATCCACAATATGGAATTGATGATCATCACTTGATCCAGTACTTCTATAAGGGGTTGCTACAAATGGATAAAAGCGTGATTGATGCAGCAATTGGAGGAGCACTAGTAAATAAAACACCTGAGGTTGTAAGGAACTTAATTTAAAATATAGCAACTAACTCACAATAGTATGGAACTAGAATGGATCATACACCTCAAAGGGTAAATGAGGTAAGCACCGGTAATATTGAGAAACAAATTTCTAATTTAATTTCTTTGGTTCTACAAATGGCTACAAGGAATATGCAAGTTGCGAAGGTGTGTGGAATTTTCTTAATGTCACGGCATACTAGTGATGTTTGTCCAATATTGAATGAGGATTCAACTATGCAACAAGTCAATGTTGTGGGGACATTCTTAGGACAACATCAACATCAATATCAATATTATCCTTGGGTAAAATACTCACAATCCCAGATGAAGAGGTCATCCCAACTTGATCTATGAAGTACCTGCCAATTCTGGAGCATCTATGGAGGATATGTTCAAGGCATTTTTGAGCCAAACACAACAATTCATGAGTCAGACATAACAGTTCCAGCAAGAGATAAGAACTTTTGTTCAGGATCAAAGAAATTAAATATGACAACTTGGAACTATAGTAGGGAGGTTATCCTCTCAAACTGTTGAGAATGTGAGTGAAAGTACTTTGAGAAGTGGTGTAAAGGTATGGCAGCAGGAGGAGTCAGTGCTTACTTTAGGAACATGCAGCAGTGATATGTGTGACAATAAAGTGAACATGGAATTTAATGAGGAGGAAAAAGAGGTAGAGGAGAATGGACTGATAATTTTTGCATATTTCTACAAAGAGGATATGGATGATGGTATAACTTTATCTGTGAAAACAATAAAAACATTGCTAAGGCTAAAGGTTGTAAGTTAACATGAAATGGATATCTAATTATGTAACTTGGTAATGAAGTAACTAATTTGTGTTAATTTGAAGTAAGTTAATTATGTGCATAGGATATTTAGGAATCAAGTTATAATTGTATAGCTTATGCACGAGATAAGTTCTCTAACCCTAAACTTTCTTTGATCAAGTTTCCTGTCCTTAACTAATTAGCATTATGCAAGTTCATTACCCTAAATTAATTAAGATTATTCAAGTTATATCTTTATTGAACAAGTTCCAATTCCTAAACCTACCCTTACATTGAATAAAGTTTCTAATTCTATTTCTTTATTGAAAAAGAATGTAAACTTAGCTTATTATTATTATTCAAGCAAGGTTTAATATATCTTTGAATGCTTTTAAATTTATTCCTAAAGCATGACGTTGATGCTTTATGTTTATTCGTTTGTGACTCACGGCTATTCCATAACATATTGTTATCGAACCCTTGAAACGTTATCAATTTTTTGATTCAACTAATCCTTAGTTGATGAATGTTAAACTCAAAATTACCCTTGAAACTAATCCAAAGCAAGCTCACTTTGTTACGGACTCATAAGTTAAAGCTGAGATGAAGAACCATATTATAGGGGGTTTATTTACGCGAAATCGTTAAGATGTTTGTGCACAATACATGATATGAAGGGCTGATTCCCATAAGTACGAGAAGAAAGGTACATATAGTCTAACAACTATTAAAGGTTTAAGTAGAAATTCTTATAACCCGGGATATAGTTCATGGTCATGTGACCCTCAGATCAATTCTAAGTCTTGATTTCAGTTCTTGATTATTAGTGACAGAAAATTTTATTATAGTCAATTTAGCTTATTTATTGATAGCTGTTATATTGTCATTCTAAGTGAGAATTTATTTTTCTCACTCTTGCATATATAACCATTGCATCTAAAGTTGAGAAAGTTGATGAGCCATCTTCTAGTAAAGGCAAAGGCAAGATGAACAAGTGTTGAAGACTTATTTAATTTTTATTGAAATGATTTATGTAACTAAACTTAATCTATGATGTGTTGTAACTAATTTTTTCTGCACTTGATGATGTATTTAAGGTTAGATGACATGGGATTTATTTGATTAAGCTATGTAACCCTTTATTGGGAAAATTTAATTCTTAAGTTTTCTTTAACTTGGGTAGTTATATATGAATGTTTAGATAGTGAACACTAAATCCTGTGGGAATGAAGTACCTGGATTTAGGGGTGTCACAAGTTGGTATTAGAGTTGTTAGGTTGCAAACCTTATCTGGGGAAAAACCTTAGGGTATGACTTTATAGAAGATCAAAAAGATAGTGGTGATAAACTCTTAAGGAATGATTTAAGGAAATTCATTAAAAGATAAATAATAAAAGACTATATGTACTTATGTGTTTATGACCTATGTGTTTGCGAGTGTCAAGTAGTGACGATTAGTAATTAAAACTTGAAACATTGTTGCCAGGATGGCTAATGTTAGAGGATCCAATCAGGCTAGGGAGGAGAGACCTCAGATGACTAGAGAGGAGGAGCCTTGGATAAGGTAGTCTAGGGGCAGCTAGTGCCAAGGGAAACATCTCCATTGGTCGTAGTTGTTGGTTATGATCCTGAGTTTGAGCAGGAGGAGTTACCAGATGAGGATTATGATGTAGAGACGGATGAGGAGGATCCTGTGGAGCTATCATAGAAAGATGAGGAAGAGCAAGAGGATTCTAAATGTGACGCCCCCAAAATAGGTATACATCACCTATCTTAAGTCGCCAAATACATGGTACAAAATTCAAATACAACTTAATTATACAACAATCATGTAAAATACGACAAAACATATGTTGTGTGTTTTAATACAAATATTATCATCTAGACAATATCCACACTCAAATGAGTCCTCATTACATTTATTATCACACTATTTTAACAGAATAGTGAGGACTACTAATGCTATTATCTGGACCGTCACTCTGTTCCCCGACTAGTCCCTGCTACGCTCTCATTTCTTGAAGAGAACAATGAAAGTAAAAGGGTGAGCTCAACTAGCCCAGTAAGAAATATTATGACTAAGATAATACATAATAAATTATCGTTAGCCTTCAACAGTGTTAAACTGATACAATATAAGAAACATCAAGTTTAACTTCAGCGGAACAAGCAATCCATTAAAAGAGTCAAATAGAGAATAAAATCTACTATCTTTTATAATTTAAAAGGTTTTCATCACTTTTATCGCTGGGACTATGCTTAATAAATAATCCTTATCATCCTTACACTATGACCAAGAATATTCATTTGTATCACAACCAAAAATTATCCATGCACTACGGGCCAAAGATGTTCATGTATTATCAATGGTCATGATCATGCCAACAACTGTCAATCAATGCACTACGGGCCAATGAGGACTTTTACCACACCATTTGTAACATTACGGTCATGATTATACCGATTAATCCCTGGTCATAATCATACCAAGTCCATCTATACACTACAGGCCACAGATGACTTTTAACATAATATAAACATGAGGATGATGACAATGATATAAGAATTCAATAAAACAAGTTGAAGAATTAATTTATCCAGGAACTAATAACGTCCAAATTGTCAACATGATACTTCTTTGTAAAGTAAAATTCAAGAATGCTCAGAAGAATATTTTCATGAAAAGATACTGGATGTGTAACGCCCCAGAAAATTTAACATTTTGTAATTTCTTTTAATAATGAATAAAATAATATTATTTATTATTATTGCGTGTTGAGATGATGGATGTCGTTTTATAACCTAGAAACGTCGTAAAGTAGTAGTATTTTAACTACGTGGGAGAATTAAAGTGTTTGAATTTCTAAAACAAAAATAAAAGTTTTCTGAGAAATTTTCCGAAAAACACTATTCATCAATTTCTGCTCGGGAATTATTTTTGAACTTCCGAGAAATACGTAATGTTATAATATCGAGATGATATCGATTATGTAATAATAATCTAAGTATGGAAAATGAAATATTTCGCATGCGTACCTAATTTGAGATAGTTAGGTTATTAAGCGTTAAAAGAATGAAGTTGTAATCGTATAATGTGTAAACATTATATGGAGTAAGGAATGGAGGTATAATACGACGTATTGTATTATTATGTACGAAGAACGAGATATCGTATATTTCGAATTAATATACGAGATAGCATACGAGAATTATACGTAGGATATGTATGTTAAGTTATTGAATTTAAGATAATGGACTTGTGGGATTTCTAGTTTATTGATAGAAGCCCAAGTGTATGATTATCACAAGCCCAATCTATTGTAACTCAAGCCCAATAGGAAAGTAGTTGGATTAATTAACCAAGCCCAAGGTGAAGCCTTGACCCATGGGTCAAACCAAGTGAGGAAGTGGGTAGTCTTGATGGGCAAGGATTAAGTGTGATGACCAAGTGTTGTGGTGAGCAAGTAAAAGAAGTGGCTAGCAAGAAGACTTGAAGGTTAAGTTATGAATAGTAAGGAGGTGGAATGAGGAGGTGGGATTTATTATTGTCCATTTTGCCCCAAGCTTTGGTGGCCTATAAATACCAAGTTCATTTCATTTTTTGTTGGTTGTTTTGTTATCATCCAACACTTTCCTCTCAAGCATATAAGTAACTTATTTGGTAGAGAGAATAAGTCACTTAAAGCACTTATAAGCCACTTCAACCTTTGATAGTTTCCAAAGCAAATAGAAGTCTTCAAGGGTAAGACTCATTTTCTTTTATCTATATCTTTTCTATGATAGGATTGATAGAGAAGGGGGATTGATTGAGGATAACATGTAATAAGTTATAAGGAATGAACTTAAGCCGAATAAGTTGAATAAGCAACTTGAACCCTAATAAGTTGTTAAGATCATGAAGGATTTGTCATATGATCTTAGTATGTTATTTATAACATGAGAACATTGATTGAAGGACTTAAATTATTGGTAAGTCATGAGTATGAAGATTTCTAGTTCATAAGTTGAGAAAGTCAATGACTTATGGAAATAAGTCAAAACCTACTTTGATTATAAGTTGGTGTAATAAATAACTTGAAATGTTGATATGTTGGTTAAAATCCACTTAGAACACTTAGTATGGTTGAATTGACGAACTTTGCACGATTAGACGATTAACGTCGAATTCGTGAAAGTCTCGGAATAGAAGTCATATTTTGTATTGGAAGTCGAAAACGTTGGTTTTCAATGGAGACAAGTCATTGTAGTCATTATAGAGTTGCGGACTCGAAAATGACCAGATTCCGACTTAGAACGAAGAAATGAGCGTTGAACGTTCACGAACGTTTATCGTTTTCGTTAAAATGGACTAATAGGTCAAATTTTAGCAAATGAAGTCAAACAGATAAAATTCTTGCATGAACGCATAGATTATGAAATTTGTGAACCGTAGGCTTTTGAACGGACCAATTCGGAGTTAAAACGAAGAAGTTATGCGTCCGGGAAGTTAGCAAAATTTTCAAAAACTACAAAATTTTCTGAGGACCAGAGTCCGCGCCGCGGCGCGACTCTAAGCCTTCTTGGCCGCGCCGCAGCGCGAAGCCGGAGGATGACACACTGCTAACTCGCGCCGCAGCGCGAGTCAAAGACCAATTAGTGGCGCCGCGGCGCCAGAACAAGGAAGAAGATAGAGAAGAAGAGTTCCAAGTATAGAAAAAAAGAGGGATTAATAGTAATGAATTGTGATGTAATCACAACATAATTAAGACATTGTAAGGTGCTTGTAATACACTAATGCATGTTTATAATCAATCAATACGAGCGGGATATGAATGACATAATGAAAGCCGAAACCCTTAATAACGAAACTAAGTTAGAATTACCTTGAGATGAAGGGTAAGGTATAATAGAAAACATACATTGTTAATTATGATCTAATATGGTACGTTATATGATTATGAATTGTAGAATCATAAAGACTTAAAGTGTACGTGTATTAACCAGTAAGCAGTCACCAAAGGCAAGTATTCTAACCCTTGTTCCAGTTCAGTCTGGGCAAGCTTTGTAATTCATGTTCTCTTTCACATGAAATCTAGAATGATGAAGTCTTAAGCCAATTCTTCCGGCTAGACTTATATTATGATTCTGTCAAGCATGATTTAGAAATTACCGAGTTATATTGGTATGGTTTTCAATCGAAGACCACGCATGTTCAAATGTTTTTGTCGTTTAACGACAGGCACGTGAGGTTGCCACAATTAAACGTATACACGTTTAAAGAATGTAGTGTTGATCAACATAGAGTACTATGAGCTGATCACTCAGAAGTGCTCGTAAGCTATGCCGGACTTACGGACTTAGTGCCGGGATGTCCTTTTTAAAAGAACTTATGTATGCTCATAATCTTGAGCCATAATTGTTATTCTACTGAATATTGATGGAAAAACGTTTTGAAGGAAATGAAGTGCTATTTTGAATCACCGATAGTACTTCGTGACTATTGTTCAGTTACTGGAGATATATATTTGCTCTATGTTTCAAGCATGTTGTTTATTAGAATTATAGTACTTGCTGAGCTAGCCATGCTCACTCTTGCTTGAACCATATGAACACAGCTAAGATCGAGCGGACTGAAGGATCCGGCAAGGATAAATGCAAGGCGAAGACGAACCCGTAGCATACTTATGTAATAGTATAGGAAGAATGTCTGTAATATATTGATATTATGACAAGAACAAATGAATGGGTTACAAAGAACCTGGGTAATGTAATATTACTTTGATATATATATGGAGTTATATTAGTCCTCTTGTGATTATTTGAGGAAATGTGGGAATGAATGGTCGTACCGTGTAGCACCATTTGTCGGGTTGTAAGAGACCCGGATTTGGGGGCGTCACAGGATGAAGCAAAAATATCAAGGATATTCCACTAATTTCATGGAATATAGAAGTCAAAACTTTAACCTACCTAGTATAATAAAGAATGGAATAACAAAAGAAATCACCAGGCATGCGATAGACCGCACAGACAGGTTATTCCAATAGAATAATAAATAATGGAACCAGGTCATGCATAAACACACAGACAGGATATTCCAACAGAATAATAAATAATGAAACCAGGTCAGGCAAAATTCGCACCGATAAGATGTTCCAACATAATAATAAATAACGGAACCAGGTCATGCATAAATGCATAGACAGGATGTTCCAACAGAATAACAAAGAATGGAATAATAGAAGAATTTCACCATGTATGTGGTACTTCGCATAGATAGGTTATTCCAATATAATGATAAAGAATGGAATAACAGAAGAATCTCACCAAGTATAGGGTAGACCGCGTATACATGTTATTCCTACAGAATAAAAAAAATGGAATAACAGAAGTTCTCTTCATGAATACGAAAGAAATAATGCCCCTTACCTTAGAACAACTTGATATAGGAGTAGTGAAGTAGCATAATACTTTTCTTCTTTCTCTTTATAGTTTCTCTCTCTAGAGTTTTAGTGAATTCGTAAGAAATAATGAAGGAATGAGCTTCTATTTATAGGAGAATGGACTGAATAGTAACTAATTCCTGAACGGTCCAGATTGATTTACTTTTAAACAGACGGTCCAGATTGGTTTACTATAAAATATTCTAATAAAATAAAATCTTTTAAATAAAATATTAAATATTCTATTTATAATCTAATAAAACGAATAACTTTATAAAAGTATTCTGTTTTATATAAAAAGATTTTACTATGCAAAATACTATGCAGGCACTATGCAAACACTATGCATAATAAAATATAATATATTCTATTTATAGTCTAATATAACGAATAACTTTTTAAAAGTATTCTATTTTATATAAAAAGATTTTACTATGCAAAACACTATGCATAATAGAATATAATATATTCTATTTATAGTCAATTAAAACGAATAACTTTATAAAAGTATTCTATTGTATATAAAAAGCTTTTCTGTTTTATTACATTAATAATACTAACAAAACAAAACTTCATCATCGTTATTATAATTCACAATATTAATCGATCAGGTCGTTCCCAAGAAAGAGGGGGCTTTCCAATAAGGATTTCTCCCTATTGGCGCTCAATTATGTGACCAAATCTCTCCTTGGCAGAACTTCTAGACATCGTTAATATTGCAAATAATAATATTAATAACTTCGTCGTCTCAATTATTGATTTAATAATATATAAAATATCGACAATAATTGAATCAATTAACGTGAGATACTATGCAAAGATTACTGAAGTAATAATTGAACAAAACTGAATGACTTCTCACGTAAGCATCAATAATCAATACCGTATACTACTATGCAACCACGCGTATTCATGTACTTTTAATACTAGGTGTTTCAATAGTTAGCGATAAAACTTCCGCTGTTATTTTCATAAAATATTTTTGTCATTTTCTCAATCCGACAATAATTCTGTTGTGGGGTCCACCAATGATTGTGCCGTCGTACGAATATTCCCTTTTAAAACGAATATTCCCCGACCAATCGAATATTATATAACAACTTGCGTACTTTGCAAAATTTATAACTATTACCCACAACTATAACATTATATCAAATTCATTCCATAATATTCAAAAAATGATAATTATAAAAAATTCATCTTTATTCATAAAAGTTGGGGTCTTACACTAAAGAGTTCCCACCGAACTCTATTGCAACTCAGATGTATGATGAGGTGTACAACCCTAATATAGAGCTACATGATAGAGTCAAAGACTTGGAGGAGCTGGAACATGGATGTCAAATCGCTATGGCACAGAAGGATGACGAAATCCAGGATCTTGAGGAAAGTCTGGGTAATATGGAGTAAAAACTAGTTCAGACATAGTGTGACAAGGAGCAGCTATTGGCAACAGTTGCAAAGCTAAAAGATGACTTGAATGAAGAATCCGCCAAGTGGGCGAGAGCTAAAGATACTTATAGAAGGCTTCCCAACGTGCAGATGTAGCTGAAAAAGAAGTGCGGGCAAAGAAGGCCAAGATGGGAGAAATGGATTATGTGTTCAATGTTTTGATGAACAGAGCCCAGGACCGAGTCATCTATTATCCGATTTAATTTAAGGAATTGCCATGGTATATGTTAGATCGTAGAACGATGTTCTATACCATGGAGGAATAGTGCAATAAGGCTGTGCAATGTCTTAATAGGCCATGATAGAAAATGTAACACTACAAGAAAGCACACATTTTATGACGATTTTTTTGCCACGCACAACATTTTGTCACAATTTGTTAATTAATAATTACGAAATTCATAATCGTCACTAAAACTTTTGCTTTTATGACGACTTTTACTTTTGTTAGTATTAATCATTTATATCAACTAATTTATACATTTGATGACGATTAACAAAATTTCGTCACAAGTTATTTTGGAGGGAGAATTTCATACCAAAATTTTGGAGGAAAATCTTTTAGTGACATTTTGTAATAGTTGATGACAATATTTATTGTCACAAAATATTTCTTACAATGACAACATAATAGTTTGTCATTAATTATTTGTAAAATTTAGTGACAATGTGCTTTCGTCACTAATGTTAACATTTAGTGACGCCAAATACAAATTCGTCACAATTTTATTTGGAGGCAAAATTTTGGAGGAAAATTTTAAAGGGAAAATTTTTAATGACGAAAAAAATAATAATTTGTGGCAATTTTTATTGTCATAAATACTAACTTTATATGATGAGATAATAATGCGTCACTAATTAGATGCGTGGATAAGTGACAAAAATTGTTCGTCATAAATTCTTATATTTAGTCACAAAGTACGTAATATCGCCACAATTTTATTTGAAGGCAAAAATTTTCTGAAAAAATTTGGAGGGAAATTTTTTAAAGACGAAAAAATATTAATTTATGACCATTTTTGTATTGTCATAAATACTAATTTTATATGATGAGATAATAGTGAGTCACTAATTAGCTGCGTGAATAAGTGACAAAAATGGTTCATCACAAAATTTTATATATAGTGACAAAGTATGTAGTATCGTCACAATTTGATTTGGAGGAATTTTTTTTTAAGAACTCTTGGAGGTAAATTTTGTAAAGACGAAAAATTAATAATTAATGACCATTTTTATTGTCACAAATACCAATTTTATATGACGAGATACTAGTTCGTCACTAATTAGATGAGTGGATAAGTGACAACACTGGTTCGTCATAAATTCTTATATTTAGTGAAAAAGTATGCAATATCGTCATATTTTTATATGGAGGCAAAATTTTCTTGTATCTAAGCAATGTCACTGGTCTTCCATTCATCATTGACAACCTTTATTTAGTCAAGAACCTCCATTATCAATTTTCAATAATCTCAATTTGATGGCAGAAATTATTTGACATTTTAGGTATGTTCCTAGATTTTGATTTGAATTGATTAGTAGTTGTTCTAATTGAACAACTACGATTTTGAAATGATTTCATGTCATTTTTGTTGTAATGGTTGCTATTGTTGTTGATGATCTTGTACAACTTTGATAATCTAAATCACTATTTGGTTTAAATTTTTGACGAAGCAACTTCTAATTAGCTTTGATTACTAATTGTAGTACTAAATAGACATCATAGAATGGTTATGATTTCTAGTATGAAAATAAAATGAGAGTAGTGATTTTGCTTATCAGGAGACTTAAATTCATAAGGCTGCTCTGTTAGTTATGTATGCATATATAGTGTTGACAAAAGATAATGTAACAGTCCAAATTTTCAATATATATTAAAATATGATTTTAGTAAAAAAAAAATTAATATATACTGTATTGAATATGTGATACATAACAAGTGACTATGTGCGGTATAATGCGTATGTGTGATAAATATATGAATATATTTTTATTGCGTGATTTGTTACGGACTAAATCTTTCGCAAAAGAGATGATCAATTAAGAATAATTTTTAATATTAAATTCTAATGTTAAATTTCCAGAAATTTTTATTTAAGAAAGGGGTATTAAAATTTTTTTAATATAGAATTATTTTAATACAAAGTATTACTATGGGAAATATAATTTTCATACAAATCTGTGAGTAATACTTTTTTTGAATATTATGTAAAATAAGCATAATATATTAAACAATATATATATATATATATATATATATATATATATATATATTATATTTTAATATTGTATATATGGAAGATAATAATTCATATAATGTGATATAAGTTGTTAAGTTAAAATAGAACTAACCATGAAAGCTAATTGGAAAATTATTTAGAAATAAAACAAAACTTAAAAATTAGGAAAAGAATTAAATTAAAATCAAATGAAGCACTAGTTTTTTAGTGACGATAACCAAACATGGCCTAACCGTACATTCCTATTTCTATTCCCAGCCCAATCCTGCACAACGTTATTTCTCTCCCCTAGTCCCGCTCCTTTGTCCTCCCACCTGCCGAAAACTCTCTCTCCCCCAAATTGAATTCCAGTTTTGCTAGGTTACGGAAGGAAATTAAAGTTAAGGAGGGATCATAAAGATTATAATCAAGCACAAGAGGTATATGTAATTTTATTATGTTTTTTATGATTGAAAACTACAGATATGATTGTGATTTTAGTAAGAAGCACTTTTTTGCAATTCAATTCATAATAATTGGTAGCATGGTTGGTATATTTTTACTCCTTTTTGATAACTTTGCAAACTCTTGAAGAATTCATGAATGTCTAAGAAGATAAGAATCCTGCTTGAAATTGAACACCTTACGGTGGAGTTCCTGTTACTTGAAGAGTTGGAGGGGTGGTCTATGTAATAACTGAACTCTTACATATAATTTTCCCAAATGGCTACCTTCTATTCAGACCTGCAACGTTAATATTGGTTGGAATTGTTTTACCCACTATCTAGTGAAGTTGATTTTGGACAAAGAATTAAAGATATTTGTTTATGCTTATATTTTACCTATATATTTCCTCTTTTTCTTCCCTTTATTAAATTTTATTAGCCTACTTTTCTATGCTAAGTTGTCGTTGTGTTCTTTTATTTTGTTTTTGTAGCTTTGAGGTTATAGTTGTTTGTTGATCAGTGCTCATGTATAGCAGTTTTTATTTCCCAAAAATCTTATTACTATTGGTGTTATTTTTATCTCCCTGTCAGATTCATTTGTGCAGATCTAAGAAAAAAGTAATGAAGTTAACAAATCCAAAACCCTGGAAGTTATGCCTGCAAACCATCAGAAAGAGAAACGTCAGTTGTCAGGATTTAAAATCAAACTTTATCTGCAATCACAAAGTAAGGCAAGTTGAAGCAAAATAGTGTTGCTATATTCTCCCTTTTTTAGCATTATTAGTTTTTTGCTATAGTTTTCGTTGTATTGTATCAACTAGCTTCTGTGGGGTATAAAATGGACAAGAGTTGGTTGCATGGAATTAAATGGTCTAAGGCTTATATTGATGGGGTAAATGCTTTTATGAAATTTGTTGAAACTCATATAGGTATAGAGTGCAACATTCGATGCCCATGTATAGGTTGTTTGAAATTAATAATTCAAGATCAAAAAAAGTTAAAGATCATATTTTGGAGCGAGGGATAGATCCAGGGTACATAACATGGTTTTATCACGGTGAACCATCAAGTTCGATTAATTTAAGGAATCCACATACCAATGAGGGTGATAAGATTGATAATGATTTGTTTGAAGATTATGATGATGAAGAAGATGATGGTGTTAATGATATGTTATTTGACCTTGGTCAACAACACTATCAAGCTGATGCTGAAAATATCTCAGATGACAATAACACCAATATTGGTGGTTTTCCAGCATATCTCGAGGCACTCATGATGGGTGCTCAAACAGAATTATACCATGGATGTAAGAAAATTTCAAGGATTTCTTTTGTCATACAATTATGTCAGGAATAAACATTTGAATGATATTCCTATCTATATATGATTTGATTATGATATATATATGAATGAATATGCAAGTATACTTGAATTAAGAAAAGCTGTAGAGTCCTGTGATAGATTATAGAAACACATGTACAAGGACTTAGAATGAATTGATCAAATATGTTAGGATATCCTACGTAAGCAAAATAGCTTTATAAAGTCCTTAAAAAGGAATGATGTACAAGGACTATAAATATAGAAAGATCAAGCATGGTAGGTTGATCTTAGAATATAATAGATAGGCTTGTCTGATCATCGAGCACTGCACCAGAATAGTAGTCTGCCAGGAGAGCCAAGGATAACTCGAGAGCTATCAAGGCAGAATCATAGTCTGCAAGATAGTAGATCTCAAAGTTCGTAGACTGCCAGGAAAAAGGAGGAAGGATCATAGTGTGTCGAGGAGCACTTCCTCGGAGCTGTAGTCTGCTGAGGAAGTCATGTTCAGAATCGTAGAGACAGCCTACCTAAGAGCCGACTGAGCATCTGCCAAAGCTAAGTTTAGAATCACAGACTACACTCGGAGTCGTAGAGTCTACTAATGTCAAAGCTAAGTCAAGAATCGTAAACTACACTCAGAGTCGTAGAGTCTACTGATCGTATCAAAGGTAGAAATCGTAGTCGAGCAAGATCAGTGAAGACAACAAGCACAACGACAATAAATTATAGTGTCAAGATCTGATCTCGGAGTCGTAGTATATGCACATCCGAAGCTGAATCGTAGAGTGTAGAGCTAAGACCTCAATAGATGTGCTCACAAAGCCATGGTAGAATCGTAGAGCAAACACGATTCTCAACAATTGAGCACTCCCAGAATATCCAAAGAAATGAAGCCTCTGGTTGGTACTGCAAAGATATATCTCACCTAAAGGAAGCCAGAGAGCACTCAACGAATGTCATGTAAGCCAATAGAAGATCTAAGAATCAACTTAATCAGCATCCATATTGAGTTGTGAAGCAATTCAAGATGAAGTCTTATATAAGATGATCATAAGAAGACTTTAGTAGCTGACTAAGGAAAGTTAACATATGCGGTAGCTGTCAAGTAGAAAGATGACAACGATCTTGAAAGTAACCAAGATCATAGTGTTTGCCAAACGAAGAAGGAACTGATGGAGTATACACAAAGATACTGGTTAGCCTCTGAAGAACAAGGCTAAAGTGATTAAGCATTGGGTCAGTCCATTGATGATAAGTAAACGGGAGATCACAAGGAGAAAGAGAGCTGGACACACTACAAATATGAAGTGTCTTTTTATTTAGAAGGGGCCAGAACAAAGAGTCAAGCCATTAGTATCTGAGAGCAGTCAAAGAAAACAGAAGTGATGAAGCACTGTACAAGAGAAGGAAGAAGTGTTCTACATTGCAAATCTAATGAACACTCTTCAAGATCGTAGTGTTGTCTCTACCGTCAACTAGACTCTATGATCAGGTCCAAGAAATGCATGCATCAGAATCGTAGAGTTCGGTCATCCAAAGATTGAAGCATTGGCAACGGTTCAATCAGAAGGTTGGTATTGGGCAAGAGCTTATTGAGAGCATCGATGCAAAAGGACAACCTCTGATCGAGAAATCAGAAGGGGGAAATAAAGTCGTCGACCTGCCCGAGACATCAAAGTAACATCTCTAACGGGGTAGGTGAAACAGTAGACTGCGGTGTCAGAAAGTTATGTCATGTCACATCTGCAGTCTGCACCAAACAACTCGAGATTTGTGAAGTAATTCAAAGAGCCCTCAACGGCTACTTTCCAATGGGAAGATTGGGAAGGATTATAAATTAGCTAGAGCTTCAAAGATCAAAGGTTTCTAGAGTTGCTGAGTTTGGAGAAATGGTGGACTGATCTAACCAACGTAAGATACTGAGTGACCAATGAAGGTTCGAAGGCTCACTCTACGATCCACCAAGAACACTTAGAGACAAAGAAAGAAAGAAGTAGAAGTGAGAGTTCTACAATGCAGAAGTAAGAGTTCTTCTACAAGCAGAGTGTTCTAAACTGCTGAGAGAAAGAAGAGCATCATGTCAACTTGATGTCCATCATGGGAAGACTCTAAGTAGCAGAGAGAAGAGCCTACAGTTATCTCAGCAAGTCCATCATAAGAAAGCATCAAGTATCAAGAAAGAAGATCACCAACGCTATCATGGTGTCAAGCATGAAAAAGTTTCTAAGTACTTAGCAGAAGAACTTATAGTCATCTTAGAAACCCATCATGTGCAACCATCAAATATCAAGAAGAATGAACTTCAAGGTAGTTCATTAAGGGATCATCAGAAGTGGTTGAGTAACTGAGGAAGTTGAGCATCATACAACACTCAACTGCACTTTAAGGATGATCACGCCAAGCTGCTAAGTACAGAAGATGTTCAGAGTTTAAAGACATCTTAGCAGCTCAGCACTAACTCCAACT
Source organism: Panax japonicus (assembly GCA_020205505.1). Lineage (NCBI taxonomy): Eukaryota > Viridiplantae > Streptophyta > Magnoliopsida > Apiales > Araliaceae > Panax > Panax japonicus. The sequence goes on from CM035098.1 coordinate 34,029,530, forward strand.
AACAACCAAACAACTCAACAACAAGAAGCCATGGCTTGAGGGGTCCTTTTCCGGAGGGACTACATGAAGTTCCAAGCCTGCTGGGCTTGAAGAGTTCCTAGGGAACTAGAGGAATTCCAAGGCTGCAGGCCTTGAAGAGTTCTTAGTGAACTGAAGTCCCAAGGCTGCTGACATTGAAGGAATCTTAGTGATTCAGGGTGCTGCCCTTCCTTAGTGGAAATCATGCTAGTTGAAAGCAGAAAAGTGGATTAGGAGCTTGAGTCTCTGAACCATTTAAACCCCCTTATGTCTTTTACTTTATGTCATTTACTCTATGTACATTAACTGCTATAACTGTTATGAATGTTTTAACTGCTTACCACTGAACTAACTCTACGAACAATGTATGTATGATTATGAATATATCAATGAAGGGGATCTTTTACTTATTCCATTGTGCTTGAAAAGATTTTTTTGTTTGTCATATGCTAAATAATTAGCAATACAAAATAAAACATAAAAGTATTTGTAATTATAAAAAGGATCTATTAACCCCCCCCCCCCCCCCCCCGCCCTTCAAGATCTATTGTGCCTACTAGGAACTAACAATTTGTATCAAAACATGTTCTCATGATATATTCAAAAGCTAATCACTTTGAGTTTGATCATAGGCACAAACTTTGTTCTAAACTTAGTTTAGTATAAGTCACTTGTTATATGCAGATGAGCTCACATGTTGGAAATATTGTGTACAGGTAAATGTGTATACACACCTAAAGCTGCTCAGATTGGTCCATGTTCTTGAGTGTCATATCAACAAGACCAATCCTTGCTCGTGGTCAATCTTGTAGTCTGAAGACCAGGCTAGAAAGCTCAGGAGACATCAACAGAAAAGAATCAAACATCCACCAGCCTGAAAAGATGAAAAGGCCATACATGCTTATCCAGAGAAGAAAGAAGAACTTCTCAAATATGTGTCTGGCCAACCTGCAGCTGGATGTAAATCTTGTGAATTCAAGGATGTCAAAGAACTAAAGATGCTGATATCCTCTTAGCTTGCATCTTCAAGACCACAACTGATTGATTGAAGGTCAACTGAAGCAGCTAGCTGTCACGAGAAATTGAGAAACTATGCACATCAATGCCTAAACTCAGTATATCTTAGATAAATGACTGTTAAGAAACTGACAGTAAAAAGGTACGGTTCCTCACTTATATAAATATGTACATCATGAGTACATCCCTTATGAACTATAGCAGTATTCTTTTAAGGAATCATAATCTACCTAAAAAGGTGAAGAGAGAAAGTACACTAAGGGTGGAACCTCAAATGCTTATAATCTTTCTCTCCATCCAAGTTTTAAGTTGAAGATGATATCTTGAAAGTAATCTGAAATGGGTCATAAGAGTATCACATGTTAAATTAATTCTATGTGAAGTAATCTTTGCTGATGGATTAGTATGTATGTACTTCCTATGGTCTAAGTGTTTAATAACACACAGAATATGATTAGTTCTACAAGAGTATCTTGAAGATTCATAGAAACTGATCACCTCCATGAATCAACCAGATACTAATAAATAGTAGAGTTGATTCTCAATCTGTGAGAATTTAAACCTTGTGAACATAACCTAGCAAATGATGAAACCATCAAAGAAAAAGAGTGTTTTATTAAAATAGCAAATGTTACACACACTCACCATCATGCATCTCAAAATGTATTATCTAAATTAGTTACATGCATGAATATAACTGGTGGTGATCAATACAATGATTATCTAAATATATGTGGAACGGGGGTTTAGAAAACTAACCTAGCAGGACCCATCTAACCATGGGTAATAAAAATAGAAATTCATAACCTTCATGTACCTGGTTTATCTGGCCACACTAAGGAATGTTGAGGCAAAAGACTTCAGTCAAAGAAGATTCAACCAACATAAGTCTTAAGATTTTTCAGAAATGATTTTGATAAAACTCTTATATGTCAAAGCCTATACTTGAAGACCTGCTGAGCCGATCTGAATAAAGCTCACATGGCTGCTGATTTTTATGTGGAAGCAGGCTAATCAATCTGAGATGAATAAGGGTCTTAGATGCTCAATCATGTAAAGAGAAGTATCCTCAAGAATGATCTTCACAGAGGATCACTGAGCATCAAATATGAGAAACTCATTACAGGAGGAAAACTCCACAAGCTCAAGCTGACAAAGAAGACTACGTTCGTAGTACTGTCAAAAGATTATAAACTGATCAGTCCTAGAATTATCTATATCTACGATGAAAATAGATTTGATTGCTTGTAGTGATTTCAATCAGAAGGAGATATGCAAGGATGCCTCCTAATACACATGATGAAAAGAAAATCACAAATCGTTGAGAAACAGCATCAAACATGGGGGAGCAGTGATCTGTTAAGGAATAAGAGTACTGAAATATTCTATGTACCAGCTACAAAGTCCCAAAACTTTGTGGCTGATGAACCAAATAAAGATCCATAGTCAGTAAGAACATCTCAAAACGTACTACTGATAACCTATCAGCCACCCAACTCAAAATAGTGGAGTGCCTAAAATCAAACATCTGATCGTAATGTAAGAGCAGGAGGACACCACGATTACAGCAAATGCAATTGTCTAAAGTTGGGAGAGGACCTCCCCAATAGAAAAGGTAAAATGAGATATCAGTGCAAACTATTGCTAAAGTACTTCATCTGGAAAGCGTCTCAGGGACAAACCTGACCCTTAGTTCATTCTAAGAGGTTGTCCCTTCCTGAGCTACCACAACCCCGAAGGATTTCTTAGTCAAGTTCATCTCAAGGACCAAGATAATCAGTCAACGATCGTAGAGTAAAATTTGAAGCAAACTCAACGATCAAGGAGCAACCTCAACGATCGTAGTGCAACCTCAGCGATCGTAGAAACAGACTCAACGATCGTAGTCTTACTAGAGACTATTCTAACTCATTAGGAGCTCGAAAGAATGGGACAATTGCTCAACCATTCAGATTATGGGAAGATCAGTTCGAATACTGGTTGGAAAGATGTCCTACTGAAGAGAAGTACCCAAGGCTTCATGAAGTACATCAGTAGTTGAGCCTTGCTGGTTTAAAATAAAAAGTAATGTCAAAAACCATCCAATGCATCATCTCTCAAAAGTTGATCGTTGAGTCAATAAAGGAAATCGTATAGTCCATAGCTACCCTATCATGCTACTCTACGAACCAGAGAGGTCAACGGTCAATCCATGTTAATCAAACGACTACTCTTCTAAAAGAAATATCTAACTGAAAAGTTAATGTGGGAGTTATAGCTATGGGCATCGCGCAACCAATGGCTAGTTGACACATCACAGCGTATGCAAAGTGAGAAGGAACTTCCATAAAGACAAATTCAAAATTTGTAAACAGTTACCAGGAATTGTCGAACCTCTCTCCTTCCCTTTTTCAAACCCTAAAAGCCTTCTCACATACAAATTCAATTAATCCTCCAAATCCTTGCCCAAATCACACTCAAATATCTCTCATAAGACTCTCTTAAACAAATACCCATATTCTTTGAACTCCTCAAATGGTAGATTGGCGAGTAATCACTGGCATTCAGCTAGGAACCAAGACGTTCAAAAAATCAGAGAAAAAGTTCAAGGATATTCTTGAACTTATGAAAAAGGCTGGGTTCTCAGAATGTCTTGAGGAAACACACGAATATATGGCAACCTGGTCAAAGAGTTTCATTCAAACACAACTGTAAATTATGGGATTCTTTCCACCTAGGCGAAGGGTCAGATTCTAAAGCTAAACTCCTCTGACATCAATCAATGCTTAGGCCTTCCTGACCAAGATTTGAAAAGCCTAGAAGAGATCAACACTGAAAAAGCTAAGAAGATTATGCAATATAAAAGAAACCCTAGTCTGAAGGACATGAAGAAAAAGGAGTTTCATGAAGAATAAGAGTTCCTTGCTGAAATAGTGGGTAAATGTATCTTATGCAAAGACACTTCACATGATACTGTGATTGAGCAACAACTGAAGATCACGTCTGCTATAGTCCTGAAGGAACACATCAACTTTGGAACTATCCTGCTTGATCATATGTCTAAGCGCCTAGATAAGGAAGAAAAGAAAAGGTTAATTAAAAAACCACTCACAATGGTTTTTCATGGGAGATTTTTTAGTATCATCCTGAAGAAAAAGTTGAAGAATAAAATTAAGGATGATGAGAGCGAAATTCTTATTGTTCACAAAATTATGTCTCCTCAGCTGTTCATAAACTGAAAGAAGAACCCAAAAGGAAAATAGGAGGTTAACTACAGGTGGGGGTAGCAGAAAGGACTCTGCTAAGAAAAGAAAGGCAAAAGAAATGGAAAGCTCAGAGTCTGGTGACTCGGCAACAATAGCAGCCACACCAACAATTAAAAAATCAAAAGGTGTGAAGAAAACAATGGCCCAACCAAAAAGCCTCTCCATGGAAGACAAAGATACAGAAGAAAAAGTCCTGTTTACAAAAACTAAGAAGAGAAGTAATAGGCTGCTTCAATGCCATCAAGAAAAAGAGCTAAGGTGGAAAACAAACCAGTCCCAGTTTCCCAAGAAAGTACATCTGACGAAAAGGAGAACGTAGAGTCATAGGAAGAAAAGGGGACTGACGATCTAAAGACCGAGTCCCCAAAGAATAAATCCATCAATGAAGGTGAAGCTGGATTCATTAAAGAAAATGTAAAATCTACTGATGAAGAAGAATGCACAAGCCCTATTACTAACTCTCAGAGCATTCACTCTAATAATGAATAAAAGCTGCAAGATGACTCAACTGCATCTCCAAACGCAAATTCTCCAACAAGCTCAAATGGTGGGTCAAATGATGGTGATTCTGTAGAATGACATGCCCCTGCCTATGCTAAGAGTCAAGAAAGCTTGCCTGATAAATCTAAGGCCTCAAAGTCTAAAGAGGAAGAAGAGTATGACTCTCCAATTGCTGAACGGCCAAGGAGAATGAAGAGCTACAGATAACTTCCTCAATTTGCCTCCAATAAGAGGAGTGATCACTCAATTGTAGTCATTGGATTAAGTGATGATGAATCTGAATCACAGAAAGAAGATGTTGAAGTTTGGTCTAGCAATGAATAAGATGAATCCACGGAAGATCTTTCTGAAGAATGATATGGAAATGAAATTCAGCAAGAAGAATTCACTGATGAATCTGAGGAAAGGAGCCAACAAGATTCAAGCTCAAGAAGTGAAGAATTGAAGAAAGACTCTGGTTCTAAAAATTAGGAATTGGGAAAACCACCAAACTACATTATCATCTTCCCAGCCAAGATTAACAAAATAGTAGAAGTCTCGAATGAATCACAAGAAGTACTTCTATAAATTCCAAGCCTAGAACTAGTGGCTCAAAACTTCTCAAAGTTGAAAAGTGATGTAACAATAATGATTAAAGACAATCCCCACTACGAGGTTTACAAACATGCTGGAAACCATTATATTCCTTATCGTAGAGTCGATTTTAAAGGAAGAAGGATCATGACCAAGGAAATAATCGTAGAGTCTATTTACTCTATTACTGATGGCATTCAAATCCAAAATGAGAAGCCTCCATCTGCTCAAGCACAAGTGCCCAACATTTGTTCATCCACCAATAGCGATTGGTACTCAACGATTGTTTAGATTCTCAATACCTTCGAAAAACTGTCCAAGGATGAAAATTGTAGAGTCCAATCTGGTGTTCAACAAAAGACTGCCCCCCAACCAGATGGCCACATTCTTTTGGAACAAGAGCTAATGAAAAACTCCGATGAGCTGATCGAGAAGATATCTCTAATCAATATAGAATCAAAGAGGTTGATAGCAGTTGAAGAAAACTCAGTTCAAGATAGACTTCAAGCAACTAAGGTTGATGTATCTCTCATAATCAAAGAGAGAGATCACATCTATCTGAAGGCTATAAATGATCAGAAGAAAGATGCACTACGAGCTCAGAAAACAAACGAAGAGCAGCTACAAGTCCTCTATGACAAGATTGACAACATGAATCAGTCGTTCTCTATGCAACTTGAGTTAAGTCAACAAGAACTCAATATTGAAGTTGGCAACTCCTCTTATCTGATGGAGCAGCTTATGTCTAACATGGAACATCTCTCCCAAGTGATTAATGACAAAAAGGGGGAGAAAAAGAGGCATAAAAAGAGGCAGGGTAAGAGGTACTCAATAAAGGTCAAGAAGAGCAAAAGCAAAGAAGAGAATAAAACAAAGAAGAAGACAACACAAAAAGAAGCTGAGCCATTATCTAAGGGGGAGCCAAAGAATGATGAACCCGAGGCTGAGGGGGAGTCAGAAGAAGAAGAGGAGAAGGAGGAGCTAACAAATCAAACAGATGAGTAGCTGATCAACAGACATCCTGGAAACATACATGGAGCCAAAGAGGTACATCTCTAACTAGTTAGGTATGTTCTGAATCCAGGATGTAAAATATCATAGTGTATTAATTTCTATATTATTATAAATAACATTCATGATTATCTGTTTTAGAAATAAAGTAGCTCACTGTATATAAGATTCAATCATAACATACATATGCACTTATTGTTTTGTCATAATCAAATAGGGGGAGATTGTCAGCAATAAACATGTGAATGATATTCCTATCTATATATGATTTGATTATGATATATATATGAATGAATATGCAAGTATATTTGCATTAAGAATAGTTGTAAAGTCCTAAGATAGATTATAGAAACACGTGTACAAGGACTTAGAATGAATTGATCAAATATGTTAGGATATCCTATATAAGCAAAATAGATTGTAAAGTCCTTAAAAAGAAATGATGTACAAGGACTATAAATATAGAAAGATCAAGCATGTTAGGTTGATCTTAAAATATAATAGATAGTTTTGTCTGATCGTCGAGCACTACACCATAAATCATAGTCTTCCAGGAGAGTCAAGGATAACTCGAGAGCTATCAAGCCAGAATCGTAGTCTGCAAGATAGTAGATCTCGGAGTTCGTAGACTGCCAGGAGAAACAAGGAAGGATCGTAGTGTGTCGAGGAGCACTTCCTTGGAGCCGTAGTCTGCTGAGGAAGTCATGTTCAGAAACGTAGAGATAGCCTACCTAAGAGCCGACCGAGCATCTGCCAAAGCTAAGTCAAGAATCGTAGACTACACTCGGAGTCGTAGAGTCTACTAATGTCAACGCTAAGTCAAGAATCGTAGACTACACTCAGAGTCATAGAGTCTACTGATCGTATCAAAGGTAGAGATCGTAGTCGAGCAAGATCAGATGAAAACAACAAGCACAACGATAATAAATTATAGTGTCAAGATCTGATCTCAGAGTCGTAGTGTCTGCACAACCGAAGCTGAATCGTAGAGTGTAGAGCTAAGACCTCAACAGTTGTACTCACAAAGCCAAGGTAGAATTGTAAAGCAAACACGATTCTCAACAATTGAGCACTCCCAGAATATCCAAAGGAATGAAGCCTCTGGTTGGTACTACAAATATACATCTCACCTAAAGGAAGCCAGAGAGCACTCAACGAATGACATGCAAGCCAATAGAAGATCTAAGCATCAACCTAATCAGCATCCAGATTGAGTTATGAAGCCATTCAAGATGAAGTCTTCCACAAGATGATCATAAGAAGACTTCAGTAGCTTACTAAAGAAAGTTAGCATATGCAGTAGCTGTCAAGTAGAAAGATGACAACGATCTTGAAAGTAACCAAGATCATAGTGTTTGCCAAACGAAGAAGGAAATGATGGAGTATACACAAAGATACTGGTCAGCCTCAGAAGAACAAGGCTAAAGTGATAAAGCATTGGGTCAGTCCATTGACGATAATTGAATGGGAGATCATAAAGAGATAGCGAGCTGGACACGCTATAAATCTAAAGTGTCTTGTTATTCAAAAGTGGCCAGAACAAAGAGTCAATCCATCAGTATATGAGAGCATTTGAAGCAAACAGAAGTGTTGAAGCACTATACAAGAGAAGGTAGAAGTGTTCTACATTACAGATCCAATTAACACTCTTCAAGATTATAGTGTTGTCTGTACCATCAACTAGACACTACGATCACATCCAAGAAATGTATGCCTCAAAATCGTAGAGTTTGGTCATCCGAAGATTGAAGCATTGGCAACGGTTTAATCTGAAGGTTGGTATTCGGACAAGAGCTTATTGAGAGCATCGATGTAAACGGACAACCTCTGATCGAGAAATTAGAAGGGGGAAATAAAGTCGTCGACCTGCCCGAGAAATCAAAGTAACATCTCTGACGGGGTAGGTGAAACAGTAGACTGCAGTGTTAGAAAGTCATGTCATGTCACATCTGCAGTCTGAACCAAACAACTCGAGATCTGCGAAGCAATTCAAAGAGCCCTCAACGGCTACTTTCCAACGGGAAGATTGGGAAGGAGTATAAATCAGATAGAGCTTCAAAGATCAAAGGTTTCTGGAGTTGCTTAGTTTGGAGAAATGGTGGACCGATCTAACCAACGTAAGATACTGATTAACCAATGAAGGTCCGAAGGCTCACTCTACGATCCACCAAGAACACTTAGAGACAAACAAAGAAAGAAGTAGAATTGAGAGTTCTACAATGCAGAAGTGAGAGTTCTTCTACAAGCAGAGTGTTCTAAACTGCCGAGAGAAAGGAGAGCATCATGTCAACTTGATGTCCATCATGGGAAGACTCTAAGTACCAGAGAGAAGAGCCTACAATCATCTTCGCAAGTCCACCATGAGAAGGCATCAAGTATCAAGAAAGAAGATCACCAACGCCATTATGGTGTCACGCATGAGAAAGTTTCTAAGTACCTAGCAAAAAACTTACAGTCATCTTAGAAACCCATCATGTGCAACCATCAATTATCAAGAAATATGATCTTCAAGGCAGGGATCATCAGTAGTGGTTGAGTAACTGAGGAAGCTGAGCATCATACAACACTCAACTGCACTTCAAGGATGATCACGCTAAGCTGCTAAGTACAGAAGATGTTCAGAGTTTAAAGACATCTTAGCAGCTCAGCACCAACTCTAACAAACAAACAAACAACTCAACAACAAGAAGCCAGGGCCTGAGGGGTCCTTGTCCAGATGGACTAAATGAAGTTCCAAGCCTGCTGGGCTTGAAGAGTTCCTAGGGAATTAGAGGAGTTCCTAGGCTGCTGGCCTTGAAGAGTTCTTAGTGAACTAAAGTCCAAGGCTGCTGGCCTTGAAGGAATCTTAGTGATTCAGGGTGCTACCCTTCCTTAGTAGAAATCATGTTAGTTGAAAGCAGAAGAGTGGATTAGGAGCTTGAGTCTTTGAACCACTTAAAACCCCTTGTGTCTTTTACTTTATTTCATTTACTTTATGTATATTAACTGCTATAACTATTATAAATGTTTTAACTGCTTACCACTGAACTAACTTTACGAAAAATGTATGTATGATTATGAATATATCAATGAAGGGGATCTTTTACTTATTCCACTGTGTTTGAAAAGATTCTTGTGTTTGTGATATGCTAAATAATTAGCAATACAAAATAAAATAGAAAAGTATTTGAAATTATAAAAAGGATATATTCAACCCCCCCTTCTAGATCTATTGTGCCTACTGGGAACTAACAAAGTACTTCACCTCAAAGTGTATAATAAGGTGAGTAATAAAACTATAGATATGATGTTGAAGTTGATGAAATTATCTCTTCCTGATGGTGAAACGCTTCTAAGTTCTTCCTACGAAGCTAAAAAATTGTTGTGAGATTTGGGATTGGGATATGAATGTATCCATGATTGTAAGTACGACTGTATTTTATTCTTGAAGGAGAATGGAAACGTGGAAACTTGCCCTACTTGTGGAACTTCTCGATGGAAAGTAAATGATGGTATAGGGAAGAAGATACCACAAAAGATTTTAAGGTATTTTCCACTGATACCTAGGCTTCAACGCTTGTTCATGTCCCAAAAAACATCTAAAAAGATGTTGTGGCATAAAGAAAAATGAATTGATGATGATTATATGAGACATCCGGCTGATTCAATAGCTTGGAAAGACTTTGATAGTAAGTTTCCTTAATTTGCAAATGATCCTAGAAATGTTAGACTAGCTCTAGCTGCAGATGGTTTTAATCCATTTGGAAACTTAAGCACCACTTATAGCATGTGGCCTGTTATTGTAGCTCCATTGAATCTTCCTCATTGGGATTGCATGAAACAACCATTCTTTATGTTATCTTTACTAATTCCAGGGAAGAAATCACTAGGAAAGGACATTGATGTCTACTTACAGTCGTTAATTAAAGAGTTAAAAAATAATGGGTTGAAGGGATAGAAACCTTTGATGTTTCTTATAAAAACAATTTCAAATGCATGCTGCTATTTTATGGACAATAAATGATTTCCCTGCATATGGTGATTTGTATGGATGAAGTACTAAAGGGTACATGGCTTATCCAATTTATAATGACCAAATATGTTCTCAAGGGTTGCGAAACAAGGTGTGTTACATGGGACATCATCTCTTTTTACCAAAAGATCATGCTTGGAGAAGAAGCAGAAAGTTCAATGGTAAAAGAGAAGATAACGAGGCACCTAGAGAATTAACTGGGGATTATGTGTTAATGCAGTTTGGGAGACTTGAAGATTTGACACCAGGGAAGCATGGTAATAAAAAGAGAAAGCGCAAGCCTGAGGAATTGAATTGGACTAAATTTAGTATTTTTTCTGATTTGCCTTACTGGAGTAAGTTGAAGTTAAGGCATAATTTAGATGTAATGCATATTGAAAAGAATATTTGTGAGAGTTTATTGGGAACCTTGATGAATATAGATGGGAAAACAAAAGATTCAGTAAAGTCAAGGAAAGATTTGGAGGACATGAACATTCACAAGGAGTTGCACTTAATTATGAGGAGTAATGGAAAATATGTGAAACCTGCTGCATGTTATGTCATGATTCATATATACAGACACAAGTATGTATATGTGTATTTGTTTGTGTAAGAGACCAAGTTCTTATACTTTTTATGATCATACTATAATTGAACTGCTAAGAATTGAAATAGAATAAAGGAGATAGGTTGGTTGTGTGGTGATATAAGAAGGCTAAAATGGATTGATAACACAAATAAAGAGGCATGAGAATGGTGATTTAAAACAGTGCATACATGGCGTTTGTCAAAAGTCCTCTATGGACTGTTTTGGTTAAAAACCAAATATTAGATAGAACCAAGGCTTGGGGTTGATTTATAAATTAGTTGTGATGTTTAATAAGGATTGCTCGTAATTTTTTAATAAAGATTACTTTGTGGTGTAAATATAGATTCTGATTATACAAATGTAAGTTTTTTTGACTGTGCACATAAACGCACACTACAAATCTACAATTATAGTGTAGTTCATATAAATGTTAATATTTATACTTGTTGATTCTTGGGTATTAGCATTTACAATATTTATAGTAAAGTCGGTAATTTACAATGATGATTGTCTGATATGACCATGTCCTGAACAACCATTATGTTTAATCAAATGGTATCTATTCTTTATTATTATGTGGTATGCAATGTAATGTTTAATATTTATTCTTTATCAAATTAACTACAATATATTTATAAATTATATAATATAATATAATGTAATGTTTAGTTACTTATGGGGCAACTCAGTTGCTAAAGAAGGTACATGGAATTTTGAAAACATAATTCATATACAATACCAAATCGAAAAAGGCAAAATTATTGTAATAACAAATAAGATATAATAGGTTGTGTTCACCATTCTTTCCAAGGCAAACTATAAAAAAAGTCAAATTATAAACTCAAAAATAAAGCAAGTTGACTGAATAAAATCACTTTATAAAAGTAACCAAGTGTGAGTATTATCTCATTGGATGTTTCACAAACTAAAAGTCAGATGATAGTCTAAGTCAATATAGGAAACAAGGGAAAAGAAGTCCTTATGTAGCACTATTACTGCTTACATAATTCTTTTCCTTGTCCTTCTTATTAGCCGCTTTGGCAATAAGCTTGCTTTGACCAACTGAAACACGCAACTTCCCACTCCTTGCTATGATATTTTTTAATCTTAATGCTCACTAGAATGTTATGTATAATTATACAAGAAGCTTATCTTTATTATTATTTAATACAATTCTAATAGATTTAATTTAACTTCTTTTTTTCTTACAGATTTTATAAATGACTCCTAGAAGTGGACACAAACTGAAAGTGAAAAGCAATACAAATAAGACTAAACAAATTCTCATTGATCGTAATTCGAAGCCAGCTGATTCGATAACTCACAGAGGTATCAAAGGATGTTTTAACAAAGAAAACGTGGCTTCTGATGGTGGGAAATCTAATATTGAAAAGGAACCATTTTTAATACTTAAAGCCCATAATAATTCATCCAAAGGTAGTGAACATGCTACTAAAAATCAGACATCTGAAATTAATCTCACGCCACAAATCTCTACAGTTCCAACAATTCAAAGGCTTGAAATTCCATTAACTCAGAGTCTAAGAATTCCAACAACTGAAAATCATGAAACTCCAACAACAGAAAGTCCTGAACTTCCATCAAATGAGCATGCCCCATCTACTGAAACAGGTATGAATTCTCTTTTTTTTCTTAAAAAACATTATACTAAGTTTTGAAGTAACTAATAATCCTATTTATAATGTATGCAAAACAAATACTATAACAATTATGTAATGTTCATACAACTAGCTCTAAGAAAATGAGTCGTGGTCCAATAATGGGAAAGGGGATTATGAAGTCATTTGTTGCTTCAGGGAGCAAAATGAAGATCAACGTGGATCCATTCATAGGAAGATCTATAAATGGTGATGAATCTGCAAAGCTTGCAAGTCAAATTGGCGTAGTAACTCGAGATGTCCTTCCAGTGCCCAAAAGGTGAAAATACGTAGATGAGTAAAAGAGTTTGGAACCAGGCTTTGATCATATAAATGTATATTTTGAAACTAATAACTTTTTTATTTTATCAATTTAGTTATCTCGTCATCTAAAATATGCTAATATAATATGTAGATCCACATGGATGTTAATGTTGATGCTCCAGGAGTGAAACAATGTTTGATTCATAGGCTAAAATCTAGTAGCCGACAAAAGCGTTACAAGTTGCATATGCACTACAAGAAGTTTGCAACTTTGGTAAAGGCTAAGAATAACAAGCCTTCTTTTTGTCCTTGTAAAAAAAATTGGGAAGCATTGTTCAACTATTTTGCAACACCTAAATTTAAGGTAATAATACAAAAAATTAACATGTTTAAATGTTAAGGTTCAGTGTTTAGGTTATAGCTATAGGTTTGTAACATTGGTTACAATGTCATTGTTCTTGTTTTTATAGCACACAAGTTATGTGAATGGTGGGAATAGAAGACAGATGAGAGCTCCACATTTTACAGGCAGAAAGCCATTTACTGTTCATCGACACGAGATTGTAAGTGTTCTAAACTTGTACTTTTGTACTACTTTCATTCTAATAACCTTTAATTGAATATATCTTGTTCTGGGATATGGAAGTGGGGTCTTATGGGAGTTTTTTGGATCTTGTTTTGCTAGAAGGGTTTATGTTGCCCCAATTTAGATCTGTTTGGGATTTGTTTGGTAAACTTTGTGTTAATGTTATCCTACTTTTCTACTTCTATGGGTCTACTATGGTTTGGGTATAAAGTGGATGTATTGACTTGGTTTGGGTATAAAGTGGTTAGTATAGAATAGTGTTACATTGCATGTCAAGTATGTTCAATAGTAGAGATTTCCATGTTATTGAGTTATGTGATAATCAAAAGAATTGCTTGTTTATTCATGTTTTGTAAATGTTTTGGACTGCTATTGTTTTATATATAGCTAGAGGAGATAGGTTGGGCTGTGGAGTACTTCCTGTAATTAGAAGTGTAATTAGCCAAAGTTGTCAAAATAACTATTCATTCTCTGATGACCTATAATAGACTTATAGTCTATAGTTGTTTCTGAGCAAGCCATGGTTGTTCATATACTGTAAGGACTTCTAGAAGGCTGAGATTGCTGCTTACTTTTGGAGAAATGTGCAAATGAAGACACAGTGAGAATATAGAGATATAAGTGAACTCATAAGTGTGAATTCACTGGTGTTGTGGAGAATCTTTCAATATACCTTGACAAGGCTTATGATGATCTTCTATGCTGAAGACATAAAAATGATGGGGATGTATTGTGATGCACGACCAGATCAAACGAATCACCACAACACCAAGCTTAAGTAACTTATCGTGTCCTGTCCTGCCTAGGCATGCATCAATAAGGTTGCCTATCTTTATAAGGCATACTATTATAAGTCTCATGGAGTGTGAATATATGTAGTGGAGGTGGCTAACGTAGTACTGATAGTAGGAAGTACTCAAAGTATTCCATTAATAAAACTTGAAGGCCATCGGAAGAAGTAGAAAGTTTTTCTTACCATGATAATTAACTATGATAAATTCTTAAGAAATAAATTTCAAATAAATAATAATTTATTTATTTTGGCCACCCGAAAAAACAATTTTTATTAGTAAATGACCAGTTAATTATTTGATATTTTGGTTGTTTTTTGTAGGCTAGCAGAAAAATTTGATCAAACACCCACAACTTGTGACCCCCAACATGATTCACTACATTCTTATGTCAAACAATTTATGCATTGTCCAGACTTTTCTAATTGCATCTTCAACTAGAATGAGTCTTTTTGGAATATTTTTCAAAAGAGATAACATGAGGACAAAAATTTCATAAAAGAAAACCTGAGAAATTGATTATGAAAGAACCCTTGGTGCTTGGCCTGCGTAATTCCGTAACTGAAGCAACATGGTTGGCTAATGGCCTTGAATGTGGAATGTGCAAAGAATTAGGATTTTTTAGATAAAAGTTTAATGACAAGGAATAATTATATCTTATGGTCTACCATTTAATCATAAAAACATTGAATAAATAGCTTGGTGAACAGTAACATACAACTTTTAGTGGTCAATTGACACATTAATTGCACCAGTCAAATTAAACTAAAATGTGTTCATGTAGACAGACTTGTGAACTTGGCACATAGGCATTGAGCACAACACGAGCAGATTGTGGCTAAACTTAACATCATCTTTTAACTAATCTCTATAGTAGTTTCTTCTCATTTTTGTCCAAGTATTATTAATAAAAAATTTGTTAAAAAGAATAAAGACAGTAACAACTAAGAAGTTAGAGTTGCTGCCTTTAGGCAGTAGCAGCTGACAGTAACAACTGTCATAACAATTTTGGAAATATCCTAGTAAATCTTATATTGTAACTTGAAGATAGAATCATGAAGTTTGATTTATAATTTACTAAATACACATATGCATATAACGAAAACTTAATTAGTTTGTAATGTAAAATAAAGAAGTTATATGAAGAGACATTATATGCTAGGGACTGGTATGAGGTAATTGGGGAAATCAAGCAAAATATGGTTGTAATCTTTTTTCTTCCTTTTAATATAGTTTAAATTTAGCAAAAAAAATAACCTTTAATTGATGCATAATTCTAATGTATTTGGCAAATTTTTTCTTGTCCTTGTCTCAAAAGGAGCTAAATGGAGATCCTTGTGATATGATTGATTTGTATAAACGTACGTATTATTCAGAGAAAAAGGGTTGGTCATCCAAAGTGGCAGAAGAGAATTGGGTAACTTTCGTATCTATTTGTTTAAAATCCAGCCTTTTCTATGTTAACGATTGTAATTAACTGTATATGTCTTCTTACATCCATGTGTTTTAATAGGAGTTGATGAAAAAAAAGTGAGACCAATATAGATAAGAAGGATCTGAGAAGAACACAGATGAAATAGTCATGGAGGTTCTTGGCCATGGATCTGGTTGTAGACACTCGAAATTTTCTGCACTCCTATTACTAACATTGCAGGAGGGTAGATTCTTCTTTTGGAGATAACCCTGAAAGACAGCTTACATCCATTCCGAATACTATCGAAAGTTCAGTTCCAACCCGGAACACAAACCGAGAACATCATCTCAAACCCGGAACACACACCAGGAATGTCATTTCCAATCTCGGAGATAACCCCGAGATATGCAGATCAAAAGACCGGCAACAACACCGGAGAGGACAGTTCTGTCGCGGCGATAACACCGCGGCGCTCAATTCCAGTCCCAGAGATGCCATTGCAGTTCTGGCGATAACCCCGAAAATGCTTGTTTCAAACCTATGCAATCAACTTCAACCTCAGACATCCTGTCGAGGCACACACACCTCAGACCCGGAGTTGACAACGGGCAGACAGGAACATCCACAGATAACAGTGATACATACAAACAAGCAGCAGTCCAATCTCAGATGTAATCCTGAGCAACGTCTGCTTTCCGCTTAAACCGGCGATAACCTTGGTGAGGAGTCACAACGTCATCTTACCATCTAAACAAGATGATATCACGATATAGAAACAAGTAGTTCGATCTCAGCTATAACCCTGAGCAACGTCTACTTTTTTCTTAAACCGACGATAACCACGGCGAGGAGTCAAACTTCATCTTGTTCTTTCAACACCTGCGCGTCGTCTCAACACTTCATACATACATCAAACAATGTCCCATAAGAGTCGAGGATTGACAATCCCGAGTGACTATTATGCGTGGCAGTACTTTGGATAAAATTTGAAGCTTGAAGACCATGGGCATAGACCCCTCTTCCTGATTTCGTACAACCTCTAATCCATGTCATTGCGTAACTCTCGACACAAGCGGTTCGAAGAAGGTCAGATACACCTCGTTTGAATGCTCGGATTGAAGTTCTACAAGTTTGAGCGGACATTATAGTGCATAAGTGCATGTACTACGAGACGATGGGACCCGCGAGGCTCGGATGCATCACAACTAGCCGCAGGTACAACTGCGGCTGCCGCAGGTGTACCCGCGGCCATCCATCAATATATACAAGCCTTGGGGTCAGCCATTTGAGAAGGAGAGAAAGGGAAAAAGGCGAGGAAGCCCTGTCCATTTTGCACTGCATACACATCTTTTGAGTGTTTCCTCACTTCTAAACACTAGTTAGCTCACATATAGCTATCTTTTATCCGGCGAGAGCTGAGTGTTTATCCATTTAAAGTCATAGAAGTCTACTTTGGCAGCCCACTGTAAGCCTTCTTATATTTTATAAAGTTCTCTTCTCATATTATCACACACTGTTGTACACGTTGAGAGTCGTGTGAGTGTGTTTGCCCGGACTTCGGTCCGTGGTTTTCATTTTTGTCTGTACATGTATACTTATATATATTTATATATTTCATATATGGACTAACATTATCGAGTTATGCCTCGATTGAGCCTAGACTTCGGTCTGGAGCGTTTAATTGCTTTTATATATATATATATATATATATATATATATATATATATATATATATATACATATATATATACATATATATAAACTGTGTTCAGACTTTGTCTGATGAGCCTGGATTTTATATCCGGTGCGTTTAACTACTTATATATATAATTGTTGTCAGACATATCCGATGAGCCTGTATTCACATCCGGTCAGTTTACTGCTTTTATATATTTATTTGTATATATATATATATATATATATATATATATATATATATATATATATATTTCGTCCTGCTTGGAGATTACTTCGTGGCAGTTGATCGCTTTTACAGCTTTATTTACATTTCATCATGCCTGGAGTTTATTTCGTGGCAGTTGATCGCTTTTACACCTTTATTTATATTTCGTCCCACCTGGAGTTTACTTTGTGATGATTGATCATGTCCATATATATATATATATATATATATATATATATATATATATATATATATTTATCGCTTTTATATATTCCATTTCCGATCCCCCATGGAGTTGTTTCGTAGTGGTTAATCATGTCTGTATTTATATATTTACATCTTTTATATATATATATATATATATATATATATATATATATATATATATATATATATATATATAATTGCTTACTACTTTCCATACAAATTGCAGTATCATGTGAGCCTACGAATCATGTGATCATAGGTTCAGTTTACTGAATCTAGATTTGGTTCCCATGATGGACATTTTTAAGCTGTAAACAGCCTGTACATTATTTTACAGTGTTTGAATTTCTTTGGATGGCTGTCATGCCCATGAGGAGTTCGACATTGCTGTACATTATTTTCTCGAGAATGCTTCGCATCTTGAAAATAAAAACAAACAAGCCGAACATTTAATAATAAAATGGAAGTATGAAAAGGTATCAATTCCTATTGAGCACAAGGTTTAAAAAACCTCTTTTACAAAATGTCATTGCTACATCTTGGTTAAAACTGAATTTTTCTATAAAATTCAAACCTTGTGTATATAGGTGCAAATGAGGCCTCACACTACTTTCAAATAATTGCACATTGATCCACACACACACACACACATTCATATAACAATTTCTTTAAAAAGTGGCGGTCACCATGGTAACATGAATGTCGGGGGGTGCCTAACAACTTCCATTCGCATAATCAAGCCCCCGGACCCAAAATGTATCTCGGTTTCACAAACCCGTCTAGAAGTGTTAAAACACTGGGTCAATGTGCAAACCTTTTCGGTTGCGTTGGTGCAACCAGTTAAATTCACCAACTAGTGACTCTTAAAGTTAAATCGTTGAAATTATAAATGTCGGACCTTTTTCACTTATTTTTCAAACAAATCTCACATTAACATGAGAACACCAAAGAACAAGTAACGAAAAGTAACACTCAAAAATCCCGACGTCGACATGTGGCGACTTTGCTGGGGACTCCAGTAAGAGGGCTTAAGCCGCCATTACAAGCTTTTCAAAATTGTTATATGCTTGTGTGTGAATGTTGCATTTACATTTCTGATGAATGTGTACGAATGCATCTTAATTACTGCACTGCTAAATATCTATCTGTGATATAAGTGTTAGCACATGTTATCATTTTGCCTAAACGGTGAGACACTTTGTATGTGAATGTATGTTGTGTGGTCCCTCTCCTAAGAGGCGATCCTGTCGGTGTTTGATTATTGGACTTGTGGGAAGAATGATTCCCCGGGGCTCAGGAAAGGCACCACTCAGATTTGATGTAGTTGAAAGACCGGATTAACTTCCCGTCTAGTAGATTGCGATGATTTGGGAACCTTCATGCTAAAAAGCCGCGAGAGTAACCCTAAGATATGTCAACCTCTGATAAACCAAATGCAGAGGGAAGTCTCTTCATACTTTCTATTTTAAATTACCTGTAAAAACATTTACTTGTAATGTTATTCCATGTTCATCTTTATGTAATGGAAAATATAAAGACTATCTGTGCATGCATGACATGATATCAATTAACAACCGGTTTTGCAGGACAAAATTCCTAAACAGACATGTTATGATAACATTTACATTACCCTAAGACTAAACTATGTAAGTCTTTTGTAGGGAAGAAATTGGGCCTGTTACCCGTTTAAAGTCCAAAAAGGCCACAGAACTACAACCAATCATGTCTTCTTCTGATCAGTCTAATGCTGTTTCCCGAGAAGAATTTGATGGATTGAGTAAACAAATCATAGACTTGGCTGTCCTACTAAAAGAATTACACCAGTCTACTCAAGGTACGAAGATACCTACACATACAGAATCCTCTACACAAGGAAGAGTTCAAGGTCTGGAAAAAATATTTCCAGAACATCAGTTGGATACAACCAACAAAGACCATGAAAACACCCATCTCAAAGAAGATCCAGACACCGATGATATCAGGAAGAAGTTTCTCCAAATGGAGGAAACTATCCGCTTTCTCAAAGGGATTGGAACACATAGCAGTTTTCATATACAGACCTTTGCATATTTCCTGGTGTTCAATATCCAGAGAAATTTAAGACCCCTGATTTTGAGAAATATGACGGATTAGGGGATCCTTACACACATTTAAAGGTGTTCATAGGAGAACTTGGGTCTTGCGCAGAAAATGTAAAGCTCCAAATGAAGCTGTTTCAAAAAAGTCTGACTAGAGAAGCCCATTTATGGTAGACCAGATTAGACAACTCTAAGATCCATAGCTGGGAAGAGCTGGCTCACGCCTTCCTTACTCAATACAGTTTTCAATCTCAGATGGATCCTAACAGGTACCAAATTACCAAGGTTAAGAAACAGTCTAATTAGTCATTTAGAGAGTATGCTGAAAGGTGGAGGCGCCTTGCTGCTCAAGTTATTTCTTCCATGACAGAATCAGAAATGGTCATGACTTTAATAGATATACAGGAAGCTCCTTTCTATGAAAGAGTTCTAGTTGGTATTGGCAAACCATTTTCTGAAATGATCAAACACAGCGAGATGGCTGATATGGGATTAAAGTCAGGTAAAATTCAAGACCTAGCCACTCTTAAAGCTGTTGCTCAGCACATCCAGTCAGGATCTTATGGAAACAACCCCCGGAGGGTCCATAAAAAGAAAGAGGAGGATGTTTCCTTGATACTACAAGGACAAAAAGGCAATCCAAGCATGCCTATGCAGAGGAGAAACTACTCCCCTTTTCCAGCACAATCTTCAAACCCTCCATTGCCTAAAAGTGGAGAAGTAAAGCGACCTCAAACGTTCACACCCTTAGGGGACTCGCTCGAGAATATTATTGTTCTTCTGACTACTCAGAAGAAAATTATACATCTTCTTCTACCAGCCAACCCTAACGGGAGGGGTTTTAATGCTACTCAGAAGTTTGCTTATCATACCGGGGCACTTGGACATGATACTCAAGATTGTTAAGCCTTGAAACATAAGATTTAAGATCTAATTAACAACGGTGAAATCGTGGTCACTAAACCAGATCAACCTCATGAGCAAGACAGCCCTCTTCCTCAACACAAAGAAGAAGAGGTCAACATGATCAGTTGGAGCACTGTACAAGGTTCCAATTCTAACGATGAGTCATCCCAACACATCAAAGACGGTGTTAACAAATGAGATTATGCAAAGTTCCAGTTTACCATGGAACAAAAGATGAAAGCTCTTTCCAAAAAAAAATTGAACAATTGGCAGAACTGGTGACCCACCAGCATCAAGTCACACGCCAATTAATCATACAGGAGCATGCCTATCTCCTTCCTTTTTTTATGAATGCCTCCTCACCACCTTCAGAAAGCGAAGCTATGGAGGATAAGGTTATGAAGCAAGCAAATGCTAAAGCCCATCGGGATTTTTCCAATCAGAGAGAATTCACCTATTTGGGTCAATATATGGAAGAGATACTACAGATGTTGATAAACGAAGGAAGAATTACATTCCTTCTCCCTCCCATCAATCCCCACTCAGGGCGGTTCAATCCTGATGAAATGTGTCAATATCATTCACATTCTCGTAGTCACGGCACAGAAGAATGCTGGGCACTCCGCCATCTTATTCAGAATCTTATTAATAGCGGTGTCCTGCAAATAGCAGATGATTACACTGTACAACTCAAGGGTGGGAATGCATGTCCTACCAAATGGAAGAGATCAGTAGCAGTTATATTTGAAGTGGATGATGAGACTGTCAAAGTATTTCCCATACAACCAATTCAACTCAAAGGAGCTGATAATCCTTTGAAAGTGGCCGCACCAGAGCCAATTTCTTTATCTTGTAGACGACAATATCCTGTTGTCAGCTTACACAACATTCCATGGAATTATGGAGAAGCTGAAGGATCCACGTCTCATACTACTGCTACAGTATCGAAGAAAAATCCACTGTATCTTCCTCAACGGGTTATTAACCTACTTGCGAAGCAAAGGGGAAATTGCCCGTGGAGAAGATTGAAAAATTCCTCCGCACTATGGGCCACAATAAAGCAAAAGTGGTTTTAACCTTATGAGAAGCTCCACACCAGATTTCAATACTGGACTTGGTTTTCTCCTCCAAGGATCATCAGAAGATCTTGCTGAAGGTTTTAGAAGAAGCCTATTTTCCAAAATCAGTGGATGTAGAAAAATTTCAACATTTGGTTGATCACATTTTTAACAACAATGTGATATCCTTCACTGATGACGATATACCTCCCGAAGGGACCGGTCATTACAAGCCTTTGCATATTACAGTTTTGTCTTCCGGGTACATGCTAGCAGGAGTATTGATAGATGGAGGCTCATCTCTAAATATTTGTCCTTATGCCACCTTGGTAAAGATGAATATCAATCTCAAGCGGATCCAAAGCAGCCATACGGTCATTAGAGCTTTTGATGGATCCCAACAAAATTCCGTTGGAAAGATTGAATTACCAATTGAGATTGGTCCTAATACATTCAATGTATCCTTCCACATTCTCAAGTTCAACTCAGGACACAACCTGCTATTGGGGAGACCATGGATACACATGGTTGGAGCTGTTCCCTCCACGCTACATCAACAACTCAAATACATTATCAACAATAGTCTAGTCACTGTCAACGATGAGCCGGATTGTCCTGAACAAGGAACTCTACCAATCATCAGCTACAATTCAGAAGTTGAACCGGCCAGTTTCCATACTTTGGAAGTGAATAACATGCAATACCATTCTATTGGAGTGCCACTTCCCATACCCAAGATTTTTGCCGAGGTTATGTCGGCCACTCAGGAAATGATGTTATTTGGTTATCAACCTGGACAAGGATTTGGTAAAGATAAGAATGGTATTAAGCACCCTATTCAAATATCCAATTAAATTGGAACAGCCGGACTAGGCTATTCTGCCAGTTCCAGTTACATGAATCCTCATAAGACAAGTAGATTCCTCAAGCTTTCGCCGCACGGCGATTTTCTATACCTTTACCCCATGAGCTAATACAATCTCCAGTAAAGGTTCCAACACATGTTGTAGCTATGCTGTTTCCAAAACCAGCGCCAATCAAAGCAAAAGAGGTGCTGATTCCTGATCCCGAAGTGGAAGAAAATGAACGAAAATGTAAACATGACCTTGCCATGATGATGGAAGGCATTCGCATCATTGTTCATGATGAACATACAAATAGATACACCCCAGATGATGATTGCCCAGATGTCATGGTTATCATTCGGGAGAAGGAGGACAATGACGATCCTTCTATCACTGCAGTCCATCCGGACTTTTCCCTCGATAATTAGAGCAGCACTCCATGCATTGGTCGACGAGGGTAAAATGGGCAGAAAATCCCTCTGCCCTGTAGATAACTTTAATTACTTGCTTTTCTTTACAGCACTAACAGTTATTTTATCAAGTACATGTTAACACTTTTGTATGATCGAACAACTACATATATTAAGTGAAAGCATCTTTTTTTTCAAGACTCTAAATTTAGATGTGCCTGTCCTTGTTGATGACATGCCTTCTCTCCACAAAGGCTGAAACTTTGATGCAAAGTTGGACTTAGACTTGATGGACATCCAAGAGGACATTGAGACACCTCAGGAGATTAAGGAATGGGTCGCAGACAAACCCAAACCCAATCTTGATCAAAAGAGATGCACTCTACAAAAGAGATGCATGATTAAGTCTCCTCAGATGTGTGGACAAAGACCAAGCTCAGAGACTCATGGATGAGATCCATGGTGGAGTATGTGGCTCACACATGAGCGGCCCCTTACTTGTTAGAAAATTCTTAGAACGAGACATTATTGGCTTACACTCAAAGCTGACTGTGATGATCACGTCAAGAGGTGCTATCAATGCCAGATTAATGGGAATGCTATCCACGCCCCTCCAAGGGAGCTCCACAATATTAGTTCGCCATGGCCCTTCTCAATGTGGGAAATGGACGTGATCGGGCCCATCAAACCCAAATCCAGTAATGGTCATCAATTTATATTCACCATGATCGACTACTTCACCAAATGGGTAGAAGCAGTATCCTTCCCCAAGGTCACTAAAGAAGTTATCATTGCTTTCATCTGAAAAAATTTCATCTTTCGATATGGACAACCAGAGGTCATTGTGTCAAACAATGCTAAGAACCTCAACAACAAAATGATGGAGAAGTTATGCAAAAAATTCCACATCAAACATCTCAACTCTGTCATCTACCATCCAAAGATGAATGGTGCTGTAGAAGTGGCTAATAAAAACATCAAAAAGATCATGCAGAAAATGTCCGCCAATCATAAAGGATGGCCTGACCTCTTGCCTCTAACTATATTAGCCTACAGAACTTCAATGCGAACTTCCACTGGGGCAACCCCCTACTCACTTGTTTATGGGATGGAAGCAGTGCTCCCCGTAGAAGTAAAAATGAAATCCCTCAGAGTATTGATGGATGCTCAGTTGGATGAAGACCAGTGGGTACAAGACAGGTATCACCAATTGTCTCTAATAGACGAAAGGCGAACCGCGGTTATCTTCCGTGGTCAGTTATATCAGCAAAGGATTACACGATCCTACAACAAAAAAGTCTGTCTACAGAAATTCAAACAATATGACTTGGTTTTGAAGAAGATCATTGACAACCAAGATCAGTCTAAGAGAAAATTTTCTCCTAACTGGGAAGGCCCGTTTGTTGTCAAGGAAGTATTGACAAGAGGTGCTCTCATATTACAGGAAATGGATGGTGATGAATTGGCGATGAATTTCCACAGCTTATCAACTCGGACATCGTGAAACGGTCCTATGTCTGAAGTTACCATCAAACAAACATCCTGGTTTCGATCATCAAATCACCAGTCATTCCTATTTTGAACCCTTTCTTTTGAATACTCTTCTGCCCCTCAGGGAAACATACACTTCAAGCCAATAGCCTGGTTTTACCTCAATTCAAACCATTCAAAACCTTGGTTATCTTGAAGATGGGATTCAAACCTTTCAAAACCTCGGTTATCCTGAAGATGGGATTAAACCTTTCACACCTGTAATTTATCCTGAAGAAGGGATTAAACTTTTCTACACTTGTAGTTTATCCTGAAGACGGGATTAAACTTTTCTAAGTCTGCAGTTTATCTTGAAGACGGGATTAAACTTTTCTACGCCTATAGTTTGTCCTAAGGACGGGATCAAACTTTTTACACACTTGCAGTTTGTCCCCATTATGGGATCAAACTTTCCTCTCCCCGTAGTATAGCCTGTACATGGGATTTAAGCTTTTCTTCGCCTTTAATTCGTCCTGAGGGGCGAACTACGTTGACCTGATCTCCCTAATACCCGGGGGTACATAGGAAACCATATTCTATATGGCCGGTCGTAATAAAGAAAAACAACAAAAACATTTCTACCCTTTCTATACACAACAACAAAAACAACAAAAATACTTCTACACCCATCTGCCTTCCGCATTCAGCGTTGAACCTCCTACACTAGGTTTGAACTACGCAGACTTAATCTCCTCTTCAATAGGAGTAAGTAGGCAGCCATTCACGGTGTAGTCTAACCCCTACCAGAATAACATACTTGTCACATGGTACTGGGATCAATCTTCAATTTTCCCCATTTCATCGGTTTCAGATCAAAGGGATGGAATTACCCTACCTCTTATCACAAATAGAAGATTCGGTGACCATCTAAGCTGCGATCGTGCCTTAAAGAGAAATACAGACCCATAAGAGATGGAATTAACTAAGCTTCTCATAAATAGAAGTACCGACGACCATCTGCGGTGCGGTCAATCTCAGAGAGGAAGAAACCATCCTCCTCTCAACTTTTCCATACAGATACCAATCCCAAGACACCAAAGATGGTAGGGATTTAAAGAAATCAATGATCCATTCTTAGAGATCTTGTGACGTCTCAATGTCCATCTATCAAGGATAAGTTCAGAATGCATCAAGATCACAAGGCCCTGGAGAAATAGGCAAACATCAAACAAGTATCGAGGCATAACTAAAAGGGAAGCGAATCAAAATATATTTCCCTGCCATATATAATACTGATTGATATATACATCTGTGTTGTACATGACAAAATGGATAAGCTATTCTGTGTAGAAAAATACAAAGCTATCTACAAATTTGTGTGTATGCGGACCATCATATCTAACATAACATCCCTCTCTGAAGACGGAGGAAGTATTGCAAGCTCCTGCCCAAGGGTATCTACACGAGCTAGCAGATCAAAGGCTAACTTCATGGTGGCATAGTGCTCATCAATGTAAGCACTCATGTCAGCAAGACTGACAGTCATCTGAGATCTAACGGAAGTACTATCTGCAATGGCCACATCCCTAGCAGATAAGGTGGCATCCCGCTCCCCAATCAATGCATCCCTGGCTGATATAGCCTCATCCCTCTCTAACAGAGCGGTATCTCTCTCATTAAGAGCTGTCAACATCGTGGCCCTAGCCTGATATCTATTATAGGTCATCAGATGTAAGCTCTGCTCGAAATTCTGTGCCGAATACTGAGTAACTATGGCACTCGGGGTGGGAGAATCCATCGCAAATGCTGGCAGCCCAGCAGTCAAATCATTAATGGGAATAACAGCCTCCTCTATAGGCTCCTCATCGTCAAAATCAATCCCTTGCATTGTGGATATTGTTGCAGCCGATGCAGTCTCTGTTTCCATCCATGCGGAATACTCTGCAGAACAACCTGGATGACCGACAGAAAACTCAGCCAGCTCTCGCTGATCCCAATAGGCAAACAACCTGGATCTGTCCTTCGCTGATAAACGGTGTGACGCGAAGCGCTGACTCACTGCCCCCTCATACGGATGAAAATCCTAGAATTGGTCAAACTGACACATCACGACCATTGGGTGGTAAGTAATCATACCCCTCAATCCGGCCAAAGGGAGATAATCCATGCCCAAAGCATGAGTAATGAAGCTGTAGGGTGAACTAAGCCCTGAACACGACAATATGGCAAACGGATCCCTAATCCCTACTAGAAAAACTGACCATGATGCAGCATCTGTGAACTCTGCAGGCTGAAAGGAGTATTACATGGTTATCTCCTGGGTGAAAGAAAACCCCTTCAGTCTAAATGTGTTAATCGATCTCAAGTGTGACATAAACCACACATACAACATGACCGAACTACCTGTGAACACTCCTGCTGGATAAGTGCGGCAATATATAGCTGACCTCAAAGTCTCTGCAATGATCATCGGTACAATGGAATGAAGACGTAAGTGATCTCACTGCCATAATGATGCCGATATCCATCTCATCCATATACCGCGACATGAAGACGTATGACAATACGCATAGAAGCAGTACATCTAATATGGCTGAACGCCAATGATCTTTCGGTGTGGTGAAATCCCTGGAATGCCGTGCATAGCTATCCTCAGAGCCAAACCTGTCAAACAGGAAACGCTGGGATATCACGTGCCCGAATGTAATCTCGTCCTGGACCACTCTACGTCTCAATCCAGTGATGGTCATGAACTGTCTGCTCATGTCTCCAATAGCCATATGCACGCAAGGTCTGTCTAGTGGCAGCATCGTCAACCGTGCATACTCCTTCAAAGTAGGAGTAAACTCCTGGGTCCCAAATCGGAAAACCAGTTTCTCCAATACTCAGTGCTCTAGCATACCCTCTACAAATCCTATGGGAAGCTGAAACATCAACAGGGTCATAGTATGCTGCAACAAATCATCTACAATCACCATGTCTGATGGTGATATACTATCATACCACGAGCGCATACCAGCTACCACCACAAATGGTGGGGTATGATCAATACGGCTAACTGTCAAAGAAGACATCTGTACGGGCCGTGTCATAAGACCATCCAGGGGTCAATACTGAATATATTTGGACATACATATGCATAACATAATAACATGCATGATACAATAGATGGCAATATGATATAGGGAATGGAAGACTGTACATACATTTCTAAGTATATCATCATCTAATACATCTATGTACAGCTAAAATACAAGGAAATGGGGAGAAGCTACCCAATATACAACAGAGGCCTATCAAAAGAGATAGAGAGAAATACATTAGAAAAAGTTAAGAGTGTCGATGTCTACATCATCGATCATATCCACCTAATCTAACTCCTCCTGAATCACTGGATCTCTATCTACAGGGATGTCAGGCCGATACAAAAGAGGATCTGCGCCGGAAAAACCATATGGGTCACCTGAGGGACCAGCGCTAGAGCTGGAAGGATCAAAAGTATCTACCTCTGCAAGAACTCTGCCCAAATGCCAAATGAAAAGATGTGACCGGTCCAGCTGCCGAATCAATCTGTCAATCTGTGTCACATTAGTCGGATCTCTGACACAGGCTAGCCAATCTGTCATCATCACGGATCCTAGAACTATATCCCCCATAAACTGTGTGGCACGGGTCTGAGCTCCAATCATACGAGGGATCCACTAATGCTGGAACATCTCCTGAGAACAGGGGCCCTCTGACAATGTAAAACTGTCAATCCCCATCAATGGGATGTCAATGACGGGTGACTGCGAAATAGTCCAATAACGCCTGGCAGGAGGCAAGATCGGTATATGAATCTCTCTTGTAGTTCTCCTGATAGCACACTCTCCTAAATAAAGCTCTCATCCTCCATCTGTAAAGAGAGGAATCCTGCGGGTGGAAATGACGTACTCAACTCCAGTCGGGTACCCATCCTCAAAACCAACTCCCAAATGCTCTCCAAAATAGGGAATCCATGTGATGACATCGGCTGTCAAAAACTCCAACTGTAGGTGACAATGAGTGAAACCCTCAGCAACAGGGACCTCCACCAGTATGGAATGATGCCATCTCCGTCCTCGTGGATAGGCGTCTAAACTTAATATGCTCATAGGATGCAAACAAGGAAGCCTCTCATAGGCCTAAAACTGCCAACACAAAGGCAAACATCTACTGTCAGTCAACACTCTTAACCCATACATGGGAAAAGACAAGAGAAACACTCACCAGCAGAAACGGGTAGAATCTTAAACAAGCCTCGGTCAAGCCCTACGATCGCATGCCCATTCCCCTGAGGAAGTAGGCAAAGGTGTAAGAACCCCAATCATACTCTCCTATATGGTCCACATGTTGAGTGGCACGGATCAAAGAGAAGGACACCGTAGAGGAATTATCTGCTATAAAGTAGCTCGTAATGATCATCAGGAACAATCATCGGAGAATGCGATCCCTAACTCTCACATCATTGGGTATGGGCTCACTCAATAGCTCGCTCATAGCATCTACGCTCAAAGGACCTGTACGAACAGTCCTGCCCTTGAGCGCCTCCGCTGGAACTCCCAACAAGGATCTGACGACAGTAGGGGTGATATCTGTCGTGCAAGGCTCTGACTCCCCTCCAAACTCCATACCTATGATAAACTGTCAATCCATCGGCATCATCATCACCTCGCAGTCCAGCAAATGGAGTGACTAAGTCTGGTGAAACCACCGCTCAGACAATGCCCTGAGGTAACCCCAGGGACAGTGACGGAGTAGAATAAAGAAGAACCTCCCAAATCCCTAGCCATGGACGATCGCTCTGTAGTCATCATGCAAAGCCTGATACATAGAGTGGATGCTAAACCAATTCCCTCGAGGCTGTGTGAAGCCGGGAACTTATATCAAATGCAGATTAACATCAGACTCCTTGACTCCTCATCAATAAGAAATAAGGAAGATTAAAGATCTAACTTCATACCTCGTTTGTTTAGCATGTTTTAATACTAACATTTGCTATGTTGAATATTTTTTATCAAGTCATATCAGCATGCATATTCACTACTATGTGTCTAAATGCATTTCATGCAATAAGTCATTTTCTAACAGACAGAAATTGGAAAAAAATAAATATATGTGTTACCATGACAGTGAAGAATGCTTGTACGGTGGCAGAATATATAGAAAGTTGAATGAACTCAGCAGATTTGAAGAAAAGCTCTCGGATTTCCTTCGCTGCGCAACTTCAAAATCACTTATGAAAGCAACCAGTCGCCTATACATAGGTACGGTTGGACGCAGGCTAACCTGCGACTCCTGTAGGTACACCTGCGACACTCCTACATGGGTCCCACAACTCTGGCTCACTCCAGTTAGAGTTGCAAAGGAGGTCTCACAAGCTGAAAAGGCCAAATCAGGAATAAAAGTGCTACGCGATTGAGCGGAATAGCCTGAAATCTTGGTTTCTCGTCGGTCAGAGTTAAACTCCCGTCGTTTCAAAGGTATTCACTTGAATGTACTATATACTATACCAATGAGCTTAGATTTCACAGATCATTCTTGGCAATACCCCACAAAGGTCAGATGTCGTCATTACAGAGTCACAACCCTAAAACCTCCCCGGCGGGGGTTACAATGCAAAACCACGAAATATCAAACCTCCCCGACAGGGGTTACAACGTCGAAGTTATCAAGCATCTACATATCCTCAGCGGGGGTCACAACGCGTATATTTAAAGCATCTACGTATTGCCGACGGGGGTTACAACGCAATGAAACCATTGATACACACATCAATGAAGGTAAAGCAATCTTGACATCATGTCAGCCGATGGCAAGTAAACCCATCGAAGCAACCTTCCTCAGCAAGGGATATTACACAATGCTACCATTGATACACACATCAATGAAGGTTAAGCAGCCTTGAAAATGCATCCAATAGGGATTTATTCGGTGATACACACATCAGTGAAGATTAGGTAACTCTGATAACAACAAACTGTTGGTAGTAACTCCGACAAATTGAGGGAATATGTTATACACATCCTCAAATGGACAAAGCTTTATCCCCACAGGTCTCTTACACACAAGAGGTACCTCTATGGAATATAAGCCAGTGTCTACAAGACATTGGTGATAGCCCCAACGTCAACATCCTTGGAAACTTAGATCGCATGTCCAAGCCATCACTAATTGTCATCCCAACAGGATTACCTGACAATCATTCATGCATTCTACATGCATTTGCATCATGTTGCTGCATATAGCATCATGTTTATCTTGCTTGCATTTCAAGTGTCTAGTATTCTTTATCCTATCCATGCCTTGCATTGCATGAATATGATAAAGAGGGGCATCTGTAGACACTCAAAATTTTTTGCACTCCTATTACTAACATTACAGGAGGGTAGATTCGTCTTTTGGAGATAACCCTGAAAGACAGCTTACATCCATTGTAGGTACTATCGGAAGTTTAGATCCAACCCATAACACAAACTAGGAACATCATCTCAAACCCAAAACACACACCGGGAATGTCATTTCCAATCTCGGATATAACCTCGAGATATGCAGATGAAAAGACTGGAAACAACACCGAAAAGGACAGTTCTGTCTCAGCGATAACACCGCAACGCTTAGTTCCAGTCCCAGAGACAACACTAGGAGTAGCAACTCCATCCTTGGTGATAGCCCCAAGAGATGCCATTGTAGTTCCAACGATAACCCCGGATATGCTTATTTCAAACGTATGCAATCAGCTTCAACCTCAGACATCCTGTCGAGGCACACACACCTCAGACCCGAAGTTGACAACGGGCAGACAGGAACATCAACAGATGACAGTGATACATACAAACAAGCAGTGTCCAATCTCAGATGTAGCCGTGAGCAACTTCTACTTTACGCTTAAACCGGTGATAACCCCCGTGAGGAGTCACAACGTCATTTTACCATCTCAACAAGATGATATCATGGCATACCAACAAGTAGTCTAATCTCAGCTGTAACCCTGAGCAACGTCTACTTTCTGCTTAAACCGGCGATAACCCCGGTGAGGAGTCAAACATCATCTTATTCTTTCAACACTTGCACGTCGTCTCAACACTTCATACATACACACATCCAACAATGTCCCGCAAGAGCCGAGGATTGACAATCACGAGTGACTATTACGCGTGGAAGTACTTTGGATAGAATTTGAAGCTTGAAAACCATGGGCATAGACCCATCTTCCTGACTTCGTACAACCTCTAATCCATGTTATTGCGTAACTCTTGACACAAGCGGTCCGAAGAAGGTCATATATACCTTGTTCGGACGCTCGGATTGAAGTTCTGCAAGTTTGAGCGGATATTACAGTGCATGAGTGCACGTACTACGAGACGACGGGACCCTTGAGGCTCGGATGCATCACGACCAGCCGCAGGTACAACTGTGTCTACCGCAGGTGTACCTGCGACCATCCGTCTATATATACAAGCCTTGGGGTCAGCCATTTGAGAAGGAGAGAGAGGGAAAAAGGCGAGGAAGCATTTTCTATTTTACTCTGCATACACATCTTTTGAGTGTTTCCTCACTTCTAAACACTAGTTAACTCACATATAGTTATCTTTTATCTGGCGGGAGCTGAGTGTTTATCCATTTAAAGTCATAGAAGTCTACTTTGGCAGCCCACTGTAAGCCTTCTTATATTCTATAAAGCCTTCTTCTCATATTAACACACACTGTTGTACACGTTGAGAGTTGTGTGAGTGTGTTTACCCGAACTTCGGTCCGTGGTTTTCATTTTTGTCTGTATATATATATACTTATATATATGTATATATTTCATATATGGACTAACATTATCGAGTTATGCCTCGATTGATCCTAGACTTCGGTCTGGAGCATTTAATTGCTTATATATATATATATATATATATATAAACTGTGGTCAGACTCTGTCTAATGAGCCTGGATTTTATATCTGGTGCATTTAACTACTTATATATATATATAATTGTTGACAGACATATTCGATGATCCTGGATTCACATTTGGTGCATTTACTGCTTATATATATATATATATATATATATATATATATATATATATATATATATATATATATATATATATATATATATATATTTGTACATATATATTTATTTACATTTCGTCCTGCTTGGAGTTTACTTCATGGCAGTTGATCGCTTTTACAGCTTTATTTACATTTTGTCCTGCCTGGAGTTTACTTCATGGCAGTTGATCACTTTTACAGCTTTATTTATATTTCGTCATGCCTGGAGTTTACTTCGTGACAGTTGATCGCTTTTACAGCTTTATTTACATTTCGTCCTGCCTGGAGTTTACTTCGTGGCAGTTGATCGCTTTTACAGCTTTATTTACATTTCGTCCCACTTGGAGTTTACTTCGTGGTGGTTGATCATGTCCATATATATATATGTATATATATATATACCGCTTTTATATATTTACATTTCCGATCCCCCACGGAGTTTCTTCGTGGTGGTTGATCATGCCTGAATATATATATATTTATAGCTTATATATATATATATATATATATATATATATATATATATATATATATAAATATATATAAACTACTTACTGCTTTTCATACAAATTGCAGTATCATGTGAGCCTAGGAATCATGTGATCACAGGTTCAGTTTACTGAATCTCGAATCGGTTCCCATGATGAACATTTTTCAGTTGTAAGCAGCC
Source organism: Panax japonicus (assembly GCA_020205505.1). Taxonomy (NCBI): domain Eukaryota; kingdom Viridiplantae; phylum Streptophyta; class Magnoliopsida; order Apiales; family Araliaceae; genus Panax; species Panax japonicus. The sequence continues at coordinate 34,062,797 of CM035098.1, forward strand.
TGTACATTATTTTACAGTGTCTAAATTTCCATGGATGGATGTCATGCCCATGAGGAGTTCGACACTGCTGTATATTATTTTCTCGAGAATGCTCCACATCTTAAAAATAAAAGCAAACAAGCTGAACATTTAATAATAAAATGGAAGTATGAAAAGGTCTCAATTCATATTGAGCACATGGTTTGAAAAACCTCTTTTACAAAACGTCATTGCTACATCTTGGTTAAAACTGAATTTTTCTATAAAATTCAAACCTTGTGTATATAGGTGCGAACGAGGCCTCACACTACTTTCAAATAATTGCACATTGATCCACACACACACACACATTCATATAACAATTTCTTTGAAAAGTGGCGGTCACCGTGGTAACACGGATGTCGGGGGGTGCCTAAAACCTTCCCTCCGTATAATAAAGCCCCCGGACCCAAAATAAATCTCGGTTTCACAAACCCGTCTAGCAGTGTCAAAACACTGGGTTAATGTGAAAACCTTTTTGGTTGCGTTGGTGCAATAAGTTAAATATACCAACTGGCGACTCTTAAAGTCAAATCGTCGACATTATACATGTCAGACCTTTTTCACTTGTTTTTTCAAACAAATCTCACATTAACATGAGAACACCAAAGAACAAGTAACGAAAAGGGACACTCAAAAATTCAAACGTCGACACTGGTAAAATTAAAGGCCTTGGGTATGGTCCAAAACCTCTAAGAAGGCGCATCACATCATCTGATTTAGCTACCCAACAAGTCCAAAAGGAACTTCAAGATACACAACAAAAGCTACAAATGTCTAACTCTCAAGTAAATGATCTTAAGACACAAGTGGCTGAATTTGAGACTGAAGTGTCTGATTTGAAAACTCAATTGGTTGATCAAGGTACAAATATCAACAAACTTATGGCAATTATGGCTGCTAATGGGATGAACATATACTAGAAAAAAATATCATGTAAGTAATAAATACTTTTAAACTTCAATTATGTTTTCAAATGTTAAATATTTTGAATTTGGTGTGTCATGTGTTGAATTCTTAAAAATGTTAGATTTTCTTATTTATTTTCCTCTATTTAGGACAAACATGAATTTTATTTATACTGCTATAGTTTTTTGTTTGGATTGTTGTTGTATTAAACAAACTCAGTTGGTCTAATTTGGTGCTTTGCTTTAGCTTTGCTCAAAAAGTGATTCCTGCTAAAGTTATAATTCTTGTTGTTGGTTGTTGGTTGTTGGGTTACTGGTCTCTATTGTTGGGCTTTTTTGGGTGTTGTGTTGCTGCCAGTGTGTGGTTACAGTGCTCAGTCCTGTTATTAGTTAGATACATAAGCTCTATTATAGAAAGATGAATATTAAAGTTCCATGATTAGGTAATTGCAAAATTGAGTAACTAATTGTTGAACAAAATGCATTTGTTTGGGAAACATCAGAACATAATTGTAAAATTCCATAGAGCATGCATCTGTTTAATATTTATTTAATATTTTTCCTAAATGGTGCTCATTACTTCACACTGATATTTTAGTGTTGACATAATTACTTCTTCACTTGTGCAGGAGCTCTTGGGTTGCTTTCCCTTCCTTAAGCTTCTTAGTTAGTTTAAAACTTGCTCTAATAGTTCTCATATTTTGGGATTCATAAATATATCTCTCTGCACTTGGGACGACTTTCTTGAAGTCTATTTTCATATTACAACTTCAACCAGAATCTGATTTTGCGGATCCTCTAAATTCTATGGATATTGATTTTGGTTGCTATAATGCTAGTATAGATATAGTTTTGGAAAATTCACAATTTATTATTTAAACATTTCTTTCTTTATATACATTTTTTTTAATTTCATAACTATTTAATTGATTTGTCTATATGTTTTTTTGATTTGCAGATAGAGTTTTTTCTCGAAGGTCAATAACCACAAGGTTGAAGGTTTTAATTAAGCATTTTCTTAGGATATGGATTTTAGAATTTCAGCTTTTTGGATTATATAATTTTGTTTTGTGGTACTTAGATTATTTAAGCAACTGTTTATTGCCTAGGTAGTTGGGTATTTTGTTGAATCAGTGAATCTACTATTGTTTTTATAAGATAATTATTTTTTATTTTAAATGTTTATTTCCTTTTGTCTCTTATAGTATATGCAGGTGTAACGTTGATTTAAAAAGCTCACTAAATGTATTATATTTTTTTATTGAAAATTGTTAATGTAACAATACATTTTGAATGTAAAACACCTTAATATGACCACCACATCATCAGGATTTTTAATCATTTATTGGCAAATAATATTTGATCAATGAAAATTAAAATTTAATGACGAATAATATTAACTCTTTAGAATTAATAGTATTGTCATTATATATATTCATTTAGTTATGACAATTGATATTGTCACTAATATTAACTATTTGGTGACAAATTATGCCGTCACTATTACATATCATTTAGTGATGCCTTTTAATTTTGTAACTATTAATAGCTCTTTATGTGACGAGTTCTATTGTCACCATAATTATTCAATTAGTGACATAGAAAAGTGTGTCATACAAATTAACTCTTTGGTGACAAACTATATCGTCACTGTTATATATTCATTTAGTCACAACAACTAATTTTGTCACTATTAGTAACTCTTTTTGTGACGAGATGTATCGTCACCATAAGTTTTCAATTAGTGACATTGAAAAATGTGTCCCAAAAAATAACTTTTTGGTGAAAAATTATTTTGTAATATTATTTAAAATATGAAATGACAACGACATAATTGTCATGTTAAATATATTAGTAGGTGACGAATTGTTCTGTTGTCATTTATTTTCTTATTTTTGGTGACGCTGAACACAATAACATGATGAAAGAATAATCATAAATATGACAATATTGTCATCAATAAAATTAGATTATTTAAAGTGAGTAACATATTTTCGTCACTAAAACAATATCATTTAATGACGAAAAATGATTTTTGTCATTTACTGCACCAAGTTTTGATGACGAAACATAATATAGAGTGACGAAAGTTTCATTCAAATAGTGACGCTATTAACGTCACTAAAAGTTATTAATTATAGTGACAATGATGTAAATCATCCCCATAAGTTAAAACATTTAGTGACGACATCAAATATTGTCAAATATACCTAATACCACGCTCATACGGTGACGGTCTCTTTGACGATTAACAATCGTCACGAAATGTTTTAGTGACGAAAAATGAATTTTATATGACAAATTTTAGCGTCATTTTTTGTGTGATTTCTTGTAGTGTAATTACTATGTGATAAATAATATGTAAATCCCAAGTGTTATATTACTAATGGGATATGATGATGTTGTCTTGAAACCTTACTAGTTCAGGAAAGTTGATGTAAATAGCAGTGATACTATCTTTTCTATGTCTTTAAAAGTTATAAATGAATAAAATCTTAAGGTTTATTCAAGATGCTATATGTTAAGTGTTGACCTTAAAATGTTCAAGTTAAGTACTAAATACTTAAGGAATTATGTAATGATCTAATAAGCATATCTTTTAAATAGAAAATATCGCCACGAAGACGTCAACCACGACAACAAAACCCTGAGGGTCTACTAATAACAATGACGCCAATGCTAATCCAGTCCAGCAGTTGGTGACCTTACTTATGGGAGCATTACATAATCAGCCGTAAGCTCAGGCTACAACTTTTAAGGATTTCAAAGCGGTTGGACCGCCATAGTTTCGAGGATCTATGAATCAAGTGGATGCCAAAACCTAGATTATGGAGATGGAGAAAGTGTTCGATGTTTCCAGCGTCAATGATGATCAAAAAACTGCCTTTACAATGTTTATACTGAAGTCGAAAGCCAGCTACTGGTGGCAGGCAAATAAGACTCGAGGGGGACAAGGGATATCGTGGGAGAGATTCAATGAAATATTTATCGAGACATATTTTTCAATGAGCTTATAGAACCAGATGGAGGTCCAGTTTGTAACAACCCCAAAATTCATACAATTCATCTCTCAACTTTGGTCGTTAGAAATATGTCGAACTTCTGATTTTACATCATAAATAGATGTTAAACTTCATTAAATGTAGAATAATTGAAAATTTTATGTCTTCTTACTTAAATTTCCTGAATCACCACATTTTATCATTTACACATCTCGGAATCAAGTTTATTTTATGATTCGCTTCTTCAAAGTTATTATATAAAATCTTACATCTTAGCTCAATATCCCTTATACATTGTGTAGCTCAAACTTTACAACTACATACGAAATTTTACAACATAAATTATCAAGTACATTTCTCAAAACCTTTATCTTTACCTACCTTTGAAACATACTTAGTTTAGTACTCACTTTATCAGAGTTAATAAATAAAACTTACATTCAGGTTCAATACCCTTTACACAACAAACAAAACTTAAACTTTATAACTGAACATCTATTAAACATCATACATTATTCGGAACCTTAAACATGGTTCAAATAATAATAGCTCAGCCAAAGTATATAAATCTTCATGCATTATATCTGATTCATGTCTTTCAAGTAGCACATAGAGCAACCTTGTATCCTTTACTTGCAAAAATATTTATTTGCAAGGTTGAGCTCGACAGCTCACCAATTCTAACATTTTTCATGCATCACGTAGTACATAATAACATACTCAACATATATCTCATAATCGTTGGACTAACATAACATCCATGTTGCTGTTCATATAACAAGTATAAAGATTGAGTTCCTTACTCAATCAACATTAATTACTCAATCAACGTAGTCATAAGTTGACTTTAACGTCTCATACTTTCAAATATATATAACACATCATTCTCTTTGCAATTAAGATTTAAAATAGTTCATCATCAAGTTCACATAGCAAATAGGAACTGAAAGACTTTCCTTGATCGTTCTTTACCAATTATAGTTTAATAGCTTACGGCTATCTGCACTTCACGTGCCCTACACAATTATATAATCATGCACATAAACTATTAGTCATATAACAACGCATAGTAGTTGTAATTCAAACTTTACTCTACATCCTATAACCCTTCCTATTAATCAATACACAATGTTTAATTTTATTGTGTTAACTTTCAACTTATATCTCACTGTATTATTTCTTTGGTCATACTCAAAGTTCATTCAAGTGTTTAAGCCTTGCTAGGACTACTTATTGGTTTTATATTAACCCCATTTCATATCTTATAATATTCATTTCATTTGACTTAAAACACTTTTTACATTCATTAACACTTGTCACGACGTTTCAAAGTTCATTTGTCACACTCCCGATTTGTCTCTCTTGTGTATGCTTAGTATGCTTATACAACTTATCTAATACATCATTTATTAATGTTATGCATCATTATATTTACTAATATTCATATTTTATAACATAGAACAACATCTTTTATCGTTAGAAGCACTACACTTGCATATGTGCATACCCGACGCCTTCTTATTGCCTTCTAATACACATCAGTCCCAAATTTGGAAATTTTGACCCCTGTTTCCAACCTCAAATGGAAAAAAAATAAAGAATAAATATTGTATGTCTACTCGTTATCTTTCTGAATCTTTCTGAATCGCCTCAATTGAAGTTCGTACGAAAATTTTATGGTTATTTTACTACAAGAGGTCAAAACAGTCTCACTTGGCACACCCAGAGCACAACTGCGCCCAAGTAAGCCTTGGACACAGTGCAGCTGTGCCCAAGAGGGCAGCTATGCCCCAATAGACTTAGGGCACAGCACAGCTGCGCCCGTTAGCAGAGTCAGATTCTGTAGTTTACAGTTTTAGCGATTTTTGAAATTGTTCTCCTTCTAATCTTCATAACTTACATCCAAATTAGTCCATTTTCAATTCTATGGATTTGTTAAACTCTGAACTACTCATCTACAGAATAATTATAACAGTTCAAAAACATTAACAATTCATTTTAAGGGTTCTAATTCAGTGTTCATGCTATATTTTCATGATTTAAACATATTTAACGAATCCATTCACTACAAAATTTGTTTTACATCCTTTTTGACTCGTTCAACTTGGCTTGTTTTCATTTTTCATCATACTAACAACATCTATAATTAATTTTAGATTATATCATGAATTCATCATCAATTTTTGATTCCAAAACAAGCCCTAATGTACATATATCTATTAAAAATCAATTTCTTCTTGTTTAATCATACTTTCATGAACTTGATCACCCTAAAAACCACTTTTAGATGTTATAAAATGGGTTATACCAACCCATAAACATATTTATTCAACAACTTATCAAATCATACAACCAAATACCTTATATAGAAAACTCAAGAATAGAGGTTTGATGTTTTAGAATTGATTCTTACCTTGAATCTTCTTAGTCTTAACTAATGATGGAAATTGTTTAATCAATCTTCTTCTTCTTCTGTGATTCCCCAGATTTCTTTCTCTAACTTATAGAGAATCCTTTCCCTCACAAAACTCTCATTTTCTCAGCTTAAGCAAGATGAGTGTATGAATAAAGAATATGTGAACTTAAGTTAAGTTATCGGTTATACAAAGGAAAAGTCTCCAGCTGTTAAAAATATGGAGAGTCTTTAAGCCTTATCTGGCTAACTTCATTAGACTCTCTTCTTGTTTATTTTAATATTCCTTTTACTATATGATAACTATGTCACACTACACTTTATTTCTAAATTATTTAGCTAGTTACATTGAATAATTATACAATTATAATATGTATAACTATTACTCCATACATTACAAAATTTTATTCATAACACCTCAACTTAAAATAAACCTTTCCATTAAAATAATTAATATTTATTCCATTAACTATTTTAATTAACTCAAATGAATCATAAAATTATAATATATAATTATTTAATTCCTTTCCTCGCATAAATTGTCTCAATACAATTTATTTAATCCACACATCTAATCGCTACTTAAATATTAATCAATTTATGGATCTTGATTCCAATTTTTTTTCATATACATATTGGTTCTCCTTATCTCATAGCCAAATTTGACAACCACTTGGCATAATATAATACATTAAGTCATTAGATAACCTAATTACATTTATATGTAATATATTAGCCTATCATTTTATTAAAACAAATATATTTACGTCAATTCACTATTTTACTTAAATGAACTACTTACTTTATTTATGAGATTAACTTATAACAATTCCATTGTCAAAGCTTAATAATCAAATTATATTATCTTGTAATATAATTTTCAACTTAATCAAATTAACTAATGTTATTCAGTTAATTTCTGTAGTAGCCCCGAATCCAGGCCCCAAATCGTCGCGGATCTGGTATACTATTTCTATAACTATTTGCGGAAGATATAAATATAAATTGTTTATACATTACATTACACACTATTTTCCCCAAGGTCGAGTAACCTTAACTTATACACAAATCATAAACTATTTATCACACAATAATATTTATCAAAGTATACTATTCCAAACTAGCCGCACATTTTATCCCAAGCCGAAATTGGTATTATCTTTTCCATTATTCGAACGCATTCGCCTTATCTGCAATGTTTTATCATGATATAGCAAGGGTGAACATGAAAGTTGTCCAACAAGTTTAAATACAACAATATAACGATATATCATGATTGAAGAGTATGAATAATAAGCTGGCTATAATTCATCAATATAGTTGAGAATTATCACGAACAAACTTTTGACTGAACAAGTTTTAAACATGAACAAACATTTCTGAACCAACTGGTGATGAAGGTGATCAGCCTTTCATACCTGACTTATACATGCAAGATGTACATAGTACAATTTTCATGGCAATCAGCAATGATTAACCATAAGCTTGAATAAAATACTCTTAGTAGAGTTTAGTAAAAAGAAACTTGCCTGAACCGTTGATTACCGTAACGCAATTTATAACGCTTTACCCGAAGACCTAATATTAGTAATATAGATCTCCAATATTAGAATAATATCATCACAGTATAATACTGTTATATTTATACACACAGAATAACCTAAACACATAGCACATAACCCTATCAGTCTATAACACACATTAAATTTAGTATCAGGTCAAACTATTTCAGTCTTCCTTGAAACCGACACAATTCTAACATCCCGACGGTGTAGTCGGAATTTTATCGAGTCTAAGTTCAATTAAACTCTGACTTAACACTTAACAATTATCACAGATAATTATCTAAGCAGTTAAAATAATTTTCATTGACTTATAATCATTTTTAGATAATTAATATCATTTATCGCGTATTTTTAATCATTAATAACGTATTTAAATGAATTAAATACCACATAATTCCTTAATCATTAATATTCATTTAATATAAAATATTAATAAAAATCGTAACATAATATTATAATATAATTATAATATATCAAAGTATTTTTAATACCTTAAAATCATAATTATATGATTTTTTTTAAACCATTAATTCCATTATCCGATAATTGCTATTAATATTAAAATATTAATATTTCCATTACAAATATCAAAAGTTATATTTTATAACTTAAAATATTTTTAGATCACTTAAATCATTTTTATATAATTTATAAAGCATTAATTCCATTTTTCCTTAATTTATTTAATATATCTATTAAATAAACTAATTACCATTAATATTGATTAATTAGTGAATTTCATCACAAAATATTAAAAGTCATCAAAAATAACTTAAAATATTTTCTAACACCATAATATTATTTTTCATGATTTTTCATGAATTAAAATTATTTTTAAATAATTTATTTAATATAATAATTAAATAATAAATACCTTTTATATTCCAAAAATATTAAATATTTTGGAAATATACCCAAAATAATTAAAAACTATTTTTCAGAATTTAAAATAATTTTTCAAAATTTATTATGCATTTTTAATAATTAAAAAATATTTTTTAATTAAAATAATTATTTTCGGAAAATAATAAGTAATTTCTGAAATTAAGTGTCACTAAAGGGCCCTATAGCGACAGAACCGTCGCTATAGGTGTTCTTGGTGTTCTTTAGTCAAGCTCAGAAACTCATGTCAGTCACCGAGGGGCATAGTTTGACCAACTTTTAATCTATGATCTATTTGTTTTCGAGGCTACTTGATGGTTTAGAACTGTAGTATAAATGTAATACTATCATTATCTATAAATTTCATGGAAATCCAACAATTGAACATCAAGATCTGGGCAGCCGAAAATCATGTCAGGCCTGTTCTTCATTTTTTGGGTTACCCAGAAATGAAGAACAGCCTTAGCACCTACTTTGTGATCCTTATAAAAAGTAATTATGGGGTTGATTCATATGATATAAAGGTTGAATCATGAAGTTTGGATGTCAATCTACATGTACATGACAACATATCAGTTCAAAAACATCACAAATGCCAAATAAAGCACGGTCAAACTGCCTGTCAGAAAACGTGTTCTTGAAGATCTAGGTTACCCATAAAATCTTCATCAGCCATTTCGGTCAACGCATTTTGACCTTGCATATCTTTGTTTCTGTAATCGATCTAAGCGTTATAAAGGATTTATATAGTAGTTCTTATACCATATTAAAACCTGAAAACAACAACACAGCCTAATAAGCAAACAACAACAAGATTCATGTCCTTAAATATCGTTGTCAGAAATCTGAAAATTCTGGGTTTGCCCAGAAATCAAATTTCGTGCTCGGTCAATGCACTTTGACCGATCATATCTACCAATATATGCATGATCTAACTATGATTCAAGTTCTAGAATAAAGACCACGTAGCATAGAACAAATCTAAAACAACAAATACACTAAAAATCTAACACACACAGATCTATGACGTCTGACATATGGCTGCCAGACAACTTTTTAACCTTTTCCAGATTTGCTAAATCTTTAGATTCGAGCATCTAGATGATATAGATCTGAGTTTTGACAACCCAGATCATCAAATGTCACTCAAATACACAACTTTCAACAACAACTTACAACATTTAACATCAAATCTAAGAATTTTTTAAATTAGGGTTCTTATACCTTTGAGCTTGATTTCTTGAATCTGATTCTTTGAATTTGTTCTTGGTAAGCTGAGATATGATATCATCTTAACTTATCTCTCCATTTCTCTTTCAAATTTCGAAATCTTAGAGAGAGAAAGCTTTGGCTCAAATGAAAAATAAAGTAGCATTTCTCTCTCTTTAATTTATAAAAAAAAAATTGACATGTTGCTTATGATCTGATCATTTTCGGCTGGTTGGATGGATTTTGTCACATGGCTAGGTCTAGGGTTGGTGAGCAACTCACCTTAGGGCAACATTTACAAGCAACCATCAATTATTTTCAATAATGCAACAAGGGGCATTATGGTCATTTTTCATACAAAATTAATGGCATTTTTGTCAATTAGCCAAACCCTTAGGGTTTAGGGTTTGAGAGGATTTAAGGTTTGGAAAAATTTTAGGATTTATGGTTTGAACCCTCAAGTTTAACAATTTGATTTTCTAAAATTTCCAAATTTAGATTTTCAAAAATAGAAAATTAATATTTCTAAATTATAATTAGGATTCTATAATTATAATTAAGATTTCCTAATCATAAATTCAATCTTGCTAATTAGGATTAGCATTTCCTAATACAATTGCTAATTAAGCAATTAGGGTCAAAATGGTCATTAGGGTTTATAAACCACTAATTAGGGTTTCTAATAGAAAATAAATTTTTTAAATTAGAAATTAAATATTAGTAATTAGATTAGAGTTTTCTAATTACTCAATCTTGAAAATTAGAATTAATATATCCTTATTAACATTAAAAGTATTAATTAAACACTTTCGTTTTACCTAATTATAAAATTAGGGTTTCAAATCCCGAAATTAGGGTTTTCTAAATTTGAAATTAGGATTTGCTAATTAATTAAGCTTTGCCCTAATTAGTATTATAATAAATATCACATAAGCATTATAATTATCCTTTCTATTCCCAGATTAGGGCTTCAATTTATCAGGATCTGAAACTAGGGTTTTCAGATCTGGTTTTAGGGTTTTTTAATAATCAAATCGGGTTTCAAATTCGGAATTAGGGTTTTGTAATCAATTTGTTAAGATTAACCCTAATTAATCCTATAATTATTTACACTTATGCCATTAAGTTCCCGATTTAGGATTTCATGCACCGAATTAGGGTTTTAGATTCCCGGAACTGACATTAGGGTTTCCAGAACCAGTTTCTTGGATTTCTTATTAATCGTAGGGTTTTCTAGCCGAACGTTAAATTTTTTAATATATAATTAGGGTTTGACACATATATAATTAATCTGGTCAACCCTTGACCCTTAACCACATTCAGTACACATACATAACCATATTCACAGAACATAGTCACATAAATACTTAATCCTGAATAATTCACCTATATCCTTCACAAAATTTTGAAATCATCAAAATTTCACCCTAATAATATCAAACGCATACACTTATTTTCTGTATAGGTCTATTATTTGACCTTAAATCAATCATTTAAGATTTTAATAAATGGCCCAAATTCTCAGGTTGTCACATTCACCCTTCCTTATAAGAATTTCGTTCCCGAAATTCACTATACACCTTACACCGTGCACCTTACACCTTTCACACATATCATATATTACCCAATACACCTCTCACAAGTGTAAAAGTTTTCAAATTGTGTTGAGGGGTCATATAGACCATGAACACATTTAGTTTTAACGGTAGTGATCATACCGCAAAACAATAAATTACTTGGTTTATTTACAATCACAAAGAAGGTAAACTACCGTTGCTAGTACTTTAGGTGATTAACCCATCGTACAGTTACGTCATGCATAACGTATTAATCATTTTTAGCGAATATTTACGCTACTAGATTGGATTATTTATCCAAACATTATCGTTCACCTCAGTCTTATCATTGGATTCCGCACCAAAACAATTTGGTTCGGGAAATTCCTTTCAATAAACACTTGGAGTTTTTATAACATTAGTATAGCTGAATCAAATAGCATAGACTCATATCAATAACTCAATTCAATCGAATTATTTAGGTGTAGCCAAACCCCATTGGCAAATTAAAATTTTTGAAAACATTTTTTTTAAGAATGACGTCATGATGTCGCACTGTATTTACAGTCCGTTGAGGATTCTGTCATTTGCTGATTTTATCATGTTACATCATACCATAGTGGAATAGTGACTTTAGGTCTAATTCACACTAAGTAATACTGCATTGATGACTCCATCATTTTTATCATCTCTGCACCAGGTTACATGTTACATAAGTGATAAATAAAAACAATTTTTTTTATATTTCAAATCATTTTCGTCTAGCCGAAATAAGTAGCATAGACTGTACTTTAAACCGTTTCAAAAATGGTTACGAGTCTATATTTTTTTAAAAAAGGCACATAGTGCGTATTTAGCTTGATGTCAATCATTTCGAAGTTTAGCATAGCTAGGAGTTTAGGAAAACCTAAGTCTCCACTAATGATCATTTACTTTATAATCTATCTGTTCCTATAATCCTTAACAGTCCATTCACACAAAACTATACCCAATTCATAAAACCACACTTATGAGTTCATAACCTGGCCACAATTATATGAGTTTATGAACTTACCCTAGTCTGACCTTTGGCATCCGTTCTCTGAGGGGCTCATAAACATTTCATATAACTATAAGTCAAGAATGTCACATAAGTATGAGTTCTAAGAACTCGTACTTAATCCTATATTCTCTACCTATGACCTATGTATCTATATATAACAACTAGCGTGACACAACATTTCAATGGTTACCAATGCCACCAACTCAGTAGTTTTTACACCAAGTACAATTCCCCGCCCATACAAGAAATCATACAACTCAGTTGCTAACACGAGTCCTCATTGAAATCCCCACCTAATCTTAACCCCCCTTTTCAACACGAATTTCATTTAATCCGTATTCATAATCCATAACTCTTTTATGAGTTTTCATAGTACAATTTCATAGTACAACTGATACACAGAATCTTGCTGTAAACTTTTCAATCATCAGATTGATTCTTTCTGGCTGTCATAACCTTATCAGATCACGGGGTGATCTTATCGTATATATTACGATTCAATTCCACGCACTATGATCGTTTTGTTTTACGATCTCATATCCCTGCACTTTCAGTCTTTTAGACTCGATATATTCACTATTACTGTTCAACTTTATTATCAGAGTTAGGGAACTCCGTGCTTTACACTCGCCGAGATTCGTCTTTGAATCTTACCGACCAACTAAATCTATTTGAGTTAGTCTTATCCTAATCACTACGGTTATTGGTCTCAGATATTACTACCTAAGCTTCATAACCAACAGCTTTGATACCAACTGTAGTAGCCCCGAATCCAGGCCCCAAATCGCCGCAGATCCGGTATACTATTTCTATAACTATTTGCGGAAGATATAAACATAAATTGATTATACATTACATTACACACTATTTTCCCCAAGGTCGAGTAACCTTAACTTATACACAAATCATAAACTATTTATCACACAACAATATTTATCAAAGTATACTATTACAAACTAGCCGCACATTTTATCCCAAGCCGAACTTGGTATTATCTTTTCTTATATCCGAACGCATTCGCCTTATCTGCAATGTTTTATCATGATATAGCAAGGGTGAGCATGAAAGTTGCCCAGCAAGTTTAAATACAACAATATAACGATATATCATGATTTAAAACTATGAATAATAAGCTGGCTATAATTCATCAATATAGTTGAGAATTATCACGAACAAACTTTTGACTGAACAAGTTTTAAACATGAACAAACATTTATGAACCAACTGGAAATAAAGGTGATCAGCCTTTCATACCTGACTTATACATGCAAGATGTACAGAGTACAATTTTCATGGAAATCAGCAATGATTAACCATAAGCTTGAATAAAATACTCTTAGTAGAGTTTAGTAAAAAGAAACTTGCTTGAACCGTTGATTACCGCAACGCAATTTATAACGCTTTACCCGAAGACCTAATATTAGTAATATAGATCTCTAATATTAGAATAATATCATCACAGTATAATACTGTTATATTTATACACACAGAAAAACCTAAACACATAGCACATAACCCTATCAGTCTATAACACACATAAAACTTAGTAATAGGTCAAACTATTTCAGTCTGACTTAAAACCGACATAATTCTAACATCCCGACGGTCTAGTCGGAATTTTATCGAGTCTAAGTTCAATTAAACTCTGACTTAACACTTAACAATTATCACAGATAATTATCTAAGCAGTCAAAATAATTTTCATTGACTTATAATCATTTTTAGATAATTAATATCATTTATCGCGTATTTTTAATCATTAATAAATTATTTAAATGAATTAAATACCACATAATTCCTTAATCATTAATATTCATTTAATATAAAATATTAATGAAAATCATAACATAATATTATAATATAATTATAATATATCAAAGTATTTTTAATACCATAAAATCATAATTATATGATTTTTTAAACCATTAATTCCATTATCCGATAATTGCTATTGATATTAAAATATTAATATTTCCATGACAAATATCAAAAGTTATATTTTATAACTTCAAATATTTTTAGATCACTTAAATCATTTTTATATAATTTATAAAGCATTAATTCCATTTTTTTCTTAATTTATTTAATATATCTATTAAAAAAACCAATTACCATTAATATTGATTAATTAGTGAATTTCATCACAAAATATTAAAAGTCATCAAAAATAACTTAAAATATTTTCTGACACAATATTATTTTTCATGATTTTTCATGAATTAAAACTATTTTTAAATAATTTATTTAATATAATAATTAAATAAATAAATACCTTTTATATTCCAAAAATATTAAATATTTTGGAAATATACCAAAAATAATTAAAAACTATTTTTCAGAATTTAAAATAATTTTTCAGAATTTATTATGCATTTTTAATAATTAAAAACTATTTTTAATTAAAATAATTATTTTCAAAAAATAATAAGTAATTTCTGAAATTAAGTGTCGCTAAAGGGCCCTATAGCGACAAAACCGTCGCTATAGGTGTTCTTGGTGTTCTTCAGTCAAGCCCAGAAACTCATGTCCGTCACCGAGGGGCATAGTTTGACCAACTTTTAATCTATGATCTATTTGTTTTCGAGGCTACTTGATGGTTTAGAACTGTAGTATAAATGTAATACTATCATTATCTATAAATTTCATGGAAATCCAACAATTGAACATCAAGATCTGGGCAGTCGAAAATCATGTCAGGCCTGTTCTTCATTTTCTGGGTTACCCAGAAATGAAGAACAGCCTTAGCACCTACTTTGTGATCCTTATAAAAAGTAATTATGGGGTTGATTCATATGATATAAAGGTTGAATCATGAAGTTTGGATGCCAATCTACATGTACATGACAACATATCAGTTCAAAAACATCACAAATGCCAAATAAAGCACGGTCAAACTGCCTGTCAGAAAACGTGTTCTTGAAGATCTGGGTTACCCATAAAATCTTCATCAGCCATTTCGGTCAACGCATTTTGACCTTGCATATCTTTGTTTCTGTAATCTATCTAAGCGTTATAAAGGATTTATATAGTAGTTCTTATACCATATTTTAACCTGAAAACAACTACACAGCCTAATAAGCAAACAACAACAAGATTCATGGCCTTAAATATCGTTGTCAGAAATCTGAAAATTCTGGGTTAGCCCAGAAATCAAATTTCGTGCTCGGTCAATGCACTTTGACCGATCATATCTACCAATATACGCATGATTTAACTATGATTTAAGTTCCAGAATAAAGACCACATTAGCATAGAACAGATCTAAAACAACAAATACACTAAAAATCTAACACACACAGATCTATGACGTCTGACATATGGCTGTCAGACAACTTTTCAATCTTTTCTAAATTTGCTAAATCTTTAGATTCGAGCATCTAGATGATATGGATCTGAGTTTTGTCAACCCAGATCATCAAATGACACTCAAATACACAACTTTCAACAACAACTTACAACATTTAACATCAAATCTAAGAATTTTTAAAATTAGGGTTCTTATACCTTTGAGCTTGATTTCTTGAATCTGATTCTTTGAATTTGTTATTGGTAAGCTGAGATATGATATCATCTTAACTTATCTCTCCATTTCTCTTTCAAATTTCGAAATCTTAGAGAGAGAAAGCTTTGGCTCAAATGAAAAATAAAGTAGCATTTCTCTCTCTTTAATTTATATAAAAAAATTGACATGTTGCTTATGATCTGATCATTTTTGGCTGGTTGGCTGGATTTTGTCACATGGCTAGGTCTAGGGTTGGTGAGCAACTCACCTTAGGGCAACATTTACAAGCAACCATCAATTATTTTCAATAATGCAACAAGGTGCATTATGGTCATTTTTCATACAAAATTAATGGCATTTTTGTCAATTAGCCAAACCCTTAGGGTTTAGGGTTTGAGAGGATTTAGGGTTTGGAAAAATTTTAGGATTTAGGGTTTGAACCCTCAAGTTTAACAATTTGATTTTCTAAAATTTCCAAATTTAGATTTTCAAAAATAGAAATTTAATATTTCTAAATTATAATTAGGATTCTATAATTATAATTAAGATTTCCTAATCATAAATTCAATCTTGCTAATTAGGATTAGCATTTCCTAATACAATTGCTAATTAAGCAATTAGGGTCAAAAATGTCATTAGAGTTTATAAACCACTAATTAGGGTTTCTAATAGAAAATAAATTTTCAAAAATAGAAATTAAATATTAGTAATTAGATTAGAGTTTTCTAATTACTCAATCTTGAAAATTAGAATTAATATATCCTAATTAACATTAAAAGTATTAATTAAACACTTTCATTTTACCTAATTATAAAATTAGGGTTTCAAATCCCGAAATTAGGGTTTTCTAAATTTGAAATTAGGATTTGCTAATTAATTAAGCTTTGCCCTAATTAGTATTATAATAAATACCACATAAGCATTATAATTATCCTTTCTATTCCCAGATTAGGGCTTTAATTTATCAGGATCTGAAACTAGGGTTTTCAGATCTGGTTTTAGGGTTTTCTAATAATCAAATCGGGTTTCAAATTCGAAATTAGGGTTTTGTAATCAATTTGTTAAGATTAACCCTAATTAATCCTATAATTATTTACACTTATGCCATTAAGTTCCCGATTTAGGGTTTCATGCACCGAATTAGGGTTTTAAATTCCCGGAACTGACATTAGGGTTTTCAGAACCAGTTTCTTAGATTTCTTATTAATCGCTAGGTTTTTCTAACCGAACGTTAAAGTTCTTAATATATAATTAAGGTTTGACACATATATAATTAATCTGGTCAACCCTTGACCCTTAACCACATTCAGTACACATACATAATCATATTCACAGAACATAGTCACATAAATCCTTAATCCTGAATAATTCACCTATATCCTTCACAAAATTTTGAAATCATCAAAATTTCACCCTAATAATATCAAACACATACACTTATTTTCTGTCTAGGTCTATTATTTGACCTTAAATCAATCATTTAAGATTTTAATAAATTGCCCAAATTCTCGGGTTGTCACAATTTCCTTTTCATAACAATTTTATTTACTTTCTTCAATAGTTAAACTAACTATTAACCTCATTTTCCAAATATATATACATATATATATTTCTCTTCTATATTCACACCTAATCTCTTCATACCAACACATATTTCAAAATTATATAGCACGTATATATACATACTCAAACTTAAAACATCTCATACTAAGAATTTTATTTACTAAATTCTTATTTAATAATTTTTGAAAATTTGGGTTGTCACACAGTTTCTAGAGTTGAAGCAGGGTGCGATGAAAGTGTCGGAATATTCGACAAAGTTCAACAGCTGGAGAGGTTTGTGCCGTATCAAGTCAACACAGATGAGCGCAAGGCGAGGTGGTTTGAACAAGGATTGAAACCCTGGTTATATAGCGATGTCTCAATGTTTCTGCTGAATACGTTTGCAGCAATGTTGGAAAGGGCGATAATAGCAGAAGGTGGGAGTGACGCTCTGACCAAGTATAATAAGGAGCAGAAGAATAAAAATAATGAAATGGAGAATAAGACATGTGGTGGCAGCAGTGGCAACACTCATAAGAGGAAGTGGAATGAGAATACAAACACTGGAAGTCAGCAGAAGAGGAAATTTGAAGCTTGTGCTACCTGAGGGAAAAATCACGCAGGTATTTACCTGAAGGGGAAGATGTGTTTTTTCAACTGTGGTCAGGAGGGCCACATTGCTTTGAGTTGCCCTAATCAAAAGAAGGGTGCTTGTTTTATGTGTGGGTTGAATGATCATTTGGCTCGCGATTATCCTAAGATGGCAGTAGGAGGAATAGGTGGAAATAAGGGGAATAGTAGTTGTGACACATTGACTATTGCTATAACAACGCCATCGAACCAGCTCCCTACTAGAACGTTCAACATGACCGTACATGATCTTATGCAGTCAAAGGATGTGGTGGCAGGTATTATTTCGATTAATGATATAAATGCTTACAAATTATTTTATTCAGGTGTTATTTCTTCATTCATATCAGATGATTTTGCTTAGAATTTGGGTTTGCCTAGAGAAGAGTTAAATTTCCCTTTGAACATAGAATTTATGAATAGACAAATGATTCTTGTTAAGTATGTATATAAGAATTATAGGGTCAATATTAAGGGAAACGTGATGGTAGTGGATTTGATTCTGATTAAACTTGGGGAATTTGACGTTATATTGTAAATGGATTGGCTATTCAATTATGGAGCGATAATTTATTGCCAAAATAAGTGTGTAAACCTTATGACTTCGTCAAAAGGAGTTCTCTATTGCAGCAAGTTGCCTAGACAAGTGAGTTTTCAGACGATAATGCAAGCCATGCAAGAAGTTGTTAAGACAATGTTGTGTAGGATATTTAGCCTACATAGTCGATTCTCAGAAGAAGGGTGCAAAACTGGAGGAGATACCAATCGTTCAAGATTTTGTGGAAGTGTTTCAAGACGATTTGTCAGTACTTTCGCCTGACAGAGAGATTATGTTTGTTATCGACTTACCAACAAAGAATACACCGATATCGAAGGCCCCATACAGAATGGCTCCAGTAGAGATGAAAGAGTTGATGGTACAACTTCAAGAGCGATTAGAAAAGAAGTATATTCAGCCGAGCGTGTCGTCGTGGGGAGCACCGGTGTTATTTGGGAAGAGAAAGGATGGGTCAATGCGTCTTTGCATCGATTTTAGAGAATTGAACAAAGTCACGATTAAAAATAAATATCCATTACCAAGGATAGATGAATTGTATCATCAGTTGAAGGTAAGGAAGGAGGATATACTGAAGATGACATTCAGAACTCGGTACGGACATTACGAGTTTTTGGTAATGTCTTTTTGTTTAACCAGTACCCCCTCAACATTCATGGATTTAATGAACAGGGTGGTTAAACCATTCTTAGATAAGTTTGTTGTGGTGTTCATCGATGACATCCTGGTGTACTCTACAATTCAAGAAGAACATGTGGAACATTTAAGGCTGATGTTGGAGACGCTAAGAAGAGAAAAGTTGTATGGGAAATTCTCTAAATGTGAATTCTGGCTAGAGCTAGTGCAATTTCTTGGTCATGTGATTGACAAGGATGGAATTTCGGTAGATCCATCTAAAGTTGAAGCTATAATAAATTGGGAACAACCGAAGACACCATCAGAGGTAAGAAATTTCTTGGTTTTGGCAGGTTACTATAAATGCTTTATTCAAGACTTTTCCAAGATCGCCACTCCATTGAAGAATTTGACAAAGAAAGCCGTAAAATTTGTTTGGACGAATAAGTGTGAAGAAAGTTTTCAGGAATTAAAGAAGAACCTTAGTATGGCACATGTGTTGTCTTTACCAAATAATATAGGAAACTTTGTGGTGTATTGTGCCACATCGCATAAAGTACTAGGCTATGTGCTTATGCAAAACGGCAAAATCATTGCATATGCCTCAAGATAATTGAAGGACTATGAGAAAGGATATCTGACTCATGATTTAGAATTAGCCGCGGTAGTGTTTTCTTTGAAGATATGGAGGCACTATCTCTACAAAGAGAAGTGTGAAATATATACGGATCATAAGAGTCTAAAATATACTTTCACACAGAAAGATTTGAAATGAGTCAAAGAAGATGGTTGGAACTGATAAAGGATTACGACTACGAGATTCTTTATCATCTGGGTAAAACAAATGTGGTTGTTGATGCCTTTAGTAGAAAGGGTCAGGAGAAATTGATGGTATTAACTGCTCAGGAGGAGCTAATCTCAGCAATGTCGAAACTAGAGTTGGAGGTAAGATATCCGAAAGAATCAAATGAAAGATTTATCTAGATGGAGACTAGTTCAACTTTGGTGGACAAGGTAAAATAAGCTCAACTTCAAGATGAAGAGTGTTAGAAAATACGAAACAAGGTGTTCGAAGGTCAAGAAGTAAAGTTCAAAGTCGATACCGAAGGGTTATTGAGATTCCAAGGAAGAATCTGGGTTCTGCCAGTATCAGAGATTAAAGACAAAATTTTGACTGAAGCTCATAACTCAAGATATTCAATGGACCCAGGGAGCACAAAGATGTATCAGGATCTTCGACTGCATTTATAGTGACCAAATATGAAAAGGGACGTTGCTGAGTATGTTGTGAAATGCTTGACATGACAAAATGTCAAAGCTGAACATCAGAGACCAAGTAGATTATTATAACCGTTAGAAATACTAGAATGGAAGTGGGAGCATATTACGATGGATTTCGTGGTGGAAATTCCAACTATGACACCCCCAAATTCGGGTACTTCAATTCCCATGGGATTTAATGTTCACTATCCAAACATCATGTATCTATGTACCCATAATAAATAAAAAACCATAAATAGATAGAAATTTCTCCTTATGGAGTTACAACATATGATTTAAATACATCAATCCCAGGTCATACTAACCTTAAATCTAAAATACGGAAACATAAACAAATATTAAATCTTACACAACTTAAACATAAGTCTGAAACATAACATAACAAATAAACAACAAGTCTTCAACACTTGTTGACCTTGCCCTTGCCTTTGCTAGTAGAAGGCTTGTCGGACCTTTCGTTCTTAACTATAATGTTATTATTACGCAAGAGTTAGCACGATTGCCCACAAGTATAATAATATAACAATAAAATAATAACATGCGAATGAATCAAAGTCTTCTAAAATAAGAAACTCAACTTTTGAATCAACAATGAATAATAAGAATCAAAAGAACTTCTAAGGGTTATAAGACCTTGAAATTTGTCCTAGGTTGTCAAGTGTTTGTACTTGAAACCTTTAACAGTCATAAAACTATGGACTCTTCTTCTCGTACTTAGGGGGATTAGCCCTTAGTACCATATTGTGCACAATATATTAATGCTAAAGCATAATTAATCCCCTATAACATGGTTGTTCATCTCAGTTTGACATTAAATTCTGCACCAAATGAAGTTTGGCTTGGATAATCTCAATAAATGTTCTAAAATTTAGAATGTTCATCAACTATGGACTAGTCGAATCAGTAATGGTTTGCTAGTCTTATAAGATTCAACAATAAATGATAGTCAGTTTGAATAATAAACTCAAGAGGTATACAATGGAATAAGTATTGTATAACAGGAATCACGCTTTAAAAGAATGATAACATCTATATATGAAATCTTAAACTTTATCAATAAATAACAAAAACTTGATCGATATAGAATATAAGTCTAGAACTTCCTCAAATAAATTTTAGGGTTAGAAAACTTGCTCAATGTAAAGAGGTAAGGTTTAGAAACTTGCCTTGCATAGATTACACGTTAACTATTCATGTTCCTCAATTCAATCCTACATACTGTGACACCCCAAATCCAGGTACTCCATTCCCACAGGATTTGGTACTCACTTATCAAAAACTATTACATCTAACTACCCATAATAAAGGATAAATACATAATTAAAATAACTTAAACAATAATTTCTCTCATTAAAGGGTTACATCATCATCTGAAATTAAATCTCAGGTAATATAACCTTAAAATTATTACATCAGTTTGCGGAATACATCATAAAATAAAACAAGTCTTGAAACATAATTCATTAAAATAAAATTCTCAAAAGTCTTCATCATTTGGACATCTTGCCCTTGCCTTTGCTAGTCGATGACTCATCAACTTTCTCCACTTTAACTGCAGTGTTAATTACAAGAGTGAGCAAACAAATGCTCACTGATATAGAAAGTAGCAATGATAATAACATGAGAGTGAACAACAAAAGTTTAACAATAAAGAACTTGTTTTACAAATCAAAATAGAAAACAAGTTTGAACTTTAATTATCTGAGGGTCTTAAGACCACAAACTATGTCCCCGATACTTAGGTATTATTACCCAACCTTAATAGTCATTTAGACTTTACGGACCCTTCTTAACGTACTTAGGGGGATCATCCCTTTGTACCATGTATTGTTCACAAGCATCTAAATGTTACATATACAAAATCTCCTATGTTAGGGTTGTTAGTCTCAGTTTGGATTTAGAATTTTCGCACTAAAGAAAGTTTAGTTTGGAAATAGCTTATCAGTGTTTCTAGAATTTTAGAACACTATTTGAATATAGATTAATTCAATCAATAAAGGTTTGCTTATTACTTGAAGGTTTAATACAACGATAAAGCTTTGAACAAGGTTTTAAAAGTCAAAGATTGAATAACAATAATATATAATTGAGTAAACATGATATACATGCAAAACGCTATAGAAGAGTTAAAACAATCTCCCTTGAATCAATGTATTAGAACAATATATGCTTTGAATAACAATTAGGAAACTAAATCTCTCTTAATCTAACGAATTAGGTTACATAAGCCTATACAAACATACGCAAGATAGGTTAAGC
This sequence comes from Panax japonicus, assembly GCA_020205505.1. Classification (NCBI taxonomy): domain Eukaryota; kingdom Viridiplantae; phylum Streptophyta; class Magnoliopsida; order Apiales; family Araliaceae; genus Panax; species Panax japonicus. The sequence goes on from CM035098.1 coordinate 34,085,777, forward strand.
TTGCTCAACTTCATAAAGAATGTTAGGAACTTGCACAATAATAATTTAGGAATGGGAACTTGCATTCAATACGAAAAGAATGAAGTTAGAAAACTTTGCTCAATGTAAAGAGTTAAGGTTTAAGAACTTGCTCAATAATAACAAGGTAGAGTTAAAAACTTTTCCTTGATTGTAAGCTACACAAATGAAAAATAATCTCCAATTACCCTATATACATCATTGAAATCGTAGCCATAATTAGTTGTATGAATATTAGCTTTTAGGTTTTAAACCATCATTTAGGTCATAACTCTAACCTAGCACCTAACCACGTAGGTTAATATACTTAACGAATCTGAAATCTCATTACAAGCCAACATAACTTAATCATTCATCTCTAACCTTTAAAATCACCACTTTTAGTTTCATTATGTAACTCAATTAACAATCACTTCAAAATCTTTTATACTTTGTATTATAACGCATGACAATCTGCTATTATAGTTTATATTATGCCTCAACATCAATAACATGGTTACTAAACTAATATAAATCTATTATGCCTGACCTGCAATTAAGTAGACCTCACTGTCATAATTTAGGGTGTGGCGCAGTTGCGCCACACTTAAGCTTGGAACCTGCGTAGCTGCGCCGGCGCAGCTGTGCCATTTTTGGCCTTGGAAACAGTGCAGCTGCGCTGGTGCTCAACTGCAGAAACCCAACAGCTCATCTGCGCCATTTCTGACTGTGGTGACGGCGCATCTGCGCCATACACCAGACAGAAACGCGCAACACTGCTCTGCTACACGGCTGAAACCTAAGCAAACCAAAACACTACAAAATTTCCAAACCTAAACATCTAAAACTCTATAATAACATCCCTATACATGCAATACCACATAATAACAACATAAACACTATACATACAATTTTGAAAGATCAAAATCCCAATTTTTCCCAAATTTCTTCATTTTTACATCATTAGCGAATTCGATCACCACGAATTCATTTCTTGACCAATTGACATTTTCCAACTATGCCGCATTCGTTTCTTAACATACTAACATAAACCACCAACAAATTATAGATTATAACGAGTATTGATCATGAAAAATTATACTTTCTAAAGCCATTTTTCAAATATGAACACTATTAATTATTTTTCCTCCCTACAACCCAATTTTTAACAACTTTGACACACAAGTATCCACCATATATGATGATTATCAGTTTATAAACCATATTTACATATATATTTCAACACAATATGACTTATCAATTTACAGAGAATGAACATGAAACTCAAACATAAACCTTAGAAGTAGAATATACCTTGATTTAGCAAACCCTAGTTGTATGCTAGCAAGGAATGGTGATTCTCTCTCAAACCATTATAATCTTCCTTCTCTTAAATCTCTGTGTTTTCCTCTTTGCAATTCTATGTTATCTAGCCTTAGGAAAAATCACGCATAATATACACTGACTCCCTTTTCCCACGCACGTCAGGTTAAAAACAAAAAGTTTTGCATCAGTTGGAAAAAGACAAAGGCCACAAGGCCCTATTTGGCTAACCAAAACTATCCAAACTAAATTATTTTAATAATATTTATATTATATAGTTTAATGCCACACTTTTAGTTGATTAATTTAAATAACTTAGTTTAGTTAATTTGAATAACTTATAATACTAATAATAAAAATCTTATTATTATTATACTTATAATTAATAAATAATTATATATCTAATTAATAAATAATTATATATCTAATTTAATTAATAAATTAGATGCATCACTTTATTTAATTTATTTATTTCCTTTAAATTAAACAATTCATTTAATTTACTTATTTTCTTAAATATTAAGCAATTGATTTAATTTAATTATTACCTTTAAATTAAATCCAACAAATAAAATTATCATTACTCGATTCAATTAACATTAATTAATTTAGCTACTAAATTAATTCATGACAATTCATCAAATATTTATTTTCCTCAATAAATAAATTATTTTAAATATTTATTTAATTCTATAAATATTAAAATTAAATTACAAATTTCTCGATCGTTACATCTTTCCCTCCTTAAAAGAATTATGTCCCCAGAATCACAACTCGAAAAATTTATCCGTTACATTCTTCCCTCTTTAACAAGATTCTGTCCCCAGAATCACTATACAAAATCAAGCAAACAACTGAGGATAATTCTTCATCATAACGCTTTCAAGTTCCCACATAGCTTTCTCAGTATTGTGGTTCCTCCAGATTACCTTGACAGAAGGTATCACCTTATTCCTCAATACTTGCTCTTTTCTGTAAACAATTTAAATAGGGACTTCTTTATATGACAAATCCTTCTCAAACGGTAAGGGCTCATATTCTATAACATGTTTATAGTCAGGCTTTTATGGTCTCAATACCGAAACATGGAAAACATTATGAATATGCTCTAACTCTGGAGGAAATGCTACCTCGTACGCCACTTCACCAACTCGTCGAAGCACTTCGAAAGGTCTTATAAATCTAGGGCTAAATTTTCCTTTCTTGCCAAACTGAATCTTCCCCTTCAAAGGAGACACTTTCAGGAAAACATAACTGCCGACATCGAATTCTCTATTTTGTCGATGCTTATTGGCATATTTCTTCTGTCTATCTTGTACAACTATCAGTCTTGCGCGAATCACTTTGATGATCTTGATAGTCTGTTATACCAATTCTGGACCCAATAGCTGACATTCACCTACCTCATCCCAGCATAACGGAGTTCTACACTTTTTGTCGTATAACGCTGCGTAAGGCGGCATGCCAATACTCGCGTTATAACTATTATTATAGGAAAATTCTACCAATGGTAGATGGTCATCTCAATTTCCCTTGAAATTCATGATACATGCTCTGAACATATCTTCTAGTGTTTGGATGGTTCTTTCACTCTTTCCGTCGGTCTGAGGATGGTACGTTGTGCTCATTCTTAGTTGTGTTCCCAAACATTCTTGTAGTCATTTCCAGAAATTAGATGTGAAACGTGGATATCTGTTTTATACAATGGACACAGGTACACCGTGTCTTGACACAATCTCCTTTACGTACAACTTTGTTAACCGATCTAGTGTAAATCGAATCTTAATTGGCAATAAGTGTACCGACTTCGTTAGTCGATCAACAATCACCCAAATGGCATCGTAACCTTGCTGAGTCGTTGGAAAACCTACCACAAAATCCATTGTGATATGCTCCCATTTCCATTCTGGTATCTCTAACGGTTGTAATAATCCGCTTGGCCTTTGATGTTCAGCTTTGACTTTCTGACACGTTAAGCATTTATCCACACACTTAGCCACATCTCTCTTCATATTCGACCACCAAAAATGATGTTTAAGATCTTGGTACATCTTTTTACTCACAAGGTGAATCGAATATCTTGAATTGTGAGCTTTATTCAGAATTTCTTCTATAACTTTTGGTACTTGCTGAACCCAAAGTTTCCCTTTGAATCGAAGTAACCCTTCCGAATCGATTTTGAATTTGTTTCCCTCACCTTCAGATATCATCTGTTTTATCTTTTCGCAGTCTTCATCTTGAACTAGTACATTTTTCACCTTATCTACAAATATTGAACTATTTCCCATCTGGAATAACTTTTCATCGGATTCTGTCGGATATTTAATTTCCAACTCCATCTTAGCCATTTTCGACACTAACTTTTCTTGATCAGTTAACATCATTAATTTCTCCCCTCCCTTCCTACCTAAGGCATCAGCACCAACATTCGCCTTTCCGGGATGATAGAAAATCTCGCAATCATAATCTTTGATCAGCTCTAACCATCTTCTTTGTTGCATGTTCAAATCTTTTTGTGTAAAGATATACTTCAGATTTTTATGGTCGGTATATATCTCAAACCTCTCGCCATAAAGATAATGTCTCCAAATTTTCAGGGCAAACACCACTATTTCCAACTCTAAGTCATGAGTCGGATACCCTTTCTCGTAAACATGATATATATGCAAAGCGCTATAGAAGGGTTAAAACAATCTCCATTGAATCAAATATTAGAACAATATATGCTTTAAATAACAATTAGGAAACTAAATCTCGCTCAATATAACGAATTAGGTTACATAAGCCTATACAAACATACGCAAGATAGGTTAAGCTTGCTCAACTTCATAAAGAATGTTAGGAACTTGCACAATAATAATTTAGGAATGGGAACTTGTATTCAATATGAAAAGATTGAAGTTAGAAAACTTTGCTCAGTGTAAAGAGTTAAGGTTTAAGAACTTGCTCAATAATAACAAGGTAGAGTTAGAAAACTTGCCTTGATTGTAAGCTACACAAATGAAAAATAATCTCTAATTTCCCTACATACATCATTGAAATCGCAACCACAATTAGTTGTATGAATATTAACTTTTAGGTTTTAAACCATCATTTAGGTCATAACCCTAACCTAGCACCTAACCACGTAGGATAATATACTTAAATAACATGCTTACTAAACTAATATAAGTCCATTATGCCTAACCTACAATTAAGTAGACCTCACTGTCACAGTTTAGGGTGTGGCGCAGCTGTGCCACACTTAGGCTTGGAACCTGCGCAGCTGCGCCGTTTTTGGTCTTGGCACCAGCGCAACTGCGCTAGTGCTTAACTGCAGAAGCCCAGCAGCACATCTACGCCATTTCTGACTATGGTGACGGTACAGCTGCGCCACACACCAGACAGAAACGCGTAACACTGCTCTGCTACACGGCTGAAACCCAATCAAACCAAAATACTACAAAATTTCCAAACCTAAACATCTAAAACTCTGTAATAACATCCATAAACATGCAATACCACATAATAACAACATAAACACTCTATACATACAATTTTGAAAGATTAAAATCCCATTTTTCCCAAATTTCTTCATTTTTACATCATTGGCGAATTCGATCACCACGAATTTGTTTCTTGACCAATTAGCACATTTCTAACTTCACTGCATTCATTTCTTAACATACTAACATAAACTATCAATAAATTACAGATTATAACAAGTATTGATCATGAAAATTTGTACTTTCTAAAGCCATTTTTTAAATATGAACACTATTAATTATTTTTCCTTCCTACAACCATATTTTTAACAAATTTGACACACAAGTATCCACCATATATGATGATTATCAGTTTATAAACCATATTTACATGTATATTTCAACACAATATGACTTAGCAATTTACAGAGAATGAACATGAAACTCAAACATAAACCTTAGAAGTAGAATATACCTTGATTTAGCAAACCCTAGTTGTATGATAGCAATGAATGGTGATTCTATCTCAAAACCACTGTAATCTTCCTTCTCTTAAATCTCTGTGTTTTCCTCTTTGCAATTCTATGTTATCTAGCCTTAGGAAAAATTATGCATAATATTCACCGACTCCCTTTTCCCACATACGTCAGGTTAAAAACAAAAAGGTTTGCGTCAGTTGGAAAAAGCCAAAGGCCTCAAGGCCTTGTTTGGCTAACCAAAACTCTCCTAACTAAATTATTTTAATAATATTTATATATATAGTTTAATGTCACACTTTTAGTTGATTAATTTAAATAACTTAGTTTAGTTAATTTAAATAACTTATAATACTAATAATAAAAATCTTATTATTATTATACTTATAATTAATAAATAATTATATATCTAATTTAATTAATAAATTAGACACATCACTTTATTTAATTTATTTATTTCCTTTAAATTAAACAATTCATTTAATTTACTTATTTTCTTAAATATTAAGCAATTGATTTAATTTAATTATTTCCTTTAAATTAAATCCAACAAATAAAATTATCATTACTCGATTCAATTAACATTAATTAATTTAGCTACTAAATTAATTCATGACAATTCATCAAATATTTATTTTCCTCAATAAATAAATTATTTTAAATATTTATTTAATTACATAAATATTTAAATTAAATTACAAATTTCTCGATCGTTACATATACCATTTATATTGACAATACTAGTTAATTATAACGTAACTAGCATCACAAGTTCATTCTCTTCTCACTAAACTTTGATCATAACATTAATTCTCACACATTGTTAGACTTCACGAACGACGAGCTAAATACGCATTCGACAAATCAATTAAACATGTAAATACCTTATTGACATGTTAAGAATCTATTTTAACATCACATTATATGTCTAATACATTTTTATGTTCATTAGATTATGTTACAATTACATTTTCTAGACTTAATAAATTAAAAATATCATTTCTGGGTAAAACTGTAGAGTGGCGTTGCAGCTCCACCATTTGAACTACATCTGGTGCTACAGTGCGGCTGGCGTTGCAGCTCCACAAATTAAGCTAAGATTGGCACTGGAGCTTGGACTATACGCTTAAGTCTAGCGCTGCAGCTCGGTTCATAAGCTTGGATTTGGCGCTGCATCGCTAAACGCCTGTTCCAGAATCTGAAGTTAGCGAAAAAACACAGAGCATGGCCAAAACTTCCAATTTCTTTATTCATACATTAATTTAAGCATACCCAGATACTATAATTCATATATGATCATTACCCAACCTTTCTAGCATGATTTTAACAACTTAAATCATACAATTACTTGAATCAAATCACATAATTTCATTTTTCTTGGTGTTTTTTTGAAAGTTTTGAAGAAAAACATTAAATTTGACATTATGGGTTCGTTATAATTTCGAATCTGTCCGTTCAAAGTTTGTTTTCTTCTTTTTAACATGTATTATCATAATATACTATCAAATTTAAGTTAAATAAACAATTCATGGCATGCCATTGTTCGTAAGGGCCATATATATATATAATTTTTATACTCTGTAACTTCAAAAATCCAATTATGATATATTTATATGAAATTGATGGTTTGAAAACATACATAGATGGTAGAAAACATGTTATGATTATATATTATCAGGTATATACATATAAATCATCAATTCATGCATTAAGCATACAATAGTTGTTTTACAGAGAACTCAAAACACCCGTTAATGGAAAAACTCTGATTCTAACATGTTTTCATAAAATTAATTACTCTAATCACATGAATATATGAAATAAACATATTGTAACATATATACTAACATATATATAACATCATATACTCATCAATTAACAATCTTTTTAATCACAGAGGACTTTGAAATAGTTTTCACAAAATATAAGAACGTAATTTAAAGTTTGGGTTGAAGAGATTACCTTTCTAGTGTATATGATTCAAAGATGATAAATTTCTTCTCTACTTCACCTTCAATTCACACTTTCTCTCAAATTTTTCTCTAAATTCTCTATGGATTTTGTAAATTTTCCTTCTGATGAATGATATAAAATATAAGCCTAATATAGTTATACATAATTAAACTGACACTGTTATGGTCAGTTAATCCCTTCATGGGTTAACTGACCAACTCCTCTTAGGGTCCTGTTTAGTTAGCCTTTAAAAGGCTCTTTCCCATTTAATTTAATTAAACTCTTATTATATAGTTTAATAATGTCACACCAATTTAAGAAATTAATCAAATCCCTTATTTAATTCAATTAAATATAATAATTCAACATTAAATCATATAGTCACAGAATTTAATTTTCATCTATTAATTATGTCAAAATATTAAATCTCTAATTAATTATTAAATTAATTAGAATAACATTAAAAGTATTTAATAACTCACTTAATTTAATTATCACAATTAAATTCTTACTTTGATCAATAAAATTATTCCACATTAATTTTATCAATGTGGCACACTTAATTAAGTTAATGTACCACACTTCCATCAAATAATTATTTAACTCAATAAATAAATAAACATAATATTTATTTAATTCAATAAATATTTAGAAATTAATAGCAGAATTCTAGTTCGTCACACCAACGACTCAGAAAGGTTATGATGCGATTAGGGTGATTGTGGATAGGTTAACGAAATCAGCACACTTTTTTTCAATCAAAATTAGATTCAATCTAGATTAATTGGTAAAGTTATATGTCAAGGAGATTGTTTCAAGGAATGATGTTCCATTATCAATTGTATCAGATAAAGATCCGCGATTCACATCATAGAAATGCATGGGAACACAGTTGAGAATGAGCATGACATACCATCCCGAAACGGACGGCCAAAGCGAACGAACAATCCAGACATTAGAAGATATGTTGAGAGCTTGCATTATGGATTTCAAAGGAAACTGGGATGACCATTTACCGTTAGCTGAATTAACCTACAATAAAAGTTGCCACATCGAGTATTGGCATGCCGCCTTACGAAGAATTTTACGATAGAAAGTGAAGATCTCCACTGTGTTGGGACTGAAGTTGGTGAACATCAGCTATTATGGCCAAAACTATTACAGCAAATCACCAAAGTTGTCAGAGTCATCAAGGCAAGATTGATAGATGCTCAAGACAGACAAAAGAAGTATGCCGATAACCATCAACGGAATCGAGAATTTGATGTCAAAAATTTTATTTTTTCTTAAAAGTGTCTCCTTGGAAGGGGAAGATCCGATTTGGTAAGAAAGGAAAATTAATTTTGATGTTTATTGGACCATTTGAGGTGCTCTGAAGAGTTGGTGAAGTGGCATATGATGTAGCTTTACCTCCAGAATTAGAGCACATTCAAAGTGTTTGCCATATTTTGGTGTTACGACTGTACAAACCCGACTACAAGCATGTGATCAAGTATGAGCCGTTACAGTTTGAAAACGATTTGACCTACGAGGAAATTCCTATCCAGATGGTTGACAGAAAAGAACAAGTGCTCAGGAATAAAGTGATACCTTCTGTTAAGGTGATATGGAGGAACCATAGTGCTGAAAAAGGTACGTGGGAACTCGAAGACAAGATGATGAAAAGCTATCCTGAGTTATTTGTTTAATATATATCTTCAATTCTGGGGACAAAATCCTTGTAAGGAGAGAAGAATGTGACAACTGAATTGATTGAGTTGTGATTCTAGAGACAGAATCTTTGTAAGGAGGGAATGATGTAACGATCGAGAATTTTTATATGTAATTTTAAATATTTATTGAATTAAATAAATATTTTAATTGATGCGCTTATTGGTTAAATAAATATTTGATTTATTTATTAAATAATTCATTAATTATTGTGGACTAACTTAATTAAGTGTAATATATTAATTAAGTTAATGTTTGGTAATTTTATGGTTTGAAGTTTTAATTTAATGAGTTAATTAAATTAAATGATTTGTTAACTAATTATCATATTATATAATTGTAATATTCTAATTTAATTTAATTTAATAATTAAATTAGAGAGTTGGTAATGATTAAATGAATTGTTGAATCATTATAATAGTGTTATAATTTAATTTAATAATTAAATTTGAGATTTACTAAATTGTTAAATAAAATTATAATTATGTAGCAATTTGATTTATATGGCAATTTGATTTAATAAGTTGATGTTAACTTTAATTTAATTGAATTTGAATATTAGAATTTAATTAAATAAAGTGTGACAATTAAACTATATAGTGAGTGAGTTATAAAAATAAATTAAAAGAGGGTTTAAAAGTGTTTTGTCAAACAATGCCTTATGGCTTTTGAATTCTAAAACTGATAAAATTGATTTCTTAATTGTGTAACTGATGGATTAATAATACGCATTATGACTTTTATCAATTTTATTTTCTTTATGTGTTATACACATGGTCTAGCTTCTTTGCAAAGAATACAGAGAAGAAGAGAGAGCTCAAGAGAGAGTTTGAGAGAGAAATTGAGAGAATAAATTCTGTAAGAACAAGAAGGAGTAGCCATCAAAGTCTTGTAATCATCATCTAGCTAGTCTAAACAAGAAAATCAAAGGTTCAATTCTTGGTTATAAAGTTATAGCTTTGTTTTCTAAAAAAGTTGTCTATAATTGAGTTTTATGGATGAATTATTGAGAATATGATTTTGTATGTGTTAGTGGATGTTTATAACATGTTCTATGTCATTTATTTATGATTTAGAGTAATCAAATTCATAAAAATATGTTTAAAAGTGAAGAAATCAAATTACAGTGAAATATATACGAAAATAACTTATTTGGGATGAAAATTGATGTTTAATTCATTTGTAAACAGTAAATTGATTGTAGATTATGTTTATACATCAAGAAAAGAAAATAATGCAAGTTATGTGGTCTGATTTGTGTTGGGTAAAATCTAATTATGCACAACACGCAAGTATACATGGTCAACAAGTAATAAAGTGAAAGTTGAGTATCGTTCCCACGATGAACTATTAATACAAATTACCAAATACTAACTTACAATCAAACTAATTTTATTTAAACAATCAATTTAAGATTATGAATTAAATTATTTAATTACACTAATTCTAATTACCACTAATTAAAAATTAGATTATGGAGATTTAAAATCACAACTTCACTTATTACTTCACTTAAATTAATACATTTCTTATCAATTATGCTCATTATTTTGAATTGGTAATCAAGAACACATAAGTAAATATGATCATCTCTCAATGCATCATACTTAAATCCATAAATGATAGAATTAAGAAGAACGCCATAATTAACTAATTCATTATATCTCTATGTGAATTATAATTAAAGAGGATTTTAAGCACAAGTTCTTTATCAGATTACATACGATGAATAGGTATATCTCTATCCTATACATAAATTATGAATTCCAACGCCATGCAGAAAATACAATCATATGCTATTATGATCAGATCTAAGTTTATACTTCATCTCTTTAGTTGATATAGATTATCATGGTAATTGTTAGCTAGACAATTAAGCAATTTATCACAAACCATAATAAACAATCTAAGAATAATCACAATAATTAATAGAGAAGTATACTAAAAATAAACTATTTAATAAGCTCCATTGTAATCTTAAACAAAAGATTTAGTTCATGATTAATGAATTAAAACCAAGAATCTACAATTGAATAACGTTAAAAGAAAAAATAAGAGTAGAGTGAAGAATAAATCTGTTATCAGCAAATCTATATCTTCATCAAGCTCCTCCTCTTGATCTTCAATGGTCTCCAAGTTTCTTCAATCTCTAAAACTAATAAGAACTAGGCTTTTGGTCTTAATCTAGTCTAATCTAATCTAATGGAATCCTCCCTCTTCCTCTAATCCTTCTGATTCTCCTCCATTTATATGCCTCTTTATATGTCTTTAAGTCCTCCTGGAAGTTCTTTCAATCAATCAGCTCGAATCAATCCTTCTTGAACTCAAATTTTGAGAAAAACTACTTTTTCAGCACGTACCCCGCCCCACAGACTTTTTCTATTGGGTAGGCCTGCCCCGGCTGGCTAGTGCTACTATTTTTGGGCTTTTACCCCCGCCCCAGTGGGTGTTTTTGTACTGATAGTCCCGCTATGGAGAGCATCCTTTTTTCTGCTGGAGTGTCCTCTGATAAAATGACCATAAATTTTGATCTTGGAGGATTTACGAGGCCAGAAACCTATCAAATCGAAGATCTTGACGAGTTCTACAACTTTTATTCTTTTAGAATTGAGAAATAACGCACGGATGAAGATCAAAATTGGGTTGGAAGTGACTGCTATGCAAATGGCCACCCAAAACAGCTAGGTTCAACATTTGTTGGTACAAAGGTCATAACTCTTACATCTGAACTCTAATTGGAATGATTCAAAATGTTCTGAAAAACTAAGAAGAAGCTGTACAATGTAATCCAAGTTCCAAGCCAAGAACATGAAATAAACATGAAAGCCCAAACGACGTCCGGATTGCTTTTCCTTGCGTTTTCATACCAATAGTCGCTCACACAGCTCCCAAACATATAATCTACAAAATGAACACAGAATGCATGAAAAATAACTAAGAAAAATGAGTTTAAGAAACTAATTCAAGTAACAAATACTTTATAAGTGGGTATAAAATATACGTATTAAATACCCTCAGACTTAAACCTTTGTTTGTCCTCAAGCAAAAACACAAAAGAACTAAAAATAAACAAACTAACTCAACTACATGAATGTATATGCATGATCTACTTCTTAATATACCTACAAACCCGGTAATAAATCAGAATGATATATATCAATAGGCCTCAAAGATATCAATGATACTCAAAATAATATATCCAATCAAGTCAAAGCCTATAACTCTAACCAGTTAGTCAATTCAAATCTGTCATCACCCATGTTGTGTGTGTGTATGCTTGTTAACCATTCTAACCAACCACAGTTCAAGAAAATCACATAACAAACTTCTTAGAAGGAAAATTTTAGTTCCAATTCAATTACTTCTGTGAACATGACAATTCCAGTTAAAACTAAGCAATTACCAAGTCTAAGGATAAATACAAGATTTATTTCTACTTTTATTTAATCACAAGGGCATTTTAGCATCTTTCTCGTGTTTTATTAATTTTTTTTATTTTTCTCATGGCTGTGCAATGTCTTATTCCCTTAGGCTTTTCAATGCTAACTTAACAAGATTTTGACTAATGACTCCCAAGCCATTAAGACCTTAGGGCGCTAGGTGTAAAGACAATCCCCTCGGGCTTACTTACTCAAGTAACAAAGGCCACAAAACTAGACAAACATGCCACAATGTTTATTCATTTTTTTCTGGATTTTCTATTTTTTTCATCATTTTTTTTTTGTAATAATTATACCCCATAGATTCCCCCAAACTCAAGATTTTAGTTCATTCCTTTACTGCCAGTTCAATAATTTCATTAAATTTTAACCAAGATTTTCCCTCAAAAACAAATTATGAAACCATTTGAACTAAGTGATTTAAAATAGTTAAACTTTAAGTGCTAACGGATTACATAAGTTTCAGACAGGCTCAGATTATCTTCATGATTAAAATTAGAACTTATCATCAATTATCAACACTGTTCAAGTTAACATACAAAACCAATCTTATCACAGGCCGAGCTAAATTCAAACCAATCCATTACCTAGATTCATGCAAACATTCTATATGCAAACACTCAATACAAAAGAAAATATTATTTTTTATGCAAAAATAAACATACTAACCAACGCAATGTATGTGAACTTAAACAATTATGTAATACAATATGATACTCCCCCAAACTGAAAGTGAACAATGTCCTCATTGTTTAAATAAAAAGAATTTAAGAGTTAAGGACTTCCCTGATTAGTTAAACTGCTGGTGGTGGTGGTTGTGGAACAAAGACTGAAAACTCCTCCACATCGGGATCTAAAGGAGGATATTGTGGTAAGGGCTCAGGTTGGTGGCTTCCCTTTCCATAATCTTTTGCTTATTTATTGAGCCATCAATATCTGCAATGAAGAGAGACAACATGGATTAGAATAGCACTTTGGATTTATATGAGAATTTATTAAGCAAATTAATTTCTATCTACTAAATAAACTAGTAAAGCATACAAATAAAAAAATTCATGGGTTGCCTCCCAGTCAGCGCTTGATTTATAGTATTTTAGCCTGACTTTGTCTGGTCAGCACTATCCAATTCCTCGTCGATAATTGAAGAACCTTCCATCCATCGGAAATAATGTAACTTTTGGTAGGTTCCCATTTATGATGGCTATCGAATTAAAATCACCTAGCATGCGTTGTTTAAGTAAGTGCCCAATTGAGAATGTTGCATAACTAGGTGCTTTTCCGTCCATTGAGCCTATGATTCGATTGGGGCTTTGAGGCTTGGCAAGCACAACAAACTCTTCTTCTATCTTCTCCTCCTCATCCCACCATTGCATCACATTTGTACTAGCTCTCATGTCATAAAGAGCCTTGCCGACGACATGACTACCAAGCGGGCATGGTCAATAAATGTAGCTCCCTGAAGAATTCGGGTGATACCCCCAATCTTGGTGATAATTGGCATATGCATAATCGTTGAGGTAGTCAGTCACCACAATGTTGTCGTGGCCCAAAACTGACGGTGCATTGATTACTTGGATGATTCCCATGACAAAAATTACAAACTACTACTATCCTTCGAATCTGTTGGGCTGCAACAATGTTCAACCTCCTCGAAAGTATCTGTAGTTGTACTGATAATGCAGAAATTCTATTGAGTCCATCAATCCATGTGTCCCTTGGTTAAGGCATACTCGTATATTGCCATTGATAATTTCATCCAGCCATGGTAGCTGAAAAAAAGAGAAAAGTAGGAAGCGAATTAAATAAAAAGAAAGAAAAAAAATGCTTAAATTAAGACAAATTTGATTGAAGCTAATATTGGCAAAAATTATTAAACTAATTCCCCGGCAACGACGCCAAAAACTTGTTGGGTAAAATCTAATTACGCATAACACGCAAGTATACATGGTCAACAACTAATAAAGTGAAAGTAGAATATCGTTCCCACGAGGAATTATTAATACAAATTACCAAATACTAACTCATAATCAAACTAAATTTATTTAAACAATCAATTTAAGATTATGAATTAAATTATTTAATTACACTAATTCTATTTACCACTAATTAAAAATCAGACTATGGAGATTTAAGATCACAGCTTAACTTATTGCTTCACTTAAATTAATACACTTCTTATCAATTATGCTCATTATTCTGAATTGTTAATCAAGAAAACATAAGTAAATATGATCATCTCTCAATGCATCATACTCAAATCAACTTAAATCCATAGATGATAGAATAAAGAAGAACAACCTAATTAACTAATTCACTATATATTTATGTGAATTATAATTAAAGAGGATTTTAAACACAAGTTCTTTATCAGATTACATGCGATGAATAGGTATATCGCTATCCTGTACATAAATTATGAATTCCAACGCCATGTAAAAAACACAATCACACGCTATTATGATCAGATCTAAATCTGTACTTCATCTCTCGAGTTCATATAGATTATCATGGTAATTGTTAGCTAGGAAATTAAGAATTTGATCACAAACCATAATAAAAAATCTAAGAATAATCATAATAATTAATAGAAAAACATACTAAAAATAAACTATGCAATAAGCTTCATTGTAATCTTAAACAAAAGATTTAGTTCATGATTAATGAATTAAAATCAAGATTCCACAATTGAATAACCTTAAAAGGAAAAAAATAAGAGTAGATTGAAGAATAAATCTGTTGTCAGCAAATCTCTATCTTCCTCAAGCTTCTGCTCTTGATTTTCAATGGTCTCCAAGTTGCTTCAATCTCCAAAACTAATAATAACTAGGATTTTGGTCCTATTATCCTCTAATCTAATCTAATGGAATCTTCCCTCTCCCTCTAATCCTTGTGATTCTCCTCCTTTTATATGACTCTTTATATGTCTTTAAGTTCTCCTGGAAATCCTTTAATCAATCAGCTTGAACCAATCCTTCTTGAACTCAAATTCTGAGAAAAACTACTTTTTCTGCACATACCCCTGCCCCGACAGACTTTTTCTATTAGCGAGGCCCACACCGGCTGGCTATGCTACTGTTTTGGACTTGTACCCCCGCCCCGACGAGTGATTTTGTACTGATAGGCCCGCCCCTGCAGGTATCCTTTTTTCTACTGCAGTGTCCTCTGGTAAAACGATGATAACTTTTGATTCGGGAGGAGTTATGAGGCCTGTCACCTATCAAATCAAAGATATCGACGAGCTATACAACTTTCATTCTTTGAGAATGGAGAAATAACAAATGGAGGAAGGTCAAAATTGGGTTGGAAGTGACTACTATGCAAATGGCCACCCAAAACAGTGAAATTCAACATTTGTTGGTACAAAGATCATAACTCTTGCATCCGAACTCTGATTGGAATGATTCAAGATATTTTGAAAAGCTAAGAAGAAGCTCTACAATGTATTCCAAGTTCCAAGCCAAGAACATGAAATAATTATGAAAGCCCAAATGATGACCGGATTGCTTTTTCCTTGCGTTTTCATACCAATAGCCACTCACACAGCTTCCAAACATATAATCTACAAAATGAACACAAAATGCATGAAAATTAACTAAGAAACATAAGTTTAAGCAACTAATTCTAGTAACAAATACTGAATAAGTGGGTATATAACGTACTTATGAATTTGGTTAAGAAACAAGGTTTTCATGATAAACTACGCTAAGAATGTCGAAGATGAAGAAATTGTCAAGAAACTTGATTTTAATCCTTTAAAATTTAGTTGTTTCATGTTGTTTTGCTATTATAATGATTATATACATGAAGGGTTTTGATTATATGAGGTATAGAACTTCTGGGTATGATTATTTTACTGCTAAATTAATGTTTCTGGGGTTTTATGGCTTTATTTGTGTACTACCGTGCATACATAAACAAAGCCTCATGTGCTAAGGCGCCGCAGCGCCTGTTTTGTGAGTAAACAGAGCGCTGCAGTGCTCTGACAATGCCTTTCGATGTGTCAAGGTGCCGTAGTACCTGTTCTACGAATAAACAAGAGTGTTACATCGTCGAGGCCGAGATGCAGCGCCGATTTTAGTTCATTGGGCAGCGTTGCAGCGCTAATTAACAGTTTGGCCCAAAAATGTGATTTTATTTATTCAATCCAGTAAAAGATAATGTAACTCGATATTATGAATATAAAAGATGATTAAACATGTTAAGTGATGTTATTTTATGCCTTGTGAAGAATGTGATTAGACCTAAGGCTAAAGGTTATAAGTTAACATGAAACGTATATCTAATTATGTAACTTGGTCATGAAGTAACTAATTTGTGTTATGATTTTTAATAACATGTGCGTAGGATATTTGGATATAAAGTTATAATTGTATAGCTTACGCACAAGGCAAATTCTCTAACCCTAAACTTTCTTTGAGCAAGTTTCCTGTCCTTAACTAATTACCATTATGCAAGTTCATTACCTTAAATCAATTACAATTATTCATGGTGTATCTTTATTAAACAAGTTCTTATTCCTAAACCTACTCTTATATTGAACAAAGTTTCTAATTTTGTTTCTTTATTGAAAAAGAATGTAACCTTAGCTTATTATTATTGCTCAGGCAAGGTTTAGTATATCTTTTAGTGCTTTTAAATTTATTCCTAAAGCATGACTTTGATGCATTATGTTTATTCGATTGTGACTCATGAATATTCCATAACATATTGTTATCGAACCCTTGAAACATTATTAAGTTTTTGATTCAAATAATCCTTAGTTGATGAACGTTGAACATCAAATTACCCTTGAAACTAATCCAAACAAAACTCACTTTCGTACGAACTTGTAAGTTAAAGCTGAGATAAATAACCCTATTATAGGGGTTTATTTACTTGGAAGCGTTAAGATGTTTATGTAAAATACATGGTACAAAGGGATGATCTCCCTAAGTACGAGAAGGAAGGTCCATATAGTCTAACAACTGTTAAAGGTTTAAGTAAAAATACTTTTAACTTGGGATATAGGTCTTGTGACCCTCAGATGAATTCTAAGTCTTAATTTTAGTTCTTGATTATCAATGATAGGAAATATTATTCAATTCAATTGAGCTTATTCATTTATAGTTATTATATTATCATTATTTATTGTCATTCCAAGTGAGCATTTGTTTTGCTCACTCTTGCATATATAACCATTGCAGCTAATGTTAAGACAGTTGGCGAGCCATCTTCTAGTAAAGGCAAAGGCAAGATGAACAAGTGTTAAAGACTTGCTTAATTTTTATTGAAATGGTTTATGTAACTAGAATTAATCTATGATATGATGTAATTAATTTTTTCCGCACTTGATTATGTATTTAATGTTAGATGACCTGTGATTTATTTGATTAAGCTATCTAACCCTTTAATGGGAAAATTTATTGCTTAAGTTTTCTTTAACTTGAGTAGTTAGATATGAATATTTGGATAGTGGGAATGAAATACCTAGATTTGGGGGTGTTACAAACTTTTAGTTGTTACTATACTAATTCTTATGTTAATAGAGTAGAAGTAGCGTATTAATTTAGGAGTGTCAACGATAGCTCCCAACTTGCAACAGAGATGCAAGTTGCAAAAGTTGCATTAGTCTATATCAGAATAAGACTCCTCTTATTTATAAACTAACCATAATCTTAAACCTTTTAGAAGTTAGGGTTTTAATTTAGTTCCCAATCTTATTAGGAACTAAATACATAAATAAATAAATAATAATAATATTAATCTAGTATTTCTCTAAATACTCAATTATAAATATTAGTATTTCTCCAAATACCATATTATTATTATTTAGTCAATTTAATAATAATAATAATAATAAGATGACTAATCTTATTAATTTATAATATTAATATTTCTCCAAATACTTAATTATAATTTTAAGCTATTTAATTTATTCCACTAATAAATTAAATACACTTAATTTATTAATATTAAGCCAATCACTTCTAAAATCATATTTCTCCCTTTTGTGGTGTGACCCTATAGGTTCAATATTAAGCCGGTAGTAGAATAAATAAATTAGAACAATTCTAATACTACCTCCGTCCCACAGTAAGTGATTTTTTAGGCTTAATATTTTTTTTCCAAAATAAGTGATGTGTTAGAACTCTAATACAAATTTTACAATATTTTTCCATATATGCCCTCCATTATTCTTGACTCTTCGTTTCCTCCATTACTCACTACAATTAAATGACACTCATTAACTCTTCAACTCCAAAGAAAGTATATTAAGGGTGTTTTTGTCCATTTTAGCTTATGTATTGGTATGCGTGATTTAAACTAAAAATCCACTTATTATGGGACAGAGGTAGTATTATTTATAATGAATTAAACTCCTTTAATTCAAATATAATAAATAAATAATATTTATTCTACATCATGAGTGAAACCTTGTAAATAATGTATCATGACTATCCAAATAATATGAATTCAACGTAAATCACAAAGATTATCACAAAGAATAAAAGGAACTTGTTCCGTGAATAGTTACCATACAATTTAATCTGCCTACCATACAATCTCCCGATTAAACATAAGACATGAAATTACTGACAAGTCTTATTTATTTAATCATATGCATTTCGTTTCTTAAAATGCCCAACTCCGAATAATACAAATTAGAAACTTCTTTCTAATTTCCATTCCACCTTTTTTTTGCTAAGCTTGGTTTGTTTATAGAAAGAAAACACTATACAATGGCTAAGGGGCATACCCCAGGATAGAGTAAATTCATTTGGTGACATGCCAGCAGATGAGAGTACTACAATGAGAATGAAATCCCATCAACAAAAGAAAACAGCATAAAAGAAATCAATGCATGCAAATTACAATAATATTGGCTAAAACTTGTGGCTCTAGTAAAGGTTTTACAAGTAGAGAGACGGGCTTTAATCAACTGAATTACATCCGCTGATATGTTAGGAGCAGGAGTAGAGGAAAGTGTGTGAAGTTTAGCATTCCTGGCTTCTCACACTTTATAGAAAGAGATTGTAACAAATAGGCATAATATGTTCCTTGTTAACATTGAGCCCTGAAAGGAGTTTAAGTAGTCAATAAGGTCATCCCATAGGAGTGGGACATTCCTAAAATTTCCCATGTTGAGGACATGCCGTAGGATGGCTGAAGAGAATCTACAGTTGAAGAAGAGATGGTCAAAAGTTTCAGCCTCTTGTTGGCAAAGAGGACAGTCCTAGTTATTTCCCGAGTAGTGGCTCGTACGATCATTTATTGGTAGGCGCTTAAGGATACCGAGCCACATGATGGAGTATCTAGGGACATACAGTCCATTCCAGATTATTTTGTGCCATGATACAGTCGGTAGCCTTGATCTGATGCTTTCCCATAAGTGCTTGGCTTTGACTATTGTGATGTCCCATGTTCCCCACATTATAGAGTCTGTGCTACTGCTATTAGGGTAGAAAGGATGAGAGTCGCCTTCTAAGTATAATAACATCATGGTGGTTGCTCTAATGAATAACCCAGGCAGAGTTAATAAGGATAGAGCTAACCTTTGCTGAGTGAGGGAATCCGGAGTTGGAAATGAGACTGGGACTGGGATTAATAGCCATGCCATTTAGCCAAGGGTCATACCATAGATCAACATTGTGCCCAAAACCAATAGAATACTTTATGTGTTGCATCGCACGGGGTCTTAGTTTTAAGAACTATTTCCAAATCCAAGAGCTGTCAGAGGGGGAAGAGATTTGCTAGAGGGACCTGCCTTTCAAGATAGTAGTTTTGATCCAAAGAGCCCAAAGAGAGGTAAGAGAAGGTTGAATAATATGCAGCATGTGAAGGAGCATGAAGGCTTTATTCCAAACCAATAGATTTTTCAACCCTAGTCCTCCTTTATTTGTAGGATGAGTTATAGTAGACCAAGCTACTCTTGCTCCAAATTTTGCAAGAGAGGAGCTCTTCCATAGGAATCGGCAAAGAACAGAGTGTATAGCACGAAGAACTACCTTGGGAAGCATAAAATGACTGCACCAATAAAATTCCATGGAGAAGAGAATGGATTTTATCAGTTGTAGTCTACCTGCATAGAATAAAGCTTTAGTTGTCCAAGAGGATGATCTATGAGTGACTCTATGGAGCAAAGGAACACAGTCATGGAAGGATAGCTTAGAAGATATAATAAGAACTCCTAAGAATTTGTTGGGGAAGACTCCATGTTGGAACATAAGAGTGGTTAGAATGCACTGTGTTGTAATAGGATCAGTGTTTGCAAGAAAACAATGTCTTTTGTGAACATTTGGAATGAGTCCAGAAAATAAGGAGAAGGAGTGAATGCAGGACTTGATAATGGAGATAGATTGCAAATTAGCATGGCAGAAGATAATAACATCATCAGCAAAAAGGAGATGAGTCAGCCTACAATCTGAGGCCCTCCAGTGATATTGGAACTCGAACACAGAGGTACTTGAATTATGTTTTAAGGAAAGAATCTCCATTACAAGAACAAAGAGATAAGGGGACAGGGGTTCACCTTGCCTTAGGCCTCTGGAACTCAGGAAAAACCCAACTAATGTGCCATTAACTTTGACAGAGAACATGGCAGTAGAGACACATGTTTTGATCTAGTTGATGAAGGTCTATGGGAATTGGTAAGCATCCAAAATATCCAGCAAGAAATCCCAATTTACGGCATCAAATGCCTTCCATATATTAATTTTGAGAGCACATCTCGGAGGGCCATATTTCCTATGTTAATTTCTGAACAGTTCCTGAGCAAGCAAAATGTAGTTGCTTATGTTTTTGCCTTTGATAAATGCTGACTGGGATTTGTCAATGATGGAAGGAAGCACAATCTTCAGTTTGTTTGCAAGAATCTTTGTAATACATTTGTATATTGTATTACAACAAGCAATAGGTCGAAAGTCAGTCATGGAGGAGGAGTTTAGACATTTGGGAACAAGGGCAATGGCAGTTAAGTTGATGCCCTTAGTAAGCCTGCAGGAGGAGAATAAGAATTGGACAACCTTTGTGAAATCCTCCCCCATAATGTTCCAGCTATTGATGAAAAAATTAACGTAAAGTCCATCCGGGCTCGGACTATTATTCTGCTTCATGGAGTTGAGGACTTTGAAGATTTCTAAATCAGATAAGGTACCAGATAACATAAGAGATTGAGAAGGGCTCACGAGGTGCAGGGGAAGTCTCTAAAGCTATAAAAGTCAGAATGTGTTGGGAAAGGATGAGAGTTGAACAATTGTTGGAAATAACTGACTGCTACATTTTCCACAGCATCCTGACCATGAACTATATCACCATTAGCATTTTCCATAGAAAGAAGCTTGTTTGAGTTCCATCTGATCTTTACTATGTTAGAGAAATAGCTTTAGTTCTTTTCACCCAAAGAGAGCTATTTTGCCCTAGATTTTTGTTGAAGGAGAGTTTCTTCTCGCTCCAAAGAAGTATTAAGATCCAATGCACACTCTTTTTTTGATCCAAGAAGGATAGGGTCAAAAGGAGAGGAGTGAAGTAGAGTTTGAACATTATGGAGTGCCTTCGTAGCAGCTTTGACAGCAGTAGTGAGGTTCCCTATAGAGATATTAAGGGAGACCAAAACTTGTTTGGTACTTTTAAGCTTTTCCAAGAGCACATAGAATGGATTTCCATGAACAGGATGAGTCCAGGCCTGATAGACACACTAAGAGAACCCATTAATAAGCATCATGAGGTTAAAGAATTGGAAATGGTTTTTTGATCTCATGCCAGAATAGCCAGTATTGAGAAGGACATGGGAGTAATCAGATATACCTCTAGGAGCAAAAAAAGCTTGAGCATGAGGGAACTTATCAAACCAAAAAACATTCCCAAGAGCTCTGTCCAGTTTCTTTAGGATAGGATTTGCAAGTTGACAGCTCCACCAAGTGAAAATAAGTCCAAGCCCTCTTATGTCATCCAGCCCAGCAGAAGAAGTAAAATTCAAGAGGTCATCCATACCAGTATCCCAAATGTCATTTTCTTGGTTAGTTTCATTTAGATGCTTTATAACATTGAAATCTCCCAGAACACACCAGCAGTCAGTGAGATTAAGAGACAAAAGATCTCTACAAAGATCATGTCGTTCCAAATAAGTTTTGAGCCCATAAATAAAGGAAAAAAACACACATTATTAGTACATTCAATATGTTGAGCTTGATGGTGGATAGATTGGGACGAGACAAAAAGGATATCCACTATATGGAAGTCAGTTAATTGTTGATAACCATATTTTTTTTGTTGGGCTGTTAGAAATAAGTGTTAAGAGTCATAATGCACCTAGAATTGCAAATAGATTATGTAACAATTGGACTTGGGCTTTTAACTATGATTCTCACTATACTGGTAGAATTTGGGTTTGATGGAATCATAGTTAAAAGCCCAAGTCCAATTGTTACGTAATCTATTAGCAATTCTAGGTGCATTGTGACTCTTAACACTTATTTCTAACAGCCCAACAAAAAAAATATGGTTATCAACAATTAACTGACTTACATAAGCCTGCTTAGACTTTTTATTTAACCCTCTAACATTATAAGAAGCTAACATAATTAAGGGGGGAGTTTTGATTCTAGCTTTCCCTTTGTTTTTCCTCTTTTTAGCAGCTTTGGTATTTTCAGTTCCACTACTAGGACCATGTTTGTGCTTTAGGTCTTTGACCTCTTTTTCATCCACTGCCTTTAGTCTGGTAAAAAGGGGGTTATCCAAGGCAGGAGAATCTGGATCAGAGTTTATCCCCAGCCCAGAAAGAAGGGCAATAGGAGAGAAAGAGTTGGAAGTAGCCATGTTAGGGAGAAGAAGTGGGTTTTAGTCAGGTTTTGCTCCCCTAGAGACAAAGGACCAATCATTAGAAGCAAGAGTAGGTGCAGATGAGGGACCAGCGGTAAGAGGAGCTGATGAGGGACGAAGATTGCACTTGGGAGGATTGCTTATTGGGGAGATGATCAGTAGTCATTTTAGGAACCCATATAAAGTTTGCTTTTGGGCATTTGACCCGGGAATGACCAAAGACCTTGCAGGAAGGGTAGGTAGGTGGTCTTCTTTGATACTCAACATCAACCGGAAAAAAAGCCTTTTCTAATTTTTCAGAGTTCATAACAGCAACTTTGATGGAGGAGGGGAAAGTGAATGTCGTAGTTACCTCAATACACACATGAGCAAAATTCAAGAAGTTATTGTTAGTGGTCATTTCATTAGTGAATAGAGGCTTACCAATAGCATTGGCAATATAGCTAATTCCCTCATCAGACCAATATGAGAGTGGGATTTGGGTATGCTTAACCCATATTGGAATTTTGTCACAGTCAGACTTTGTAAACTTAACACCTTCTTGCCATTTTTGCAGAACAATCACTTTGGAGGCAAAATGCCAAGGTCTGGATGCAAGAATATTGTCACGATCAGTAGAGGAGTTAAATTTGAATATGTAGTATCCCTTATTATGCAGAAAAACTTTGGTTAAACCCAGGTTCCCCACAACCGTTTAGAAATAGGTTCTGTGACAACCCGAAAAATTTCTAAAATCTTGAATGATTAGAATAAAGGTTAAAGAATAAAACCTAGATGAGAATTTGAGGATTTATTCAAATTTTTCAAGTAAAACCTATATGGTTTGATATTCAAATGAGAATAGAGTAAATATGGGTTTCAAAATTCCAAAACCCTAGAAATGAATTAATATGTACTTGAAGGAATATCAAGAATAAGGTATTACGATACCTGTAAATTCGATGTGAACTGAATAGTCTAAGAAATGTTATATAAGTACATATTGAAATTTTATTATTGGAGATAAGATTTCACATGAAGAGATGAGTATATGTATAAAAATATATATACTTAGTAAGGTGCTATATGTATTTTAGCAAGAGGAATGATGGATTAAGTTAATGACATGATGATCAAGAAAAAACTATATTAGTAATTAACATAGCTTGAGTTTTGGCCTTGACTGGCAAATAAGAATTTGAATAAGTATAAAGTCGTTAGTTAATACGATTAGTAATGAGAATTGAGTAATTTAAAAACTCAAAATTTGAGTTAGAGATAGAATTTTGAAGTATGGACTGCTCGATTGCGTCCGGAATGTCATGTGTAGTCAGAATGGACAGTAAACACATAATGTGTAAAGGTTGACTTTTGGTCAAAGTCAACAGTTGACTTTTTATGGAAAAAAGTCAAAATTAATGTGAGAAGTGAAATATGTTATGATTATATGAATTATGGATATGATTAAATAAATATACATTATATAATGTGAATACATTTATTTTGTATATAGAGGTGAATTAAGAATTAAGTTATGTAACCCAATATATATATATTAGGTGTGATTATTAAATAACCTAAATGGTTATCGTTATTTAGTGGTCCTAATATTTTATATACTAGTTACTTAATTTAAGAGAATTATGGTATTTAGAATATATACCAATTATAAGAGATTTATTTTATACATCTCAGTTAATTAATTTTATAGCCTAATTATAACAAGTCTAATTAGGTTAAGAAATTAAATGTACTTAAGTAAGAATTTTTATTTCACTTGAGTGCATGTAAACCCTAATTTACTGATAAGGGTAGAATATATTAAAATTAAAGTAATGGGCTATAATAATATCATAGCCCAATAATTTATTTAGAGTCCAAGAGAAGTGGATTTAATGGACTAAGGAAGTTATATTGTTTTAACAAGCCCAGTTAATATATTAAGTATGGGACTTGTAGATAAAAGATTAAGGGTGATTAAATAATTTAATCTAGCCCAAAATATTATGTATGAGACAAGAATTGTAAAGGCCCAATCTAATTTGTAGAGGAAGCCTAATTTTATTTTTGTTAGTAAGTAATCCAGTAAAATGGCTAGCTCAATGGAATTAATTATTGAGAGGCCAAGCTAAGCCCACTTGTGGGAGAATAGTAAATTATATTAAGTTAAGAGATATATTTTTATTATCTCAAGTTATTAATTTTATAACTTAATTAAAATAAGTTTGATTGGGTTATAAAAATTCAGTGTATTAGAGTAATGATTTAAATTCTAAATATTTGGAATGGGTACCCTAATTAAATATTTAAGGTGGGACAAGTTGAAAATGATTGGACCATATAAGTATTGCATGGCCCAAAAGAATTAATTGAAAGCCCAATAGATTATATATAATTAGCTCAATTGTTGGCCCAAATTTTTATCCAAGATTGGAGGATATTTTTGGACAAGAAAAGGCAAAGGAGGGGCATTTTTGGGATAAAGAAAAAGAAAGCAAGCTTGGAAGATAATAGAAGGCCACTTGGCCGAATTTAAAGAAAAAAAAAAGAAGATCGGCTATTATAAAAAAAAAAGAAGCAAGAAAGAGAGAAGGAAAGAAGAATAAGTAAGAGAAAGAGAAAAGAAAGAAAAGAAAGAAGAAAAAGAAGAAAGAGCAAAAGAGAGATCGGGAGAGCCATGGGAGATGGAGGAGAGGGCCGGCAGCTCCATGTGTGTGATGGAGAGGAGATCTCCATGGATAAGGAAGAAGAAGATGAGGAAGAAAGCAAGGTATAATTCTTTTCCTTTATTTTATGAAATTGATGAAAAATGGGTTTTTGGATTTGGGTGTTTAAAACCCTATAATCTATGTGTTTTTCTTGAATTCATGTATGGATTTATCCATTATGGGTGTTAATTTGGTGGAAACCAAAAGGAATAGAAAATTTATTTTCTTGATTTGAAAACCGAAATTTTTATATACTTTGAAATTTCACCGTTTTAAATCTATAACTTCTTTTTGTGATCCGTCAAAGAGGGGTGTTAGATATATGTGTGTAGTAGTAAACCCAAGTGGTAGGACTCAAAAATATTGAGTTTTCATGGTGTAGTAGCTGATTTGGTGAAAACAGTCCCGTTTTTATAAAAAAAAATGGGCAGATTCGGGACAGTCTAAGACGAGGGTAATTCGGTCCGGTTTTTGTACTTTAAAAATTCTGGGCTTTTGATATGTTGTAGTACTCTGTTTTAGCTTTCCATAGACTCCAGAACGGACTAATTCCGACTCCGGATGAGGTAGTTATGGCATTCGGAAGGAGAGTATGCAAAACTGTCCAAAATTCCGAACAGCCTCCTTTGTCTAATTTTTTTGGACTGTTATGTTCTGATTTTGGAAAAATGTCGTGAGACAAAAGTTGTAGCCCTGGAAGTTTTCTTCGCGTGAGCTCAAGAATCGCTCAAAAATGTTTTAAAACGAGAGAGTTATGACTGTTTGAGCGAAGCTGAGTAAAATTTAGAAATATGGAAAAATAAATTTTTCCTACATGAGACCCTGGAGCATGTTTTATGCATATTTTGATGAAGATTTGGGTCGGGTTTGAGGTGTAATGATGTTTATGACATTTTTAAATGTTTAAGCGAGTTTATTAATTACGGAAAGGAAAAACAATTGAAATTAATTGTTTATTTATGTGATTAATGTCATAAATTATTTTTATGTGACTAATAATATTGTATTGAGATATTATTAGTAGTATTGGACTAGAATGTTATTAAAAGATTGATAACCTTAGTGTAAAATATTATTATATATGAATAATATTCGACGGGAGATTAAAATTAGAGATTTATGTTATTTTTCTATGTAATTGTTGAAATTGATATTCAATGAAGTATATCATGTGTTTGGGCAAACGATAGAAAAATAATATAGTAAATTGAGTTTTACTATAAAAGACATGCATTAGCTGTTTAAACTCCATATTTGCGAGTAGAGATAAAAGATATTTCTGAAATGAATTTAAATGGTTTAAGTTTCAAGATGTAAAATATTTGCATCTTAAAATGTGTGAGATCTTTATTATTTATGAAACAAGTAAAATATTATTACATGATTAATAATATTAGAAGGTGATTACAATATTATTAAATGATTAATAATATTAGTAAAGGATTTAAATATTATTAAATGATTAATAATATTTGTGAATGATAAATAATATATTAACTGATTAAAAATATTAGACAAAAGTTTAAGATAATGGTTAAGTGATAGTAATATTATTAAGGGATAATAATATTACTAATGAGTTCAAGAATTATTCAATATTTAATTATGTGGCTAAATGTTAGCTAATTTATTATTTGAGTAATCGTGTTGAGAGATAAAATGTATTGTGCTAATTGGAGGATCGATCTAATTAATGATAGGTCTTTCATAAGAGATTAAATTAGATTACATAGCGGTAATCAACGGTACAGGCAAGTTCCTAACCTTGAACTTCTAATTATTGTGCAAGTTTCCTAACTCAACTTGAGTTGTTAATTCAAAGCATGTTAGTGGTTAATTATTGTTGATTATACCACGTCAATAAATTATTGATTCGTACATTGTGCATGTTGTTTATGGTCATCAGGTATGAAAGGCTGATCACCTTCATTACCATAGGTTTCAGTTAAACTTGTTCATGTTAATTGTTGACATTCAATGTTATTGGTTCAGTCATTCAATCGTTGAAACTTGACTCATGTTATTTCACAATTATCATATTGTTGAAAACTTGAAAGCTTATTCATTCTATTCAATCATGATATATCTCCATTGTATGTAAAACTTGCTGGGCAAATTTGTTGCTCATCCTTGCTATATCATGATAAAATTTTCAGATGAAGATGAAAGTTCGAATAAAGACAGAAGCAAAGTCAAAGTGCAAGATTAATTTATGTTGCAGTTAAATTTATAAATTTTCTATTGAAAATAGCATTGTAAACCTTTTTAATATTGAAGGTATGTATTAAGTTAAGGTTGTAGACCTTGGGATTGATGTGTAAATTTTAATGTATAAACAATTTATGTTTATATCTTTCGCAAATAGTGATAGAAATAGTATACCGGATCCGCAGCGATTTGGGACCCGGATTCGGGGATGCTACAGTTGGTATCAGAGCTTTAGGTTATAAACCTTAGGTAGGTGTACCTTAGGCTATAACCACAAAGATGATAAGTAATAAACTCGAATAGAGTTTAAGCGATAAGAGATGAATTTATGGAAATTCATCATTAAGTAAAGAAAAAGATAAAGAAAATTCAAAGAATAATCTTAAAGAGCTATGAAGATAAGAATTTGGAGTTACCTGACTCCAGTAATAGAGATGAAAAGTGATACTAAATAGACGATGTCTATAAAATGAAAAGTGCAAATAAAATCATAATATTATATGATTAAGGAGAAGAATAAGAAGATCGTAAAATAAAACGATCTTAAGTATAAGGATAAATGATTTCCAAATAAGATCACCACGTGATCAGACTAAATCATTAAATAACATATGATATGTTAAGTGATTGGAATGATACAGCTTGATGCTATAAAGAGAAGGTACTATAAAATGGTACAATGTAAACTCAGAAAAGAGTGGTAAATGTTAAGATACGGATTAAAGAAAATTCGTATTAAGAAAAGAGAAAGTTAAGAGTATGTGGGTTTTCAATTGAGGACTCAGGTCAGCAGCTGAGTTGTATGATTCCTTGTATGGGCGGGGAATTTGTACTTGGTTTTAGAATCACTTAGCTTCCTGGTCGATATAGTGGTTAGGTTGACCAATTCTTTGTATGGGCGGGGAATTGTCCCCTTAGCTTCCTATATTGATTAGTGGCCGAGTTTGGTTTGACAACCACTTAGTTTCTGACATTGAAAATCATTGGAACCTAATGTCGCGCTATTTGCTATATGCATGTTGAGAAGATGATTCTTTTCTCACGTGTATAACGAATAGGTAGAGAATATAAGGTTAATTGCGAGTTCTTAAAACTCATACTTATGGTAAGTTCATGACTCATAATCATATGGTATGTTTTGAACCCCTCAGCGAATGGACGCCTATGGTCTGACTAAGATAAGTTCTTAAACCCATATGATTGTGGCAAGTTACTGAACTCATAATGTGTGGTAAGTTTGATGAACTGGGTATAGCAAAGTTGTGAATGGAGCATTGAGGATTATAAGAATAGATAGATTTATTAAGCAATGGATCAGTAGAGAAAGTGAAGTTGATTATGGAAGCATAGGTATTCCAAATCTTCTAGATATGCTAGACTTCGAAGTTTTTGACATCAAGCTAAATACGCACTATGTGCTTTTGAAAAATGAATTTTTATTCTCAACTACAGGTGACCATTGTGTATGCGTGGACTTCGGGCTATTGACACCTCGTTACCTGTTGAGATGATAAAACTGATTTGCAAAGATTTTTGAACGGTTTAAAGAATAGTCTATGCTAATAGATTCGGCTAGACAAAAATGATTTGAGATGTCAAAATGTATTTTTATATCATTAATGCATCATGCAACCTGGTGCAAAGATGATAAAAATGATGGAGTTATCAATGCAGGATTACTTAGTATTGGATGTGATCAGAGGATCGTCACCTCACTACAGTATGATGTAGTATAACAAAGTCACAAAATGACAGAATCCTCAACGGACTGTAAATACAGTGCGGTATCATGATGTCAAAATGATTTTGAGAATTTTAAAGATAATTAATTGCCAACTGAAATTGGTCAGAATTATTTCGATTGAAATTCGAATTATTGATATGTGTCTAAGCTATTTGATTCAGCTAGACAAATGTTTATGAAATTCAAAGTATTCTTTGAAAGCTTATGCCGAACCAAATTATTTTGGTGTGGAATCTTATGATAAGTCTGAGGTGAACAACCCTGAAAATGGGGATATACTAATTGGATAAACTATTCCAATCTAAGAACGCATATAGTCATTCCGATTACTAAGGTACAATAGACTAATCAGCTAAAGTACCCGCATCGGTAGTTTACCTTCTTCGTGATTGTAAACATACCTATTAAAGAAATGTTTCAGAGGTAGAGTACCTTTCTTTCTTAATTGAAAGAGGTAGCAGGTAGAAATACCCCTAAACCTCAAAGTTCATGATCTTTGTGATCCCTCAGACAGATATGAAAAGTTTTTTTAAACCCTTCAGAGTAATATTGTGGTAGAATGTGATGATTGATATGAAATAATGTAAACTCGTTGTGTACGAGTAGAATCTGAGATTATTGAATAAAGGTTATTACGACAACCTAGTTTTGATGAATGTTTAGAAGATGTAAACTCCTAGTGAGTAGTTATGGTGAAATGTGATGATAGAAAGATAAATCCTCAAAGGAGGAAATTGTAAAGGTTAAGTTGACAACCTAGTTTTGATCAAGAGAATAAGCAGAGATTAGTATGCTTTAATTTCGAGGACGAAATTCTTAGAAGAAGGGGTGAATGTGACAACCCGAAAAATTTCTAAAATCTTGAATGATTAGAATAAAGGTTAAAGAATAAAACCTAGATGAGAATTTGAGGATTTATTCAAATTTTTCAAGTAAAACCTATATGGTTTGATATTCAAATGAGAATAGAGTAAATATGGGTTTCAAAATTCCAAAACCCTAGAAATGAATTAATATGTACTTGAAGGAATATCAAGAATAAGGTATTACGATACCTGTAAATTCGATGTGAACTGAATAGTCTAAGAAATATTATATAAGTACATATGGAAATTTTATTATTGGAAATAAGATTTCACATGAAGAGATGAGTATATGTATAGAAATATATATACTTAGTAAGGTGCTATATGTATTTTAGAAAGAGGAATGATGGATTAAGTTAATGACATAATGATCAAGATAAAACTATGTTAGTAATTAACATAGCTTGAGTGTTGGCCTTGACTGGCAAATAAGAATTTGAAGAAGTATAAAGTCGTTAGTTAATACGATTAGTAATGAGAATGGAGTAATTTAAAAACTCAAAATTTGAGTTAGAGAAAGAATTTTGAAGTATGGACTGCTCGATTGCGTCCGAAATGTCATGTGTAGTCAGAATGGACAGTAAACACAAAATGTGTAAAGGTTGACATTTGGTCAAAGTCAACAGTTGACTTTTTATGGGAAAAAGTCAAAATTAATGTGAGAAGTGATATATGATATGATTATGTGAATTATGGATATGATTAAATAAATATACATTATATAATGTGAATATATTTATTTTGTATATAGAGGTGAATTAAGAATTAAGTTATGTAACCTAATATATATATATATATATATATATATATATATATATATTAGGTGTGATTATTAAATAACCTAAATGATTATCGTTATTTAGTGGTCCTAATATTTTATATACTAGTGACCCAATTTAAGAGAATTATGGTATTTAGAATATATACCAATTATAAGAGATTTATTTTATACATCTCAGTTAATTAATTTTATAGCCTAATTATAACAAGTCTAATTAGGTTAAGAAATTAAATGTACTTAAGTAAGAATTTTTATTTCACTTGAGTGCATGTAAACCCTAATTTACTGATAAGGGTAGAATATATTAAAATTAAAGTAATTGACTATAATAATATCATAGCCCAATAATTTATTTAGAGTCCAAGAGAAGTGGATTTAATGGACTAAGGAAGTTATATTATTTAAACAAGCCCAGTTAATATATTAAGTATGGGACTTGTAGATAAAAGATTAAGGGTGATTAAATGATTTAATCTAGCCCAAAATATTATGTATGAGACAAGAATTGTAAAGGCCCAATCTAATTTGTAGAGGAAGCCTAATTTTATTTTTGTTAGTAAGTAATCCAGTAAAATGGCTAGCTCAATGGAATTAATTATTGAGAGGCCAAGCTAAGCCCACTTGTGGGAGAATAGTAAATTATATTAAGTTAAGAGATATATTTTTATTATCTCAAGTTATTAATTTTATAACTTAATTAAAATAAGTTTGATTGGGTTATAAAAATTCAGTGTATTAGAGTAATGATTTAAATTCTAAATATTTGGAATGGGTACCCTAATTAAATATTTAAGGTGGGACAAGTTGAAAATGATTGGACCATATAAGTATTGCATGGCCCAAAGGAATTAATTGAAAGCCCAATAGATTATATATAATTAGCTCAATTGTTGGCCCAAATTTTTATCCAAGATTGGAGGATATTTTTGGACAAGAAAAGGCAAAGGAGGGGCATTTTTGGGATAAAGAAAAAGAAAGCAAGCTTGGAAGATAATAGAAGGCCACTTGGCCGAATTTAAAGAAAAAAAAAAAGAAGACCGGCTATTATAAAAAAAAAGAAGCAAGAAAGAGAGAAGGAAAGAAGAATAAGTAAGAGAAAGAGAAAAGAAAGAAAAGAAAGAAGAAAAAGAAGAAAGAGCAAGAGAGAGATCGGGAGAGCCATGGGAGATGGAGGAGAGGGCCGGCAGCTCCATGTGTGTGATGGAGAGGAGATCTCCATGGATAAGGAAGAAGAAGATGAGGAAGAAAGCAAGGTATAATTCTTTTCCTTTATTTTATGAAATTAATGAAAAATGGGTTTTTGGATTTGGGTGTTTAAAACCCTATAATCTATGTGTTTTTCTTGAATTCATGTATGGATTTATCCATTATGGGTGTTAATTTGGTGGAAACCAAAAGGAATAGAAAATTTATTTTCTTGATTTGAAAACCGAAATTTTTATATACTTTGAAATTTCACCGTTTTAAATCTATAACTTCTTTTTGTGATCCGTCAAAGAGGGGTGTTAGATATATGTGTGTAGTAGTAAACCCAAGTCGTAGGACTCAAAAATATTGAGTTTTCATGGTGTAGTAGCTGATTTGGTGAAAACAGTCCCGTTTTTATAAAAAAAAATGGGCAGATTCGGGACAGTCTAAGACGAGGGTAATTCGGTCCGGTTTTTGTGCTTTAAAAATTCTGGGCTTTTGATATGTTGTAGTACTCTGTTTTAGCTTTCCATAGACTCCGGAACGGACTAATTCCGACTCCGGATGAGGTAGTTATGGCATTCGGAAGGAGAGTATGCAAAACTGTCCAAAATTCCGAACAGCCTCCTTTGTCTAATTTTTTTGGACTGTTGTGTTCTGATTTTGGAAAGATTTCGTAAGACAAAAGTTGTAGCCCTGGAAGTTTTCTTCGCGTGAGCTCAAGAATCGCTCAAAAATGTTTTAAAACGAGAGAGTTATGACTGTTTGAGCGAAGCTGGGTAAAATTTAGAAATATGGAAAAATAAATTTTTCCTACGTGAGACCCTGGAGCATGTTTTATGCATATTTTGATGAAGATTTGGGTCGGGTTTGAGGTGGTAATGATGTTTATGACATTTTTAAATGTTTAAGCGAGTTTATTAATTACGGAAAGGAAAAACAATTGAAATAAATTATTTATTTATGTGATTAATGTCATAAATTATTTTTATGTGACTAATAATATTGTATTGAGATATTATTAGTAGTATTGGACTAGAATGTTATTAAAAGGTTGATAACCTTAGTGTAAAATATTATTATATATGAATAATATTCGACGGGAGATTAAAATTAGAGATTTATGTTATTTTTCTATGTAATTGTTGAAATTGATATTCAATGAAGTATATCATGTGTTTGGGCAAACGATAGAAAAATGATATAGTAAATTGAGTTTTACTATAAAAGACATGCATTAGCTGTTTAAACTCCATATTTGCGAGTAGAGATAAAAGATATTTCTGAAATGAATTTAAATGGTTTAAGTTTCAAGATGTAAATATTTGCATCTTAAAATGTGTGAGATCTTTATTATTTATGAAACAAGTAAAATATTATTACATGATTAATAATATTAGAAGGTGATTACAATATTATTAAATGATTAATAATATTAGTAAAGGATTTAAATATTATTAAATGATTAATAATATTTGTGAATGATAAATAATATATTAACTGATTAAAAATATTAGACAAAAGTTTAAGATAATGGTTAAGTGATAGTAATATTATTAAGGGATAATAATATTACTAATGAGTTCAAGAATTATTCAATATTTAATTATGTGGCAAAATGTTAGCTAATTTATTATTTGAGTAATCGTGTTGAGAGATAAAATGTATTGTGCTACTTGGAGGATCGATCTTATTAATGATAGGTCTTTCATAAGAGATTAAATTAGATTACATAGCGGTAATCAACGGTACAGGCAAGTTCCTAACCTTGAACTTCTAATTATTGTGCAAGTTTCCTAACTCAACTTGAGTTGTTAATTCAAAGCATGTTAGTGGTTAATTATTGTTGATTATACCACGTTAATAAATTATTGATTCGCACATTGTGCATGTTGTTTATGTTCATCAGGTATGAAAGGCTAATCACCTTCATTACCATAGGTTTCAGTTAAACTTGTTCATGTTAATTGTTGACATTCAATGTTATTGGTTCAGTCATTCAATCGTTGAAACTTGACTCATGTTATTTCAAAATTATCATATTGTTGAAAACTTGAAAGCTTATTCATTCTATTCAATCATGATATATCTCCATTGTATGTAAAACTTGCTGGGCAAATTTGTTGCTCATCCTTGCTATATCATGATAAAATTTCCAGATTAAGATGAAAGTTCGAATAAAGACAGAAGCAAAGTCAAAGTGCAAGATTAATTTATGTTGCAGTTAAATTTATAAATTTTCTATTGAAAATAGCATTGTAAACCTTTTTAATATTGAAGGTATGTATTAAGTTAAGGTTGTAGACCTTGGGACTGATGTGTAAATTTTAATGTATAAACAATTTATGTTTATATCTTCCGCAAATAGTGATAGAAATAGTATACCGGATCCGCGGCGATTTGGGACCCAGATTCGGGGATGCTACAGGTTCAACAACCTTAAAAGCGAGGTTTGAGTGCAGAAAAAATCCCATCATGCTAGTCGACTAGATTTTATTACCCCTCTTTAGCATGTCGTCCGGAGGCTTGACCAGAATATCACCATTCTCTATAAAGGAAGGGTGGAAAGAAAGTGATATGCTAGCTTTTCCCATATTTTTGGTAACCACAGCACTCCGACTCTTAGGAACACTATCCGAGACACTTTGAATGATTTCACCTTCCTCTGTAGGGGCCTGTGGCATGTGGGTCGAAGTTGTAGCACTAGTCCCTTTTCCTTAAATTAAAGGTTATCACTGCTAAGCCAGAATTCCTCAAAGGAGAAGAAGGAGCTACAGTTATGGTAACCCAAGAAATGATGGATTAAAGGTTATAAGATAGACCTAGACAAAAAATAAATGTATAGATTTGAAATTTCTGTGAAGGAATTTTAAGGATTTCAAAATTCTATGAAAGATTTTGGTGGATTTAAACTCTCTTTGTGAAGATTATTAGGGTTAAGTGTATAAGTGTATACGAGGGTATATGAATCGTTGTATATGATCATATAGGTGTACAATGATTGTTTATGTGTTCAGTTTGTGGATAAAGATCAACTATAGATCTGGATATGTAATAACTTTAACAAACCCTAAAGTTAGGTTGAGAACATCAAGGTTAAGTTAATAAACCCTATCGACTGGTAAAGAACCCCAACGATACGTTTGGAAACCCTAATTTTAGTTTCGGGAATTTGAAACCCTAATTCAGGAGCTTAAATGTTAAGTATATAGACTTAAGGATATTAAGATGTGGGATATTTATTAAATGTCCAAATTACCCTTTAGATTATAGGGGAAAAGACCAAATTGCCCTTTTAGTAGGTGCGAAATGACGACAAAAACCCTTTTACATAAAACTTAAGATTTTTTTTTATAAATCATGTAGACTTACCCCATTTGATATTGCCATGTGTATTAAATCATCCAAGATCAGATTTTTGTGCCACCTTGCAACACAAATACATCGAATCAAAGTTTTATAACTTAAAAGTAATTAAAGTAACTTACTTTACTTAGTAAAGCAACCAAAGCCTTCTCTCTCTAAATTTCGGGAATGGGGAGTGAGAGAGAGTTAGAAGATGAACCATGATCAGTTCATAACCTTCCAAGAACAGATCACAAGAATAGAAATCAAAGATCAAAGTTTTAAAGGTATAAAACCCTAACCTTACAAATCCATGAGATTCATGTTATATGATGTGTTTATATGTTTATAGTTGTGTATAAGGATGTTATTTAGTGATCCAAGATGTTACATCAAGGATCCATAACATCTAGATGCTAAAAATTAAGTTTTTAGAACTGATCAAGAACCCTAAAAATATGGCCTGGAAGCAATATGTCAGGGCCTCTAGATCTTTATCTGTTAAGTGTTATATGTGTTTAAGGTTATAGATTTGTTCTCTGTCATGAGGAGAGTAGACTGGAAGTGGAATCAAGTCCATATATAACATGTCTAGATCTCCAGATAAAAGTGGTCAAAGTCAGTTGAACGACTATGGAAACTGGATTACTGGGTAACCCAGAAACCCAGAATGGTCGGACAGTGATATTGCAGGCCTTAGATCTTGCTATGTTTATATGATTAAGCCATGCTGTTTTATTAATGTCGTAGTCTGACATATGGACTACACATACATGTCATTAGAACATCCAGATCAGGATCAAAAATAATGATGGTCAAACTAGGGTTGACCATCAACCGAATGAAGAAATATGGAAAACATAGAATTCTCAAAAACAACTCCTGACAACAGTTTGATCGGCTTAGATCTTTCTGTTGTGATGATGTAATATTAATCTAGTGTTATGTTATCGTACCCTGACATCAAGACTACAAGATTAACCCATTAGATCACTCAAAGCAAACCCAGAACTCAAGCTATAAAGATTCAAAGTTGGTACTTGAGACTGTTCTTCAATTTTGGAAAACCCAGAAATTGAAGAACAGGTCTGACAATGATTTCGAGAGTTTAGAGCACTCAGTTGTGTTATAGTTTCGTCATGAAATCGATTTGTAGTTGTAGTACTACATCAGTACTACAATCCTAACACCATTAGCTGCCCAGAAATCATCAAGAACATTGAATTAAATGTGGTCAAACCTAGCAACTAGTTAACTATCGATGCATGCTCAAGAACACCTATAGTTGTCACTATAGGGCCTTTTAGTGACACTTTATATATTAATTAATTATTTTATTAAATAATTAGAGAAAATAGTTTTTAATTATTAAAAATTCATAATAAATTCAAAAAAAATTATTTTATAGCCTAAAAATGGGTTTTTAATAATTTTGAATATATTTCATTAATATTTAATATTTTTGGAATATTAGTGGTATTTAATTTATTTAATTATTATATTAAATAAATTACTTAAAATGATTTTAATACTTAAAAATCATTTAAAATTATATTATGGGGTTAGAAAATATTTTAAGTTATTTTTAATGACTCTTAATATTTTGTGATGAATTTTATTAATAAATTAATATTAATGGTAATTGATTTATTTAATAAATATATTTAATAAATTGTGGAAATTTAGTTTTAATGTTTTAAAAATTATATAATAATGATTTAAGGGTTATAAAAATATTTTAAGTTATAAAATATATCTTTTGATATTTTGTCAATAAATACATTAATATTTTAATATTAATGGCAGTATTTTGATAATGAATTTAAATGTTTAAAAATCATTTAAATGTAATATTAAGGTATTAAAAATACTTTGAGATATTATACATAATTTATAATATTATGTTATGTATTTCATTAATATTTGAAATTAAATAAATATTAATGATAATGGAATTATGTGGTATTTAATTCATATAAATATGATATTAACGATTGAAAAATCATGATAAATGGTAATAATTACTTAAAAATTATTATGTGTTATTGAAAAATGTTTTGACTGATTAATAAATTATCTAAGATAATTGTGAACCAATTTAAGTAGTCTTAAGGAAAATAGACTCGATAATTGTCCGACTAAGACATCAGGATGTCGAATATATACCGGACTCAACTCAGACTGAAATAATTTGACTTGATAATGAGTCTTAGGTAGTTTGTGGACCGGTAGGAATATGTGTAATGTGTTTAGGTTATTTTATAACTGTAATTAACAGTATTATATTGTGATGATATTATTCTAATATTGGAGATCAGTATTATTAACATTAGGTCTTCAGATGAAGCTATATAGACTGCGTACCTGTAGTCGGTGATTCAGACAAGTTATCTCTAAATCGACCTCAAGTTGTTCTTTCAATTGTGATTGTGGTTAATCATTGCTGATTATCACGTCTATGAATTGTTGATTCGCAGTCTATGCATATTGTATGTATTCATCACGTATGAAAGGTTGATCACCTTCATTACCATCCGATTCAGTTGAATTGTTCATGTTTATTATTGACATTAATTCTTGTCGTCCTGATCGTTCAGTTATGAAATTTGATTCCTGCTAGTTCTCAATTATTATATTGTTGAACGTTGCCAGCTTTTTGTTTAATTCTTTCAATCATGATATATCCTCAATTAAACTTATACTTTTTGGGCAAACTTGTTGCTCACCCTTGTTATATCATGATAAATATTGCAGATTAGAAGAATACGTCAGATTCAGGAGATGCAAATGATATTTTATATTGGATAGATATGGAATATATATATTAGGTGAAGGTTCTCGACCTTGGGAATAATGTGTAAAGTTTAATGTATAAACAATTTATGTTTATCTCTTTCGTAATAGTTGTAGAAATAATATACCGGATTAGCGGTGTTTGATACCAGATTTGAAACATTACAGTTGGTATCAAAGCCGTAGATTTGGGTACGTCACACTTGGTATCAGAGTTGCAGGTTATAAACCTAAGGTAGGATTACCTTAGCCTAATAACCGTAGTGGGATAAGGGTAAGGACTAACTCAAATACAGTTAGTGAGTCGGTAAGATTCAAAGATGAATCTCGATAAGTTATAAAAGATCCAGAGTTGCCTAACTCTGATAATAAAAGTGAACAATAGTAATGAATAGATAGAGTCTAAAAGATTAATAGTATAAAAGGGAAAGAAGATCACAATATTGTTATGTGTCAGTTATACTATGAATTGATATGGTGCCAACTCAGAAAAAGGGTTAGGGATGATGAATTACGAATTGAATAAAATTTGTATGGAGAAGGTATGGGGCTAGGATATTAAGTGTGGGATTTCAATTGAGGATTTATGTGATAGCTGAGTTATACAAGCCTTTGCATGGGAAAAGGTTTTGTGTTTAGTTTAACGACCACTTAGTCTATCACCTTGATAATTTAATGAAATGTTTCTGTCGCGCTATTTGTTATATATATGTTAAGAAGGTAATTCTTTTCTCACTGGTATAAAAGATAGGTAGAAAATAGGTAAAGAATATAAGTTTAGTTGCGAGTTCTTAAAACTCATACTTATGGTAAGTTCGTGACTTATAATTGTATGAAATGTTTTTAGACCCCTCAGCGAATGGACGTCAATGGACTGACTAGGATAAGTTCTTAAACTCATATGATTGTGGAAAGTTCCTGAACTCATAAGTGTGGTAAGTTTAATGAACTGGGTAGAACTATGTGTGAATGGAGAATTAAGGATAATAAGAACAGATAGACTGATTAAGCAATGGATTATTAGTGGAGACATAGGTTTTCAAAATCTTCTAGCTATGCTAGACTTCAAAATTTTTGACATCAAGCTAAATACGCACTATGTGCTTTTTAAAAATAAATTTTTATTCTCAACTTCTGGTGACCATTGTGTATGTGTGGACTTTAGGCCATCGACACATCGTTATCTGTTGAGATGATGAAACTAATTTGCAAAGTTTTTTGAACGATTTAAAGTATAGTCTATGCTACTTGTTTCGGTTAGACGAAAATGATTTGAAATATCAAAATGTGTTTTATTTATCATTAATGCATCATGTAACCTGGTGTATAGATGATAAAAAGTTGATGGAGTTGTCAATACAGGAATACTTAGTGTTGAATTCGATCTAAAAATTGTTGTCCCACTTTGTATGATGTGTTATGACAACGTCACTCGATGACGGAATCCTTAAACGGGCTATTAACACAGTACGCTATCATAACGTCATTTTCAAAATAAAATTTTTATAATTATTACCAACGGGGTTTTGGCTATACATAAATATTTTGATTGAAATTGTTATTGGTATGAGTTTATGCTATTTGTTTTATCTAGACCAACGTTTATGAAAATCCTAAGCATTCTTTAAAAAATTTCCTCAACCAAATTGTTTTGGTGCGGATTCCGATAAAGACTTAGGCAAGAAAATATTTATGCGCCTAAGGCGGATAAGAGGAACATGAAAAATTGTTCCGACCAGCAGTACTTAATAAGTACAGGGCATAACGGGATAATTACCCACTATTCCCGTAAGACCAGAGCTGTTTGTAGATAAATTTATGTTTAAACCGTTTTGAAAATGAAAGTTTGTAGTCTATATGACTCCTCAACACGATTTAAAAAGTTTAACTCTTGTAAGTGATGTTATGTGTAGCATGTGAGGATGTGTATATAAGATGTAAGGTGTAAGGTGAATTTCGGGGATGAAATTCTTAGAAGAAGGGGTGAATGTGACATCCCGAGATATTAGACAAATTATTAAAATCTTAAATGATGGATTAAAGGTTATAAGATAGACCTAAAGAAAAAATAAGTGTATGGATTTGACATTTTTGTGAAGGAATTTTAAGGATTTCAAATTTTTGTGAAGGATTTTGGTGGATTTAAAATCTGTTAGTAAAGATTATTAGGGCTAAGTGTATAAGTGTATATGAGGGTTTATGAATCGCTATATATGATCATATAGGTGTACAATGAATGTTTATGTGTTTAGTTTGTGGATAAAGATCAACTATTTATCAGGATATGTAATAACTTTAACAAACCCTAAAGTTATGTTGAGAACATCAAGGTTAAGTTAGTAAACCCTAACGGCTTGTTAGGAACCCTAACGATACATTCAGAAACCCTAATTTTAGTTTTGGAAATTTGAAACCCTAATTAAGAATTTGAAAACCCTAACTCGGGAGCTTAAATGTTAAGTATATAGACTTAAGGATATTATGATGTGGGATATTTATGAAATGTCCAAATTACCCTTTAGATTATAGGGGAAAAGACCAAATTGACCTTAGTAGGTGCGAAATGATGAAAATACCCTTTTATTTAAAACTTAAGTAAAAGATTTTTATAAATCTTGGTGACTCACCCCATTTGATATTGCAATGTGTATTAAATCATCCAAGATCAGATTTTTGTGCCACCTTGCAACACAAATACATTGAATTAAAGTTTTATAACTTAAAAGTAAGTAAAGTAACTTAGTTTACTTAGCTAAGCAACCAAAGCCTTCTCTCTCTAAAATTTCGGGAATGGGGAGTGAGAGAGAGTGAGAAGATGAACCATGATCAGTTCATAGCCTTCCAAGAATAGATCACAAGGACATAAATCAAAGATCAAAGTTTTAGAGGTATAAAACCCTAACCTTTCAAATCCATGATATTCATGTTATATGATGTGTTTATATGTTTAGAGTTTTTTATAAGGATGTTATTTAGGGATCCAAGATGTTACATCAAGGATCCATAACATCTAGATGCTAAAAATAAAGTTTTTAGAACTGATCAAGAACACTAAAAATATGGCCTGACAGCCATATGTCACGGCCTCTAGATCTTTACCTGTTAGGTGTTATGTGTGTTTAAGGTTATAGATTTGTTCTCTGTCATGAGAAGAGTAGACATGAAGTGGAATCAAGTCTATACCATGTCTAGATCTCCAGATATAAGTGGTCAAAGTCGGTTGAACGACCATGGAAACTGGATTTCTAGGCAACCCAGAAACCCATAATGGTCTGACAGTAATATTGCAGTCCTTAGATCTTGCTATGTTTAAGTGATTAAGCCATGTTATTGTATTAATGTTGTAGTCTGACATATGGAATACACATACATGCCATTAGAGCACCCATATCATGATCAAGATCTGAAATAATTATGGTTAAACTAGGTTTGACCATCAGCCAGATGAAGAAATATGGAAAACCCAGATTTCTCAAGAACAGCTCCTGACAACAGTTTGACCGGCTTAAATCTTTCTATTGTGATGATGTAATACTAATCTTGTGTTATGTTATTGTATCCTGACATCAAGACTACAAGATTAACCCATTAGATCACTCAAAGAAAGCACAAAACTCAAGCAATAAGGATTCAAATTAGGTACCTAAGAGTGTTCTTCATTTCTAGAAAACCAAAAAATTGAAGAACATGTCTGACAATGATTTCAAGAATTTAGATCTCCCAGTTGTGTTATAGTTTGGCCATGAAATCGATTTGTAGTTGTAGTAATACATCAGTACTACAATCCTAACACCATTAGCTGCCCAGAAATCATCAAGAACATTGAATTAAATGTGGTCAAACCTAGCAACTTGTTAACTATCTATGCACGCTCAAGAACACTTAAGAACACCTATAACGACAGTTTTGTCGCTATAGGGCCCTTTAGTGACACTTTATATATTAATTAATTATTTATTAAATAATTAGAGAAAAATAGTTTTTAATTATTAAAAATTCATAATAAATTCCAAAAAATTATTATAAAGCCTAAAAATGGGTTTTTAATAATTTTGAATATATTTCATTAATATTTAATTTTTTTGGAATATTAATCGTATTTAATTTATTTAATTATTATATTAAATAAATTACTTAATGCGACGCCCCCAAAATAGGTATACATCACCTATTCTGAGTCGCCAAATACATGGTATAGAATACAAATACAAACTTAATTATACAACTGTCGTGTAATATACTACAATACATATGATGTGAGTTTTAATACAAATATTGTCATCTAGACAATATCCACACTCAATTGAGTCCTCATTATATTTATTATCACACTATTTAACAGAATAGTGAGGACTACTAATGCTATTATCTGGACCGTCACTCTATTCCCCGACTAGTCCCTGCTACGTTCTCTTTTCTTGAAGAGAACAATGAAAGTAAAAGGGTGAGCTCAACTAGCCCAGTAAGAAATTTTATGAC
This sequence comes from Panax japonicus, assembly GCA_020205505.1. Classification (NCBI taxonomy): domain Eukaryota; kingdom Viridiplantae; phylum Streptophyta; class Magnoliopsida; order Apiales; family Araliaceae; genus Panax; species Panax japonicus. Next base: position 34,129,028 of record CM035098.1, read on the forward strand.
TAAGATAATACAGAATAATTATCGTTAGCCTTCAACAGTGTTAAACTGATACAATATAATAAACATCAAGTTTAACTGCAGTGGAACAAGCAATCCATTAAAAGAGTCAAGTAGAGAATAAAATCTACTATCTTTTATGATTTAAAAAGGTTTTTCATCACTTTTATCGCTGTGACTCAGCTTAATAAATAATCCACATCATCCTTGCACTACGACCAAGGATATTCATTAGTATCACAACCACAAATTATCCATGCACTACGGGCGAAGGATATTCATGTATTCATTAATGGTCATGATCATGCCAACAACTGTCCATCAATGCACTACGGGCCAATGAGGACTTTTACCACATCATTTGTAACATTACGGTCATGATTACACCGATTAATCCCTAGTCATAATCATACCAAGTCCATCTGTAAGTCCATCTATGCACTACAAGCCACATATGAGTTTCAACATAATATATATAAACATGAGGATGATGACAATGATATAAGAATTCAATAAAACAAGTTTAAGAATTAATTTATCTAGGAACTAATAACGTCCAAATTGTCAACATGATACTTCTTTGTAGAATTCAAAAATTTAAGAATGCTCAGAAGAATATTTCAATGAAAAGATACAGGATGAAACACAAATATCAAGGATATTCCACTGATTTCATGGAGTATAGAAGTCAAAACTTTAACCAACTGAGTATAATAAAGAATGGAATAACAAAAGAAATCACCAGGCATGCGATAGACCGCACAGACATGTTATTACAATAGAATAATAAATAATGGAACCAGGTCAGGCGAAATTTGCACCGACAGGATATTCCAACAGAATAATAAGGAATGGAATAACAACAGAAATCACCATCCATGCAATAGACCGCACAGACAGGTTATTCCAATAGAATAATAAATAACGGAACCAGGTCAGGCGAAATTCGCACCGAGGGGATATTCCAACAGAATAATAAAGAATGGAATAACAACAGAAATCAACATGCATGCGATAGACCGCATAGTCAGGTTATTCCAACAGAATAATAATTAATGAAACCAGGTCAGGCATAATACGCACCTATAGGATATTCCAACAGAATGATAAAGAATGGAATAACCGAAGAATTTCACCATTTATGCGGTACTTCGCATAGACAGGTTATTCCATCATAATGATAAAGAATGGAATAACATAAGAATTTCACCAAGTATAGGGTAGCCCGCGTATACAGGTTATTCCAACAAAATAATAAAGAATAGAATAACAAAAGTTCTCTTCATGAATACAAAAGAAATAATACCTCTTACGAGTATAACAAATAATATCACTTACCTTATAAAGAAGAGTGATAAGTGGTATTTTTACCTACTTATTGAATACCAATTCATTCGAATTGTGCCCATCTCAAGTACATTTTATTTATTTTAGTTGCATTTCACGTTATTTTGTATTGCATTTACTTCAAACTCCTTTTGGTGAGTAAGTGCAGGAATCGATTTAATTTTGGTGGTATTAGAGGGCACGAGGCTAATGGATGCGTGAAGACGAGGCACAAGCGGGTATGTGCATGGCATGGAGGTACAATAAAGCATGGAGACCAAGAAAACAAGAGGATCAAACATGGAAGAGCAGATAACAGCAGCAGAAGCCAAAAACTAGAACCAGAACTTGCAGGCAGCAAGCCGCGCGGCATAACAACTTGGGGAGCGCGCGCCCGCGCGAGTTCCCATCTAGACGATGATGACCTACTGTAAGTTACGCGGCCGCAAGCCGGAGACGCGCCCCCATGCGAGAGGTTGGCTGGACAGGGCAGACGTTCTGTAAGTCTCGCGCCCGCGCGAGACATAGGCTGGAGAGGCACGCGATGATGATGCTATAATTTTGTTTTAATTTTAATTTTTAATTAAATGAATTGTAATTGGTTTTTAGACGACTCTGACGGGTGTCAGACGAACAACTTGATAACTTTAAGCGTATTTTCATCACAGTAACTAGGGTTTACACCTTGGAAGAGATTCCAACATAGAACGAAACCTTAACGTCTATTTCTCCAATTCTTCTTGGGATTCTCTGCCATTGTGGATTTCTATTATCATTTACTGGAATTCTATGAGGATTTAAACGTTTATCATTGATTTCTATTCAGCGATTGGGTTTGATTGTTCTATCTTTCTTATTTCAATTGTTTGCTTATTGATCATGTTTAGCGTTGATCCCATAATGGCTTTTGGTTCAGCCATGAACTAAATTCCATTATGGAATTCTAACAAATTTTAATATGTAGTTTGATTGCACATTTAAAAGCTAGGATTTTTTTGCATATCATATGGAATATCTGTCACGGTTGTTTTACATGTATGAATGCTTGATCACCATTCGTCTCAGTACTTGTATGGAATTAAAAATGAACATACAGGTATGATTGTAATCATGATAGCATGCGAATATGGGGTTGTTGTATATGGCTTACGTATTTTGTGAACCAGATAGACATATACTATTTCACCATATGAGCTAGAATAAGGGCTTGAGCTTAAAATCAATATAATTACAATTTCACATAGACATATAGTGATTTTGGTTGTATTGGTGATTACATAGAGTCTAACATCTGTAGATGCTGTGTAAGTAGGTTATAGTGCATTGAAAAATGGTTATAACTCTATTCGTGCTCTTGGCTATTTTCCTGTGATATGTGAACACTTTTTGCATGATAGTGGCGATTAGATGAAATATTAAATGAAGTTAGGGTCCCATTATTTCCCGATTATATTTATTCCATTTGTATTCTTATTTTCAGTTGTTATTCACAATTAGTTTACTTCAACACTTTTAGTCATTAGTCTAGGCATATAAATTTGGTGAGTTAATTGATGCATGATAGTTTTAATTTAACAACTTTCTTTGTGGGATCGATACTTTACTTACTCTGTATTACTTGTTGACCCGTGTATGCTTGCATGAGTTAGAGCTCTTTTATTAGAACTATAAAAGAGGCAACAAGTTTTTGGCGCCGTTGCCAGGGAAGGGCGTTAATTTAGATAATTATCATCAGTTTAAAGCTAAATTGTATGACTTAGACAATTCTGATCGTTTCTCATTTCTATTTTTGTTTCGTTTTTCGTTTCAGGTACTTGTGAATTTTTATGCACACGCGATCATCCAACTCAGAACTAACACCAGCACAGGACAACATAAACAGTAGAGGTTGGAAAGAAAGTGTGCTAAGCAACTCAGATGAAGCTATATAGATTGTGTAGCTGTAGTCGGTGATTCAGGCAAGTTATCTCCAACTGGACCTTGAGTTGTTCTTTCAATTGTGCTTGTGGTTAATCATTGCTGATTATCACGTCTATAAATTGTTGATTCACACTTTGTGCATATTGCATGTATTCATCAAGTATGAAAGGTTGATCACCTTCATTACCACCTGATTCAGTTGAATTGTTCATGTGTATTATTGACATTAATTCTTATCGTCCTGATCGTTCCATTGTGAAATTTGATTTCTGCTAGTTCTCAATTATTATATTGTTGAACGTAGCCAAATTTTTGTTTAATTCTTTCAATCATGATATATCCTCAATTAAACTTATACTTGTTGGGCAAACTTGTTACTCACCCTTGCTATATCATGATAAATATTGTAGATTAGAAGAATATGTCAGATTCAGGAGAAGAAAATGATATTTTATGCTGGATAGATATGGAATACATGTATTACGTGAAGGTTCTCGACCTTGGGAATAGTGTGTAAAGTTTAATGTATACATAATTTATGTTTATATCTTCCGTAATAGTTATAGAAATAATATACCGGATCAATGGTGTTTGATACCGAATTTGGAATATTATAGTTGGTATCAAAGCCGTAGAAGTACATTACAACAGTGGTCCCAACCGGAGGGATATTATCAAGAAACTAGCGTGCATGTCCAAAGTCTAAAATCTTACATTCAGAAATGTAAGCATGTACATCCGAGGAGGATACACCATGAGCAGAGAGGAAATCCATGAGGTGACTATTTTTCCTCCTCTCGAGTAAAGCTTCAACTGTCCTTCCAAGAGAAGTCTTGAGCAGCTAAAAAAATTTCTATTGCATTCGCGCTATGCGCAGGACCAATATTGACCTCCAAAGAAGGTTCAGGTTGAATCCTTGCAGCTGAGTCCTCAGAGCTACTGTCGAGAGCCATGGGGATGTGGTTAACCTCATATTCACCCATGCTATCACTACGGACCAGAGAAGGGGGGAAGGAGGGGGTGGGACATCCAGAACACCCCAGGAAATGATTGAAGACGAGGTTAGGGAGGGAGAGTTTGGGTTAGATACCCCCATCTCAGGAAAGAGGTCCCTAGAATTTGAGCTAGTAGAGTTCCCAGCAGAGAGGTGAGAATGGTCTACCATTGGGAAGAAAGGAAAAAAGAAGGCAACAAGAACCAAGGGAAAAGAAGAACTAGGGAGGAGGAGAAGAGAGAGAGGGGGAACAGAAAGGGAGAGAACCAGTCGGAATAAAGGGAATGAGAAAATCAGGTGGAGGTCATAGAAGTTAGTGGGGGTAAAAGGTGGGAAAGAATTCAAAAAGTAAAAGAGAAGGCAAAAAAACATTTCTAGAGAGAGAAACATTATGGATCCTTAACTTCTTTTCCCTATTTCCATTTCCATTCCACCTTGGCCAAGGATTTTTGAGTTGTCATTCATTGAATCGCATAGTATATTATCTCCCTTTACTTGAAGTGGTAGATCCTGTGACGCCCCCAAAATTTGGACACCCATATCTCGAATTCGGTGCATCACGTGTAACTACGAATATCCTACTAAATCATTAACAACGGAATTAATAGAATAATTTACATTGATATAATATAAATATTCGCGTCCCAAGGTAGTGTAACCATTACTACGACAATTCAGTGATTAACTTAAACATACTTAATCATTCTTTAATACATCATAACAATCATAACAATAATAATAATACTTCTAGCCTTAGGGACTAAGTTATGGTAACCGCCAGCCTTGCTATAGCTCATACCAATCGCGAATCCAGGCCATGCATGGAAGAGATCGGAAGTGAGCAGCTGTAAAACATTATCCCGGATGATGCAGAGCAAGCAGAGCTCGTTTAATCTTCAAAATATCTCCTTTTGATACAAAAATCAAGTCAGAGAATGTAACCGGTACGACGAGTTATCGGATTCTGGGATGATGAAGGATTTGGCCGGTGAAGATGGCAGGTCAGCACGTTACCCTCGTTATGTGCCGGAACTATTTTGATGGTCGGAGTTTGTTCGGTGGACCACCTCTCCTTGTCTTTCTCTTTTCAATCTCCGAACGGCTGCTGCAGCTCATCTGTAACAACACTACCGTTGTTCTCCATTGTTTATCATGTAAACTGCCACGGCTGGTGCAGCAAGGTAGGATAAGAGCTTCATTTCCATCCATGCCTCTACACAGTATCACTGCAATGGCAAACAGCTTGCATACATTATCGAGCTCGCTGCTGGATAAGTTTCTTAGGAGCATCGAACGTTCCGTTGGTCTCGCCGGAACACCATCATAACTCGCTAGTTTCCGGTGAACAGGTTGTCGGAGGCCTCAAATGCTACCAGAACCACTAGCATCTCTCTTCATCAGCAGTTTGTAAATCATCATGCATGGATTTCGGCAAGCCCTGCTATCGACTTGTACGTTTACTGAGATGAATTCCGGTGACGTGGCGAGAGCTCAACCAGATGGTCTTAATCTCAGTCTTACTTCCAGTTTGCCGGTGATGGTGGTGGGTGGTGACACCGTCGGAGGAGTCCGGCTAGCTACCGGAACTTGTGAGAGTTTCACAAAAACACTCGCATGATTCCCAAAAAGCTTTCATGACATAGAAAGGAAACAGCATGGTCCCATAGCTTGTCAGACAACTAAAAATTTCAGTGAACCCGACAAAAATATGCAAGGTTTCGTGTGTGTGAAAGAGAGAGTATTGGACAGCTCTCTCCAATCCTTAACAATACCCCCCATCCTTAACAATACCAACGATGTTATATATAGAGAGAGAGCCTATAAATCTTGCCATGCAAATAAAATATGAATGAATCCCTTGCGCAACCACTTGTCCAACCTTCTTTTATTTTTTTTCACCCGTTATCGAAATTATCATGCTACTTTTGGTAACAGTTGATTGAAACAAGTCTCCATAAATTATTCCCCCTCATTCAGCCGCCCTCATGGCTATTAATAAAATAAATTATTTCATTCCCTCTTTATTCTTCTTATTTCACTCGTGACCAGAATTATCAACCACGTACTACTTTAATAACAGTTGATTGAAAGAGGTCCCCGCGACTTATACGAAATTACACAAATTACAACCCATGTGATTTGATATTTTAATATAAATTTTTTTTATGAACATACCTTAGAGCAAAAATAAATAAATAAATAAATATTTTCAAATATCACTTTTAAACATTATCCTTTCATCAATTTAATTATTCACAAAAATAGATAATTTGAATAATTTTTATTTCATAAAAATTCGGGGTCTCACAATCACTATAGGAACTCCTATTGTCAGGCAAGTAAAAATCCATTAGGGTTCCTTTTAGTGAATCACGTTCAGTGAACTTATTCTGCAATAAGCACCTACATACTTGCTTTAGTGTCTCCACACAAATGATTATGAGATCAACCATCATCTTCAACAAAGCAAGCATAGTATGTACTAATCTATCCGAAATTAGAAACATTTATTTTTAGAGTTATCTAGAATTTAGATCTCATTAACATGATCAACATCAAGATTTTAAAAGCATTGCTCCAAAACTATGGGTTTATCACATTTATTAATTCAACTAATTAACATGGATAAAGAATGCCTATTTTATTATATAAATTCTCTTATTAATAAATGAACAATATTACAAAGTAAATGCATATCACATCCAATTTGATTGGCTTGAGGGTATATTACTTTCAATCTCACACTTGCACTAAAGTCAATCGCCTTGGTATCTCATACTCATCTTCTCTAAGTGTGATCGTCCTACTGTTGGATAAAGCTTCAGTAAATGTTTCTGGAATATTGTTCTTGAGATTCCACTCTCTATTATGACTTATCCTCTTTTAATGATTTCTCTAATCAAATGAAAGTGCCGCAACACGTGTTTGGATCCCAGATGAGACTTAGGAACTCCTCCTAGTTTTGTAATAAACTTTTCATCCAAACAACCAACATTGTAGCTTCATGTAAAGATATATACTTTGTCTTTGTCACTATATCAATAACTCATTGCTGTTTGGAACCTTTACAACTCACTGCACCAATGTACAAGGCAACCACATACCTTAAAGTTGATTTAATGTCGTCTACTCGTCTTAGTTAGTATGAAAAACTTAAGTCTGGGTAGCCCTCTAGTTTCTATTCAGACACACTATAAAATACTAACACATCCTTAGTCCTGGTTAAGTACTTTAGGATGTTTTTTACTGTCTTACAGTGATCTCTTCTCCAGAATATAAGTAATCAACATCAAGTCTCGTACATTTCATTGCATACGTGATAGTTACTCATGTGATCTCTCTTTTAGGTGTCATTATGGACAATTTCTTAGAGAGATACACTCTATGGCTCATCATCATGAGACATCTCTTAGTGTTCGCCATGCTAAACTCCTTTAGCATCGAATGAAAGTTCATTCCTTGGGTCAAGCTGAGTATCTTTGTAAATTTATCAACATAGATCTTTTTCTCCAAAAGAGGCTGATTATCCCAAATCATTCATGGAGGGATGTTTAGAAAACTTTTTTTTTCTGATTGTAGCATTGGTATGTCATTCCCTATCCGTAGTATATCAACATATAATACTAGAAATGTCATAGTGTTCCCACTAAAATTCTTGTACACACAAGGTTCATCCTCATATTTGATAAAATTAAACTCATCAAAATGGATGTTCCATCTATGATTTCAGCTTGCTTCAACTCATATACATGATTTGCTCCAACCATTGAAACAAATCCATCTGGTTTTATCATACATACATTCTCCTTTAATTAACATTGAGGAATCTGTTGGGGAAAATCTAATTGAGCACAACACGTAAGTATACGTGGTCAATAAGTAATAAATTGATAAATCGAGTATTATCCCACATAGAAAATAAAATGTATTTTATTCTAACAAGCACCAATTTTTGTATTACCTCAGTTTCTTTAAATAGGTAATCAATGTTATGAAATTTATAAAACTAACTAATTACTTAAATTAAAGCTAACTACCATAAGATTTAATCAGATATGGGAGACTTAAGACTGCAACTTCACTTATTGCTTCCCTTAGATCGGCACACTTCTTGTTATACCAAATTAATTATTCTGGATTGTTAATTAAGAACATAATACAATCTATGACCATCTCTTAATGCATCATAAACAAATCCTCTTAAATCCAAAGATGATAGAATTAAGAATAACACTTAATTAACTAATCTACTATATCTTTATGTGAATTATAGTTAAAGAAGGTTTAAGCACAAGCTCTTTATCAGATTACGCCAAAGCCGGAGATAACCCTAGGAGGGGCAAAATGGTCATTTTTCCACCTCAACATCACATTAGCGTCATCTCAACACAGTTCAACTTAAACTGCGTCCAAAGATGTCTCATAAGAACTATAGCTCAAATCTCGAGTGATAACTGCACAAGACAGCTCAACAGATAGACAACGAAGACTTGGAGATTTGGTCATGGACCCATCTTCCCGAATTCAGACAGTTTCTAATCCCATGTCATTGTGTAGCTCTTGACAAACAGATTTTTGAAAAGGTATAACACCCCTCCATCGGGATGCCCAGATTGAAAGTTATGAAGGATCGAGCAGACAATGCGTAGCCCAAGAGTGCACGTACTTCGAGATAAAGGGACCTGTAAAGCTCCGGGCAGCCGCGGGTTGACCCTCAACCACTTGGTCTATAAATTTGAGCTCCCAGCAGCTTATTAGTAAAAAAGAAGAAACTAGAGAAAATTTTGTCCATTTCAGCCCTTAACCTCTTTTAGAGTGCTCCAAACTGCGTGATTCTTCTTTCTAAACACTTGTAAGCTCGTGTTCTATAACATACTAAAATTTAACCGATGGAAACTTAGTTTTCAAGCCCCAAAAGCTATTTGAAGTCTTCTTGGTAGACCACTGTAAGTTTTTTTTAGATTTTTAAGCTTTCTACTACTTTAATATGTATATATAAGTCGATATCGAGAATCTCATCTAGTAGTTATGCCTGGATCGTCGATCCATGGCTTATTCCTTCTTTTATATATATAACTATATATATAGAATCGAACTCGACCAATCAAGCCTGGATCGAATATTCGTGGCTTATACTGCTTATATATATATATATATATATATATCCTCAAACTTGATCAATCGAGCTTGGATCGAACATACAAGGCTTTTACTACTTTTATATGTATATATAGACGATCAACTGCAATGAATTTGGCAGGACTTTGTAATATATATATATACCTATATATATTTACTACTTTTATATATATCTGTTTTCGCAAGGTAGATATTTAATCTTCCCTCATGTGGACTAGATTTGTTTAAATCTAGCTATCTCAAACTTTAACCAGTTCAAAAGTGACTAAACTGGAACCATTAAAGTTAGAATGGTTTAAATTTATTTAAATCTAGTTCTCTTTCTAGCTCTTGTACACATTAATCTATTATGTGAGCCTAAGAGCCAAGAGATCAAAGAGTCAGCCGGTGAATCTAGATTCGGTTCCCACGATGGACATTTCTCAGCTGCAGCCAACTTGTAAATTATCTATGGTGTCTGGATATCCTTGGATGGAAATCATGCTCATAAGGAGTTCGGCATTGCTATGTATCTTATTTTCTCAAAGATGTTTCACATCTCAAAAATAAAATCAATCAAGCCGAATACAGAATAAAATGATAGTATCAAAGCCCTTAATTACTATTAAGCATAAGTGTTGGTTGATTTCACAATCAATGCACTTGTGCAACTGTACATAGTCAACAAGTAATAAAGTGATAAGATAAAATGTCGATCCCACAGAGAATTCTAATCAATAAATTCCAACTACTAGTACAATATCAATCCAATTTTATTTAAACAACCATAAGATATGATTTTTATAATTAAGAAAACTAAATTTAACAATTAAAAGGAGATTATTCTAAAATAAATCAAATATACATAACTAAGATTTGAATGAATGAATTTAAATAAATAAGGATTAAGACCTCAATATCCCAAATTATGAACTATAAATCAATTATCCTATTATCCCAATTATTATGCCTACTGAATTGTTAATAGGAATTCTAAAATGCCAAAAGACCTTTTCCAAGTGATCAATTGACTTCTATTTAATCCAGATTAATCTTGCTATATTCCTATGCAAAACAATTGAATTAAACTCCTTTCAATCACAATTCCTTATGTTTTACATGCAGTGAACATATATTTCCATTCCATTCACAAACCTAATTATTCACTTTGCAAATAACTAAGTCACACGTTATCGTGCCCAGTTCTAACCCTAGAATTCTTCTTTCATTTCCTTCTAGAGTAACAAGGTAATTACTGGCCAAATAATTAATCAATAAATGCAAGGCATGATAAACAATTCACTTCAACACAAATAATTGGAATAAATCAAATAACTAATTTAAAAGGTTCAATTGAAATCTTAGTTAAAGGATTTAGTTCATATAAGAAATTAAGACAAACAATCTTTTGCAAATCATCCTTAAAGAATTACACAAATTGAAAGAATTGGAGAAGAAGAAACTCTAAATACAATCTTCAATCTGTTCTTGTTTAGTCTCCAATTATGTAGTTAATGTCCCCCATTTAATCAAAATAACCTTTATATACTCCACTTATCCAACCTCCAGCAATCCAAGTCTAAATCGACGTCGAACAACCTCCATTCAGCAAGTCAAAAGATGGTCAAACGCATGCCTGGTCAACTCTAGCCGAGCTCTAGCGCCCCGGCGCTGTACCATAGAAATTACCAAACTGCCCTTTTGTAGCTTAAACTCCCCAATCGCTCCTATCACTCCTGATTCTGCAAAACAACAACTAAACACAATAAAAAAAAATACTTCTAAACGACTCGAGAATGCACAAATTTAAGCCCAAGTATATCCGATTCGTGGGTATATTACCTTATCATCAAATACCCCCAAACTTAAATCGTTACTTGTCCTCAAGCAACAAGACACAAAACGACACAAAAATTAACCACCATGCAAATGCAAACTATCTATTTGTTCTTAATTCCATCAATCGAATAGCACTCATATATTCATAGGCCTCATAAAATTCACAAAAACATGCTAAAACATTATGTTAAGGCAGATTAATAATATCCCAACAATCAATAAATCTAAATCTGTTATTACAGATATCGTGTGTGTGTGATCAACAACCATGCTAACCAATGAAAGGCAAAAATATGAAAGATAGTAAATTTCTTAGTAGGCATCATACAGTGTAAACTTGAGAACTCATCAAATAAGCTTGATTCGGCTGAAATCAAACACATACCAAATCCAAGGGTCAAAATGGAATACTTATGCTTTTTTTTATAACGAGGGTTTTTTACACTTTTCCCGCTTATTACTGCTTTTTTTTTCTTTTTCCTCATAACTATGCATTGTCTTATTCCCTTAGGCTTTTCAGTGTTACCTTAACGAGTTTTTGACCAATGACTCCCAAGCCATTAAGACCATAGGGCGCTAGGTGTAGAGACAATCCCCTCGGGCTTACTTACTCAAGTAACAAAGGCCACAAAACTAGATAAGCATGCCACGGTGTTTATTTATTTATTTTTTATTTTTTAAAGAAGCTTATATAGTCCAAATATTTTTCCCCAAACTTGAGTTTATGTCTACATTCAGTCTTCACTAGCTATTCAAATTGTTCCTTTATTTCACTTGTATTCATCCTTTAGAACTCTATTATCTATCCATTTAAACTATCACAGCCAATATGGTCATTTTTCAAAACATGTTATACTGATAATATTAGTGTCAAACAGATAAAGATCTAAATCACGTCAAGAAAATCATATCACTAGCTTAACAATCCTTACTAGATTTGTTCATGCAATTTCACTTTCATCATTGGCCCCAACATACGTACTATCAAGAGCTGGAATTAACATGCAATCCTAAATGCAATCCTAAATGCAATATTTAACTAACAATAACAACCCAAATCCATAAACTATTAACAAACTACGTCTACAAATAAAAATTAACTACCCCAAACTTATCTAGAGCAATGTCCTTATGCAAAAAATAAAGCAAAATAAAACAGAGGACTTCCCTGACGAGCTTATGCCTCGGGTGGAGCATCATCGTCCTCGCTCATCTCTAGATCGGAAGGGGGAGCACAAGCAGAATAGGAGCAGTGGTGAACTGGCTGAGATTAACACCCAGGAACAGCTGGGCGTTCATAGCATTTTGAGCAGCAAACTGGTCAACCAAGTACTTGTAGATAACATCTTGAAGTTCAGACAAGCAGACATTCTGGGATTCAAGGTTGTAAAATTAGCCATCAATTTCCCGTTGGATAGCTTCAGGAACCACACCACGACGAGTTGCTAAGGACGGACCATAAGTAGGCAGAGCTTGAGGTGGTGGAGCTTGTGTAGCTTCAACTTGGGGAATTATGAAACCCAATACCCTAGGGTGGTTTTCCCCACCTGTTCATACTTTATACCTACTTATCAACGTATGGTCCAATACTGGCATATGCATTTGAATCATCTCATCTGATTTCTATTTCACCCCAAACATGGAACATAAAACGCAAATTAAAGACGGATGACGTAAACCTCCTGTGGTTCCTCGTCGTGACGCTCGTAGAATGGACTGCGAGACAACATGACCGACATCTATCTTCAATCCTTGAATGATGGAATACAACAGGACAGCCCTCTCCTTGGTGACATGACTCACATGTGTGCGTGGCATGAGTTTGGCGCATATAAAGGCATACCATGCCTTTCCATATAAACTGAGGTTAGAAAGTGGAAAGGTCATGATGCCACGTTCATGTAATGTCCACATGGTGCCCGGTTGACAAAGCTCTCAGATTATTTTCTCGTAGTCTGGACCTTGACTCACAAGACTGGCATACTCATCGTTCAGTCCCTCTAATGGTAGTTGATAGCATCAATTTATATCCTCGTCGCCAATTTTAACACTTTTACCCTCACAAACACCCCACAGTGGAAGTGCTCGGGCACGTTGGCGTAGAAATCTTTGACAACTGCAATCACGGCTGGACCGGGCTGTTCGATTAGTGGGAAGCAATTCCTCTCAGCTATCATGACTGCTATGTCCCCGTCTTTGGATTGATCGGGCCTGAAACCTCATTCGGGAATGAGATAGCGGGTAACCATCTTGTTGTAGTGTTCTTGTGCCTCAGCGGAGACAAATCATCGGTTATCAAATTTCACAGGGGCTGAGGCGGTCCCAGAACCTTCTCCCCATTGTCGCTTTGAAGGCATGTAGAAAATTCTGCAAAAATCGCAATCACATGTATTAGATTAGATCATGATGCAAATATGGATATATATATACCCAGAACACTACCCCCAAACTTCTAAATTACTGTACGTTATGTGTTATGGTTGGGGTTGTTAGGAACACATAATCTCATAGGATTGCAAGAGTGATCTAGTATGGGTATTCTTCTTTCAATGAACAAAATTAAATACAGCCACACAAGTTACGCTCGAGAAAGATGACATATAAATCAATATTACCCATTGTTTGCATCAATATAGTTTCCACCCCCCCCCCCCCACAATAGTGATATATATGTGTGACAGGGGACCTACTGTGTTGGGGTGAAAATATGGTAAGTGAATTCAGTGTATGGGTAGGGTTGCGTGGTATTTAGTCACAACAATTCACTCAGGCACAATATCAAACACCATGTGTACAAGCCATTTTATTGGTCGGATGTATATGCTATAGTAGACACAATAGATAGAAAACATAACAATAAGATCTTAATTCAGCAGTCCATAAGCAGAAGTGCTCTACCATTCTAGAATGAAGAAGTCAATGCACAAAGATTGATATGGGTGAGAAACATACCTTGAACCTTGTAAAAATGGAATTTGAACAAACAAGATGATGAAGCGAATGAATTCCAACAATGCAAGTGGTGTAGTTATGTAAGGAGAATTGATAGGTAATATAAACGTAACTGAAACTTAGGATGTACCGACGTGGGTTGTTTATGTGGAATAGAAGTGTGGAAAACAGAGGGGTTTAAATTTAAATTATCTGACCTGATCCTAGCGCCGGGGCACTGGGTTTTACCTTGCACAGAGCGTTGAGGCGCTGTTAGGCAGTAGCTGAAGGAGGGGTCTAGCGTCGGGGCGCTGACTTTGAACAAAAAACCAGCGTAGGGGCGCTGAGCCTTTTATACATATTTTGTTGCCTAGCGCCAGGGCGTTGAGATCATTTGGTTTTAGAGTACCGAGGCACTGAGCCTCTTTTGGGAACACTGCATGTGCACGTTGGGGCGCTTGGATTGGCTTGAATGTGCACGCTGGGGCACTGACAATGCTTCGTTTTCTTGCCATCTTGCTCAACTTTTGAATTATTTGGTAAAACAGACTTGCATGATGACTGTTACAATAAAAGTATATACTATTAGCTAAAGAATACTATTAAATAAAATGAAGAAAATTTGAATTGAATTGAAACAAAATACTTAAACTCGCGGGGTTACCTCCCCATAGCGCTTTGTTTATAGTCGCCAGCCTGACTTTGCTGTTGTACTCAATTGGTTTTAGGATCGGAGAGGTACATAGTTGTAGATTGGTGTTCGATGGGTCCACCCTAATAATGTTTAAGTAGTTGACCATTAACCTTGAATGTATTCTTTGAATTCGGTTCCTCGACTTCAAGGTTTCTATGCGGTGCGACAGATACAACCTTGATAGGTCCCGACCAACGCGATTTCAGTTTCCCAGGAAATAAATGCAATCGTGAGTTAAAAAGTAGGACTTGTTGGCTCGGTTTAAATGTCCGATCAAGAATTTTCTTATCATGCCAAGCTTTGAATTTCACCTTGTAAAGTTTTGTGTTTTCATAGGCATTGAACTGAAATTCGTCCATCTCATTTAATTGCAGTAACCTTTTCTCACCCGCTGCTTGTAGATCGAAAATAAGTTTTTTGGATGGCCTAGTGTGCACTGTGTTCTAGTTCGACCGGGAGATGACATGCTTTTTCGTACACCATCGTGTAGGGTGACATGCCTATAGGATTCTTATTAGCTGTTCGATATGCCAATAGGGCATCATCTAGACGCAAGGACCAATCTTTTCTTGACGGATTGACCACCTTTTCTAGAATTCGCTTGACCTCTCTATTGGAGACTTCCGCTTGACCATTCATTTGGGAATGATATGTGGAAAGAATTTTATGATGAACCCCATACTTTATAAGCAATTTAGTGAATTGGTTATTATAGAAATGAGTTCACTCATCACTTATTATCGCCCTTGGCATCCCAAATCGAGTGAAAATGTTTTTCTTTAAGAATTGAAGAACAACGTTGGCATCATTCGTGGGTAAAGTTGCGGCTTCTACCCATTTGGAAATGTAATCCACCGCCAACAAAATGTACTGATTATTAAAGGAAGATAGGAAAGGTCCCATAAAGTCGATTTCCCATACGTCGAACAGTTCAACCTCCAAAATTATGTTGAGTGGCATTTCATTGCGCTTGGAGATATTACCCACGCGTTGGCATCGATCACACTTCAGCATATAGAGGTAAATATCTTTGAATGGAGAAGGCCTGAAAAATCCCGATTGTAGCACTTTGGCCGCTATTCGATCACTAGAATAATAACCGCCGTAATCTGATTAGTGGCAATGGCCTAATATGTTGTCCATTTCTTCATGAGGCACACAACGTCTTATCATTTGATCTGTACAAGCCTTAAACAGAAATGGTTTGTCCCAATAGTATTGTTTAACATCGTGGAGGAACTTCTTACGTTGATGTGAGGTTAAATCTGGTGGTAACACCTTAGCAACCACGTAATTCACGTAATCTGCATACCATGGCAATATTGTTGTTACTCGAAGAAGCTGTTCATCAAGAAATTTCTCATTGATCACGACGTTGTCTTTTTGCTGGACTTCTGTATTTTCGAACCGGGAAAGATGATCTGCCACCTGATTTTCAGTACCTTTTCTATCCCAAATCTCCAAATCAAATTCTTGCAGCAACAACACCCACCGTATTAACCGCAGTTTGGCATCTTTCTTCTCAATCAGATATATTTAATGGCAGAATAATCAGTATAAATGATTACCTTGGTCCCAATGAGATATACTTTGAATTTATCGAATGCAAACACAATTGCAAGTAATTCTTTTTCGGTAGTTATGTAGTTCAACTGGGCATCTGTCAATGTCTTGCTACAGTAGTAGATAGTGGGAAAAATCTTGTCGTGACGTTGTCCCAACACTGCTCCAACTGCGTAGTCACTAGTGTCGCACATCAATTCGAACGGTAAAGACCTATCGGGCGCCACAATAATTGGCGCTGAGACCAATTTCTTCTTTAGTACCTCAAATGCCTCGATACATGACTGATTCATCTTGAAAGGCACATCTTTCTCCAACAGGGAACATAAGGGCTTTGAAATTTTGGAAAAGTCTTTAATGAAGCGTCTGTAGAAACATGCATGTCCCAAGAAACTCTGAATTCCTTTTACCGATGATGGAGGAGGTAGTTTCTCAATTGTCTCAATCTTCGCTTTGTCCACCTATAAGCCTGTTGCAGAGACATTATGCCCCAAAATAATCCCCTCTTGCACCATAAAGTGACACTTTTCCCAGTTAAGAACCAGGTTAGTCTCCATGCATCGCTTCAACATTAAAATCAGAATTTTCAAATATAAGTCGAAACTATCACCAAACACAGAGAAGTCATCCATAAATACCTCCAAATTCTGTTCGACCATATCTGAGAAGATCACCATCATGCACCGTTGAAAGGTTGTCGGTGCATTACATAAACCATAGGACATACGATGAAATACGAACGTACCATATGGACATGTGAGCGTGGTTTTTTCTTGATCCTCCAGGGCTATGGAAATTTGAGTGTATCCAAAATATCCATCCAAGAGACAATAGAACTGATGTCCTACCAACCTATCTAGTATCTGATCAATGAAAAACAAGGGGAAGTGATCCTTGCGTGTAGCTTTATTCAGCTTGCGGTAGTCCATACATACTCTCCATCCTGTAAAGGTTCTAGTAGGGATGAGCTCATTAGCTTCATTCTTCACCACTGTCATACCTCCTTTCTTTGGTACGCACTAAACAGGACTCACCCAGGCACTGTATGAGATTGGGTAAATAATGTCGGCATCCAACCATTTTATGATCTCTTTTTTCACCACATCCTTCATAATGGGGTTTAGCCTTCTTTGCAGTTCAATGGTTGGTTTTGCCCCCTCTTCCATTAAAATCTTATGCATACAGAATGATGGACTAATTCCTCGAATATCCGCTATAGTCCACTCAATTGTTGTTTTGAACTCCCGCAAAACCCGTAGCAGTTTCTCTTTTTATGTGTCAGTTAACTCAGTTGAAATAATAACTGGTAGGACTGCATCTTTTCCCAAATAGGCACACTGTAGATGGGATAGTAGAAGTTTTAGTTCCAACACCGGTGGCTTTTCTATCGAGGGTTTACACTTTTTACCTTCCATTTTGGGCCTATCAAGTGTGTCGAATGGTTGATTGCTTTTTCGAAAGAAAGATGATGTATCAAGCCTTTTGACATATTCAACGTTATCTTTGATACCATCTTTGTCCACCCCCAAAAAAATGGATTCTAGCGAGTCCTTTGAATAATTTTCGTGGAGCTTGTGATTAACCAATTCATCCATGATGTCCACCCGCAAACATTCACCTTTTTCTTTTGGATAAGACATTAACTTAAAAACATTAAAGGTGAGTTGTTGATCTTCAACTCGCATCGTCAATTCACCTTTTTGTACATCAATCAAAGTTCGACCCGTTGCTAAGAATGGTCGCCCAAGAATAATTGGGATTTCGCTATCCACTTCACAATCCAGGATAAAGAAATCCGCTGGGAAGATGAATTTATCCACTTTAACCAACATGTCTTCAACTATACCTCGTGGATATGTAACAGACCTATCCACCAACTGCAAACTAACATTCGTCGGTCGTGGTGCTTGGAGTTTAAATTGACTGTAAACAGATAGTGGCATCAAATTTATACTAGCCCCTAAATCACATAGTGTTCGTCCCGAAAACTGGTTTCTAATCTCACATGGAATAGTAAAGCTTCCTAGATCCTTGAGCTTTGGTGTTAACTTATTCTTAATGATCACGATGCACTCTTCAGTTAACGCCACTGTCTTAAACTCGCTCAATTTCCTATTTCTCGACAAAACCTCCTTCATAAACTTGGCATAACTCAGCATTTATTCCAAGGCTTCGGCAAAGGGGATGTTGATATGCAGTTTTTTAAAAATATCCAGAAATCTTGAAAACTACTTATCTAACCTGGATTTCTGAAATCTCTGTGGATATGTTATGGGAGGCATTGTCATAGGTGGTTCCGGTGCTTTTTACTTTACGGTTTCATCTTGATATTTTCTGGGTTCCACAACTTCCTCTGTTTTAGCTATTGCGTTGTCCCTCTTTTCCTTATCCTTAACTGTCTCTTGCAAATCCTTCCCACTACATAAAGTTACAGCCTTGCAATGGTCGTCTCTACCCGGGTTTATCTTTGTATCACTAGGGAGTGTTCCATGTGGATGGTTGTTCAATGCATGTGCTATCTGCCCCAATAGATTTTCCAAATTATTTATCTACGCACCTTGGCTTTTCACATTCATATCTACTTGATTCAATAGCTTGTCTTGTTCCTCCTTCTTTTTGTCAGTAGCCCTAATGAATTTTTCCAAGGCTTCCTCCCAACCTGATTTCTTCTCTTATTGTTGTGTCTGATTTTGAAATCTGGATATGTTTTGTTGTCTAGGTGCTTTAGCTTTAGCTTGATTGTTACTCCATGAAAATCCCGGATGATTTCTCCAACCCGGATTATATGCGTTTTGGTTCGGATACGGTTGGGTAGATCGATTATAGCTCCCTACGAACTGTGTTGATTCAGAATTTATGGCACACTGATCTGTAGCATGACCCCCAGCACATAATTCACAAACCATTACTACCTGCTGTGTGGTTGGTGGACTCCATGTTTCCATTTTCATAGCTATTGCGGCCACTTGTGCTGCTAATGTTGTCATAGGATCCACTTCAAACTTTCTCGGTGTTTTAGGCGGGTTCGACCTAGTCATGGGCCATTGATAGTTGTTATTGGCCATCGTCTCTAATAGCAGATATGCCTCATCAAAATTCTTAGACATGATAGCTCCACCTGTTGCTGAATCAATACTGGCTCTTGTGGACGCGTGCAAACCATCACAAAATATCCCCAACTGCATCCACTGTGGAATTCCGTGATGTGGGCACTTATGGAGCATATCCTTAAATCTTTCCTACGCCTCATATAACAATTCTGAGTTGAACTGTGCAAAGGTGTGAATATCGTTCTGTAGTTTTACCGACTTCGCTGGTGGGAAAAACTTAGCTAAAATTTTTTGGGCTAAGTCGTCCCAAGTTGTGATTGAACCAGGAGGCAAAGAATATAACAAACTTCGTGCTTTATCTTTCAAGGTAAACGGGAAAATCCTCAACCTTACAACATCTTCTGATACATTGTTGAATTTGAAGGTGTCGTAGACTTCCAAGAAACTCAATATATGCTCATTAGGATCATCTATCAAACTACCCCCAAACTGGCATGTATTCTGTAGCAGCTGAATTATTCCCGGTTTAGCTCGAAACTGTTTGCATTGATTGCTGGTCTCCTAATACTCGACTGTATGTCCATGACATTCAGCATAGCATAATCCTTAAGCGATTTTTGTTCGTCCCCTGCCATGTTCACTGGAATTTCTTGTTCTGCCAGATTTTCATCCACAGGTGACACTGCACTAGTCGGCTGCAATTTTCGGAACTTCCTTTCGATATCGTCTGTATAAGGAAAAAGTTCCTTTTTCACCTTTGATCTAGTGTGCAAACATTCGCATAGAATTCCTGCAAATACAAGAAGAGAAATAAGTAACGTTTAAATTAAGACCGAATTGATTATAACTAATATGAAATTAATATTAATAAAGAATTCCCCGGCAACGGCGCCAAAAACTAGTTGGTTGATTTCACAATCAATGTACTTGTGCAAGTGTACGCAGTCAACAAGTAATTAAGTGATAAGATAGAATGTTGATCCCATAGAGAATTCTAATAAATAAATTCTAACTACTAGTACTGTATCAATCCAATTTTATTTAAACAACCATAAGATGTGACTTTTATAATTAAGAAAACTAAATTTAACAATTAAAAGGAGATTATTCTAAAATAAATAAAATATACAGAACTAAGATTTGAATGAATGAATTTAGATAAATAAGGATTAAGACCTCAATATCCCCAATTATGAACTATAAATCAATTATCCTATTTGAAAGTAATATGCACACAAGCCAATCATGTTTGATGATAAAGCATATACTTTGTAAACAATCTTATTCATTTATTAATAAAAAGTATTAATTTATTAAAGGCTTTTAATTATCTACATGATGCTGTATTATAATATGTGATAAACTCATAGTTTTAAGCAATGCTTTTAGAATAATGATGATGATCATTCTAATGAGATCTAAATTCTTAGAAAGCTTAAAACTAAAATAGTTCCCAATCATTGGATTACTAAATTGGGGATTAGTGAATCCGGATAGATTGGTACATACGTTGCTTGCTCATTTGATGAGGATGATTGATCTCATGATCATTTGTGTGGAGACACTAAAGCAAGTATGTAGGTGCTTATTAGAGAATAAGTTCACTGAACGTGACTCGCTAAGGAATACCTAATGGAGTTTTACTTGCATGTCAATAGGAATTCCTGTAGTGATAGTAGTACAAGTGATCCTTGGACTTGAGATCATCAGAGTATCTTGTGTATGATGAGTTATACTTTGACTTATTCCTTAAGACCCTTAGGGTGTATCAAAGGGTATGCTTGGGTATAATAAGTTGTACATGGAGATAATGTATGATCAATAAAGAATCTACCACTTCTAGTAAAAGAAGAGAAATGTCATATGTGATTCGATAAATGACAACCCAGTAGTCCTTGGCCAATGCAGAATGAAATTAGAAAGGAGTTTCTAATTTGCATTATTTGGGGTTGTGCATTTAAGAGTCGAAATACATATAATTAAATAAAATAAGACTTGACAGAAATTCCATGTCTTATATTTAATTGGGACATTGTATGGTGGAAGGATTGAATTGTACGGTAACTATTTACTCAAAGGTTCTTTTATGATTAATGTTGAAATCTATATTATCTGGAAAGTCGTTGATCGCTAGGGAGGCTTATCCCTATTGTAGAATAAATATTATTTATTTAAATAAATTATTAGTTTAATTTATTTATTTAAATAAGATTAGAATTGTTCTAATTGATTTATTCACAACCGGTTTAATATGGAGAACCTAAAGGGTCACACCATAAAAGGAAGAATAATTATTTAAGAAGTTAATGGCATAATCGTAATAATAAGTTAAGTATATTTAATTTAATCTATGGTGATAGAATAAATTAAATAGCTTAATATTTATTATTTAATATTTTAGAAATATTAAATATAAATTAATAAGAGGAGTCTTATTATTATTATTACTATTATTATTATTATTTAATTCCTAAAGGAGTTTGGGAATTAATTAATAAAAGTACTCTCATTTATTCCTAATAGGATTAGGAGGGAAAATTAGTTAAAGGAGTTTAATTAATTATCCTTAATAAGATTAGGGAGCCCATTTAATTAAAAGAGTTTAATTAAATAAATAATACCTTATTTTTAATAGGGTTACTTGATATCTTTATAAGAGGAGTCTTATATCAGATATCATATATACATGATTCCAATTGTTGGAGAATACGTTATTCCAATAATTGGAGAGTACGCCCTTTTCTATAGAGATAGAAAAACTAGGGTTTAGCCAACAACCCATTTTCTTGAATTCTTCTTCTTCCTTGGTGGATCACCTCTAGAGGCCAAACACTTGGGTGGCTAACGTTGATCAAAGGAAGGAACCAAACCCGGTGGATTCAAGATGAACGCGAAAAGGATTGGAGGTGAACTTGTACCTGAGGAAGCTTGGATCTTCAAAGGTATGATTCTTATTCATATCTTTTCGTTTAATTAATAATTATGCATAAAGGGTGATCCGGGTATATGGTTTGTAAAATTTTTTAAAACTCTGATTTTACACGCTTCCGCTATTTTTATGCAATTTGATTGCGTTCTTGAATATTACAAACCTAACAGTGGTATCAGAGCCAAACCTTTATGCGAATTATTAATTGTTCATATTTGATATGTATATTGATATGTGTTTAGAACAATTTAATTTGGCATAATTTGGTTGTATAAAATTTATTTAAAAAAATAAAAAAAAATAATAAAGAAAAAGGACGCTAGAAATTCTGAAAACGACGAACTGTTTTCACGAATTTTCGGAACTCATGTTATTCGGTTTATATGAATTGGCATAAGAATCCTGGAAGATGAAATGGTTATAATGGGTTTTGAATATTATATATATATATATTCATATAATCCTACTGTTAGCCCTTTTTGGCTACCTAACCCGTGTGCCACCACCTAGCATCCTGATTTCATGGTTTAGCAACATGTAAATTTATATGCTGCCGCACGGAAATTATATATATATATATATAATTTTATAATTAAAATAAATAATTTGTTTTAATTTTAAAATAAAAAGTTTATTTTAATCTTAAAATAAAATAATTTATTTTAATTTTAAAATTAAATTTCATGCAAACTAATTAGAGTTGGAATTGGATTCCATGATAACTAATTGAAGTTGAAATTGGATTGCATGTTTCCTTAAATAAAAGATTTTATTTAGATATGAAATAAGATTTCATATTATTCAAAATAAAGGAGTTTATTTCTGAATAAGAAAAGTGAATTTATCTTTCCTTAAATAAAGGAGTTTATTTAAATATGAAATAAGATTTTATATTATTCAAAATAAAGGAGTTTATTTTTGAATAGGAAAGAGAATCCTAATTTCCTTAAATAAAGGAGTTTATTTAGATATGAAATAAGATTTCATAATATTCAAAATAAAGGAGTTTATTTATGAATAGGAAAGAAAATCCGTATTTCCTTAAATAAAGGAGTTTTATTTTTTTACATGGAATTGGATTCCATAATTAATTAAAATAAAGGAGTTTATTTTGATTAAAGATTTTGATTAAAATAAAATAGTTTATTTTATTCAAAATTGGATAAATTAAAATAAAATAATTTTATTTTGATTTAAATTTGGATTAAAATAAAGGAGTTTATTTTGATTCAAAAATAGATTTTATACTAACTAAATTTGCCCATTAAATGATATCAATATATATATTGAATATTTATTATTCATGAGATGAATGTTATTTATTGATGCATATAGTGATATGTATGATAATAAATGGGATTGATTATGGACTATTGACCAATGTGATTGGATTTTATTTTAGTTGGATGCTTGAATGTATGAGTTTTATTAAATGGGGTCTGCGTACCTCGTCTTCTCTATTTTTTCTTTATGTAAATTCTATCTCCTTCCTATGTACTTCCCCTTGACTGCTGATCAAGGTTTCTATTTATTTTAAATAGTTTTGTAATAGGAATAGTTAGAATTATTTTGAAGAATTAGAGATCAAGGAGCAAGGAGCGCGTGAAGACCCGTTTGTAATGGAGCCCGAGTTTAAATGTAATAGTTATATTTAAATATTAATTCTTGCACCCTAGGGTTTGACCTTTTGGTTCACTTGGTGGCTCTAGTGAACCAAACTAGAATAAAAGTCCATAATCAATTCAGGTAGAATATAGTATTCTATATGTGCATGCTTATATTATATATATTATATATTATGCAAACATGCTTCGCATGTTTATTAATATGACACGTATTTTATATATATGTGTGCATGCGCGCTAAACAAGATGAGACAAATTAATAACAAAACCCTCAAATATTTTATATTAAGTTGTAACGTTCAAAGATATTTGGAATATCGAACGTCGCCTTCTAGCATGATAGAAATAATAGAGTATTAAATATTTAATATGAGTTTGTTGTGCACACACAAGGCGAGTATTAAATATTTAAGATGTTGTTTTTATTACATATGATGTTTATAAGGAATTGAACATTACTGCTTTGTTGTGCACACACAAGGGCTGTAGTTTTCTCTTTACTTATATGGAAATGCTGGGTCTGACTTAACTTAAATCGTCTTAGTTCGGATGTGCACACACTTGACCATTATGATTTAAGAGGCAAAATACAAGGAGTTACATAGTTGATGTAATTGACAAGAGTTGTCTACCTATTTATTTATATATAGTTTGTTGTGCACACACAAGGCTATATACATTTGAAATGGGATCCTTATTCTCACTAGCAAATCTTTAATTAGATTTTGCCGAACTATATAAGTGAGGGTAATATAGTTTGAAGAAAATAGTGGGAGATACCAATTTAAAACAAGACCTAAATTATTTTGGTAATTAATAAAAGAATGTATGTTAAAATGTTATTAATTATAAATTCATTTACAGAATTTTACAATGTCTAAATTACTATCACTGCGTAGCATATTAGATGCTAAATTAACTGGACCGAATTAAACGGATTGGTTAAGGTAATTGAGAATAGTTCTCACGGCTGAAAAGCTATCTTATGTCCTTAATACGCCTATCCTTGCAATGGTTGCAGACAATACCTCCGAGGAAGAGATTGCTACTTTTAGAAAGTGGCTAGATGATGCATAGTTGGCTCAATGCATAATGCTCGCATCCATGAGTAACGAGCTTCAGCGTCAGCATGAAACTATGGATGTTCTTACTATATTCCTGCACGTCAAGTAGTTGATGGTGAGGAAAGTAGGACTAATAGATATCAGATATCTAAGGAGCTCTTCCGATCTAGAATGACCGATGACACTACGGTACAGATAAAAGTCCTTAACAAAATCAATTTGATTGATCAATTAGGACAACGGGTTTTGTCATGGATGGAGAGTTGAGCCAAGATTTGATCTTGCACTCACTTCCGGACTCCTTTCACAATTATTGTGAATTTTTCATATGAACGAGCTAGATATCAGCCTCGCTGATTTGCTTAACATGTTGAAAAATGATGAGAGTCACTTTCCAACCAAGAAAGACCAAGTCTTACTGGTAGGGGCCAAAGGATCTTCTGAAAAGAAGAACGATTCTAAGAAGGTAAATATAAAGGCAAAAACAAAGGATAATAAGAACAAAACTGATACGGATAGCAAAGGAGTTTGCTTCCACTGCAATAAGCCTGGACACTGGAAGGAAACTGCAAGAAGCATCTTGCAGAGGCTAACCAAAGAAGCTTAGTGAAGTTTCGGTTACAAATACAATTTTGTTCATGATTTAAAATAATTTTTTCTTTAAGTCAAGGTTCTACTTGGGTATTGGATACTGACTTTGGTTATCATAAATATAGATTTATGAAGGGACCAAGTAGAAGTAGAAAGCTAAACAAATATAAGTAAACCTATGTATGGAAAATGAAGCAAAGGTTGTTGCATTAGCCATAGGAACTTATAGTTTAGCAATGCCTACGGGCAAGTCTATTAAGTCAATAAGTTGTTATTGTATTCCAGTTCTCGTTGGAAACATTATTTCCATTTTATTGTTGGACAATGAAATCTTTGGTAATATATTTAAGAACAATTGTTGTTCTATTTATAATAATAATAATGTTTTGTATAGAACTGGAATATTACTTAATGGATTTTATATACTTGACTTACGTGAAAAATTATTTTATAAATTGAACAAACTAATATAAGAAAAGGAGATGATCATTCAAAGAGTTGAATGTATGTATTTGTTGAAATACAAGTGTGAATTATTTGAAAGGTTCAAAGAATTCAGAAGTGAAATAAATTGACAAAGTATTAAGATTCTTTGATTAGATCAAGAAATAAATACTTGTGCAATAAGTTTCTAGATCATCTCAAATGGTTTTCTCATAATGGACACATCCTGATACGCAATAATTGATTGATGTATCTGAATGGAAAAATCGTACCTTGTTGGACATGGTGCGGTCCATAATGATTTTACCGACATTCCAGTATCCTTCTGGGGTAATGTCCTAGAAATGGCTGCTAATCTACGAAAAAGGTAACCTCAAAAT
Source organism: Panax japonicus (assembly GCA_020205505.1). Taxonomy (NCBI): domain Eukaryota; kingdom Viridiplantae; phylum Streptophyta; class Magnoliopsida; order Apiales; family Araliaceae; genus Panax; species Panax japonicus. The sequence continues at coordinate 34,155,493 of CM035098.1, forward strand.
CCGGCCCCAAGACTCCATAAAAGTTATGGACAGGGAGGATTCCTAATCTTAAGTATGTTAAGATAAGGGGTTTTCCAACTTATGTGAAACGGTTTCAAAGGATAAGCTTGTGACAAGATTTGACATGTACAAATTTGTGGGACATCCTAAAGTAAGTTTAGGGCATATGTTCTATAATCCTACTTAGCAAAAGGTGTTTGTTGCGAAACATGCTGCCTTCTAAGATAAAGGTGTTTATTGAAAGGGCTAGTGGGAGGATAATACATCTTGAAAAGTTCAAGAACCACAAAACACTACAAGTCAAATAAGAGGAACCTATAGATAGACCTATTGTACCACAACCGAATCGTAAATCTGGAATAGTACCGAAGATACCTAGGAGGTATGGATTCATCATGGATGATGATGATGAGGTACGTATCATAGAAGATGATGATCCAGTTACATACAATGAGGTAAGAGTTGTAGACACTCAGAGAAATGGATTGAAGCAATCTTCTCAAAAATGGAACATTCATTTTGATATGATAATCAAAAGAGTTTGATTTTATCAAAAACAAGAATGAACCTAGTGTGTACAAAAGGGTCAGTGGAAGCGTCGTGACATTCCTAGTATTATATGTTGATATACTATGGATACAGAATGACATGCCAATGCTAGAATTAGTAAAGATAAAGTTGTCTAAACATTCCTTCACGAATGATTTGGGAAGAGTATCTTAATTGGGGATGCAAATCTATATAGATAGATTTAAAAGGATGCTCGACTTAACCCAAGGAACGTATATTCATTTGATGCTAAAGTCGTTTAGCATGGCAAACTCCAAGAGTTGTCTCATGTTGATGAGCTATGGAGTGTATCTCTCTTAATAGTCCCCAAAGACTCCAAAAGAGAGATCACATGAGTAATTATCATGTATGCAATGAAATATACGAGACCTGATATTGATCAGTCATATTCTGGAGAAGTTCACTGTGAGTCAGTGAAAAACATCATAAAGTTCTTAACCAGCACTAAGGATGTGATCATAAATGGTGGGTCTGAATTAAAACTAGAGGGCTTAACAGACACAAGTTTTTTTTTCAGACAGACCAAGACGACATAAAATCCACTTTAAGGTAAAGGGTTACCTTGAACGGTGGTGCAGTGAATTGGAAAGGTTCCAAACAGCAAAGAGTTGTTGATTTAGTGATAAAGACAAAGTATATAGCTGTAAATGAAGCTACAAGTTGATTGTTTGGATGATAAGTTCATTATAGAACTAGGAATAGTTCCTAAGTCTCATCTTGGATCCAAACATGTGTTGTGGCACTTTCATTTGATTATAAGAATCATTGAAAGATGAGAAATCACTATAGAGATAGTGGACTCTCAAGAACAACATTACATATCCATATACTGAAGCTTATCCAACAGCAGGATAATCGTCACTTAGAGAAGAAGAGTATGAGATACCATGACGATTGGCTTTAGTGCAAGTGGGAGATTGAAAGTAATATGCACACAAGCCAATCATGTTTGATGATAAAGCATATACTTTGTAAACAATCTTATTCATTTATTAATAAAAAGTATTAATTTATTAAAGGCTTTTAATTATCTACATGATGCTGTTTTATAATATGTGATAAACCCATAGTTTTAAGCAATGCTTTTAGAATAATGATGATGATCATTCTAATGAGATCTAAATTCTTAGAAAGCTTAAAACTAAAATAGTTCCCAATCATTGGATTACTAAATTGGGGATTAGTGAATCCGGATAGATTGGTACATACGTTGCTTGCTCATTTGATGAGGATGATTGATCTCATGATCATTTGTGTGGAGACACTAAAGCAAGTATGTAGGTGCTTATTAGAGAATAAGTTCACTGAACGTGACTCGCTAAGGAATACCTAATGGAGTTTTACTTGCATGTCAATAGGAATTCCTGTAGTGATAGTAGTACAAGTGATCCTTGGACTTGAGATCATCAGAGTATCTTGTGTATGATGAGTTATACTTTGACTTATTCCTTAAGACCCTTAGGGTATATCAAAGGGTATGCTTGGGTATAATAAGTTGTACATGGAGATAATGTATGATCAATAAAGAATCTACCACTTCTAGTAAAAGAAGAGAAATGTCCTATGTGATTCGATAAATGACAACCCAGTAGTCCTTGGCCAAGGCAGAATGAAATTAGAAAGGAGTTTCTAATTTGCATTATTTGGGGTTGTGCATTTAAGAGTCAAAATACATATAATTAAATAAAATAAGACTTGACAGAAATTCCATGTCTTATATTTAATTGGGACATTGTATGGTGGAAGGATTGAATTGTACGGTAACTATTTACTCAAAGGTTCTTTTATGATTAATGTTGAAATCTATATTATCTGGAAAGTCGTTGATCGCTAGGGAGGCTTATCCCTATTGTAGAATAAATATTATTTATTTAAATAAATTATTAGTTTAATTTATTTATTTAAATAAGATTAGAATTGTTCTAATTGATTTATTCACAACCGGTTTAATATGGAGAACCTAAAGGGTCACACCATAAAAGGAAGAATAATTATTTAAGAAGTTAATGGCATAATCGTAATAATAAGTTAAGTATATTTAATTTAATCTATGGTGATAGAATAAATTAAATAGCTTAATATTTATTATTTAATATTTTAGAAATATTAAATATAAATTAATAAGAGGAGTCTTATTATTATTATTACTATTATTATTATTATTATTATTTAATTCCTAAAGGAGTTTGGGAATTAATTAATAAAAGTACTCTCATTTATTCCTAATAGGATTAGGAGGGAAAATTAGTTAAAGGAGTTTAATTAATTATCCCTAATAAGATTAGGGAGCCCATTTAATTAAAAGAGTTTAATTAAATAAATAATACCTTATTTTTAATAGGGTTACTTGATATCTTTATAAGAGGAGTCTTATATCAGATATCATATATACGTGATTCCAATTGTTGGAGAATACGTTATTCCAATAGTTGGAGAGTACGCCCTTTTCTATAGAGATAGAAAAACTAGGGTTTAGCCAACAACCCATCTTCTTGAATTCTTCTTCTTCCTTGGTGGATCACCTCTAGAGGCCAAACACTTGGGTGGCTAACGTTGATCAAAGGAAGGAACCAAACCCGGTGGATTCAAGATGAACGCGAAAAGGATTGGAGGTGAACTTGTACCTGAGGAAGCTTGGATCTTCAAAGGTATGATTCTTATTCATATCTTTTCGTTTAATTAATAATTATGCATAAAGGGTGATCCGGGTATATGGTTTGTAAAATTTTTTAAAACTCTGATTTTACACGCTTCCACTATTTTTATGCAATTTGATTGCGTTCTTGAATATTACAAACCTAACACTATTATCCCAGTTATTATGCCTACTGAATTGTTAATAGGAATTCTAAAATGCAAAAAGTCCTTTTCTAAGTGATCAATTGACTTCTATTTAATCCAAATTAATCTTGCTATATTCCTATGCAAAACAATTGAATTAAACTCCTTTCAATCCCAATTACTTATGTGTTACATGCGGTGACCATATATTTTCATTCCATTCACAAACCTAATTATTCACTTTGCAAATAACTAAGTCACACGTTATCGTGCCCAGTTCTAACCCTAGAATTCCTCTTTCAATTCATTCTAGAGTAAAAAGGTAATTACTAGCCAAATAATTAATCAATAAATGCAAGGCAAGATAAACAATTCACTTCAACACAAATAATTAGAGTAAATCAAATAACTAATTTATTGCCATAAAAGGTTCAATTGAAATCTTAATTAAAGAATTTAGTTCATAGAAGAAATTAAAACGGTAGTAGCCCCGAATCCAGGTCCCAAATCACCTCGGATCCGGTATACTATTTCTATAACTATTTGCGGAAGATATAAACATAAATTGTTTATACAATACATTACACACTATTCCCCAAGGTCGAGTAACCTTAACTTATACACAATTCATAAAATATCTATTACACAACAACATTTATCAAAATAGACTATTACAAACTAGCCGCACATTTTATCCCAAGCTGAACTTGGCATTAACCTTTTCTTGTATCCGAACACGTTCGCCTTATCTGCAATGTTTTATCATGATATAGCAAGGGTGAGCATGAAAGTTGCCCAGCAAGTTTAAATACAACAATATAACGATATATCATGATTGAAGAGTATGAATAATAAGCTGGCTATAATTCATCAAGATAATTGAGAACTAGCACGAACAAACTGTTGACTGGACAAGTTTTAAGCATGAACAAACATTTCTGAACCAACTGGTAATGAAGGTGATCAGCCTTTCATACCTGACTTATACATGCAAGATGTACAGAGTACAATTTTCATGGCAATCAGCAATGATTAACCATAAGCTTGAATAAAACACTCTTATTAGAGTTAAGTACAAAGAAAACTTGCCTGAACCGTTGATTACCGCAACGCAATTTATAACGCTTTATCCGAAGACCTAATATTAATAATATAGATCTCCAATATTAGAATAATATCATCACAGTATAATACTGTTATATTTATATCCATAGAATAACCTAAACACATTACCACATAAGCCTATCAGTCTATACAGCATATAAGACTAGGTATCAAGTCAAACTATTGCAGTCTGAGTTGAAACCGGCATAATTTTATCATCCCGACGGTCTAGTCGGACTTTTATCGAGTTTAAGTTCAATTAAACTCTGTTTAACCACTTAACAATTATCACAGATAATTTCTAATCAGACAAAACATTTTTCCTAGGCTCGTAATAATTTTTGGATAATTAATACCATTTATCAATATTTTTCAATCATTAAAATCGTATTTAAATAAATTAAATATCACATAATTCCTTAATCATTAATATTCATTTAATATAAAATATTAATGAAAGTCATTACATAATATTATAATATAATAATAATATCACAAAGTATTTTTAATACTTTAAAAATTATTTTCCAACACTTTAATCAATTATTCGATAATTAATATTAATATTAAAATAATAATATTTTCATGCCAAAATATCAAAAGTTATATTTTATAACTTAAAATATTTTTAGATCACTTAAATTATTTTTATATAATTTATAAAGCATTAATTCCATTTTTCCTTAATTTATTTAATATATCTATTAAATAAACTAATTATCATTAATATGGATTAATTAATGAATTTCATCAGAAAATATTAAAAGTCATCAAAAATAACTTAAAATATTTTCTTATACCATAAAATAATTTTTCATGATTTTTCATGAATTAAAATTATTTTTAAATCATTTATTTAATATTGTAATTAAATAAATAAATACCATTTATATTCCAAAAATATTAAATATTTTCGAAATATACTTAAAATAGTTAAAAACTACTTTTCAGACTTTAAAATAATTTTTCATAATTTATTATGTATTTTTAATAATTAAAAATTAATATTTTCTAATTTTTAATTAATTTCCAGAAAATAATAATAAAACTGTCGCTAAAGGGCTATAGCGACACTTTCTGTCGCTATAGGTGTTCTTCACCCTCAAGAACACTGACAAGGCTGCGTGCGAGGGGGCTGGTTTGACCGGCTATAACTTTGTGTGTAATCAGTTTCCGAACCATTTTAAACCTGGAATGTTTAGCTGAAATGTAATACTACAACTAAAAATCATCAACTTGGTCATAACACAAACACACAAGGAGATCTGATCTCCCAAAGTTCCTGTCAGACGTCACCTGGGTTTTCCAGAAACCCAGGCAGTTCGAGGGTCCAGTTTCATGCTCGATTAATTCTAGGTTCCGATCTTTGTTCATGTAGTCTCATGGTTCAAGTAAGTAGTACTTATGTCAAGGACAAATAATGTAACAATAGATCAGTCAAAAAAAATAACACAATCACAATTTATAAACCGGTCAAAGTCTGTCAGAGAAATTGTCCAACTGTTTTTTGGGTTTTCCAGAAACACTAAAACAGTGCTAGTCACCTACTTTGACCATCGATTACTTATAATCTGTTGCTTGTTTACATTATCTTAAGCCACAAACTTAAATTACAAATGACAGGCTAGAATTCTGTTACAAAAACATCATCAAAACACGTTACCACTGACAGATCTGGGCTAACCAAAAACTTGTCAGACGCCGGTTTAGGATTTCTGGGTTACCCAGAAATCACCCGGTCAATCTCTGTCAACGAAGTTTGACCGTTAATAACTCACGATCTAGACATCCAATGACTGTGATGTCTCTTGCAGATAAAAGACCATATGACAAGCTACATATTCAAACTTTAAAACAACAAAAATCAAAAACAGAAAAGAATATAAGGCCACTGACATTCGGTTGTCAAGCCACTTTTGTGTTCTTGGACAGATTTTGAAAACTTCGATTTTTCTCCACTTTGATGCAATGGATCTATGATAGATCATCATAGATCATCATAAAACATCTTCTAACACTTAAATAAACACATAAACACAAACTTTACTTTAGCATACAAGATCAAATGGTGAGTTAGGGTTTATACCTCTCTTATCAAATCCTTGATCTTTGATCTCATTTACTGATTTTGGTGTTCTAAAGGGTTATCTAGTGACTGAATCACTCCAGAAATTTGAAGGTTTTGGAGAGAGAAATGTAAGTTGAGATCTTGAGTGCAAATGACCAAATTTTCTACACTTTCTCTTTCCTAATCTATATATATATGATATAAAGTCCTAGATCTGATGTTGCCAGCTGATTTGCTGAGATTATGTGTCACAATGCTAGGCTTAGGGTTGTTGAACAACCCAAGATTTATCCAGATTTGGGGTCCTTTACTAAAACATTCATAAAATGAAATCTACAACTCCGATTTAGGTCCAGTCGGTCTCGTTGGATTCGTATCTTCCTGAACTACAATTTTCATTTATCAAACATCAAATTTGGACATGTTTCAGTTACCTAAAATGGCCAGAAACCGGACTGTTCTGCACAGTCCTTCATCAGTGAGGTGTTTTTAGAAAAAAATCATATCTTGCTCATTTTAAAACATTTTTGCATGCTACAAAAGTGATTTTGTCCTTAACTTACATATCTAGCATAACAAGAAAGAAAATCACAAAAACTATTAGTAGGTTTCAAAATAAAAATCTTCAAGGTGAAGTTTTTCGGTAAAACTCATTTTCATGCGTTTTACTAAACTTTTCAACACAAACACATATCAATACTCAAGTTAAATACATTAAACTCTATATCCATCATTCTATCATGCTTCTAGCCATTTAAAGCATTAACTCCATGTATCTAACATAAAATACACTAAACATGCAAGATTAGGGTTTTTCTTACATATTTGAACCTAGTTTATTTTCTTTCCTCTTGGATCAACTTTTAAACATCAAAAAGTGTAAGATCCAAACATGTTACAAAAAAAATAAATCAAGAGTTTTGAAATCTCATGAACATAAGTTCTTTATTTTTATAAAATCAACAAACTACAAAAAAATTAAAACTTGAGATTCAATATTTTTACCTTGATCTTAAAGCTACCCTTCTTGTTTTGCCAAAGTATGTGATAAATTTAGGTTGCATCAAGAAAATTTCTTCCTTCTCTCCTTCAAGCTTCTCACGTTAGCTCTCTATATTTTTCTTTTGTGCTTTGCTTTTTGCTAGATGAAATGAAAAGATTCCTTATAAAAACTTGTGGGAATATTTATAGGCAATTAACATATATAGATATAACTTGTATATATCTATTAATAATCCAATATCTTGCTTCCATGGATGAAAATATTTATTACCCTAAAAAGGCTAGTGGGCTAAAATTAGGTGGTTTGGTAACCAACTTTTGACTAACTAAAATGTTAGATAAATGAAATGAACCATGTGCTATTTTGCTCCTTGCATGGCCGGACCTCTCTACTATCTTGGCCAATTTTATTTGTTGTTTTATTTGTTTAATAACCATCTAGAAGATCCATACAAATTTGGTCATAACTTGGGCCAATTGTTTTATTGTTTGGGCTCTCCAATTAAATTGCTTGGGCTATGTAAAATAAATAGCATGATCCAATAGATAAATTTTATTATATCCTAATCATTTAATTAGGATTTTCATTCCACTCATTTTGAAATTTAAATAATTATTTGTGTACATTCAATTTTTTATAACCTAATTAAACTTACTTTAATTAGGTTTAAATTGAATAACAAATTGAGATAATCAAATCAATCTCTTATGTGAGTATAATATTAAATACTATTATTCTTCAATGCCAACTCTTGGGTAATTTACTTACCATACCTAATGTATAATTAGGTTATACAACTTTTTCGATTAATACTCTTATATTAATCATACACACATATATATTTATTTAACCATAAACATCTTCCACATAAATAATAACATAATCATTCACTTTATGTCACAAAGTTTTCAATATCATTAATATTTAATTAATATATTTAATTACTGCGTGACTTAAGATTCTTGGTTATTACATTCTCACCTCCTTATAAGAATTCCGTCCTCGGAATTTCACATAAGGTTACTCAAAAAGATTTGGATAATTCATCCTCATTTTTTCCTCGAGTTCCCACGTAGCTTCTTCAACATTGTGGTTCCTCCAAAGAACTTTAACAGAACGAATAACCTTATTCCTTAATTTTTGCTCTTTCTTATCTAATATTTCTACAGGAATTTCCTCATATGACAAGTCCTTCTCAACTTGAATTGGCTTGTGTGATATCACATGCTTGTAGTCAGGCTTATATGGCCGCAACACTGACACATGAAACACATTGTGAATATGTTCCAGTTCAGGAGGTAGAGCTACCTCGTATGCCACTTCACCTATCTTTTTCAATATTTCAAATGGTCCAATAAATCTTGGACTCAGTGTAATACCCAATAAAATAATAATAGAATAATTAAGTAACCTTTAAAATATTTATTTGGGCTTTCCTTATGTTTGGGTCAAATTGTAATTGATTAATTTGGGCTTTTAAATTAATTGGGTATAAACTATATTTGTCTAATTTTAATTCCTAATCAAATTAGAAGTATTAATAATTATATCGCTAAAACCTAGTCTTAACTTATTACGTATAAGGAGTTGTGAGAATATAACGAAAGAAAAAGGAGGCGCAAGAAGGAACGAGGGAACGCGACTGGGATTACAAAAGGGTTTGAGAGCAAGATCCTTGAACTTTATTCACTATATTCTTCTTCTCAAAGGTAATTGTTGGACTATTTTTGAATACAAAACAAATATTTTGCTACTGCTGTTGGGTAAAAACTAGTTACGCACAACACGCAAGTATACGTGGTCAACAAGTAATAAAGTGATAAGTTGAGTATCGTTCCCACAGAGAATTATTTAATAAAAATCACCAAGTACTAACCCGTAACCAACTCAATCTTATTTAAACAAATGAATTTAATGTTATAAATTAAAATATTTAACTAAACTAATTCTAATTACCACTAATTAAAAATCAGATTATGGAGATTTAAGATCACAACTTCACTTATTGCTTCATTTAGGTTAACACACTTCTCATCAATTATTCTCTATCCCAAATTGTTAATCAAGAACACGAAAGTAGTATTAACCACCTCTCGATGCACTAATACCGTATTAACGCCAAACCACAATTAAGATAGAAATCCGTTAAACACCTTAACCAACTAACCCACTATATCTCTATGTGAATTACAATTGAAGAAAGTTGAAGAACAAGTTCTCTATAAGATTACATGCGGCGTCAAGCATATCTCTACCTTAACACACATCAAGTTTAAGCTACTAACAAAATCCTGAACACATGCTATCATGATTAGATCTAAATCTATACTTCATCTCTCGAGTTCATATAGATTATCACGGTAATTGATGGCCAATCAATTAAACAATTAAGTCCAAACCACAATAGACAATTCTCACAATAGAAAATACTAATTGATAACGAAGCATATTAAAATAAACTACACAATAAGATCCATTGTAATCTCAAACAAAGAATTAGTTCATGATTATTGAATTTAAACTAAGAATCCACAATTGAATAATCATTAAAAGATAAAAGTAAGATGAGAGAAGAGAATAGAATCTGTTGTCAGCAAATCTGATGCTCCCCTCTTGCTCTTGCTCTTGCTCTTGATCTTCAATGGTCTCCAAGTTGCTTCAATCTCCAAAACTAATAAGAACTAGGGTTATGTTCTAATCTAATGGAGTCTATCTCTAATCTAAGCTATGTAATCTCCCCTTATTTTATGCCTTACATCATGTATTTATAGGTTACAAGTCTAATTTTTAGCTTAGGAACAAACCCAATCCAATTTGGAGTCAAAAAGGTGTCAAAATTCGCCCAAAACACGTCCAGGCCCGCACCAAGCCTTTCCCCAGCTCGAACTCTGCTTCCTAGCGCCTAGGCGCTTGATTTGGCCTTGGATGGACCGCCTAGGCGCTTGGTAGCATAGTAGTTACTGACTTTGAGCGCCTAGGCGCTTGATTTAGCCTTGGCTGGAGCGCCTAGGCGCTTGCTCCTTTTTCCAACATTTTTTGCTCCGACGTCCTTTGGGAAAATGGCCATAACTTCTTCGTCCGAACTCCGATTTAGATGATTCAAGATGTTCTGGAAAGAGGAAAAGTAGATATACAACTTTCATTCTTTAAGTTTCGCGAAATAATATCCGGAGCTATAGTCAAATTGGCTCTGAAGTGACTGCTGTGTAAATGGCAAGCCGAAAACGCGAATCTAGCCACCCCAAACATCGATCCAAGTAACTTTTGTCCCAATTCCTACAAAACAATATAAAACATGCTTGAATAAACACAAACACATAAAAACATCCTAAAAGACTTGAGAACAACAATAAATTAAGCTCGAATGTATCCAATTCATGTGTATAAAACTCACTCATCAAATACCCCCAAACTTAAACCTTTGCTTGTCTTCAAGCAAAAACACAAAAATGTTATGCAATGCAATGTAATGAAACTAATCTATATGCCTACGAATCCAACAGTAATGACAGAAACAAGTCTATTTAACTGGCCTTAGAGAAATCAAGTAAACATGATAATACATCATATTTAAACAAATCAGTAATTTCCCAATCAATCATCAAATCTTAGACTGTTATCACTGATATAGTGCGTGTGTGCTCCACAACAATGTTAACTGATATAAAGTCAAATTTAAGACATAATAGATATCTTCGAAGGCATCATACAGTGCAAATTCACAAAATTCCTGAACAAGCTAGATCCAACTAAAGTCAAACATCCACCAAGTTCAATAGTCCAATCCGGGATACTTATGCTTTACTTTTCATCACGGGGGCTTTTTGCTCTTTTCCCGTTTTATTATATTTCTTTTTTTTATTTTATTATTTTTTTTAACCATGACTGTGCAATGTCTCATTCCATTAGGCTAACAGTGTCACCCCTTAGCGAGCTTTCGACCAACGACTCCCAGACCATATAAGACCTTAGGGTGCTAGGTTTTAAGATACCCCTTCGGGCGTACTTACTCAAGTAACAAAGGCTCCGAAACAAAACTAGCCACGGTAATTTTTATTTTATTTTTTTCTTTTTTTTTCTTTTTTTTAACGAAGCTTATATATCCCAAAATTTCCCCCCAAACTTAAGTTTTTATCAAAATTTAGCCATCTCCACCTATTCATGTCTTTCATTCCTTCACATTAGTATTATCCTTAAGAAATCCATTATGTATCAATTTAAACTTAATCAGTTAACATAGCTGTTATTAACGTGCTAACATTAATTATACCAGTTTCAAACAGGAAAAGATTCAATTCATAACAAGAAATCACATCAAAGCCTGAATATTCAATACTATACTTATCTACTTAACTCAAGTCTCATCATTGGCCAAAATAGACTTTTACTATCTAACAGTTGGAATCATACAAATATAAACTAACTGCAACAAACATAGTAAACTAACTACTATTTTTGCGATTTTTAAATTTTTTTTTAAACAAAAAAAAAAACTGAATGCAAAAACTAAATGTAAATAACCCGAAAACATAACGAACTACAATGTAAATAGCTAACTACATGCAATACGACACTAAAATGCCCCCAAACTTAAACTAGACATTGTCCTCAATGACTGAAATAGAAAAAATTAAAGCAGAGGACTTCCCTGAAAATATAGCAATCGTCCTCCTTGCCCGCTAAATTTGGAGAATAGACTAAGCACATGGAACAAATTGGGCACCACACTTGAATTTAACTTGAATAACCTGTAAAACCATGATAGAAGCAATTTTATTAAATCCTAAATAAATGCAAATTCAAAACTACTAATATAAAACTTAATAAAAACTAAAAATAAAAATTAAACTTGGGTTACCTCCCAATAAGCGCTTGTTTTATAGTCTTTCAGCCTGACTTTTTCTGGTCAATGTTATCCAATTCCTCTTCGAAAGTTGAGGAACCCTCCATCCATCGAAAATAATATAGCTTTTGGTAGGTTCTCATTTGTGATAGCCATCAAGTTAAAGTCACCTAGCATGCTTTGTTTATATAAGATTAAATTGAAGAACGTCCAACATCTAGGCGTTTTCTCCATTGTGTCTGCAAATATATTCTGGCATTGAGTCTTGTCAGACACAACAATCTCTTCTTCTATCTTCTCCAATTCATCGCACCATGGCTTCGAAGTTGTACTCGCTTTTACGTCACATGGAGTATTGCCAATGACATGACTACCAATTGGACAAGGTTTTGCAAATCTTACCAGATTCTTGAACTGTGGAGGAGAAGTCACTTGAGGCATAAATAACATCGGCTCATCATCGTTGGTTCTCACAATTAGTTTTTCACCGACCTTGTTGTCATTATCCCTACTTGTCTCCTCTTTTTCAACATCTCGAGGCTCATCTAGTTGTAGACTTGGTTCAGGTTCTTCGTCAATTTCATCATCCATGTCATAAAACCAAGTGTTTGGAGGAAGGTTGCTTACGGCTTTGGTCATTTGTTCTATCTGATCCGCAAGATTTTGAATTGACCTCACTTGATTACTCATTCTCTCCTCATTTGATGCTATGAACTTGAACACCAATTCCTCCAACCTTGAATTTTCTGTTTCAGTCTCGGAAGCCATGTATTGAGGACCATTGGTTGAGGTAGTGAGGAGTTGTTCCATTCGATTATTAAAATTTTGGGTTGATAACTCCTGACTCATTATCATCTCTTCTTTTTCTGCTATAATCCTTAACATGAATTCCTTGAAATCTGAATTGTCTTCTTGTTGCATTGGAGGTGGATTTGAGAAATTTGATGGATATGTTGGATTTGGAGCAGAGTATTGGTCCTGATAGTTGTAGCTCCATGAAGAATCCGGGTGATACCCCCAAACTTGATGGTAATTATCATATGCATACTGGTTGAGGTATATACCACCTTGTTTTCCCCGCCCAAAACTAACGGTGCATTGATGACTCAGATGGTTGCCAGCACAATAGTCACACATGATTGCCATCCTTTGACTCTGTTGGGCTGCGATAACGTCCAACTTCCTCGAAAGTTCTTTAATTTGTGCTGACATTGCGGAAAGTGTCGCGAGTCTGTCAATCTCCTTTTCTTTTGGTTGAGTCATGTTCGTGTATGGCCATTGATACGCAAAGTCATCCATGGTACCTGAAAAGAGAGAAATATAGGAAGAGAATTAAAAATAAAAATAAAAATGTTTAAATTAAGACTAATTTAATTGAAATTAATATTGGTTAAAAATATTAAACTAATTCCCCGGCAACGGCGCCTAAAACTTGTTGGGTAAAAACTAGTTACGCACAACACGCAAGTATACGTGGTCAACAAGTAATAAAGTGATAAGTTGAGTATCGTTCCCACAGAGAATTATTTAATAAAAATCACCAAGTACTAACCCGTAACCAACTCAATCTTATTTAAACAAATGAATTTAATGTTATAAATTAAAATATTTAACTAAACTAATTCTAATTACCACTAATTAAAAATCAGATTATGGAGATTTAAGATCACAACTTCACTTATTGCTTCATTTAGGTTAACACACTTCTCATCAATTATTCTCTATCCCAAATTGTTAATCAAGAACACGAAAGTAGTATTAACCACCTCTCGATGCACTAATACCGTATTAACGCCAAACCACAATTAAGATAGAAATCCGTTAAACACCTTAACCAACTAACCCACTATATCTCTATGTGAATTACAATTGAAGAAAGTTGAAGAACAAGTTCTCTATAAGATTACATGCGGCGTCAAGCATATCTCTACCTTAACACACATCAAGTTTAAGCTACTAACAAAATCCTGAACACATGCTATCATGATTAGATCTAAATCTATACTTCATCTCTCGAGTTCATATAGATTATCACGGTAATTGATGGCCAATCAATTAAACAATTAAGTCCAAACCACAATAGACAATTCTCACAATAGAAAATACTAATTGATAACGAAGCATATTAAAATAAACTACACAATAAGATCCATTGTAATCTCAAACAAAGAATTAGTTCATGATTATTGAATTTAAACTAAGAATCCACAATTGAATAATCATTAAAAGATAAAAGTAAGATGAGAGAAGAGAATAGAATCTGTTGTCAGCAAATCTGATGCTCCCCTCTTGCTCTTGCTCTTGCTCTTGATCTTCAATGGTCTCCAAGTTGCTTCAATCTCCAAAACTAATAAGAACTAGGGTTATGTTCTAATCTAATGGAGTCTATCTCTAATCTAAGCTATGTAATCTCCCCTTATTTTATGCCTTACATCATGTATTTATAGGTTACAAGTCTAATTTTTAGCTTAGGAACAAACCCAATCCAATTTGGAGTCAAAAAGGTGTCAAAATTCGCCCAAAACACGTCCAGGCCCGCACCAAGCCTTTCCCCAGCTCAAACTCTGCTTCCTAGTGCCTAGGCGCTTGATTTGGCCTTGGCTGGACCGCCTAGGCACTTGGTAGCATAGTAGTTACTGACTTTGAGCGCCAAGGCGCTTGATTTAGCTTTGGCTGGAGCGCCTAGGCGCTTGCTCCTTTTTCCAACATTTTCTGCTCTGACGTCCTTTGGGAAAATGGCCATAACTTCTTCGTCCGAACTCCGATTTAGATGATTCAAGATGTTCTGGAAAGAGAAAAAGTAGATCTACAACTTTCATTCTTGAAGATTCGCGAAATAATATCCGGAGCTATAGTCAAATTTTCTCTGAAGTGACTGCTGTGTAAATGGCAAGCCGAAAACGCGAATCTAGCCACCCCAAACATCGATCCAAGTAACTTTTGTCCCAATTCCTACAAAACAATATAAAACATGCATGAATAGACATAAACACATAAAAACATCCTAAAAGACTTGAGAACAACAATAAATTAAGCTCGAATGTATCCAATTCATGTTTATAAAACTCACTCATCAACTGCAATTACAATCTATTTTAAATTTTAATTATGCCATTTGATTAGTTGACTTTGTTAATAAAATTTTAATTTACATTTGGGGTATATGATTTACCTGCGAATATATACGATTTGAGTTATATATATATAGATATTAAAAAAAACAAAAAAAAAACAAAAACGTGCCGCTGCAGATTCTTCTTCTTCTAATATATATATATATATATATATATATATATATATATATATATATATATATATAACTAGTAACTAATAGTAACATGTAGTATATATATTTACATATATAATATATATAACTAGAATATATATACTACATGTTACTATTAGTTACTAGTTATATATATATATATATATATATATATATATATATATATATATATATATATATATATATATATATATATATTTATGTACCGTAATTTCGTTACATATATATTTAAAAAGATTTGCAGGAATTTTGTAAGGGGAAAGTGATAAATAATATTATAATATTATTATTATAAATAAATATATCTTTTGATTACAAGTAAATATAGTATATTAAAATTATTGAATTTATGAAAATATAATTTGTATGAGTTCGTAATTTAATTATATGCTTTATATTTTATTTTGATTATTAGATCGGATTGAGGGAATTTGACGGGTGGTATTTGGATTCAGCGAATTATTTTTTTTATTATATTAAGGCACGGATTCCGTACTTTTTCAGCGATATTCCTTTAAATTTAATTCGTTCGTTTTGGACTCGTTTAGAAATTTGGTATTGCCTCTTGGGATTATTCTTTGTTGTCAAAATTATTGAGATAGTTTCGTTTTGGTGTTGATATTAAAATTCGTATTTGTACTCCTTGAACTAGTTAATAGTGTCAGTATATTTTGGAGACTTTATTCGTTTGTACCATTGTTCGTATATTTTCGTTCACACTCGGAATTGTCTTGATCATATCTTGTAATAATTGGGTATGTTTGTATTTGATAATTCGATTTCATTTGAATATGGTCATGTAAGCCTTGTGATTTGAACCCCTTTTGGCTTACATTTTGTAGTTTGATCCTTAGGGTATACTTGAGCTAACCACCTGTGGGGGTACCACAGGCATGTCCTCTTGACACAAGGGCATGACACCTTTCGTGGCGGTGTGATTAGTCCACGACGTATTCTTTTGTATGCTCTGGGTATGAGATTTGGCCATTTGATATATTTGTTCAGGATACGTATGGGTCGACCCAGTATTTGATTTGATTCGATTTGTTTGGCGGATTAGTGACGTATGTGTCGTGCGTACTATCCGATTTGATTTGTATACATCATGGTACCGATGTATTTTGTTAGCCTTTGGCTATTTGTATTTGAGCTCAGTATGAAATTTTTACCTTACAACCATTTGATTCAGCCTTATTTGTTGGGATTCTTTTGGCTATAATTATTCGATTGACAGTGTTAGTCATTTGTAAATGGACTCTCAAATTTTGATATATTCGTAATTCGTTTGTAAATCACATATGTTCATTCGTTCAATTCTTTTAGATTCATTACTTTTTGTGATACATTTATTCATCTTCATATCCGTACTAGGCAATTGGCTCACACTGTGTTCTTTTTCCGGCAGGTAATCAGGGGTGATCAGGATATGTGGGATGAGAGCTACCTTTGATCCAAATGAGTAGATTAGTTTTGAGAATTATTATTAGACTTGGTGTTCATAATATTTTGTTAATGGATGTTTGAGCCATTTTGGCATTTATTTCTTATTAGTAGAGACTATGTAAATCTGGAGTTACTGCTATTTAAATTGGAGTATGTGACTTTTGGTATTAAATTTTATTGGAGATATTTTGAGGTTTATTAGAGGTTTGTATTCATTATGTTTGTGCGTGACATCCCTTTTTCCTTTTGGGAAAGGGGGTGTTACAGAGTTGGTATCATAGCTTAGGTTATGATCTTGTAGATTGCCTTTTAGGCTTGACCTGTGAGTTATGGGTAGACCACTGGGTAGTTATAAGATTTGTATTACGTTTGATTTTCGTTCTGCACAAATTTGGCCTTGATTATTTGTTTTGATCTGTTTGTTCTCGTCTGTTTGATTTTGTATCGTAGATGGCTCGTAAGTCTTCGAGAATTGCTGGGAGGTAGGCCGGTAATAACGGTAGGAGGGGTCAGAGGCAGCCCCAAGTTGAGGCTGTTAACCAGGGTGGAAATGATAGAAATCAGGGTAATGCAATAATAACCCCGGCTATGGTTGCAGCAATGGTGAATGAGGCAGTTACGCAGGCCGTGGCACAGGCTATCCAGGGTATTCCGCAGATGCAAGGAAATCAGCATGCAAATGGCATGGGGGATAATGCAGAGATACCACAACATGAGCAGAATGTTCCTCCCGAGGATCAAGTGGGTCAGCAAGTGCAGCCGTTGTATGTGTTATTGGAGAGGTTCATTAAGCAAAAGCCTAACTCTTTTCGTTTTGCTCCAACTCCAATTGATGCGAAGAACTGGATCGCCCACTTGGAGAAGATTTTTGATGTTATTGGGTGTACCAAAAATCAGAAGATGAGATTAGCAGTATATAAGCTTGAGGATGATGCTCAGCGATGGTGGAAATCGTTGAAGGCCACACAGGGAGATGAATTTATGGATGGACTCATATGGAGCAGTTTTTGTGACCTTTTCTATCAGCAGTATTTCCCAAACGCTGGTAGGGATGCATACATCAGGGAATTTGTGTCCATTCGGCAGAAGGAAGATGAGACTATTACTGATTTTATATCACGGTTTACTAGATTGGTTGGTTTTGCGGGTTCGATAGCTGGGACAGCTGCACAACAGGCAGAAAAGTTTAAATGGGCTTTGAAGTATGAGTATAGGAGATCGATCATCAACACCATTTTTACAGATGTATCACAGGTGGCCAATGCAGCTAAGAGTGTGGAGATGGAGCACAAGGACTTTCGAGCTTCAAAATCAGAAGGGAGTCGAAAGAGAGATAGAGATGACCAGCAAGGTCAAGGACTGGGGCAGTTTGGCAGAAATCAGAATAGAAGGCAAAATAATTGGAATGAGTATCCATCGGGTCAGCGATTTAATCCAAGAAGGGATTTTGCTTACCCAATACAGCAGGGTGGTCGTTGAGGTCAGCAGCAGGGTCAGTGGCAAGCTGGAGGGCAGTATCAAAATAGGGGATTTCAACAGAACAGGGGCTTCCAGCAAAATCAGAAACAGGGTCAGCATCGCCAACAGGGTCAAATTCAGGGGCGGTATCCGGGACCGGCAGGTGGGGGCAATCCGAAACTTTTGCCACTTCCGCCTGCTCCATGCTACTTGCGGTGGATATCATGCTGGTAGGGCGTGCTATAGAAATACAGGGGCTTCTTTCTTTTGTCGACAGATGGGACATAGAGCAAGGGACTGCACAGTTCAGCGTGGTAATGGGGGAGGCGGTAATGCTGGTAATGGCAGTCAGCGCAACACCGGTGGGAGAGTATTTGCATTGACAGCTAATCAGGCGGCCCAAGCACCAGGTACTATTTCAGGCATTCTTCTTGTAGGAAATCGTGAGGCATCGATTTTGTTTGACACTAGGTCTACACACTCTATTGTTTCACTTTCATTTACTCGTCATCTTGGAGTGTCTTCTCAAATGTTAGATCCTCATTTGTCTATTGCTACCCCGATGGGGAATTCTGTGATTATTTCTGAGCATTTTCGCGAGTGTCCTTTGAAGTTAGGGAGGAGAGTATACGCAACTAACTTACTTCCGATGGTGATGCATGATTTTGATATTATTTTGGGTATGGATTGGCTGAGTAAGCATCGAGCCACTATTGATTGTCAGGCGAGAAAAGTTATTTTTGGACCCTTAAATAATCTAGAATTCGAGTTTCAGTGTTCAAAGCCGAATGGTGTTGTAAAGTTGATCTCAGGTTTGAAGGCGAGCAAAATGATTGCTAAGGGGCATGATTGTTATTTGGCTTATGTGAAGGATACCTCGAGGGATGAGCCCCAACTTGATGACTATCTAGTTGTGCGAGAATTTCCTGAGGTATTTCTTAAGGATCTGCCAGGATTGCCACCGCCAAGGGAAGTTGAGTTTGCTATTGAGCTCATTCCTGGAGCGGAACCTATTTCTAAGGCACCCTATAGAATGGCTCCATTAGAGTTACAAGAGTTGAAGGAACAATTGCAGGAGTTGTTAGATCGTGGATTCATTAGACCGAGTGTATCGCCATGGGGTGCTCCAGTATTGTTTGTGAAGAAGAAAGACGGATCTATGAGATTATTTATAGATTATAGGGAGCTAAATCGGATCACTATCAGGAACAGATATCCATTGCCATGGATAGATGACCTTTTCGATCAGCTCCAAGGGGAAAAGTTCTTCTCAAAGATAGATTTGAGGTCGGGGTACCATCAGTTGAGGGTGAGGGAAGAGGACATTCCAAAAACAGTTTTTCATACTCGGTATGGGCACTATGAGTTTTTGGTGATGTCATTTGGGTTAACTAATGCTTCGGCAGTGTTTATGGGTATGATGAATCGGGTTTTTAGTGAGTATTTGGACCAATTTGTCATTGTCTTCATTGATGACATTTTGGTGTATTCCATGTCTAAGGAGGAGCATGAAGAGCATCTTCGTACTGTTTTGGGGGTTCTGCAAAAGAATAAGTTGTATGCTAAGTTCTCCAAATGCGAGTTTTGGTTAGAACAGATAGCATTTTTGGGACATGTCGTGTCTGCTGAAGGTATTAAGGTGGATCATGCAAAGGTTGAGGCTATCACTAACTGACCGAGACCTACCACGGTATCTGAAGTAAGGAGTTTCTTGTGTTTGGCAGGGTACTACAGGCGATTTGTGGAAGGGTTCTCTTTGTTAGCTTTGCCGTTAACTCAGTTGATGAAGAAAGGCATAAAGTTTGTGTGGAATGAGGAACGTGAGAAAATTTTTGAGGAGCTTAAGAAGAGACTTGTGTCGGCTCCAGTGCTTACATTACCGTCGGGGATAGGAGGTTATCAAATTTACAGTGATGCTTCCAAGAAAGGATTAGGGTGCGTTTTGATGCAGCATGGTAAGGTAATTGCTTATGCTTCTAGACAACTTAAACCTTATGAGGTGAATTATCCTACCCATGACTTGGAGTTAGCAGCAGTTATTTTTGCCCTAAAGATTTGGAGGCACTATTTATATGGAGAGACTTGTGACATTTTCACCGACCACAAGAGCCTTAAATATATTTTTACTCAGAAGGAGCTTAACATGAGACAAAGGCGTTGATTGGATCTTCTTAAGGATTATGATGTCAGGATTCAGTATCACCCCGGTAAGGCTAATGTGGTTGCAGATGCTCTTAGCCGGAAGAGTTCAGGGAGTGTAGCTGCCTTGGTTACACAACCTCAACTTATCTCGGATATAGAGCGTGTGGGTTTGGAGCTATATGCTAGAGGTTCTGATGGGTTGGTAGCAGGTATGAGGGTGGAACCTTCTCTTATTTTGCGTATTAAAGAAGCACAAAAGGAGGATGGTGAGTTGTGGGCTGTAGCGCAGAATATGGATGAGGGTAGGCAGCCAGAGTTTCGCATTGATGAGCAAGGTGTGATATGGTTTGGTAAACGGTTATGTGTTCCAATGGATCCAATGATTCGTGAGGCAGTGCTAACAGAAGCTCATAGTTCGCCATTTTCTATTCATCCGGGGTCTACAAAGATGTATAAGGATTTGAAGGAGAATTTCTGGTGGAGTGGAATGAAAAGGGATGTAGCTGAATTTGTGAGTAAATGTCTTACTTGTCAATAAGTGAAAATAGAACATCAGCGGCCTGGTGGTTTGTTGCAACAGTTAGAGATTCCTGTGTGGAAATGGGATGACATTTCGATGGACTTTGTGACTGGGTTGCCGAGGACTCTTAAAAAGAATGATGCTATTTGGGTGGTAGTGGATCGTTTGACCAAATCGGCGCATTTTCTGGCTATTCGTGAGGATTTTTTGGTGAATAAGTTAGCAGATATTTTCAACGTGAGATTGTTAGGCTTCATGGGACTCAAGTTTCTATTGTTTCAGATCGGGATCTGCGGTTTACTTCTCGATTTTGGAAAGAGTTTCAACGAGCTTGGGGAACGCGACTCAACTATAGTACAACTTTTCACCCGCAGACAGATGGACAATCAGAGAGAACTATTCAGACATTAGAAGACATGTTGCGATCTTGTGCTTTAGAGTGGACAGGAAACTGGGATGATTATTTGAGTTTGGTGGAGTTCTCATATAATAACAGTTGGCAAGCTAGTATTGGTATGGCCCCTTTTGAAGCATTATATGGTAAGAAGTGTCGAGCTCCGACTTGTTGGGATGAGGTTGGTGAAAGGATAATAGAAGGACCCGATTTGGTTAGGATTACTATGGAGAAGGTAGCAGTGGCTAAAGAAAAATTGAAAGAATCTAGATCGCGGCAGAAGAGTTATGCTGATATTCATAGAAGGGCTCTTGAATTCACACCTGGTGAACACGTGTTTTTGAAAGTTTCTCCATGGAAAGGTGTTCGAAGGTTTGGTTTGAAAGGGAAGCTTAGTCCGCGTTTCATTGGCCCTTTTGAAGTCCTTGAGAGAGTTGGAGAAGTGGAATATCGGGTTGCTTTGCCTCCACAATTATCTCATGTGCACAATATCTTTCATGTTTCGGTGTTAAGGAAATACAACTATCATCCACTTCATGTTGTGCAATACCCGTTACATAAGATTCAAGAAGATCTTACTTATGAGGAAGAAGCCGAGGCGATTCTAGATCGTCAAGAACGGATTATGAGGAGGAAGACAATTTTTTTTGTTAAAGTCTTGTGGAAAAACCATTCAGAGCGGGAAGCTACTTGGGAGGTGGAGGAGTCTATTCGGGCAGAATATCCACATCTTTTTGAAAACTAGGTACGCTCTGTTCTTTTGATTCTGGGGACGGAATCTTTTTTAAGGGGAAGGTGATGTAATACCCAATAAAATACTAATAGAATAATTAAGTAAGCTTTAAAATATTTATTTGGGCTTTCCTTATGTTTGGGTCAAATTGTAATTAATTAATTTGGGCTTTTAAATTAATTGGGTATAAACTATATTTGTCTAATTTTAATTCCTAATCAAATTAGAAGTATTAATAATTATATCGCTAAAACCTAGTCTTACCTTATTACGTATAAGGAGTTGTGAGAATATAACGAAAGAAAAAGGAGGCACAAGAAGGAACGAGGGAACGCGACTGGGATTACAAAAGGGTTTGAGAGCAAGATCCTTGAACTTTATTCACCATATTCTTCTTCTCAAAGGTAATTGTTAGACTATTTTTGAATACAAAACAAATATTTTGCTACTGTAATTACAATCTATTTTAAAATTTTATTATGCCATTTGATTAGTTGACTTTGTTAATGAAATTTTAATTTATATTTGGGGTATATGATTTACCTACGAATATATACGATTTGAGTTATATATATATATAGATATTAAAAAAAACAAAAACGTGCCGCTGCAGATTCTTCTTCTTCTAATATATATATATATATATATATATATATAAATTTGATTTCCTGATTCTAGTTATATATATATTATATATGTATATATATATACTACATGTTACTATTAGTTACTAGTTTTATATATATATATATATATATATATATATATATATATACAGAACTGATCCAGTCCGGGAGTCCGGACTGGATCAAAATCCGGTCCAAATTTTTTTTTTTTTTTTTTTGCTTTTTTTTTTTTGGAACAACTAAAAAAAAAAAAAAAAAATTTATGGAACTGAAATTTTTCAATAATACAGTGTTTTGGGTGTGTTTTTAATACCTACCCCAACCAATGTATGTACAGTCTGCCCAGACTGTACAGACATGTTTCGTTATAGGCATCCAAATCACACCCAAAACACTGTATAATGTAAAAATTCCAATTCCATAAATTTTTTTTTTTTTTTTTTTTAGTTGTTTCAAAAAAAAAAAAAGCAAAAAAAAAAAAAACAAAAAAGTCCGGATTTTAACAAAATCCGGGAGTCCGGACTGGATCCGGACTCTATATATATATATATATATATATATATATATATATATATATATATATATATATATATATATATATATATATATATATATATGTACCGTAATTTCGTTACATATATATTTAAAAAGATTTGCAAGAATTTTGTAAGGGGAAAGTGATAAATAATATTATAATATTATTATTATAATTAAAATATATCTTTTGATTACAAGTAAATATAGTATATTAAAATTATTGAATTTATGAAAATATAATTTGTATGAGTTCGTAATTTAATTATATGCTTTATATTTTATTTTGATTATTAGATCGGATTGAGGGAATTTGACGGGTGATATTTGGATTCGGCGAATTATTTTGTTATTATATTAAGGTACGGATTAGTGACGTATGTGTCGTGCGTACTATCCGATTTGATTTGTATACATCATGGTACCGATGTATTTTGTTAGCCTTTGGCTATTTGTATTTGAGCTCAGTATGAAATTTTTACCTTACAACCATTTGATTCAGCCTTATTTGTTGGGATTCTTTTGGCTATAATTATTCGATTGACAGTGTTAGTCATTTGTAAATGGACTCTCAAATTTTGATATATTCGTAATTCGTTTGTAAATCACATATGTTCATTCGTTCAATTCTTTTAGATTCATTACTTTTTGTGATACATTTATTCATCTTCATATCCGTACTAGGCAATTGGCTCACACTGTGTTCTTTTTCCGGCAGGTAATCAGGGGTGATCAGGATATGTGGGATGAGAGCTACCTTTGATCCAAATGAGTAGATTAGTTTTGAGAATTATTATTAGACTTGGTGTTCATAATATTTTGTTAATGGATGTTTGAGCCATTTTGGCATTTATTTCTTATTAGTAGAGACTATGTAAATGTGGAGTTACTGCTATTTAAATTGGAGTATGTGACTTTTGGTATTAAATTTTATTGGAGATATTTTGAGGTTTATTAGAGGTTTGTATTCATTATGTTTGTGCGTGACATCCATTTTTCCTTTTGGGAAAGGGGGTGTTACACTCAGTTTACCTTTCTTCCCAAATCTAATCTTCCCTTTCCAGGGAGACACTTTTAAAAACACATAGCTTCCTAATTTAAAATCCCTTTTCTTGCGATGAATATCTGCATACTTCTTTTGTCGATCCTGAGCTGCTACCAGTCGAGCTCTTATCACTTTGATGATCTCTACAGTCTGTTGTACTAATTCTGGCCCCAACAGTCTTCTTTCACCTACTTCATCCCAACATAAGGGAGTTCTGCACTTTCTCCCATACAGGGCTTCATACGGTGGCATACCAATGGTTGCATGATAACTATTGTTATACGCAAACTCCACCAATGGAAGATGATCTTCCCAGCTTCCCTTGAAATCCATCACACAAGCTCTGAGCATGTCTTCTAATGTTTGAATCGTTCTCTCGCTTTGCCCATCTGTCTGTGGATGATACACAGTACTCAACCTTAATTGTGTCCCCATTCTTTCTTGAAGACTCCTCCAAAAATTTGACGTGAAGCGCGGATCTCTATCAGACACGATTGATACTGGCACTCCATGTCTTGAAATTATCTCCTTGATATACAATTTGGCCAACTGATCCAAAGTATACCTGATCTTGATCGGCAAAAAGTGTGCTGACTTTGTAAGACGGTCGACAATCACCCATATAGCGTCATAACCCTTTTGTGTTGCTGGAAGTCCTACCACAAAATCCATCGTGACGTGCTCCCATTTCTATTCTGGAATTTCCAACAGCTGCAATAACCCGCTAGGTCGTTGATGCTCTGCCTTAACTCTTTGACAAGTTAAACAGCGGCTGACACATTCAGCAACCTCTCTCTTCATGTTTGGCCACCAATAATTTTGACGCAAATCTTGATACATCTTCGTGCTTCCTGGGTGTATTAAGAATTTCGTATTGTGCGCTTCTTGAAGAATATCTTCTCTTAACTCTGGTACTCCAGGTACCCAAATTATTCCTTCAAATCTTAGCAATCCAGTGTCGTCGATCTTATACTTCAACTCTTCGCCTTCAGCCAATCTCTTCTTTATGTTACCACATTCTTCATCATTCCCTTGTGATTCTCTTATCTTGTCTAATAAAGTCGGAATTGCTTCCATTTCTATCACTTTATCTGAATCCGTCAGATTTTTCACCTCCAACTCCATTTTCTCCATTTCTCGTACTAATTCTTCCTGGTCTGTCAATACAAATAACTTTTCTATGCTTTTCCTACTTAAAGCATCTGCTACTACATTGGCCTTCCCAGGATGATATAGAATATCACAATCATAGTCTTTTATTAATTCTAACCATCTTCTCTGCCTCATGTTTAATTCCTTTTGTGTAAAGATATACTTCAAACTTTTGTGGTCTGTGTATATCTCACACTTTTCTCCGTATAGATAATGTCTCCAAATCTTAAGGGCAAAAACTACTGCAGCCAATTCAAGGTCATGGGTAGGGTATCCCTTTTCATAGTCCTTTAACTGTCGTGATGCGTACGCAATGACTTTTCCATTCTTCATTAACACACAACCCAGTCCTTTGTGTGACGCATCGCTATACACTATAAAACTGCCTGTACTATCTGGTAAAGATAACACATGTGCTTCACTTAATCTTTTCTTCAATTCCTGAAAACTCTGTTCACATTTCTGTGTCCACACATACTTAACAGTCTTCCTCGTCAAATTAGTTAATGGCGTCGCTATGTTCGAGAAATCTTGAATAAACCTTCGGTAATATCCTGCCAATCCCAAGAAACTTCTGATCTCTGTCGGTGTCTTCGGTTGTCCCCAATTTTTCACTGCTTCTACTTTTGCTCGATCAACAGAAATTCCCTCACTGTCGACGACATGTCCTAAAAATTGAACTCACTTCAACCAGAACTCACACTTTGAAAATTTTACATATAACTTCTCTTTTCTTAAGGTTTCCAATACAATTCGCAGATGTTCAGCATGCTCCTCTTCAGTCTTTGAATACACCAAAATGTCATCAACGAACACCACCACAAATTTATCTAAATACGGTTTAAAAACTCTATTCATCAAGTCCATAAAAGTAGCTGGCGCATTTGTCAGTCCAAACGAAATCACTAGGAACTCATAATGACCGTAACGAGTTCTAAATGCTGTCTTTGGAACATCCTCTGTCCTAACTTTTAACTGGTGGTAACCAGTCCTTAAGTCAATTTTTGAAAAACATCTCGTTCCCTTAAGTTGATCAAACAGATCGTCTATTATTGGTAACGGATATTTATTCTTGATTGTCACCTTATTTAACTCTCTATAATCCATACACAACCTCAACGAACCATCCTTCTTCTTTACAAATAACACCGGTGCTCCCCATGGAGATACACTAGGTTGGATGTATTTCTTATCCAACAACTCTTGTAGCTGGATCATCAACTCTTTCATTTCTACCGGAGCCATTCTATACGGTGCTTTCGATATCGGCGCTGTCCCTGGTACTAAATCAATCACAAACTCTATTTCTCTGTCTGGAGGAAGTCCCGGAAGTTCTTCTGGAAAGACATCCCCAAACTCATTAACTATAGGTATCTGCCCTATGTCAGAACTCATAATCCGTGTATCCACTATATGAGCCAAATAACCTTCACATCCTTTTTGTAACATTCTTCTGGCCTGCATCATCGTCAGAAAACTTGATTGCTTTGACGATTTGCTACCATAAAATACAACTTTAGACTTCTCTGGTGTCTTAAGTCGTATGCTCTTTTTCTGGCAATCAATAACTGCCTCATGGTTAAACAACCAATCCATTCCTAAGATAACATCAAATTCTCCTAAGCGTATTGGAATCAAATTCACGCTTAACTTATGTCCCATTATTTCTACACTACAATTGTTATGAACAAACTCTACAGGGATCACTTCTTTGTTTGCAACTTCTATATTCATTGAATTCTTTAACTTTTCGCATGGTAAGTTTAATCTTTTAGAAAATTCATCAGATACAAATGAACAGGTAGCTCCCGAATCAAATAATACGTATGCATTTATATTATTGATTAGAATAATACCTGACACCACCTCCTTTGAAGCAACTGCGTCTTGCACAGTCATGTTGAATGTTCGGGCTGTCGGTTTGCTCTGATGTGTTGGCCCTCCAATAGTTAACTTTGTTGAACTGCTCTTGTTTCCACTTCCTCCATCTGTATTTTTCTTCAATGGACAATCCTTGAATCGATGCCCGTTCCTCCACAAGAAAAACAACCACCCTTCTTCGGCTTAGGACAATTTGGTGAAATATGTCCTTCTTGACCACAATTATAACATACATTCTTTCCCTTCATACACTCTCCAAAGTGATTCTTTCCACACTTTGAACACGCTGGCTTCTTCTGTTGAGTATTTCCTTGTTGCGTTCCTGATTCATTGCCACCATTGTTCCACTTGCGTTTCTTGCTGTTACTGCCTCCACTGCTGGCACCCTGATTTCCACCTTCGAGCTTCTTCTTATTCTTCTCTCGGTTGAATCTACAAATTGCCTCAGTACTACCTTCTGTAATGAGGGCTTTTTCTAATAGTGCTGAGAATGTAGCAATTTGCAACACTGCAACTTTGCTGTGAATCCATGGCTTCAGCCCATTTTCAAACCTACGCGCCTTTCGTAGTTCTGTATCCACCTGATGAGGTGCAAATCGAGCTAGTTCATTGAATTTTGCTGCATATTCGGCAACTGACATGTTTTCTTGCCTTAATTCAAGAAACTGTACTTCCATTCTGACTTGTATGGCCTCTGAGAAATAACTTTCTAAAAACAACTCCTTAAACCTGGTCCAGGTTACTACCTCCGTTCCAGCTGTAGCTTGGTTCGTCTCCCACCAATAATTAGCTGCACCTTTCATCAAGTAGCTAGCAAAAGCCGTCTTTTGCTCTTCAGCTACCCTAACAATGATAAAGGCCTTTTCTATCTCCTTCACCCATGTCTGAGCTGCTATGGGGTCCGTAGTTCCGCTGAATTCTGGTGGTCCTACAGCTTTAAAATCGTTTAAATTTGCCAATCTATTACTCCCTTACCCCCTTGCTGTAGGTGTACGGGTTAGCATATCTTGAGCTATCATATCAACGAATTCTGCATTGGGTCCTCTTGATTCCTTTCATTGTTCACAGAACGTTCCTCCCTCTGGTTACGATTTTGTCGTCTTGGCGGCATTCTCTGATTAAACAAAACCTTAATTTATTATGTCAAGTTTTCATTATAAGATATATCTTTTAAACTAACAATTATATAATCATTATGTTGTATTAATGAATTCAACCTACTGAAATAATTTAGCTTGCTGAGTTAACACATTTAGCTTGCTGAATAACACCTTCAGCTTACTGACTTATCATATTCAATATACTGATTTATCAAATCCTCCGACAGATAGCCTGTCATTTTAATTCATAATACTTTTTTATTTGATCAAACAAGTAATTATAATACTGCATCTATATTCATTTACCAAATTTTTAACGTCATACACTTACATACTTGGAATATTTTTTTTTATAATTGCTAACTATCCCATTTTAAACATCAAAAGATGGGATCTAACAAAAGACATATTCCCCTACACACCAAATATGGGGATAGATCAAATCTACATACTACCTCAAACAGTCTGAGGTTTACATCAAGTATAAAACCCTAATAAACAAAAGGGGTTATACTGCATCTATATACAATAAAAACTATAAAACTATCACTGCTCCTCAGGAGAGGCTGCGTCTTCATGATCTTGCTCTGGTGAAAAAAATTCACCCATAAGTCGACGTCTGATCGATCGACTCGACTCGCCGGTCTCAAATGATCTCCTTTCTCCTACTTGGGGACTAGCATATGCTGCATCTAATGCTCGTCCCAAAGACTTCACCCTAACTCGTCTGGCCTTCGCTTCCACCTCCAATTGATCCACTCTTCTCGCTGCTTTGACCCAGGCATCCTCAAATCGGATCCTGTCAGCTATCTCCAAGTCTAGCCTCAAGTGCAGTGCCTGATGCTCGATAGTCAATATTGCAAATTTATTCTTCTCCTGCTCTAATCTGACTTTCATCACTTCCAGATCGTGATGAACCTGGTATGCTAATTCTTTATACTGCGTCTCCATAAACTGATGTGTCGCATTTTCTTCCTCCAGTTGGGAAATTTTGTTTCCCAAGGCTACATTCTCCTCAACCAAATCCATCATCATCAAAACTTCATCATGGTCCTCACTCTCGATGTGCTCCTCAATAGGATTCCCTTGCTCCTGCTCCACAGTATGGCTATCTTGCTTCTCCTCAGACATCCTGTGACGCCACAAACAATAAATAGCATCAGTACTACAATAAAATATATTCATTGATAGAATGAAAAGATATTTTATTAAGTACAATCTATACTAGATGAACCTCCATATTCCATCTCTAGCATATATACTTTATACGAGTTTTCTCCTAAGGTTATAACCTAGGTTTCACATCCTAATATTTATAACCTACGGCTCTGATACCAACCTGTGATGCCCCCAAATCCGGGTTTTCAAACCTCGAGTTTGGTACTCACGATTCATCATCATCATAAGCATTCTATAAACTATTGCGAAATAATAAACATACATTGTTCATTATAATCAAGTCTTATACAATATCCCAAGGTCTATTAACCTTAACTTATACATACCTTACTTAAGTTACATAAAGTAACACAAAAGGTTTACATCATCATTAAACATATTATATCATGGTACTTAAACATTTACACTATTTATTCATGGATCTTTCCCTTGCCTTTGTCCTTCTTACTTGAACTCTCTGGCTTAGCTGAAATAATTGTTATGATATAGCAAGGGTAAGCAACTAATTTTCTTAGTGAGTTTAAATACAAGGAAGATATATCATGACTTACAAGAAAATTTATCGTTCGATGTTCAACAATAGAAATTAATTGTGAAAGAACATGAATTAAGTCTTGATAACTGGAAATTTGAATATTTGAATATCAAATGTTGAGTGGTCATAATGACCATGAACATATACTCTAAGGTTGTCAGTACTTAAACTGGTCCTTTTAATAAGTTTGGTAATCAAGGGGATCAGCCTTTCATACCCGGTGTATTATGCATAAACACTTAATGTACGAGCAATAATTGTTTTTCAATAATGCTTTAATCAAATTGTTCTTTTTCTCAGTCTGGAGTACTTACCAAGTCAATTGGTGAAGAAAAGCTTTTAACAAAATATTTGATTTAACAAATTTAAACATACTTGATCTAGCTGATACAATGAGCATAGATCCATACCTTAAACAGTTCATGAATAAAAGAACTTTAACAAATTCATAGTTCAATAATAATAGAACATGAATTTAATTGCACCAAGTGCGAGTATTAATAATCATTATAGATGTGAATAACCAACAATAATTATTCACTAACATGCTTTGAAAATAATAACTCAAGTTTGAGTTAGAGAACTTGCCTGATCGATGAGCTACAGCTAACTAGCTTTAATTAAAACTCTTTGAACGACCTAGCATTAACAATGGTGATCTATGTGACAACCCGATATTTTCTATATAAATAAATCTTAAATTTTGCGTATAATTTTTTTTTTATTTTAAGGATGAGGATTTGTACAAGATTATGTGTATATGTATTTATGTGGTAAATAAAAATATATTTATTACATGAATATTTACAAGTAAAATTTATTTTAGAATTATTGATTATTATAAAGTATATTTTTATAATAATTAATTTTAAGATAGAAATGTTTGATTAATTTTTTTCCATGAATATATATCATATATTATTTAAATAATATATGAAGTGATTTTTAGAATAAACATAATAATTATTTTATTATATGAATTTTTGTACAGATTATTAAGTTAATTATTTTACCTTAATTATTAAGGTTAAATATGAATGAATAATCAGATATGGAATCCAAACCCTAATTTTTGATTATTATCAAGGTATGAGAATAATAATATAATATTAAATATATTTTGATTTTTCAGTGCTATAAATATGTACGGTATGACCGTATTGATAATGGTTGGTCAATTACGGTGTATTATGACCAAACCCTAGTAATCATGTTAAACCCTAATTTGAGATCCAAATTAGAGTGTGAGATTGTTTTATAAGTGTATAATATTAATTATATCGTGTATTAATGTATTAATTAGGTAAACCCTAATAAAAATTCTGGAAATTCTAATTACTATAATTAGTAGCCCTAATTTGAAATTAGAGTTTGAAATTGTTGGTAAGTATGGATAATGTGATTAATTCACAAGTATTATGATTACAATTATTAAATTTAGAAACCCTAAATTATTAAACCCTAATTTAGTAATTGGAACCCTAATTGTAATTTGGTAACCCTAATTACCGAAAGAGTAAACTCTAATTGCTAAATTAGCAAAGTCAACAATAATTATATGATCTAAACCCTAATGTTACGGTATAAAATAATTAGAATATTAATCTAATTAACAAACCTAAATTGTCTAATTTTAGAAACTAAAATTTAGTTATTTTATATTATTATTTTTGTAATAAACCCTAATTGCTAAATCCTAAATTTGGAAATTTTTGAAATCCTAGTTGCTAAATCTGTAAGGGTTAAATGTTAAACCCTAAACACTAAAATGTCTAAACCCTAAACCCTAAGGCAATTTTCTAGAAATTTAAGGAAATAACTATTATGCCCCTAAGTGTATAATTGAGGCTAAATTGTAGGTTTTGAAAATAGGTGAAGTTGTTGGCCAACTCCTAACCACTCCATTGACAGAAAATTGACAGCAGCAAGCCTCTAACTCAGCCATTCATGAATCTAGCATGTCTATATAAAGGATTGAGAGAAAGAAAAAGTGATTTTGCTAGCCAATTTTATTTAATACTCAACCAACTCTCATTTTCTCTCAAACCAACGAAATTTGTTGCTAAATCAGTCCCTTTATCCAGCCCCACGTTCACCATAATCCAATCACAAACAACTTGGAAGCTAAGAAATCAAAATCAAAGCATAAAGGTATAAAACCCTAATTTTAGAAATCCTTTGATTTGATGTTAATTGATGCAATTGATTTGTTAAATATGTGTAATAAGTAGTGTATTAATGTTCTGGGTTGTTAGATTCATGACCCATAACATCAAAGTGCTCAAAATCAATGTTTTTCCAATTTTAAAAAAAACCAAAATCTGTTATTTTTAGGCAAATGTCAGGCCTTATATCTCTATGATTATTTAGTTTTTTTTGGTGTTTATAAGTTTTTATATGTAGTATGTAATGTGATATTTAAGGTGAAAAAATAATAAAGTTCATATCTGTTATAGATCGGAAGTTATTCATGGTCAAAACCAGTTGACCGAAACTGCTCAAGAACACAAACCCAGAATTTTTTTTAGCAACTTCCGTGTTCATGTTTGACCGGAAATATCTTGCTCATGTTTTGATGTTAATATGTTATGAAGCTTTATAGTTGTAGTCCTACATGATTTCTACACAATGAAATTGATATATCACATAAACGTTACACGATCATCAAGTTATAGGGGTCCAAAGTAGGCACCTCTAACTGTTCTTCGTGAAGAACAGCTCTGACAGCTATTTTGATGGCCAATATCTCCCACATCGTTTGTTGTTAAGCCATGATGTTTGTTGGTAATTGTAGTTTTACATGAGTACTAAAGGATGTATGTGTTATATCGCCTAGAAAAACTTTGTACAGAAAGTTATTCATGGTCAAACCACCCCCCTAGCACACTGGTTTATGTTTCTGGAAATCCTCAAGAACACCTATAGCGACAAAAAGTGTCGCTATAGCCCTTTAGCGACAGTTTTATTAATAATTTTCGGAAATTAATAAAAAAAATAGAAAAAAATAGTTTTTAATTATTAAAAATACAAAATAAATTATTAAAAATTATTTTAAATTCTGAAAATTAGTTTTTAATTATTTTAAATATATTTCATAAATATTTAATATTTTTGGAATATTAAAAGTAATTAATTTATTTAATTATAATATTAAATAAATTATTTAAAAATGATTTTAATTCATGAAAAATCATTTAAAATTATATTATGTTATAAGAAAATAATTTAAGTTATTTTTGATAACTTTTAATATTATGTGATAATTTTCATTAATAAATTAATATTAATGATAATTAAGTTATTTATTAAATGAATTAAATAAATAAATTAAAAATGATTTTATTATATTAAAAATAATTTTAAATAATAATAAGGTATTTAAAAATATTTTAAGTTATAAAATATAACTTTTAATATTTAAAGGTAAATTTCATTAATTAATTATGATTAATGATAATAAAGTTATTTAATAATTATATTAAATAATTTAGTTTAAAAATGATTTTATTATTATAATAATCATTTTAAATAAAAATAAAGTGTTTAAAGATATTTTAAGTTATAAAATATAACTTTTAATATTTAAAGGATAATTTCTTTAATAATTTAATATTAATGATTATTAAATTATTATTAATGATATTAAATTTATTTAATAATTATATTAAATAAATAGTTTAAAAATGGTTTTATTTATTTAAAAATCATTTAAAAAGGATATTAATGATTTAAAAATATTTTAAGTTATAATTAATAACTTTTAATATTTGGATAAATAGTTCATTAATATTTACATATTAATGATAGTTATTTAATGATGATTTTAAATGTTTTAAAAATTATTTAAGGGTATTATAAATACTTTAAAAATATTTTGAGTTAATATACATAACTTTAATATTTTGGCAATGGTTTCATTAATAGTTTAATATTAATTAAATATTAATAATAATAGAATTTTTTAATATTTAAATCATTTAATAATGATTCTGATATTTCAAAAATTATAATACATGATAATAATTATTTAATAATAATAATTATTATAAGGCCATGAAAAATAGTGCGACTGATGTTTAAGTTATCCAAATGGATATTGAACTACGGATTAAAGTCTTAGACTCGATATTTGACCGATAAAGCTGTCGGTAGACCGACATAGATCAGAAATTGATCTGGACTTAGATAATTGGTTAATTAACTGTTTATTTGTGATTCAATGGTTATCAAGGTTGTATGACAATGTGATTAGGAAGGTGTTGATGTTTGATTATGAGTCAAAGATTGTTGAACATGTGTGATAATGTGAATAGGGAATGTGCTGACTGCAATAGGCAGTGTTATGTGTACGATATGTTGTACTAATCAGTAAAATGATCTGATTAATGATAGGTTGTGATAGAAAAGGGTAGAACTAAGTTGAGAATTGTAAGCAGCGCATCAGACAAGTATCCTAACTTTGCATTTTCTTTATGCAATGGACAGAAGTGAGAAGTTCAGAATTATTGTTAATATTGTACAGATTGTTAAACTTATATTATATACACCCATTGATTATAAACATGTTAGTATATGATAATTCAGTTATATATTCTGTTCGTTAATTTCTATAAATGATTATACAAGTGTCCTCACTTGGATAATTATTGTATTTAATCACATGTTGATACCCCTTTGATATACATATATGTTGAATTATATAAGACCTTTGTTATGAAAACCCGACAGGTATGAACATCCCGATAATGGGAAAATTTTTATGCGCCCAAGGCGGACAGAGTGAACGATAACATCGTTCTTATACATGTAGTATTGATCAATACAGGGTACAACGGGGCTGATCACCCTCCGTGCCCGTAAGTCATGACGGTTTACAGATAAATTTCTGTTCAAACCTTTTCGAAAATGAAAAACAATGTTCATAGTATGTCACAGAAACCCATGTATAGTCAATACGTAGTTTCATAAAATTTGAAAGAGGGTTGTTATATTATTATTATTGGTACAAATTACTTCACAACTACTGACTAGTTGTAGAAGAATATTATAAAGAAAACATTTAAATTCTTTCAGCCTATATATATATAATACTTGCTGGGCAATCAAATGCTCACCCTTGCTTAATTTAAATGTTTTCAGTTAAGTGTGAAGGACCAGAAAGATCTGTCAAGAACAAAGGAAAAGGGAAAGTTGCTGAATGACTTTATATGCTACTGTTTGTAATAGTTTTAGATTATGAAGACTATGATATATATATTTATATATGTTATGACATGTAATGAATGTTTAAAGGTTACGTACCTGGGAGAAAGACTCTGATGTATTTATAAATTTAAGTTTAAGTTTTATATTATTGTTATTATTAATAGTAGTATTCCGCTCATAGAAATGGTATCGTGAAGTACCGTGTTCGGGTTTCAAGTATCCGGGTTCGGGGACTTTACAGAATGGTATCAGAGCTATAAGGTTAGAAACCTTAGGTGGGGTAGACCTTAGGCTATAACCTTAGAACAGAGGGAAACGTTGAAAATATAAATAACTCATATAGAGTTTAAATAAAGATGAATTGAATAAATTCATCGTCAAACAAACTAAAAGATAACTTATATGAAACCTTTATGTGTTATGTGTATATATTATATGCTAATCAGGATAATTGCTGTGTGTAGATGTAAGGTGAAAAAGAACTAGGAAAACCACGAGTCGTAAAGAAGGAGCTAATATCGAAGCCAATAGCGGAAATAGAAGCTCACAATGAAACCAACTCGGACGAGGTGGTTATCGTGGAAAACATAGTACCAGATCCGGAAATAGTGGATCTGACAGATAATGATTCAGACTCTAAAGCTGAAGCTGGTGAAGCATCAATGGAGATGCAGGAATTGAGGAACAAGGTTTCTTCTCTAGAAGGGTTGTGGAAGACAGAAAAACTACTTAACAGTCAATTACGTCAAGCATTAATAGAAACAATGGAAGAGCAGGATAAGCTTCAAATCCAAATCAATCAGATGGGAGCCTCAAGCAACACTTCTTTTGCAGCTCCAAAAGATAAGGGAAAAAGGAAGGTAGAAATGGAAAAGAATATGTTATCTTTGCGGCTATGAAGGGCATACTACTCTGTATTGTCCTGACTATAAACGAGGAGCATGTTTTGTCTGTGGAAAGGAAGATCATCAGGCAAGAAGCTGTCCAAGAAAGAAGACTTAGTAAATAGGTAGTATAGGTTATGTTGTGTAAGCGTGTTTAATATTATATGTGTGCTTAGTATGTTTGTGTAATGCATTATTATAAAACTTTTGTACAAGTGGTGATGTAAATCCCGACTTTTGTAGTCACAATGGGATAACTGATGTTTAAAGCACTATGTGCTATGATATGTAAAATATTTTGAAAGCAATGAATGAATATGAATCAAAGTTTGAGTTATGAAACAAGTTTAATAAGTTTAAACTTATACGATAAGGATTAGAATGTAAGGAATAATTTATGATAATACCGTCAAGATGAAAGCAAAACCAAAGTGCAGAAGAATTTGTCAACAAAGCTGCGAAAGATCAACCGGATAACCGAACGTAGAACGTTAAAGACTTCAAGGCGGTCCTACTGCCAGAATTCAAAGGTACGACTGACCCTGTAGAAGCCCAAACATGGGTTAGGGAAATTGAGAAGGCATTTATAATAGCTAGGGTAGCTGAGGGGCAAAAGACCTCTTTTGCCACCTACATGATGAAGGGTGAGGCAAATTTCTGGTCGGAAGCAAATCAGGTGAGGGCAGGGGCAGGTGTGGTAGCGTGGGATAGATTTAAGACGTTATTTTTCGAAAATTATTTTTCAGCCAGTATGCAGTCTAGAATGGAGGTAAAATTTCTGGAGTTGAAGCAAGGGGATATGTCAGTGGCAGAATATGCCGCGAAATTCTATGAGTTAGCTAGGTTTGCTCCGTATCAAGTCGATACGGAGGCTAGGAAGGCGAGGAGATTTGAGCTGGGATTAAAACCTTGGCTCTATAATAAGGTGGCAGTGTTGCAGATTCCAACATTTGCAGCACTCTTGGAGAAGGCGATAATTGCGGAGGAGGGAAGTGAGGATATGGGCCTCTATAATAAGGAGAAGAAGAACAAGGCCAAGGTCGAGGGAGTTGAGAAGATGAGGACTAATAGTGGAAGCAGGAGTGTTGACGGAAAAAGAAAGGGAAACTACTTTGGCAATGTCCAGGTTAGACATGAAAGTGTTAAGAAGCCATCAGTTCAGTGCAAGACATGTGGAAAGAACCACTCTGTGGAGTGTTTAAAAGGGAAATTTGTGTGTTATAAATACGGGCAGGAGGGCCATATCTCTCCCAACTGCCCAAATCCTAGAATGAACAGTGGTTGTTTTATTTGTGGATCACTGGAACATAGGGTTAAGGATTGTCCGAACAGGAGGGTAGAGGCTGGTAGTGTGAATACTGGTAAGGGTAGCGGAACGTTAGCAATCACAGGGCCGACATCATCGAGCAAACCAACAAAGTCAACGTCAAGGGTCTTCAACATGACGGTTTAAGACACGGTGGCAGCTGGCAATGCAGTTCTAGGTAATGTTCGAATAACTTTTATTTGCGTAATTAGAATTTTTCTAATTTATAGTAAATTATTTTATAAAGAAATTTTGAGGGAGGAATTTGAGTTCTTTTAAAAATCAATTTTCCGTTTAATCAGAAAGACAAGCTTAATGTGATTAGTTAAAGATCAGTTCGATCAAAGTTGATTGAGATCTACTTGCAAAGATTATGTATGCTATGCACCTAGTTATGTGTAGGTTTTTAAAGCGGTGATTCCGGGGACGGAATCCTTATAAGGGAGGGTGAATGTGACAACCCGATATTTTCTATATAAATAAATCTTAAATTTTGCGTATAAATTTTTTTTATTTTAAGGATGAGGATTTGTACAAGATTATGTGTATATGTATTTATGTGGTAAATAAAAATATATTTATTACATGAATATTTACAAGTAAAATTTATTTTAGAAATATTGATTATTATAAAGTATATTTTTATAATAATTAATTTTAAGATAGAAATGTTTGATTAATTATTTTCCATGAATATATATCATATATTATTTAAATAATATATGAAGTGATTTTTAGAATAAATATAATAATTATTTTATTATATGAATTTTTGTACAGATTATTAAGTTAATTATTTTACCTTAATTATTAAGGTTAAATATGAATGAATAATCAGATATGGAATCCAAACCCTAATTTTTGATTATTGTCAAGGTATGAGAATAATAATATAATATTAAATATATTTTGATTTTTTCAGTGCTATGAATATGTACGCTATGACCGTATTGATAATGGTTGGTCAATTACGGTGTATTATGACCAAACCCCAGTAATCATGTTAAACCCTAATTTGAGATCTAAATTAGAGTGTGAGATTGTTTTATAAGTGTATAATATTAATTATATCGTGTATTAATGTATTAATTAGGTAAACCCTAATAAAAATTCTGGAAATTCTAATTGCTATAATTAGTAGCCCTAATTTGAAATTAGAGTTTGAAATTGTTGGTAAGTATGGATAATGTGATTAATTCACAAGTATTATGATTACAATTATTAAATTTAGAAACCCTAAATTATTAAATCCTAATTTAGTAATTGGAACCCTAATTGTAATTTGATAACCCTAATTACCGAAAGAATAAACCCTAATTGCTAAATTAGCAAAGTCAACAATAATTATATGATCTAAACCCTAATGTTACGGTATAAAGTAATTAGAATATTAATCTAATTAACAAACCTAAATTGTCTAATTTTAGAAACTAAAATTTAGTTATTTTATATTATTATTTTTGTAATAAACCCTAATTGCTAAATCCTAAATTTGGAAATTTTTGAAATCCTAGTTGCTAAATCTTTAAGGGTTAAATGTTAAACCCTAAACACTAAAATGTCTAAACCCTAAACCCTAAGGCAATTTTCTAGAAATTTAAGGAAATGACTATTATGCCCCTAAGTGTATAATTGAGGCTAAATTGTAGGTTTTGAAAATAGGTGAAGTTGTTGGCCAACTCCTAACCACTCCATTGACAGAAAATTGACAGCAACAAGCCTCTAACTCAGCCATTCATGAATCTAGCATGTCTATATAAAGGATTGAGAGAGAGAAAAAGTGATTTTGCTAGCCAATTTTATTTAATACTCAACCAACTCTCATTTTCTCTCAAACCAACGAAATTTGTTGCTAAATCAGTCCCTTTATCCAACCCCACGTTCACCATAATCTTATCACAAACAACTTGGAAGCTAAGAAATCAAAATCAAAGCATAAATGTATAAAACCCTAATTTTAGAAATCCTTTGATTTGATGTTAATTAATGCAATTGATTTGTTAAATATGTGTAATAAGGAGTGTATTAATGTTCTGGGTTGTTAGATTCATGACCCATAACATCAAAGTGCTTAAAATCAATGTTTTTCCAATTTTTTAAAAAACCAAAATCTGTTATTTTTAGGCAAATGTCAGGCCTTATATCTCTATGATTATTTAGTTTTTTTTGGTTTTTGTAAGTTTTTATATGTAGTATGTAATGTGATATTTAAGGTGAAAAAAGAATAAAGTTCATATCTGTTATAGATCGGAAGTTATTCATGGTCAAAACCCGTTGACCGAAACTGCTCAAGAACACGAACCCAGAATTTTTTTTAGCAACTTCCGTGTTCATGTTTGACCGGATATATCTTGCTCATGTTTTGATGTTAATATGTTATGAAGCTTTATAGTTGTAGTCCTACATGATGTCTACACAATGAAATTGATATATCACATAAACGTTACACGATCATCAAGTTATAGGGGTCCAAAGTAGGCACCTCGAACTGTTCTTTGTGAAGAACAGCTCTGACAGCTATTTTGATGGCCAATATCTCCCACATCGTTTGTTGTTAAGCCATGATGTTTGTTGGTAATTG
The DNA here is from genome assembly GCA_020205505.1 of Panax japonicus. Taxonomy (NCBI): domain Eukaryota; kingdom Viridiplantae; phylum Streptophyta; class Magnoliopsida; order Apiales; family Araliaceae; genus Panax; species Panax japonicus. Next base: position 34,195,866 of record CM035098.1, read on the forward strand.
TAGTGTTACATGAGTACTAAAAGATGTATGTGTTATATCTCCTAGAAAAAGTTTGTACAGAAAGTTATTCATGGTCAAACCACCCCCCTAGCACACTGGGTTATGTTTCTGGAAATCCTCAAGAACACCTATAGTGACAGACAGTGTCGCTATAGCCCTTTAGGGACAGTTTTATTAATAATTTTCGGAAATAATAAAAAAAATAGAAAAAAATAGTTTTTAATTATTAAAAATACAAAATAAATTATTAAAAATTATTTTAAATTCTGAAAATTAGTTTTTAATTATTTTAAATATATTTCATAAATATTTAATATTTTTGGAATATTAAAAGTAATAAATTTATTTAATTATAAAATTAAATAAATTATTTAAAAATGATTTTAATTCATGAAAAATCATTTAAAATTATATTATGTTATAAGAAAATAATTTAAGTTATTTTTGATAACTTTTAATATTATGTGATAATTTCATTAATAAACTAATATTAATGATAATTAAGTTATTTATTAAATGAATTAAATAAATGAATTAAAAATGAATATATTAAAAATAATTTTAAATAATAATAAGATATTTAAAAATATTTTAAGTTATAAAATATAACTTTTAATATTTAAAGGTAAATTTCATTAATTAATTATGATTAATGATAATAAAGTTATTTAATAATTATATTAAATAATTTAGTTTAAAAATGATTTTATTATTATAATAATCATTTTAAATAAAAATAAAGTGTTTAAAGATATTTTAAGTTATAAAATATAACTTTTAATATTTAAAGGATAATTTCTTTAATAATTTAATATTAATGATTATTAAATTATTATTAATGATATTAAATTTATTTAATAATTATATTAAATAAATATTTTAAAAATGGTTTTATTTATTTAAAAATCATTTAAAAAGTATATTAATGATTTAAAAATATTTTAAGTTATAAGTAATAACTTTTAATATTTGGATAAATAGTTCATTAATATTTACATATTAATGATAATTATTTAATGATGATTTTAAATGTTTTAAAAATTATTTAAGGGTATTATAAATACTTTAAAAATATTTTGAGTTAATATACATAACTTTAATATTTTGGCAATGGTTTCATTAATAGTTTAATATTAATTAAATATTAATAATAATAGAATTGTTTAATATTTAAATCATTTAATAATGATTCTGATATTTCAAAAATTATAATACATGATAATAATTATTTAATAATTATTATAAGGCCATGAAAAATAGTGCGACTGATGTTTAAGTTATCCAAATGGATATTAAACTACGGATTAGAATCTTAGACTCGATATTTGACCGATAAAGCTGTCGGTAGACCGACATAGATCAGAAATTGATCTGGACTTAGATAATTGGTTAATTAACTGTTTATTTGTGATTCAATGGTTATCAAGGTTGTATGACAATGTGATTAGGAAGGTGTTGATGTTTGATTATGAGTCAACGATTGTTGAACATGTGTGATAATGTGAATAGGTAATGTGCTGACTGCAATAGGCAGTGTTATGTGTACGATATGTTGTACTAATCAGTAAAATGATCTGATTAATGATAGGTTGTGATAGAAAAGTGTAGAACTAAGTTGAGAATTGTAAGCAGCGCATCAGGAAAGTATCCTAACTTTGCATTTTCTTTATGCAATGGACAGAAGTGAATAGTTCAAAATTATTGTTAATATTGTACAGATTGTTAAACTTATATTATATACACCCATTGATTATCAACATGTTAGTATATGATAATTCAGTTATATATTCTGTTCGTTAATTTCTATAAATGATTATATAAGTGTCCTCACTTGGATAATCATTGTATTTAATCACATGTTGATACCCCTTTGATATACATATATGTTGAATTATATAAGACCTTTGTTATGAAAACCCGACAGGTATGAACATCCCGATAATGGGAAAATTTTTATGCGCCCAAGGCGGACAGAGTGAACGATAACATCGTTCTTATACATGGAGTATTGATCAATACAGGGTACAACGGGGCTGATCACCCTCCGTGCCCGTAAGTCATTACAGTTTACAGATGAATTTCTGTTCAAACCTTTTCGAAAATGAAAACAATGTTCATAGTATGTCACAGAAACCCATGTATAGTCAATACATAGTTTCAAAAAATTTGAAAGAGGGTTGTTATATTATTATTATTGGTACAAATTACTTCATAACTACTGACTAGTTGTAGAAGAATATTATAAAGAAAACATTTAAATTCTTTCAGCCTGTATATATAATACTTGCTGGGCAATCAAATGCTCACCCTTGCTTAATTTAAATGTTTTCAGTTAAGTGTGAAGGACCAGAAAGATCTGTCAAGAACAAGGGAAAATGGAAAGTTGCTGAATGACTTTATATGCTACTGTTTGTAATAGTTTTAGATTATGAAGACTATGATATATATATTTATATATGTTATGACATGTAATGAATGTTTAAAGGTTACGTACCTGGGAGAAAGACTCTGATGTATTTATAAATTTAAGTTTATGTTTTATATTATTGTTATTATTAATAGTAGTATTCCGCTCATAGAAATGGTATCGTGAAGTACCGAGTTCGGGTTTCAAGTATCCGGGTTCGGGGACTTTACAGAATGGTATCAGAGCTATAAGGTTAGAAACCTTAGGTGGGGTAGACCTTAGGCTATAACCTTAGAACAGAGGGAAACGTTGAAAATATAAATAACTCATATAGAGTTTAAATAAAGATGAATTGAATAAATTCATCGTCAAACAAACTAAAAGATAACTTATATGAAACCTTTATGTGTTATGTGTATATATTATATGCTAATCAGGATAATTGCTGTGTGTAGATGTAAGGTGAAAAAGAACTAGGAAAACCACGAGTCATAAAGAAGGAGCTAATATCGAAGCCAATAGCGGAAATAGAAGCTCACAATGAAACCAACTCGGACGAGGTGGTTATCGTGGAAAACATAGTACCAGATCCGGAAATAGTGGATCTGACAGATAATGGTTCAGACTCTAAAGCTGAAGCTGGTGAAACATCAATGGAGATGCAGGAATTGAGGAACAAGGTTTCTTCTCTAGAAGGGTTGTGGAAGACAGAAAAACTACTTAACAGTCAATTGCGTCAAGCATTAATAGAAACAATGGAAGAGCAGGATAAGCTTCAAATCCAAATCAATCAGATGGAAGCCTCAAGCAACACTTCGTTTGCAGCTCCAAAAGATAAGGGAAAAAGGAAGGTAGAAGACCATGATTTAGGAAAACTTGGGAAGAAGAAATGGAAAAGAATATGTTATCTTTGCGGCTATGAAGGGCATACTACTCTGTATTGTCCTGACTATAAACGAGGAGCATGTTTTGTCTGTGGAAAGGAAGATCATCAGGAGAGAATATGTCCAAGAAAGAAGACTTAGTAAATAGGTAGTATAGGTTATGTTGTGTAAGCGTGTTTAATATTATATGTGTGCTTAGTATGTTTGTGTAATGCAGTATTATAAAACTTTTGTACAAGTGGTGATGTAAATCCCGACTTTTGTAGTCACAATGGGATAACTGATGTTTAAAGCACTATGTGCTATGATATGTAAAATATTTTGAAAGCAATGAATGAATATGAATCAAAGTTTGAGTTATGAAACAAGTTTAATAAGTTTAAACTTATACGATAAGGATTAGAATGTAAGGAATAATTTATGATAATACCGTCAAGATGAAAGCAAAACCAAAGGGCAGAAGAATTTGTCAACAAAGCTGCGAAAGATCAACCGGATAACCGAACGTAGAACGTTAAAGACTTCAAGGCGGTCCTACCGCCAGAATTCAAAGGTACGACTGACCCTGTAGAAGCCCAAACATGGGTTAGGGAAATTGAGAAGGCATTTATAATAGCTAGGGTAGCTGAGGGGCAAAAGACCTCTTTTGCCACCTACATGATGAAGGGTGAGGCAAATTTCTGGTGGGAAGCAAATCAGGTGAGGGCAGGAGCAGGTGTGGTAGCGTGGGATAGTTTTAAGACGTTATTTTTCGAAAATTATTTTTCAGCCAGTATGCAGTCTAGAATGGAGGTAAAATTTCTGGAGTTGAAGCAAGAGGATATGTCAGTGGCAGAATATGCCGCGAAATTCAATGAGTTAGCTAGGTTTGCTCCGCATCAAGTCGATACGGAGGCTAGGAAGGCGAGGAGATTTGAGCTGGGATTAAAACCTTGGCTCTATAATAAGGTGGCAGTGTTGCAGATTCCAACATTTGCAGCACTCTTGGAGAAGGCGATAATTGCGGAGGAGGGAAGTGAGGATATGGGCCTCTATAATAAGGAGAAGAAGAACAAGGCCAGGGTCGAGGGAGTTGAGAAGATGAGGACTAATACTGGAAGCAGGAGTGTTGACGGAAAAAAGAAAGGGAAACTACTTTGGCAATGTCCAGGTTAAACAGGAAAGTGTTAAGAAGCCATCAGTTCAGTGCAATACATGTGGAAAGAACCACTCTGGGGAGTGTTTAAAAGGGAAATTTGTGTGTTATAAATACGGGCAGGAGGGCCATATCTCTCCCAACTGCCCAAATCCTAGAATGAATAGTGGTTGTTTTATTTGTGGATCATTGGAACATAGGGTTAAGGATTGTCCGAACAGGAGGGTAGAGGTTGGTAGTGTGAATACTGGTAAGGGTAGCGGAACGTTAGCAATCACAGGGCCGACATCATCGAGCAAACCAACAAAGTCAACGTCAAGGGTCTTCAACATGACGGTTCAAGACACGGTGGCAGCTGGAAATGCAGTTCCAGGTAATGTTCGAATAACTTTTATTTGCGTAATTAGAATTTTTCTAATTTATAGTAAATTATTTTATAAAGAAATTTTGAGGGAGGAATTTGAGTTCTTTTAAAAATCAATTTTCCGTTTAATCAGAAAGACAAGCTTAATGTGATTAGTTAAAGACCAGTTCGATCAAAGTTGATTGAGATCTACTTGCAAAGATTATGTATGCTATGCACCTAGTTATGTGTAGGTTTTTAAAGCGGTGATTCCGGGGACGGAATCCTTATAAGGGAGGGTGAATGTGACAACCCGATATTTTCTATATAAATAAATCTTAAATTTTGCGTATAATTTTTTTTTTATTTTAAGGATGAGGATTTGTACAAGATTATGTGTATATGTATTTATGTGGTAAATAAAAATATATTTATTACATGAATATTTACAAGTAAAATTTATTTTAGAATTATTGATTATTATAAAGTATATTTTTATAATAATTAATTTTAAGATAGAAATGTTTGATTAATTATTTTCCATGAATATATATCATATATTATTTAAATAATATATGAAGTGATTTTTAGAATAAATATAATAATTATTTTATTATATGAATTTTTGTACAGATTATTAAGTTAATTATTTTACCTTAATTATTAAGGTTAAATATGAAAGAATAATCAGATATGGAATCCAAACCCCAATTTTTGATTATTGTCAAGGTATGAGAATAATAATATAATATTAAATATATTTTGATTTTTCAGTGCTATGAATATGTACGGTATGACCGTATTGATAATGGTTGGTCAATTACGGTGTATTATGACCAAACCCTAGTAATCATGTTAAACCCTAATTTGATATCCAAATTAGAGTGTGAGATTATTTTATAAGTGTATAATATTAATAATATCGTGTATTAATGTATTAATTAAGTAAACCCTAATAAAAATTCTGGAAATTCTAATTGCTATAATTAGTAGCCCTAATTTGAAATTAGAGTTTGAAATTGTTGGTAAGTATGGATAATGTGATTAATTCACAAGTATTATGATTACAATTATTAAATTTAGAAACCCTAAATTGTTAAACCCTAATTTAGTAATTGGAACCCTAATTGTAATTTGGTAACCCTAATTACCGAAAGAGTAAACCCTAATTGCTAAATTAGCAAAGTCAACAATAATTATATGATCTAAACCCTATTGTTACGGTATAAAGTAATTAGAATAATAATCTAATTAACAAACCTAAATTGTCTAATTTTAGAAACTAAAATTTAGTTATTTTATATTATTATTTTTGTAATAAACCCTAATTGCTAAATCCTAAATTCGGAAATTTTTGAAATCCTAGTTGTTAAATCTTTAAGGGTTAAATGTTAAACCCTAAACACTAAAATGTCTAAACCCTAAACCCTAAGGCAATTTTCTAGAAATTTAAGGAAATGACTATTATGCCCCTAAGTGTATAATTGAGGCTAAATTGTAGGTTTTGAAAATAGGTGAAGTTGTTGGCCAACTCCTAACCACTCCATTGACAGAAAATTGACAGCAACAAGCCTCTAACTCAGCCATTCAAGAATCTAGCATGTCTATATAAAGGATTGAGAGAGAGAAAAAGTGATTTTGCTAGCCAATTTTATTCAATACTCAACCAACTCTCATTTTTTCTCAAACCAACGAAATTTGTTGCTAAATTAGTCCCTTTATCCAGCCCCACGTTCACCATAATCCAATCACAAACAACTTGGAAGCTAAGAAATCAAAATCAAAGCATAAAGGTATAAAACCCTAATTTTAGAAATCCTTTGATTTGATGTTAATTGATGCATTTGATTTGTTACATATGTGTAATAAGGAGTGTATTAATGTTCTGGGTTGTTAGATTCATGACCCATAACATCAAAGTGCTCAAAATCAATGTTTTTCCAATTTTTAAAAAAAAACCAAAATCTGTTATTTTTAGGCAAATGTCAGGCCTTATATCTCTATGATTATTTAGTTTTTTTTTGGTGTTTGTAAGTTGTTATATGTATTATGTAATGTGATATTTAAGGTGAAAAAAGAATAAAGTTCATATCTGTTATAGATCGGAAGTTATTCATGGTCAAAACCCGTTGACCGAAACTGCTCAAGAACACGAACCCAGAATTTTTTTTAGCAACTTCCGTGTTCATGTTTGACCGGAAATATCTTGCTCATGTTTTGATGTTAATATGTTATGAAGCTTTATAGTTGTAGTACTACATGATGTCTACACAATGAAATTGATATATCACACAAACGTTACACGATCATCAAGTTATAGGGGTCCAAAGTAGGCACCTCGAACTGTTCTTCGTGAAGAACAGCTCTGACAGCTATTTTGATGGTCAATATCTCCCACATCGTTTATTGTTAAGCCATGATGTTTGTTGGTAATTGTAGTGTTACATGAGTACTAAAAGATGTATGTGTTAGATCGCCTAGAAAAATTTTGTACAGAAAGTTATTCATGGTCAAACCACCCCCCTAGCACACTGGTTTATGTTTCTGGAAATCCTCAAGAACACCTATAGCGACAGAAAGTGTCGCTATAGCCCTTTAGCGACAGTTTTATTAATAATTTTTGGAAATTAATAAAAAAATAGAAAAAAAATAGTTTTTAGTTATTAAAAATACAAAATAAATTATTAAAAATTATTTTAAATTCTGAAAATTAGTTTTTAATTATTTTAAATATATTTCATAAATATTTAATATTTTTGGAATATTAAAAGTAATTAATTTATTTAATTATAATATTAAATAAATTATTTAAAAATGATTTTAATTCATGAAAAATCATTTAAAATTATATTATGTTATAAGAAAATAATTTAAGTTATTTTTGATAACTTTTAATATTATGTGATAATTTTCATTAATAAATTAATATTAATGATAATTAAGTTATTTATTAAATGAATTAAATAAATGAATTAAAAATGATTTTATTATATTAAAAATAATTTTAAGTAATAATAAGGTATTTAAAAATATTTTAAGTTATAAAATATAACTTTTAATATTTAAAGGTAAATTTCATTAATTAATTATGATTAATGATAATAAAGTTATTTAATAATTATATTAAATAATTTAGTTTAAAAATGATTTTATTATTATAATAATCATTTAAAAAAAAATTAAAGTGTTTAAAGATATTTTAAGTTATAAAATATAACTTTTAATATTTAAAGGATAATTTCTTTAATAATTTAATATTAATGATTATTAAATTATTATTAATGATATTAAATTTATTTAATAATTATATTAAATAAATAGTTTAAAAATGGTTTTATTTATTTAAAAATCATTTAAAAAAGATATTAATGATTTAAAAATATTTTAAGTTATAATTAATAACTTTTAATATTTGGATAAATAGTTCATTAATATTTACATATGAATGGTAATTATTTAATGATGATTTTAAATGTTTTAAAAATTATTTAAGGGTATTATAAATACTTTAAAAATATTTTGAGTTAATACACATAACTTTAATATTTTGGCAATGGTTTCATTAATAGTTTAATATTAAATAAATATTAATGATAATAGAATTGTTTAATATTTAAATCATTTAATAATGATTCTGATATTTTAAAAATTATAATACATGATAATAATTATTTAATAATTATTATAAGGCCATGAAAAATAGTGCGACTGATGTTTAAGTTATCCAAATGGATATTGAACTACAGATTAAAGTCTTAGACTCGATATTTGACCGATAAAGCTGTCGGTAGACCGACATAGATCAGAAATTGATCTGGACTTAGATAATTGGTTAATTAACTGTTTATTTGTGATTCAATGGTTATCAAGGTTGTATGACAATGTGATTAGGAAGGTGTTGATATTTGATTATGAGTCAACGATTGTTGAACATGTGTGATAATGTGAATAGGGAATTTGCTGACTGCAATAGGCAGTGTTATGTGTACGATATGTTGTACTAATCAGTAAAATGATCTGATTAATGATAGGTTGTGATAGAAAATGGTAGAACTAAGTTGAGAATTGTAAGCAGCGCATCAGGCAAGTATCCTAACTTTGCATTTTCTTTATGCAATGGACAGAAGTGAGAAGTTCAGAATTATTGTTATTATTGCACAGATTGTTAAACTTATATTATATACACCCATTGATTATCAACATGTTAGTATATGATAATTCAGTTATATATTCTGTTCGTTAGTTTCTATAAATGATTATACAAGTGTCCTCACTTGGATAATCATTGTATTTAATCACATGTTGATACCCCTTTGATATACATATATGTTGAATTATATAAGACCTTTGTTATGAAAACTCGACAGGTATGAACATCCCGATAATGGGAAAATTTTTATGTGCCCAAGGCGGACAGAGTGAACGATAACATCGTTCTTATACATGTAGTATTGATCAATACAGGGTACAACGGGGCTGATCACCCTCCGTGCCCATAAGTCATGACGGTTTACAGATGAATTTCTGTTCAAACCTTTTCGAAAATGAAAACAATGTTCATAGTATGTCACAGAAACCCATGTATAGTCAATACGTAGTTTCAAAAAATTTGAAAGAGGGTTGTTATATTATTATTATTGGTACAGATTACTTCACAACTACTGGCTAGTTGTAGAAGAATATTATAAAGAAAACATTTAAATTCTTTCAGCCTATATATATATAATACTTGCTGGGCAATCAAATGCTCACCTTTGCTTAATTTAAATGTTTTCAGTTAAGTGTGAAGGACCAGAAAGATCTGTCAAGAACAAGGGAAAAGGGAAAGTTGCTGAATGACTTTATATGCTACTGTTTGTAATAGTTTTAGATTATGAAGACTATGATATATATATATATATATATATATATATATATATATTTATATATATTATGACATGTAATGAATGTTTAAAGGTTACGTACCTGGGAGAAAGACTCTGATGTATTTATAAATTTAAGTTTAAGTTTTATATTATTGTTATTATTAATAGTAGTATTCCGCTCATAGAAATGGTATCGTGAAGTACCGAGTTCGGGTTTCAAGTATCCGGGTTCGGGGACTTTACAATCTATTAATTAGTACTGCGTATAATTGTATGTCTATACGCTTACTTGTGCTATTATCTAGCAAATAATTTAATCACGAGGTACACATCATATAATATACTATCATTAGCTCATAAGATATTTAATAAATCTTAGGTTAATGATTTACAATATTTTTCTTAAGTAATAAATACTTATTAGTTCTTTAAACAATTTATAATAATTATTTAATTAATGAGTTACTTAAATTCTCTTCATTTATTAACTCTATCTTCATTTAATTTACTATTTAATATTAGTTAAATAGTAATTAATTAGTTATCTTTAGTTATTATTTAATAATAAATAATAGCTAATTACATCTACTTAATATTTACTTAATAAATAATTAAATTGTTAATATTATCTGTCTTTAATTATTATTTAATAATAACTAAATAATAATTAATTAATTTATTTACTTTATTAATCTTTAATTATTCATTACTATTAATAAATGAATAATTAATTAACATTTTGCCTTATTTATTATTAGTAAATAATAATTACTTAATTATTTATTTTTAATTCACTTCAAAAATCTTTAATTAATCCTTCTTGTTAATCTAAGAATAATTAATTAACACTGATTCTTATTTATTATTTATTATTAATTAAATAATAAATAATAATTTATAAATTTTATATTAATGTAATTAAGTAATTATATTATGGTAACATAATCTTACATAAATATTCTTTAATCATTATTTAATATTAATTAAATAATAATTAATCAATAGTTTAACTCTATTTATTATTTAATTTGAATTAAATAATCAATAGTTAGTTTATTATTACCACTAACTCTACTTAATTATCACTTAATTAATAATTAAGTAGCTAATTACACATAAATTATATGTAATTAGCTTAATAATCATTTAATGGTACTAATAATTATTAATTAGTAAGTTTTAAATGATTTAAATGGGTTTAAACCATTAATTACTTAATAATTACATAACTGTCCAGAAAAATTTGGAATTAAATATTTTAATATTATTCACAATTTTAGAACAATTTTGGTCTCAGACCCACCACCAGAACCGGCCGGAAACTTGGTGAACCGGTCGCCGGAAAGTTGGTCCGGTTTGCCGGAAAACTGAACCGGCAGTTAAAAATATATTTTCTCTAATTTTTCCAGATTTGGGGTCCTTTACTAAAACATTCATAAAATGAAATCTACAACTCCGATTTAGGTCCAGTCGGTCTCGTTGGATTCGTATCTTCCTGAACTACAATTTTAATTTATCAAACATCAAATTTGGACATGTTTCAGTTACCTAAAATGGCCAGAAACCGGACTGTTCTGCACAGTCCTTCATCAGTGAGGTGTTTGTAGAAAAAAATCATATCTTGCTCATTTTAAAACATTTTTGCATGCTACAAAAGTGATTTTGTCCTTATCTTACATATCTAGCATAACAAGAAAGAAAATCACAAAAACTATTAGTAGGTTTCAAAATAAAAATCTTCAAGGGGAAGTTTTCCGGTAAAACTCATTTTCATGCGTTTTACTAAACTTTTCAACACAAACACATATCAATACTCAAGTTAAATACATTAAACTCTATATCCATCATTCTATCATGCTTCTAGCCATTTAAAGCATTAACTCCATGTATCTAACATAAAATACACTAAACATGCAATATTAGAGTTTTTCTTACATATTTGAACCTAGTTTATTTTCTTTCCTCTTGGATCAACTTTTAAACATCAAAAAGTGTAAGATCCAAACATGTTACAAAAAAAATAAATCAAGAGTTTTGAAATCTCATGAACATAAGTTCTTTATTTTTATAAAATCAACAAACTACAAAAAAATTAAAACTTGAGATTCAATATTTTTACCTTGATCTTAAAGCTACCCTTCTTGTTTTGCCAAAGTATGTGATAAATTTAGGTTGCATCAAGAAAATTTCTTCCTTCTCTCCTTCAAGCTTCTCACGTTAGCTCTCTATATTTTTCTTTTTACTTTGCTTTTTGCTAGATGAAATGAAAAGTTTCCTTCTAAAAACTTGTGGGAATATTTATAGGCAATTAACATATATAGATATAACTTGTATATATCTATTAATCATCCAATATCTTGCTTCCATGGATGAAAATATTTATTACCCTAAAAAGGCTAGAGGGCTAAAATTAGGTGGTTTGGTAACCAACTTTTGACTAACTAAAATGTTAGATAAATGAAATGAACCATGTGCTATTTTGCTCCTTGCATGGCCGGACCTCTCTACTATCTTGGCCAATTTTATTTGTTGTTTTATTTGTTTAATAACCATCTAGAAGATCAATACAAATTGGGTCATAACTTGGGCCAATTGTTTTATTGTTTGGGCTCTCCAATTAAATTGCTTGGGCTATGTAAAATAAATAGCATGATCCAATAGATAAATTTTATTATATCCTAATCATTTAATTAGGATTTTCATTCCACTCATTTTGAAATTTAAATAATTATTTGTGTACATTCCATTTTTTTTATAACCTAATTAAACTTACTTTAATTAGGTTTAAATTGAATAACAAATTGAGATAATCAAATCAATCTCTTATGTGAGTATAATATTAAATACTATTATTCTTCAATGCCAACTCTTGGGTTATTTACTTACCATACCTAATGTATAATTAGGTTATACAACTTTTTCGATTAATACTCTTATATTAATCATACACACATATATATTTATTTAACCATAAACATCTTCCACATAAATAATAACATAATCATTCACTTTATGTCACAAAGTTTTCAATATCATTAATATTTAATTAATATATTTAATTACTGCGTGACTTAAGATTCTTGGTTATTACATTTGCAAGTCACCTTATTAAAGAATGTGACATAAGGACATTTTAGACATTTCCATGCTATTTTAATTCTAAAATTGGTATTTGATCAAACCCTTAGGGTTTATGGTTTATTAGGGTTTAGGGTTTAACATTTAACCCTTAAAAATTTAGCAACTTGGATTTCAAAAATTTCCAAATTAGTCATAAAAATTAAAAATTAATATTTCTTAATTATATAGAATTTTCTAATTATAATTTCCTAATCATTACTTAAATCTTTCTAATTAGGATTAACATTTCCTAATTACCATCGCTAATTAAGCAATTAGGATCAAAATCACGAATTAGGGTTTATAACCCAAAAATTAGGGTTTCTAATAGAAAAATTTTGATTTTCTAAAATAGAAATAAAATATTCGTAATTAGATTAGAGTTTCTAATTACTCATAAATTGAAATAATTAGGATTAGGGTTTCCTAATTTGCATTGCTAATTTTAGCAATTAAATCCACAATTGAGCATTAGGGTTTCTGACGGAACAATTTGAGTTTCAAAAATTACAAATTAGGGTTTGCTAATTAATCAACCATTACCCTAATTAATACTTAATTATTAGCACTAAAACATTAAAATTCTCCTTTATATTCCCAGATTAGGGTTTCATTTTATCAGAACCTAAAATTAGGGTTTTCAGATCTGGTATTAGGGTTTTCTAATAATCAACTAGAATTTCCAGTAATTCATTAGGGTTTTCCCTAATTAATTAAAATTATTGGCGTTTAACCTTGTACATACATTGCATTCCCAATCTGGGGTTTTCAATATCTGATTTAGGGTTTTAGATTTCCGGAAATGAAACTAGGGTTTCCAGAACCGATTTCTAGGGTTTCTTATCAGACGTAAGGGTTTTCTAACTGAATGTTGCCGTTCTTAATATAAACTTAAGGTTTGTCACAGATATAATTTATCTGATCAACCCATGACCCTTAACCACATTCTGAACACATCATTAACCATTTACACAAAGCATATTTACATAAATCCTTAATCCTGAATAATTCACCTATATCCTTCACCGAATTTTGAAATTCTCAAAATTTAATCCCAATAACATCAAACGCATACACTTATTTTCTATCTAGATCTATTATTTGACCTTAAATCAATCATTTAAGATTTTCATAAATTGTCTAATTTCTCAGGTTGTCACATTCACCCCTCCTTATAAGAATTTCGTCCCCGAAATTCACCTTACACCTTACATCTTGCACCTTACACCATTTACACATTATTACATGCTACCCAATACACCACTCACAAGAGCAAAAGTTTTAAAATTGTGCTGAGGGGTCATATAGACCATGAACACATTTAGTTTTAACGGTAGTGATCATAATGCAAAACAATACATTACTTGGTCTGTTTACAATCACAAAGAAGGTAAACTTCCATTACTAGTACTTTAGGTGATCAGCCCATCGTACAGTTACGTTATGCATAACGTATTAATCATTTTTAGCGAATATTTACGCTACTAGATTGGATTATTTATCCAAACATTATCGTTCACCTCAGTCTTATCATAGGATTCTGCACCAAAGCAATTTGGTTCGGGAAATTCTTTCAATAAACACTTGAAGTTTTTATAACATTAGTCTAGCTGAATCAAATAGCATAGACTCATATCAATAATTCAATTCAATCGAATTATTTAGGTGTAGCCAAACCCCGTTGGCAAATTAAAATTTTTTTGAAAACATTTTCGAGAATGACGTCATGATGCCGCACTGTATTAACAGTCCGTTGAGGATTCCGTCATTTGGTGATTTTGTCATACTACATCATACCATAGTAGAACAATGACTTTATGTCAAATTCACACTAAGTAATAATGCATTGATGACTCCATCATTTTTATCATCTCTGCACCAGGTTACATGGTACATAAGTGATAAATAAAAACAATTTTTGATATTTCAAAACATTTGCGTCTAGCCAAAATAAGTAGCATAGACTGTACTTTAAACCGTTTAAAAATGGTTACGAGTCTACATTTTTTTTAAAAGGCACATAGTGCGTATTTAGCTTAATGTCAAAAATTTTGAAGTTTAGCATAGCTAGGAGTTTAGGAAAACCTAAGTCTCCACTAATGATCATTTGCTTAATAATCTATCTGTTCCTATAATCCTTAACACTCCATTCACACACAACTATACCCAATTCATAAAACCACACTTATGAGTTCATAACCTGGCCACAATTATATGAGTTTACGAACTTACCCTAGTCTGACCTTTGGCGTCCGTTCGCTGAGGGGTTCATAAACATTTCATATAACTATAAGTCAAGAATGTCACATAAGTATGAGTTCTAAGAACTCGTACTTAATCCTATATTCTCTACCTATGACCTATTTATCTATATATAACAACTAGCGTGACACAACATTTCAACTATTACCAATGCCACCAACTAAGTAGTTTTTATACCAAGTACAATTCCCCGCCCATACAAGGAATCATACAACTCAGTTGCTGACACGAGTCCTCATTGAAATCCCCACCTAATCTTAACCCCCGTTTTCAATACGAATTCAATTCGTATTCATAATCCATAACTCTTTTATGAGTTTTCATAGTACCATTTCATAGTACAACTTTCACACAGCATCTTGCTGTAAACTTTTCAATCAGTAAATTGATTCATTTTCCATATCATAACCTTTATCAGATAACGGGGTGATCTTATCGTATATATTACGATTCAATTCCATGCACTATGATCGTTTTGTTTTACGATCTCCTTTCCCTGCACTTTCAGTCTTTTAGACTCGATCTATTCACCGTTACTGTTCAACTTTATTATCAGAGTTAGGGAACTCTGTGTCTTTACACTCGCCGAGATTCATCTTTGAATCTTATCGACACACTAACTCGATTTGAGTTAGTACTTAATCCTAATCACTGCGGTTATTGGTCTCAGGTATTACTACCTAAGCTTCATAACCGACATCTTTGATACCAACTATAGTATCCCCGAATCCAGGTCCCAAATCACCTCGGATCCGGTATACTATTTCTATAACTATTTACGGAAGATATAAACATAAATTGTTTATACAATACATTACACACTATTCCCCAAGGTCGAGTAACCTTAACTTATACACAATTCATAAAATATCTATTACACAACAACATTTATCAAAATAGACTATTACAAACTAGCCGCACATTTTATCCAAAGCTGAACTTGGCATTAACCTTTTCTTGTATCCGAACACGTTCGCCTTATCTGCAATGTTTTATCATGATATAGCAAGGGTGAGCATGAAAGTTGCCCAACAAGTTTAAATACAACAATATAACGATATATCATGATTGAAGAGTATGAATAATAAACTGGCTATAATTCATCAAGATAATTGAGAACTAGCACGAACAAACTGTTGACTGAACAAGTTTTAAGCATGAACAACCATTTCTGAACCAACTGGTAATGAAGGTGATCAGCCTTTCATACCTGACTTATACATGCAAGATGTACAGAGTATAATTTTCATGGCAATCAACAATGATTAACCATAAGATTGAATAAAACAATCTTATTAAAGTTAAGTACAAAGAAAACTTACCTGAACCGTTGATTACCGCAACGCAATTTATAACGCTTTATCCGAAGACCTAATATTAATAATATAGATCTCCAATATTAGAATAATATCATCACAGTATAATACTGTTATATTTATATCCATAGAATAACCTAAACACATTACCACATAAGCCTATCAGTCTATACAGCATATAAGACTAGGTATCAAGTCAAACTATTGCAGTCTGAGTTGAAACCGACACAATTCTATCATCCCGACGGTCTAGTCGGACTTTTATCGAGTTTAAGTTCAATTAAACTCTGTTTAACCACTTAACAATTATCATAGATAATTTCTAATCAGACAAAACAGTTTTCCTAGGCTCGTAATAATTTTCGGATAATTAATACCATTTATCAATATTTTTCAATCATTAAAACCGTATTTAAATAAATTAAATACCACATAATTCCTTAATCATTAATATTCATTTATTATAAAATATTAATGAAAGTCATTACATAATATTATAATATAATTATAATATCACAAAATATTTTTAATACTTTAAAAATTATTTTCCAACACTTTAATCAATTATTCGATAATTAATATTAATATTAAAATATTAATATTTTCTTGCCAAAATATCAAAAGTTATATTTTATAACTTAAAATATTTTTAGATCACTTAAATTATTTTTATATAATTTATAAAGCATTAATTCCATTTTTCCTTAATTTATTTAATATATCTATTAAATAAACTAATTATCATTAATATGGATTAATTAATGAATTTCATCACAAAATATTAAAAGTCATCAAAAATAACTTAAAATATTTTCTTATACCATAAAATAATTTTTCATGATTTTTCGTGAATTAAAATTATTTTTAAATCATTTATTTAATATTGTAATTAAATAAATAAATACCATTTATATTCCAAAAATATTAAATATTTTTGAAATATACTTAAAATAGTTAAAAACTATTTTTCAGACTTTAAAATAATTTTTCATAATTTATTTTGTATTTTTAATAATTAAAAACTAATTTTTTCTAATTTTTAATTAATTTCCAGAAAATAATAATAAAACTGTCGTTAAAGGGCTATAGCGACACTTTCTGTCGCTATAGGTGTTCTTCACCCTCAAGAACACTGACAAGGCTGCGTGCGAGGGGGCTGGTTTGACCGGCTATAACTTTGTGTGTAATCAGTTTCCGAACCATCTTAAACTTGGAATGTATAGCTGAAATGTAATACTACAACTAGAAATCATCAACTTGGTCATAACACAAACACACAAGGAGATCTGATCTCCCAAAGTCCTGTCAGATGTCACCTGGGTTTTCCAGAAACCCAGGCAGTTCGAGGGTCCAGTTTCATGCTCGATTAATTCTAGGTTCCGATCTTTGTTCATGTAGTCTTATGGTTCAAGTAAGTAGTACTTATGTCAAGGACAAATAATGTAACAATAGATCAGTCAAAAAAATAACACAATCACAATTTATAAACCGGTCAAAGTCTGTCAGAGAAATTGTCCAACCGTTTTCTGGGTTTTCCAGAAACGCTAAAACAGTGCTAGTCACCTACTTTGACCATCGATTACTTATAATCTGTTGCTTATTTACATTATCTTAAGCCACAAACTTAAATTACAAATGACAGGCTAGAAATCTGTTACAAAAACATCATCAAAACACGTTACCACTGACAGATCTGGGCTAACCAAAAACTTGTCAGACGCCGGTTTAGGATTTCTGGGTTACCCAGAAATCACCCGGTCAATCTCGGTCAACGGAGTTTGACCGTTAATAACTCACGATCTAGACATCCAATGACTATGATGTCTCTTGCAGATAAAAGACCATATGACTAGCTACATATTCAAACTTTAAAACAACAAAAATCAAAAACAGAAAAGAATATAAGGCCACTGACATTCGGTTGTCAGGCCACTTTTGTGTTCTTAGACAGATTTTGAAAACTTCGATTTTTCTCCTCTTTGATGCTATGGATCTATGATAGATCATCATAGATCATCATAAAACATCTTCTAACACTTAAATAAACACATAAACACAAACTTTACTTTAGCATACAAGATCAAATGGTGAGTTAGGGTTTATACCTCTCTTGTCAAATCCTTGATCTTTGATCTCATTTACTGATTTTGGTGTTCTAAAGGGTTATCTAGTGACTGAATCACTCCAGAAATTCGAAGGTTTTGGAGAGAGAAATGTAAGTTGAGAGGTTGAGTGCAAATGACCAAATTTTCTACACTTTCTCTTTCCTAATCTATATATATATATGATATAAAGTCCTAGATCTGACGTTGCCAGCTGAGTTGTTGAGATTATGTGTCACAATGCTAGGCTTAGGGTTGTTGAACAACCCAAGATTTTTCTAGATTTGCAAGTCACCTTATTAAAGAATGTGACATAAGGGCATTTTAGACATTTCCATGCTATTTTAATTCTAAAATTGGTATTTGATCAAACCCTTAGGGTTTAGGGTTTGTTAGGGTTTAGGGTTTAACATGTAACCCTTAAAAATTTAGCAACTTGGATTTCAAAATTTTCCAAATTAGACATAAAAATTAAAAATTAATATTTCTTAATTATACATAGAATTTTCTAATTATAATTTCCTAATCATTACTTAAATCTTTCTAATTAGGATTAGCATTTCCTAATTACCATCGCTAATTAAGCAAGTAGGGTCAAAATCACGAATTAGGGTTTATAACCCAAAAATTAGGGTTTCTAATAGAAAAATTTTGATTTTCTAAAATAGAAATAAAATATTTGTAATTAGATTATAGTTTCTAATTACTCATAAATTGAAATAATTAGGATTAGGGTTTCCTAATTAGTATTGCTAATTTTAGCAATTAAATCCACAATTGAGCATTAGGGTTTCTAACGGAACAATTTGAGTTTCAAAAATTACAAATTAGGGTTTGCTAATTAATCAACCATTACCCTAATTAATACTTAATTATTAGCACTAAAGCATTAAAATTCTCCTTTATATTCCAAGATTAGGGTTTTATTTTATCAGAATCTGAAATTAGGGTTTTCAGATCTGATATTAGGGTTTTCTAATAATCAACTAGAATTTCCAGTAATTCATTAGGGTTTTCCCTAATTAATTAAAATTATTGGCGTTTAACCTTGTACATACATTGCATTCCCGATCTAGGATTTTCAATATCCGATTTAGGGTTTTGGATTTCCGAAAATGAAACTAGGGTTTCAAGAACCGATTTCTAGGGTTTCTTATCAGACGTTAGGGTTTTCTAACTAAACGCTGTCGTTCTTAATATAAACTTAGGGTTTGTCACAAATATAATTTATCTGATCAACCCATTACCCTTAACCACATTCTGAACACATCATTAACCATATACACAGAGCATATTTACATAAATCCTTAATCCTGAATAATTCACCTATATCCTTCACTGAATTTTGAAATCCTCAAAATTCAATCCCAATAACATCAAACGCATACACTTATTTTCTGTTTAGATCTATTATTTGACCTTAAATCAATCATTTAAGATTTTCATAAATTATCTAATTCTTGGGTTGTCACAAAAACCAACAATCTTTTGTAAATCATCCTTAAAGAATTACACAAATTGAATGAATTAGAGAAAAAGAAACTCTAAATACAATCTTCAATATGTTTTTGATTCCTTGCTTAGTCTCCAATTGTGTAGTTAATATCCCTCATTTAATCAAAATAGCCTTTATATACTCCACTTATCCAACCTCCAACAATCCAAGTCCAAATCAACTTCAAACAACCTCCATTCAGCAAGTCAAACGATGGTCAAACGCGTGCCTGGTCAACTCTAGCCGAGCTCCAGCGCCCCGACGCTGCATCTAGTATATTTCCCAGCGCCCCTGCGCTTTACCACAAAAATTACCAAACTTCCCTTTTATAGCTTAAACTCCCCAATAACTCCTATCACTCCCGATTCTGCAAAACAACAACTAAACACAATAAAAAAAATACTTCTAAATGACTTGGGAATGCAAAAATTTAAGCCCAAGTATATCCGATTCATGGGTATATTACTCAATCATCAATAAGGGTTTGAAAACCTATTTTTCAAAACTTCACTGCTATATCTTGCCTAAAATTGAACTTTTATACAAGTCAAACCCTTTGTATATAAGTGCAAACGAGGCATAAAACTACTTCTAGATAATTGTACATAGGCTCAATATACACACACACACACACAGATACAAATAAATAAGGTAATTGAAATGTTATGGTAACCGTATTTTAACAGAAATCGAGGGGTGCCTAACACCTTCCCCTCGCTTAATCAAGCCCCTGAACTCAATGAATCTCGGTTTTCAAGGCCAGTTACACAATGTCCAACCATTAGGCCTTTGTGTAAACCTTTTCAAAATCGATTGAGTTGGTACAACCATTTCAAATTTACCGACTGACGACTCTAAATGATAAATAGTCGACATTCACATGTCAGACCTTTTTAGACTCGCATTTTAAGACAAAGCTCAACCAAATGAGAACACAAAAGGGCAAGCACATAAAGGGACACAATTTTCCTAACGTCGACATATATGCCTACGAATCAAGTAATTAAATAACATATCATCCAATACGAGGCCTCAAAGATAACATATAATATTCAAATACAATATCCTACCAATGGCAAATTTCCAACCCTACCCACATCATCAATTATGTCTGTCATCACCCATGTTATGTGTGTATGTGTGAAAATAGACTATTTTGATCAATCACAACTCAAATCACCCACATAATTAACTTCTTAGAAAGAAAGTTCTGTTTTACTTAACTATATCAGTAAATACATCCAATCAGACTATCGTAAACAAATTTTAAGAGGGTATCAACAAGGTTTATTACATCATACTTTATTATTTCATAAACGTGTGCAATGTCTAGTTTTATTAGGCTTTTCAGAGCTACCTATGTATCAAGCTTTCGACCAATGACTCCCAAACTAGTCGGCTTTAGGGCACTAGGTTTTGAGATACCCCTACAGTTCTAATAACTCAAGTAGCACAGACCACAATACGAGCCTAGTGATTATTATTTATATTTTTTCTTGACTTTTTCAATGCTTAACTCTCTTAGGCTTTTTAAAGTTACTCTTTTAGCGAACCTAGGCTTTATTTGTCCGAGTAACAATGTCCAAAAAGTTAAACTAAACCAGCTTTAAAAAAAATTTAAACATAGATATCCCAAGATCCCCCAAACATAGTTTCTTGTTTGACTTTGTCTTCATTGATGCTTTACTAACTTTGTCAAATTTTATCCCTAAATTTCTCACCATAAATAGATTATGTAAAGATTTGAATTTGGATTGAGCAAATAGTCAATAAAATGTGATCCTTGATAGCATGAATCCCAGACAAGTATAATTAATTTCACAACCAAAGTCTTTACTATACATCGGTTTTCGATTATGTTAATAGTAACTTTATCAAACTAGTCTTCTCATTGGCCAAAATTGCATACTATATCATTTATCACTTGATTCGTATAACTAAATGCCAAAGACAACCTAAAATGCAAAACTATCATGAAACATGCCCTACAATACTTAAATAAACATGCACCTAGAAGAATGAGCCCCCAAACTTAACATATGCAATATCCTCATTGTCAAATAAAATAGGAAGAATTAAAAACATAAAAAAGGACTTCCCTGGGGTTTTAACCATCATCCTCCTCATCGTCATCCATCTCATCTTCGTCCTAGTCATCATCTTCCATGTCTGGGGGTGAAGCACTAGAACATAGAAGATTGAACTTGGGGGAACCTGAAATTTCAGAGTTGGTGCATCTGGAGAGACTTTTTATTATTAAACTTAACCTAACATGCAACATTTTATTTTACTTGTTTAAAAAATCTTTTTTGTTCTTTTTATTTTTAATGTTTTTATTTTATTTTTTTTTATTTTAATTAAAATAAAACTATGTTTTGCAAAATCGGAGAGTAAGGCCTCAGCTTGCGCCAAGTATTGTACAAGTCTTGTAATTAGTTACAGTCTTGGCAGTCCAACTCTACAATCGATAACAATAAACATAGAAGTATGGCCCAGTTTACACTAAGTCTTGACCAAGGCCCCAACTTACGCTAATTCTTGTCAGCCTATTTATCGCAATCAAAACATATACAAGTTTAAATTAAGATCAACTTGATTGAAATCAAAATTCAAAAAATATTAGAAAATAATTCCTCGACAATGACGCAAAAAACTTGTTGATTGATTTCGCAATCAATAAATACATGGAAGTATACATGATCAACAAGTATTATAATGATAAGAGAGTTGTTATTCTAACAAGGAATTAATTCTAATATTTTCCAAAAACTAATTTTATAACAAACCAATTTAATTTAAATATTCAAAATATTTATTAACAATCATGGATAATACAAGTAAAGAAAAAGATTAGAGAAGAAAAACTCTTACGAAGATTTCCATCGCCAAGCCTCCTTCAATTCCTTGCCTCCATTGGTGTTTAAAGGGTTTATTGCACTAGAGCTCCATATCTGAATTCTAGCCGTCGCGATAAAAGAATTCATTTTCTAGAAGCCATTCAACAAGTATTTATAGGCTTCCTAATTTCCTAACCCTATAAAAATAATAAATCCTTGTCTTAATAGAAATCATAATTCAAATTACATTCAAATTGGCTAAAAAAGCTAAAAAAAAAACCAACTTTGGCCACGTACTAACGCACTAGGCGCTAAGAATAACTCTGTCCAAGCGCACTAGGAGCTAGACTGGGACCATATATTTACAAATATGCCACTCAGCTCCAATTTTAATGATTTTTAATTATTTTTTCTCCTAAATGACCAATTTGTCCCTCCAGCTCCATCCTACAAGAAATAAACACAAAAAAATAATAAAAAAATACTAACAAAATACTCAAAGATAATAATAATTAAGCTTAACAATACC
This sequence comes from Panax japonicus, assembly GCA_020205505.1. NCBI lineage: Eukaryota > Viridiplantae > Streptophyta > Magnoliopsida > Apiales > Araliaceae > Panax > Panax japonicus. The sequence goes on from CM035098.1 coordinate 34,219,161, forward strand.
AAATTCATAGTTATAATACACATTCATCAGTGTAATAATTTGTACATAGAGATAATGAATAATCAACAAAGAATCTACAACTTCTAGTAAAAGAAGAGAATGTCATATGTGATTCGATAAATGACAACCCAAAAGTTACTGGTCAAGGCAAAATGAAATTAGAAAGGATTTTCTAATTTTCATAATTTGGAGTTGTGCATTTGAGAATCGAAATACATATAATTAAATAAAATAAGACTTGATAGTAATTTCATGTCTTATATTTAATTGGGACATTGTATGGTGAAAGGATTGAACTGTACGTTAACTATTTACTCGAGGGTTCTTTTATGTTAATGTTGAAATATATATTATCTAGAAAGTCGTTGACCGCTATGGAGGCTTATCCTTATTGTAGAATAAATATTATTTATTTAAATAAATTAATAGTTTAATTTATTTATTTAAATAAGATTAGAATTGTTCTAATTTATTTATTCACAACTGGTTTAATATGGAGAACCTAAAGGGTCACACAACAAAATGAAAAATATTTAAGAAATCATCAAACCAGAATTACTCTCATTACTTATGAAATTTAATTCATAGTAAGTATATTGCCAACAAGGCGTAATAATCAAATTATATTCTTCCATAATATAATTTTCAACTTAATTTAAATTAACCAATATTTATTCAGTTAATTTCTTTGTCCACCATATTCCTTTACATAACTAATTCTCTTTACTTTCTTTAATCAACTTTTAAATCTCATATATACTTAATTTCTTCCTACTTAACCCAAAATATATACATCTCACAATAAGAATTTTATTTATTAAATTCTTATTTAATAATTTCTAAAAATCTGTGTTGTCAAATCTTTCCCTTCTTATAAGGATTTCATCCTCGGAATCAACGCAACCTTCCTTTCTTGGCTTTCATTGAACCTCCTTCAAAATCTTAACTTCGACACATTACCTTACTATAGATTTTATATATTATCTCCTCCATCCACTTCCTCAATAAATTTTTATAGGTTTTATTCTCATAGCATTTATTTGAACTCGGAATATTTTGAGTATTATATATTCTTTATCTCATTCATTACCTTTTTCTAAGGATTATCTCAATTCATTACCTTCTTCTAAGAATTTCGTCCCTGAAATTTTAACTTACTAATCTTCGTTCATTCGATTTATCAAAATATTTTTTTTATTAATCTTTATTCGTTCATTGAGTTCTATGACCACCTTTCTTCTTTAAGAATTTTTTTTCTAAAATCATCGTATTCTTCACACCTTTTTCTTCTAAGAATTTCATATTTTCCTTAGACAACTTCATCCCTTCTCTTTTTGGAATTTCATTTCTTTCTTGGAATTATTATGGTTCGCTCAATTTACTCAGCATCACATGTCACATTCTACAACTTACTTCTTTCTAAGGAATATCCTCTTTGCCACATTCACCCTTTAGAATAATAAGAATCTTCCATAATTGATCAATAATTGGGAAGCGGTATGAATAACTCAGGAATTTAAAAGATTCCAAATCATGCTGAGGGGTCACAAGACCTTGAACTCATCTCTAGGTTTAATAGTGTTTCACCCCCGGTACTTCACACTGTAAACCATTCTAACAAAATGTTTATCAATCACAAAGACTGAAAAACACTATCTGCAAGTACTCTAGGTGATCAGCCTATCGTACAACTACATCGTGCACAACGTATTACATCGTAACATTGTAACAACTATATGCGTTACTTTCGGAACCATTGTCTTTGATAACATGTCCCCTATCTCCTTAACAAGTAATGAAGATTGTTTTATTATTGTGATTATGTGATGTAATTAGAATTGATGTTACTAAGACTTATTTGTTTATGTTTTCCGCACAGATGTTTTAAGGTTAAAGTAACCTAGGATTTATTTATTACTCAGTTGATGTAACCCCATAAGGGGAGAGATTTATTATTTATTTTACCTATTTCATGGTTTGAAATTTATTTATGGGTAGATAGATAGATGATGCTTGTATAGTGAACAACAAATCCAGTGGAAACAGAAGTACCGGATTTGGGGGTGTCACAAATGGACATCCAAGAGGAAATTGAGACACCTCAAGAGATTAAGGAATGGATCGCAGAAAAACCAAAACCCAATCTTGATCAAACCACTCCTTTCAATATCAGAACCTTAGACAACCCTAAGCTAATCCAGATTGGTTCAGACCTTACCACAAATCAACGGAATGATATGGTTGCACTATTAACCCAATTCCAGGATGTGTTTGCATGGTCTCATGAAGACATGGTGGGTTTGTCCACTGACATTATTCTTCATCGCCTTCCCATTAAAGAAGGATTCAAGCCAGTTAGACAAAAACTCAGGCGATTAAAACCTGGATGGAGTTTAAAAGTTAAAGAAGAAATTGTGAAACAATTTTAAGCTGGCATCATCATGGTGTCTACATATCCGGAGTGGATATCCAACATTGTTATCGTGCCTAAACCAGGGGAAATGTGCATGTTTACGTGGATTATCGAGATTTTAACAAAGCTTGCCTTAAAGATAGCTTTCCCATGCCCTTTATCCACATTCTTATCGACAATACTGCTCAATATGGCATGTACTCCTTTGCTGATTACTTTGTGGGGTACCATCAAATTATGGTTGCTGAGGAAGATCGTGAGAAAACTACTTTCATCACTCCTTGGGGAACCTTTTGTTACAGACGGTTGTCATTCAGCCTCATCAACACCGGGGCAACCTATCAGCAAGCTATGATGGCTCTTTTCCATGATTTAATGCACAAAGAGATAGAGATCTACGTGGATGACATCATTTTCAAATCCCGGAAGGAGGAGGACCACTTAGACCATCTCACAAAACTTTTCAACAGGTTGCGTAAGTACAACTTAAAGTTGAATCCCGCCAAGTGTGCCTTTGGTGTTAAGTCAGGCAAGTTGCTAGGGTTCCTAGTAAGCCACAAAGGGATTGAACTGGATCCTACCAAAATCCAGGCCATCAAGGAAATTCCCATTCCTCAGACAGAGAAGAAAATATGGGGATTTTTGGGAAGGATCAAATTCATTAGCAGATTCATTTCTCAACTCACAGCAACCTTTGAGCCAATCTTCAAGCTGTTAAGGAAGAACTCCTCCATGAAATGGAACGATGAGTGTCAGAAAGCCTTCCTCACAATCAAAGAGCAACTAATTAATGCTCCTATTTTGGTACCTCCCAGGGATGATGTTCCCATGTTCATGTACCTGTCCATAATTGACAATGTTATGGGTTGCATGCTGGGGCAAAAAGATAATAGAGGCCAAGAACGAGCTATCTATTACCTCAGCAAAAGATTCAGCATCAGTAAACACAAGTACATTCTGATCGAGTAGACTTGTTGTTCTTTAGCATGGGCTTCCATGAGGTTACAACATTACTTCCATGGTCACACAACCCATCTTATATCCCGTGTGGATCCTCTCAAGTATGTGTTCAGCAAACCCATACTAAATTATCGACTGTCCAGATGGCAGTTGATCCTACAGCAATTTGACATCGTCTTTATGACGCAAAAGTCTGTCAAAGGTCAAGGAATTGTGGACCAATTTTCCACCGCACCTGCAGGGGATTACAAACCCTTAGAAACATACTTCCCTGATGAAGGAGTAATGACAATTCAGCTACAATATAAGTACAATACATGCCTAACGTAGAGAATGTATTTTGATGGAGCTGTTATTACAGAAGGCTCGGGGGCTGGAGCAATCCTAATATCCGGTACAGGGGAGCAGTATCCCATCACTGTCAAATTGCAGTTTGTAAGAACCAACAACACAGCTGAGTATGAAGGTTGTATCATGGGGCTAAAACTTTCCCGTTCAATGGGCATCAGGCGGTTAACTGTCTTTGGGGATTCCGAATTGGTAATCAAGCAATCCAAAGGAATCTATCAGACCAAAGAAATGCGTTTGCTGCCTTACCATCGACAAGTTTTACAGATTGCTTTGGAATTCAAAGAAATCTCATTTCTATACATTCCTCGTAAGAGGAATGATTTTGCAATGCATTAGCAACGTTGGCCTCCTTGGTTTACATATATGTCAAGGAAAACATGCCAAACATCACGTTTGCTCTGCAAAAATCCCCCTTTATGGGAATTATGTCGGATAAGTATCGAATGAGCTACCTCCCAACCATAATCCTTGGTATCAGCACATCAAGGAATATCTGCGAGATGGATCTACACCCGCTGAGGTGAGCCTAACTGAGAAGAGGCGAATTAATCGACTTGCTATGAAATTCTACCAAAAGAGATGTAGGATTAGGTCTCCTCAGATGTCTGGACAAAGACCAAGCTCAGCGACTCATGGATGTGATCCATGGCGGAGTATGTGGTCCTCAAATGAGCGGACCCTTACTTGACTAGAAAAGTCTCAAAACGGGACATTATTGGCTTACACTCAAAGATGACTGTGATGATCACGTCAAGACGTTCTATCAATACCAGATTCATGGGAATGCTATCCACGCCCCTCCAAGGGAACTCCACAATATGAGTTCGCCATGACCCTTCTCAATGTGGGGAATGGACGTGATTGGGCCCATTGAGCCCAAAGCTAGTAATGGACATCGATTCATATTCCCCATGATCGACTACTTCACCAAATGGCTAAAAGAAGCATCATTCCCCATGGTTACTAAAGAAGTTATCATTGCTTTCATCAGAAACAATTTCATGTGTCGATATGGACAACTAGAGGTCATTGTGTCGGACAATGCTAAGAACCTCAACAACAAAATGATGGAGGAGTTATACAGAAAATTCCACATCAAACACCTCAACTCCGTCATCTACCGTCCAAAGATGAATGGTGCTATTGAAGTGGCAAATAAAAACATCAAAAAGATCATGCAGAAAATGTCCGCCAATCACAAAGGATGGACTGACCTTTTGCATCTGACTTTATTAGCCTATAGAACTTCCATGCGAACTTCCACTGGGGCAACCCCCTACTCATTAGGCTATGGGATGGAAGCAGTGCTCCCCATAGAAGTGGAAATAGAATCCCTTAGAGTATTGATGGATGCTCGGTTGGATGAAGACCTATGGATACAAGACATGTATCACCAATTGTCTCTGATAGACGAAAGGAGAATCGCGACAATATTCCATGGTCAGTTATCTCAACAAAGGATCGCACGATCCTATAACAGAAAAGTCCAAATACGGTAATTTAAACAACATGACTTGGTTTTGATGAAGATCATTGACAACCAAGATTAGTCTAAGGGAAAATTTGCTGTGACAACCCGATATTTTCGATATAAATAAATCTTAAATTTTTCGTATATATTTTTTTTTCAAGGATGAGGATTTGTACAAGATTATGCGTATATGTAATTATGTGGTAAATAAAAATATATTTATTACATGAATATTTATAAGTAAAATTTATTTTAGAATTATTGATTATTATAAAGTATATTCTTATAATAATTAATTTAATGATAGAAATATTTTTACTTTCCATGAATATATAATCATATATTATTTAAATAATATATGAAGTGATTTTTAAAATAAATATAATAATTATTTTATTATATGAATTTTTGTACAGATTATTAAGTTAATTATTTTACCTTAAATTATTAAGGTTAAATAGTAAGGATAAATCAGATATGGAATCCAAACCCTAATTTTGGATTATTGTCAAGGTATAAAAATAATAATATAATATTAATTATATTTTGATTTTTCAGTGCTATAAATATGTACTGTAAAAATTATACTGTTGATGGATGGTCAATTATGGTATATTGACCAAACCCTAGCATTAATTGATTTAACTCTATTTATCTATTTAAATGGGAAATATAAGATTATTAAATATCTGTGTTATATGATATATGGTTACGTATTACTTCATGGAGCGCTAATTAGGAGAAACCCTAATTTTGTCGCGAAACCCTAATTGTGAAATCGAAACCCTAATCGATATTTCTGTGAACACTAACTGTTAATTTTAGCAGTAATTATTCAAGTGGTAAAGTTAATTACGATATAATACCCTAATGTCCATATATAAATAAAGAATTTAATTTATATCAAGAACCCTAATTTAATTAATATAAAATCTAATTATATATTTTAGTAGCCCTAATTATTAAAAATTGTAAATCACTAATTGCCAAATTGGCAAGGGTAATTATGATTAGGGGTATTAAACCCTAATGTTCATGTATAATATAAGTATTAACCTAATCCAATTAACAATCTTAATTTTTAAATTTTAGAAACTAAAATAATTTTATTTATTTATTTATTTATTTATTTTTTTGGCACAAACCCTAATTGCTAAATTCTACAAATACTATGTAATAAATCTTAGGGTTAAACCCTAAGGGTCAAACCCTAAGGGTTTGTCAAATGCCAAGAATGCCATTAATTGGAAAATTAAATGACCTTTTTGCCCCTAGTTCCATTATTTTGGCTAATTGTAGGTGTTGACAATTAGGGGAAAGTTGGTGACCAAATCCAACCACCCCACATGCTCTAATTGACAGCATTCAGCTCCCTTTTCCAGCAAATTCATGTATCAAACTTGTTTATAAATAGATTGGGAGAGAGAAAGTGTAGAAAACTTTGCCAAATTTAATTTTTCTCTTACCAACTCTTCCCCATACTAGAACCTTCGAAAATTTCTAGTAATTCAGTTCCAAAACACAGCCCCACGTTCAACATAACCAAATCAGCAACACAAAATCAGATTTTGGTCATCAAAGGTATAAAACCCTATCTCAATTTCTGGCCAAAATTCGGTTGTTAGATGTTAGTTTTTTTGTGTTATACATGTTATATATAGTGGCTAATGATGATCTGAGTTGCTAGATGTTAGATCCATAACATCTAGAGTCTCGGATTTGAAGATTGGTAAAATCTGGAAAAGTGAAAAATATGGTCTGACAACCAAATGTCAGGTCCCATATATCTCGTCCTGTTATGTGTTTTTGTGTTTTTAAGCTATGATCTGGTAGTATGCTGTAAGATCTTTAATCTAAAAGTGGAATCAGGTTCATTAGATGTGTATATTTTAAGTTATAATCGGTCAAAGATTGTTGACCGGCATTGACCGGGTAACTTCTAGGTAGCCCAGAAACTGAGAACAAGCGTCTGACAGGTTCTTTGGATCTGACAGTGGTTTGATGTATCGTTATGGTTCTTACATTTAGGTTGTAGTATGTTTATTAGACTACCTAATCATGCCTTAATATTACTTATTTCATAAATGTATCGAAATCAGTGGTTTGTCAAACCAAGGCAGATGATCATGAATTGAGTTTTCTGGAAAACCCAGAAAACTCAAGAACGCGATGACTGACATGGTTTGACCGTGTCGAATCTGGCTGTTTTATTGTTATTTTAGTGATGTTTTGTAATGGATCTATAGTGTTACATGTATTTTATATACTGCAGCTTTTAAATCACAAAACTATATCATATCTTGCAAGTTATGGAAGCCCAAAACGAGCCAGTCGAACTGTTCTTCATTTCTGGGTAACCTAGAAAATGAAGAACATCTCTGACATCTTGTTTGAGGCTCCAGATCTGCTTTGTTATGGGTTTTATGGTCATGTTCATTGTTGGATCTTGTAGTCGTGCATTAGTACTACAATATCTGACTCATAACATGTCCATTAACATCAGGATCTGACCGGAAATCGTGGTCAAACGTGATACCTTGTTCACTGTCTATGAAGGCTCAAGAACTTGAAGAACACCTATAGCGACGGTTCTGTCGCTATAGGAGGTCTTTAGCGATAGATAATTTATATTTTTCCGGAAATTATTAAAAAAAATAGAAAAAAATAGTTTTTAATTATTAAAAATACAAAATAAATTATTAAAAATTATTTTAAATTCTGAAAATTAGTTTTTAATTATTTTAAATATATTTCATAAATATTTAATATTTTTGGAATATTAAAAGTATTTGATTTATTTAATTATAATATTAAATAAATTATTTAATAATGATTTTAATATTTGAAAAAATCATTTAAAATTATATTATGGCATAAGAAAATAATTTAAGTTATTTTTGATAAAGTTTAATATTATGTGATAATTTTCATTAATAAATTAATATTAATGATAATTAAGTTATTTATTAAATGAATTAAATAAATGAATTAAAAATGATTTTATTAAATTAAAAATCATTTTAAATAAGAATAAAGTATTTAAAAATATTTCAAGTTATAAAATATAACTTTTAATATTTAAAGCTAAATTTCATTAATTAATTTTTATTAATGATATTAAAGTTATTTAATAATTATATTAAATAATTTATTTTAAAAATGATTTTAATATTATAATAATCATTTTAAATGAAAATAAAGTATTTAAAGATATTTTAAGTTATAAATTATAACTTTTAATATTTAAAGGATAATTTCATTAATAATTTAATATTAATGATATTTATTTAATGATTAATGATATTAAATTTATTTAATAAATATATTAAATAAATAGTTTAAAAATGGTTTTATTTATTTAAAAATCATTTAAAAAGGATATAAGTCAATTAAAAATATTTTAAGTTGTAATTAATAACTTTTAATATTTAGATAATGATAAATTAATATTAATGGTAATTACTTAATGATGATTTTAAATATTTTAAAAATCATTTAAGGGTAATATAAATGTTTTAAAACTATTTTTAAGTTATTATTAATGACTTTATTATTTTGGCAATGCTTTCCTTAAAAGTTTAATATTAATTAAATATTAATGATAATAGAATTGTTTGATATTTAAAAATGATTCTGATATTTCAAAATTATGGTAAATGGTAATAATTATTTTATAATTATTATAAGGTCATATTATTAACGGTTATTTAAGATATCTAAGTAGATATTGTATAACTATATAGAGTCTTAAACTCGATATTACCCGATAAAGTTTTCGGTAGACCGACATGTTTCAGAAATTGATCTGGACTTAGATAGATTGATTTGATAAGTGAATTATTTGTGATTCAATGGTGTTACAGTTATGTGACAATGTGATTAGGAATGTTCTGACTGCAATAAGCAGTATTATATGATATGATATATTATTCTAATCAGACAATGATCTATTTAATGATAGAACTTGATAGAAAAGATATATCTAAGTTGTGTAAGCAGCAGACAAGGCAAGTATCTAAACCTTTGCATTTACTTTATGCTAAGGACATGCGTAAGATAATATCTGAACTGTTCAAATATTTCAACCTTTGTATATACTTATGCAATGATTCTGTATAAGTAAACTATTAAGTAATAATTGTTGTACAATTTCATTTATTCTGTTAATATTAATCAAGTTATTTATTCTGTTCGTTAATTTCTATAACACGGTTATACAAGTGTCCCCACTTGTATAATCATTATATTTTATCACATGTTGATACATACTTATAGTTGCTTAGTATGTATACTTTGAAATAAAAGTCGTCAAAGCTATTTGATTCAGCTAGACATAAATTTAAAGTTGTTGTTGAACAAGATAAAACTTATCCAACTGAATTGTTTTGGTATGGATTCAAGACTGTTATGAACGTCCCAATCATGGGAAATTTTTATGCGCTACGGCGGACAAAGGATGAACGATAATATCGTTCTAGCAATGTAGTATTGATCAATACATGGCATAACGGGCTGATCACCCCCGTGCCCGTAAGCAATGACGATTTACAGATGAAGTTCTGTTTAAACCTTTTCAAACATATAAAACAATGTTCATATTCTGTCAACTGATCATCATTTATAGTCTGTACGTAGTTTCAAAAATTTGAAATCAAAATGACATGTTGTTGTTTATTGGTTCAGCTTATTTCACAACTGTTGCTCCGTTGTTGAAGTGTCTTTCAAGGAAAACATTTAATCCTTTCAGTTAACTATCATTGTTGCTATTACTTGCTGGGCACTCGAATGCTCATTCTTGCTTAATTGTAAATGTTTTCAGCTAAGTGTGAACAAACCGAAGGATCTGCCAAGAACAAGGGGAAAGGGAAAGTTGCTGACTAAATGTTTAAGCTATTTTATGTAATAGTCTGACTTTATGATAAGGATAATAAATATTATTATTATGATCATGTAAGAATGTTAAAGGTTTCGTACTTGGGAACTAAACTCTGATAATATGTAAATTAAGTTTGAAAATCTATATTATTGTTATTATTATTAGTATTATTCCGCTCATAGAAATGATATCGTGAAGCACCGAGTTCGGGTTTCAAGTACCTGGATTTGGGGGCGTCACAGAATGGTATCAGAGCTATAGGGTTAGAAACCTTAGGTGGGTTAGACCTTAGGCTATAACCTTAGAACAGAGGGAAACGTTGAAAATATAATTAACTCAAACAGAGTTTAAAGGTAGATGAATCGGATAAATTCATCGTCAAACAAATTAAAAGATAACTTATATAAAACCGTTATGTGTTATGTGTATACATTCTATGCTAATCAGGATAATTTGTGTGTGTAGATGTCAGGTGAAAAAGGATTAGGATACCCTTGGATCGTAAAGAAGAAGCCGATATCAAAGCCAAAAGCTGAAATAGAGGCTCAAACTGAAAGCAACCTCGATGAGGTGGTTATTGTGGAGAATGTCATACCAGATCCAGAAATGGTGGAACTAACCGACAGTGATTCAGACACTGAAGTTAGAGCTGACCAAGCATCAACTGAAGTGCAGAATCTGCGGGACCAGGTTTCCTCATTGGAACAGTTATGGGAAATAGAAAAATTATTAAATAGTCAATTGCGGAAAGCATTAATTGAAACAATGGAAGAACAAGATAAGCTTAAAATCCAAATTGACCAAATAGGAGCTAAAAGCAACAAGTCAACTGCAGTTCCGAACCAGAAAAGAAAAAGAAAAATGAATGATCGTGATCCTGATAATAACCAAGGGAACTTTAAACACATAGAAAAGTGTACAAAATGTGACAAGAAGCATGAAGGCGTGTGCAGGAAAGGGGAAAATGTTTGCTACAATTGCGGACATGGGGGACATTTTTCTCCTCAGTGTCCCAATCCTAAGCAGTGTGTTTGTTTTATCTGTGGAATAGAAGGTCATCAAGCAAAAAGTTGTCCTCGATCAAGGAAAAGGCATAGTGAATAGGTAGTATAGGTTTTGTGGTGTAGGTTTGTTTAATATTATATGTGTGCTTAGTATGTTTGTGTAATGTAATATTCTCAACTTTTGTGTTCATCAAGGTTATAAATCCCGACTCTTGTGGTCACAAAGGGATAGTAGTATGGACTATGCTATGTAAATTACTTTGAATTAATGGAAATGAACTCATGTTTGGATAATGAAACAAGTTTAATATATTAAACTTATATAATAAGGTTTAGAATGTAAGTTAAATTATGTTTTATTTAACTAGATAATGCCGCCTCGACGACAAACCCGTAATCAAAGGGCAGAAGAATCTGTCAACAACGTTGAAGGACAACCACAACCAGATTCAATGCAGCAATTCGCAAATATGATAGCTCAAGCCATGCAACAAGGAACGGCAGCCGTTGGGAACCAACAGGACAATCGCTTATCAAACTTCAAGGACTTCAAAGCTGTAGGACCTCCCGAATTTAGAGGTACAACTGACCCCGTAGAAGCCCAAACTTGGTTTAAAGAAATCGAAAAAGCGTTTGTAATAGTTAGGGTGGCTGAGGAGCAGAAAACGGTTTTTGCTGCCTATATGATGAAGGGAGAGGCGAATTTTTGGTGGGAAGCTAATCAGGCAAGGGCTGGGGAAGGTGTAATTACTTGGGAAAGATTTAAAACTCTGTTTTTCGAAAACTATTTTTCATCTAGTATGCAGGCTAGAATGGAAGTAAAATTTCTGGAATTAAAACAAGAGAATATGTCTGTTGCGGAATATGCCACAAAATTTAATGAATTGGCTAGGTTCGCCCAGCATCAAGTCGATATGGAGGCTAGAAAAGCGAGGAGGTTTGAGCTGGGATTAAAACCCTGGCTCTACAACAAGGTGGCAGTGTTGCAAATCCCTACATTTGCAGCACTCATGGAGAAAGCACTTATTGCTGAGGAAGGGAGTGAGGCCATGAGCCTTTACAAAAAAGAAATGAGGAACAAGGGTAAAGTTGAGGGGACTGAGAAGGGGGAAACAAATACTGGAAATAGGAGGGATAAAAGGAAGGTAAACAACTTTGGTGGGGTGCAAGTAAAACAAGAAGGTGCAAATAAGAAGCCGTTGGTGCAATGTGGAAATTGTGGGAAAAATCACTTAGGAGAATGTTTGAAGGGAAAATTTGCATGTTTCAAGTGCGGGCAGGAGGGCCATATTTCTCCCAACTGCCCCAATTCTAAGACAATTGGTGGGTGTTTTCTGTGCGGATCAAAGGAGCATAAGGTGAAAGACCGTCCGAAAAGGAAAGCGGAGGCAACAAGTGCGAACATGGGGAAAAGCGGCGGAACTTTGGCAATCACGGGACCAACTGCATCCAGCAAGCCAACCAAATCTACCGCACGAGTCTTCAACATGACAGTCCAAGACACGGTGGCAGCTGGCAGTGGAACTCCAGGTACTTTTCTTATAACATTTATTTTTCTTATATATGATTTTCCTATTTATAGTAAATAATTTTATAATGAAATTTTGAGGGAGGAATTTGAGTTTCTTTAGAAATCAAATTTTCGTATAATCAGAAAGACAAGCTTTTAATAAAAAGTTAAAGATCAGTTTGATCAAAGTGATTAAAATCTACTTGCAACGATTATGAATGTCATGTACCCTTGTAGGTATAGGTTTTAAAGTGGTGATTCCGGGGACGGAATCTTTATAAGGGAGGGTGAATGTGACAACCTGATATTTTCGATATAAATAAATCTTAAATTTTTCGTATAATTTTTTTTTTAATTTCAAGGATGAGGATTTGTACAAGATTATGCGTATATGTAATTATGTGGTAAATAAAAATATATTTATTACATGAATATTTATAAGTAAAATTTATTTTAGAATTATTGATTATTGTAAAGTATATTCTTATAATAATTAATTTAATGATAGAAATATTTTTATTTTCCATGAATATATAATCATATATTATTTAAATAATATATGAAGTAATTTTTAAAATAAATATAATAATTATTTTATTATATGAATTTTTGTACAGATTATTAAGTTAATTATTTTACCTTAAATTATTAAGGTTAAATAGAAAGGATAAATCATATATGTAATCCAAACCCTAATTTTGGATTATTGTCAAGGTATGAGAATAATAATATAATATTAATTATATTTTGATTTTTCAGTGATATAAATATGTACTGTAAAAATTATACTGTTGATGGATGGTCAATTATGGTATATTGACCAAACCCTAGCATTAATTGATTTAACTCTATTTATCTATTTAAATGGGAAATATAAGATTATTAAATATCTGTGTTATATGATATATGGTTACGTATTACTTCATGGAGCGCTAATTAGGAGAAACCCTAATTTTGTCGCGAAACCCTAATTTTGTTGCGAAACCCTAATTTTGTCGCGAAATCCTAATTGTGAAATCGAAACCCTAATCGATATTTCTGTGAACCCTAACTGTTAATTTTAGTAGTAATTATTCAAGTGGTAAAGTTAATTACGATATAATACCCTAATGTCCATATATAAATAAAGAATTTAATTTATATCAAGAACCCTAATTTAATTAATATAAACTCTAATTATATATTTTAGTAGCCCTAATTATTAAAAATTGTAAATCACTAATTGCCAAATTGGTAAGGGTAATTATGATTAGGGGTATTAAACCCTAATGTTCATGTATAATATAAGTATTAACCTAATCCAATTAACAATCTTAATTTTTAAATTTTAGAAACTAAAATAATTTTATTTATTTATTTATTTATTTAATTTTTTTGGCACAAACCCTAATTGCTAAATTCTACAAATACTATGTAATAAATCTTAGGGTTAAACCCTAAGGGTCAAACCCTAAGGGTTTGTCAAATGCCAAGAATGTCATTAATTGGAAAAATAAATGACCTTTTTGCCCCTAGTTCCATTATTTTGGCTAATTGTAGGTGTTGACAATTAGGGGAAAGTTGGTGACCAAATCCAACCACCCCACATGCTCTAATTGACAGCATTCAGCTCCCTTTTCCAGCAAATTCATGCATCAAGCTTGTTTATAAATAGATTGGGAGAGAGAAAGTGTAGAAAACTTTGCCAAATTTAATTTTTCTCTCACCAACTCTTCCTCATACTAGAACCTTCGAAAATTTCTAGTAATTCAGTTCCAAAACACAGCCCCACGTTCAACATAACCAAATCAGCAACACAAAATCAGATTTTGGTCATCAAAGGTATAAAACCCTATCTCAATTTCTGGCCAAAATTCGGTTGTTAGATGTTAGTTTTTTTGTGTTATACATGTTATATATAGTGGCTAATGATGATCTGAGTTGCTAGATGTTAGATCCATAACATCTAGAGTCTCGGATTTGAAGATTGGTAAAATCTGGAAAAGTGAGAAATATGGTCTGACAACCAAATGTCAGGTCCCATAGATCTCGTCCTGTTATGTGTTTTTTTGTTTTTAAGCTATGATCTGGTAGTATGTTGTAAGATCTTTAATCTAAAAGTGGAATCAGGTTTATTAGATGTGTATATTTTAAGTTATAATCGGTCAAAGACCGTTGACCGGCATTGACTGGGTAACTTCTGGGTAGCCCAGAAACTGAGAACAAGCGTCTGACAGGTTCTTCAAGGGCTTGGATCTGACAGTGGTTTGATGTATCGTTATGATTCTTACATTTAGGTTGTAGTATGTTTGTTAGACTACCTAATCATGCCTTAATATTACTTATTTCATAAATGTATCGAAATCAGTGGTTGGTCAAACCAAGGCAGATGATCATGAATTGAGTTTTCTGGAAAAGCCAGAAAACTCAAGAACGCGATGACTGACATGGTTTGACCGTGTCGAATCTGGCTGTTTTATTGTTATTTTAGTGATGTTTTGTAATGGATCTATAGTGTTACATGTATTTTATATACTGCAGCTTTTAAATCACAAAACTATATCATATCTTGCAAGTTATGGAAGCCCAGAACGAGCCAGTCGAACTGTTCTTCATTTCTGGGTAACCCAGAAAATGAAGAACAGCTCTGACATCTTGTTTGAGGCTCCAGATCTGCTTTGTTATGGGTTTTATGGTCATGTTCATTGTTGGATCTTGTAGTCGTGCATTAGTACTACAATATCTGACTCATAACATGTCCATTAACATCAGGATCTGACCGAAAATCGTGGTCAAACGTGATACCTTGTTCACTGTCTATGAAGGCTCAAGAACATGAAGAACACCTATAGCGACGGTTCTGTCGC
This sequence comes from Panax japonicus, assembly GCA_020205505.1. Taxonomy (NCBI): domain Eukaryota; kingdom Viridiplantae; phylum Streptophyta; class Magnoliopsida; order Apiales; family Araliaceae; genus Panax; species Panax japonicus. The sequence continues at coordinate 34,234,592 of CM035098.1, forward strand.
TATAGGAGGTCTTTAGCGACAGATAATTTATATTTTTTCGGAAATTATTAAAAAAATAGAAAAAAATAGTTTTTAATTATTAAAAATACAAAATAAATTATTAAAAATTATTTTAAATTCTGAAAATTAGTTTTTAATTATTTTAAATATATTTCATAAATATTTAATATTTTTGGAATATTAAAAGTATTTAATTTATTTAATTATAATATTAAATAAATTATTTCATAATAATTTTAATATTTGAAAAAATCATTTAAAATTATATTATGGCATAAGAAAATAATTTTAGTTATTTTTGATAAATTTTAATATTATGTGATAATTTTCATTAATAAATTAATATTAATGATAATTAAGTTATTTATTAAATGAATTAAAAATGATTTTATTAAATTAAAAATCATTTTAAATAAGAATAAAGTATTTAGAAAAAATTTCAAGTTATAAAATATAACTTTTAATATTTAAAGCTAAATTTCATTAATTAATTATTATTAATGATATTAAAGTTATTTAATAATTATATTAAATAATTAAGTTTAAAAATGATTTTAGTATTATAATAATCATTTTAAATGAAAATAAAGTATTTAAAGATATTTTAAGTTATAAATTATAACTTTTAATATTTAAAGGATAATTTCATTAATAATTTAATATTAATGATATTTATTTAATGATTAATGATATTATTTAATAAATATATTAAATAAATAGTTTAAAAATGGTTTTATTTATTTAAAAATCATTTAAAAAGGATATAAATGAATTAAAAATATTTTAAGTTGTAATTAATAACTTTTAATATTTAGATAATGATAAATTAATATTAATGGTAATTACTTAATGATGATTTTAAATATTTTAAAAATCATTTAAGTGTAATATAAATGTTTTAAAACTATTTTTAAGTTATTATTAATGACTTTAATATTTTGGTAATGCTTTCCTTAAAAGTTTAATATTAATTAAATATTAATGATAATAAAATTGTTTGATATTTAAAAATGATTCTGATATTTCAAAATTATGGTAAATGGTAATAATTATTTTATAATTATTATAAGGTCATGTTATCACTACTACAAAACAGTAAATAGACAACACAGAAAAAACGTTGTGGTTTCTGTCAGAAAAACGTAGTGGTTAAGGGTGTTGTCTATTTGACACTCTTACACAACGTTTTTAAAACGTTGTAGTTAATCACAATACACAACGTTTTTTAGAAAAAAAACGTTGTAGTTTTGTTTTCAAAAAATTAGCAGATGCTTAAAAACGTTGTAGAATGTATGATTCCACAACGTTTTTTGGTTAAAAACGTTGTTGTTTAGTATATAAGACAACGTTTTTTAAATGTTATAGAATAAAAAAAAATGTTGTTGTTTAGTATATCAGACAACGTTTTTTAAATGTTGTAGATAAAAAAGAAAAAAGAAAAAAAAATGTGGTTCACCTATATTACTAATGCACCTGCAATATGCTAATACCATGATATATAGCAAAAATGTATCAACATTTTAAAATACATCCTAATAATACCATTCGTTTATAATTTTAAATTACTACATCCACAAAATATATACCAAACTATCCATATAATCACTCAACCAAACAAGTACTGCCCAAAAAATATAATTCTTGGATACTGACTATACAACCTAGAAATCCTACACAAAAAAACAAGTAATTTACTTTGGCAAGACCAGCAGCTGTTGAGCATAGCAGAAGCAGCAGCCAATCAGCACCCGCAAGTAACAGCAGCAACAACAGGCGACATCACGCCAATCAGTAACAAAAACATAAAGCTATGACGAGAGAATAATCAGCACCAGCAAGTAACAGCAGCAACAATCAGGCGACATCAAGGCTTTCACATGTTTCGGTTTGTCATCCTGCACATCTCCGTTATCTGCCTCCCTCTGTGCGGTACCATTGCTTGAATGTACCAATTCTATAAAAGCTGCAATAATGGGAATATGAGTGATTGAAAAAAATTTATTCAGAGAAGCTTACAATTATTAAAGATCATCAAATATATACTAAAGCTATGACGAGAGAATAAAAACAGAAGGAAAACTATTAAAAACAATAGTTGGACCAGATTCTAACTTCCGTACAAAATAGTTGCATTTACTTCTATTAGGGGTAAATGCTAACTTTTCAGGGCTATCAACCCAAACATCTGGTCTCTCTTTTGAGTTATTTGTAACTTGATAAAAACTTGGTGCAGACTTCTTGGGGTATTCGTACTTCTTGCAAAGCATATTCTGCAGATTAATAAAAGTATTATACAACGCAAATGAAATCTCAATGTTTAGTCCAATATGTCACCAAATACTATACAATTTAGCCCACATGCCAATTACTATAGTTTTCAGTTCCTTTCAACCAGCCTAAAATTTAAATTCTTGCAATGAAGTGTTCACTTAACAAACTTCTATATTCATGCAATAGAGCAAGTGTTTACTTGATAAACTTTTTAAGGTACTACACATTGTGAGGCTGACATGTCAAAAAAAAACCATAAAAAGGTGACTTGTAAGAAAATTACCATTATGAGATATAGCATGATATAATATAGTAATCAAGAATATAAGGGGAGACATCAGAAACACTTTGGGTTGACACAAGTACTTAAAAGGTAATGTTGTTTCTTTGTACTCAATACACACTATAACTACAACATAAGCCACCCGGTAACAAAAGGAGAAAACTTGAGCAAATTTTGTTTCCTAATGTACATTTTCAGTCATAGTCATCCAGAAAACCATTATGCTTCAACATGGACTACATCAAGAATATGTTGTTTGACCATGAATGCGATCCGGTATTTCTATCTTTCTAGAAAACTATGTGCATCCAGCAAAAACAATCTCGCCCCTATAATAATAGGATTATGATATTTCTCAAAACTGCGTACCAGAAAGAATTCTTAAAAATTAATAATTAACAAATAAAAAAATTCTTAAAAATGCACGTATATAATTTATACTGGGAACCTTTTATGCGTGTAACATTGTAAGAAAATTCAAATACGCCAGGAATAAAAACAGAAGTCATAGAAGGTCATCAAAAGGAAACTATTACCTTTATGTTTCAATACTTCTCTTTGCAAGCATTAGCGTCAAGAAAACAGGAACCATTGCAGCACACAAATGCTTAATAGTGTGTCCACTTACAATATGATGAGTCCATCCGTAAATTGGTTTGTCAGCGGCTTCTTCAACTTTGGCTAGGAGATAAAATCCTGCAATTATGAATTGCAAACTACTCAATATAGCAGAAAGCATAGAAAGCTTCAAAATATGGCAAAGGAACCCACTTGATGGGAATACAAACTTGCAGCCCAAAGCCAATATGTAGAATGTGTGTACATTGGAGGCAACAAGATGGCCATTACAGGGATGGCAATGCAAGGAACAAACTGAACAAGTCCATATGGTCGCAGATCATTAAAAAACCTGCAGTAGAATATATGCAATCAACCAGCAGTGGAGATGCATGTTCAAGCTCATACCTCTCTGAAAGTTTTATTTTACACTGCCCCATTTTACCCCTTGGGCTTCCAAAGCAGACTATTTATCTTTTTTTGAAATAAAATCTCAAACAACATATTATTTCTTCATAATGCGTCTTTGCTAACCCAAATCAGATCAAGCGAAGCATCACAAGAACAAAGGTATCATTCCATTTCCAAGGTTTTGTCATCAGCCAATCTGTTTTTAGAAAATAGCTAGACTATTACACTACCAGCATATGACCGATATACAGGGAGACCACCAGTGACCAGTCTAAGGAAAAGAAACATATAATGAGATGGATAAGGGTATGAACACGACACCAAAAAGAACAATAAAACAATGCAACAATTGATGTCAAGGTGGGGAGTACAATACCTAAATTCTGTAAAACAATGCAGAGGCAAATTTATTTGAATCTCGGTTAAGAGAATTCAGAGTATATAACTGCTGAAAGCCTCAAAGTTACAATCCCACTAACCTATCATGAACAAGAGGTTCCATCCCATAACAAAAGGATTAAAAAGCATTAAAGTACTATCTAAATACATAATTTTTTCTTTGGACTAATAAGATTAATTTTTCTTTGATGCAATCTTTCTTTACGTAGGAAAAGAAGCAGCATGCATACCTCCAATATAAAATGCTTACTATACCCACCAAGAGCAGAGGAACAATGGACAAGGTAGGGTAATCTTTCATATTATATCATACTATATCTCATAATGGTAGGGTATTATATATTAGTATTAGACCTTTTGTTATCTTTTTTACTTTGTCAACAGGTTTATTTGCTTCTTGGTCGTAAGGCATAACAATAACTTGCAATGCTTTACATCCACACACCTTAGCAGCTTCCCCCAAGTCAAGCGACTGGAAGCCAAGGCCTTGTCTAAACGATTAACAAAAGTGCTACAACTTAAGTAAACCAAGTTAATAAGGAAACAAGGCCTAATACTAATATATAATACCCTACTACATTAGCTAAAAAAGATGTATATTAATTACAATTGATTTATCTCTTAATAAAAATATAAAAAAACAATTAACAAATAATCTCTTAAACATTTCTAACCTACAATCTAGAATTTGTAATACAACAAAGTAAATGGTCACCTATATCCACACTATAAGGCTAACTTTGATGTGGGATCCTTCAAAATGACCATATTATACATTCACCCCATGGACCCCTAAATACTCGAGCTGTTCCAATCGTTTCAATACCATTACAGTATTCGACCATCAATTATATAATAATTAACCAATTGGGTACAAAGAAAAAATTATTCAAATTTAAAGTGCATAGATTGTATAAACAATGAACATTAAAATAGTCATCCGAATTTCATCATACGAAGAAATTATCAAAACCCTAATAGATATGAAGAGATAACAAACCGCAAGAAGTTCGGAATTTGTAGGGTCCGAAACTAGGGCTTCGGAAAGAGCAGCGAGTGAATCTCTTTGTTCATGTAACTGAAGCTCAAGTTGTTCCTCCAAAAGCCTCTCTTCGTCGTTCGCCATTGCGCACATATGCTGGTCTTTTTATTTTCGTTATTGTGTGGTTGAACAGGTTTATTATTGAAAGTTATTGTGTGGTTGAACAGGTTTATTTGCTTCAGAGGTGACGGTGATCTTACTCTTCTCGCGAACGACGGAGACGGAATCACCCAGAGCTCCGGCCTTGCCGTCGACCTTGAAATCAGGCTTTAAAGGAGGTCGCGGCGTGAAGAGAGAATCGGCAGGGCAGCGGTGAGGGAAGGTGAGGCGGCGGCTTGCGAGATTTGAATTTTTGATGAAGAAGATCTGAATCTGCTGAATGGAGGTTTAGGGATTTGGAAGAAAGAATAGCTGGTAGTCGATTTTGAGAAGTAGATTTTTTGCTCCGTGTCTTTTTTTTTTATTCCGTGTCTTTTTTTTTGCTCCGTGTCTTTGTAGATAGACAACGTTTTTTTAAAAAAACGTTGTCTAGTTAAAATCAAAAAAATGCTCTTTTAAATAGATAACATTTTTGCATATAAATCTATAACGTTTTTTTTAAAAACGTTGTAAAAGAATATACCACAACGTTTTTATAAAAAACGTTGTCTATTAAGTGTTGTCTATTAGGTACTTTGTACTGGTGTATTAACGGTTGTTTAAGATATCTAAGTAGATATTGTATAACTGTATAGAGTCTTAGACTCGATATTACCCGATAAAGTTGTCGGTAGACCGACATGTTTCAGAAATTGATCTGGACTTAGATAGATTGATTTGATAAGTGAATTATTTGTGATTCAATGGTGTTACAGTTATGTGACAATGTGATTAGGAATGTGCTGACTGCAATAAGCAGTATTATATGATATGATATATTATTCTAATCAGACAATGATCTATTTAATGATAGGACTTGATAGAAAATATATATCTAAGTTGTGTAAGCAGCAGACAAGGCAAGTATCTAAACCTTTGCATTTACTTTATGCTAAGGACATGCGTAAGATAATATCTGAACTGTTCAAATATTTCAACCTTTGTATATACTTATGCAATGATTCTGTATAAGTAAACTATTAAGTAATAATTGTTGTACAATTTCATTTATTCTGTTAATATTAATCAAGTTATTTATTCTGTTCGTTAATTTCTATAACACGGTTATACAAGTGTCCCCACTTGGATAATCATTATATTTTATCACATGTTGATACATACTTATAGTTGCTTAGTATGTATACTTTGAAATAAAAGTCGTCAAAGCTATTTGATTCAGCTAGACATAAATTTAAAGTTGTTGTTGAACAAGATAAAACTTATCCAACTGAATTGTTTTGGTATGGATTCAAGACTGTTATGAACGTCCCAATCATGGGAAATTTTTATGCGCTACGGCGGACAAAGGATGAACGATAATATCGTTCTAGCAATGTAGTATTGATCAATACATGGCATAACGGGCTGATCACCCCCGTGCCCGTAAGCAATGACGATTTACAGATGAAGTTCTGTTTAAACCTTTTCAAAAATATAAAACAATGTTCATATTCTGTCAACTGATCATCATTTATAGTCTGTACGTAGTTTCAAAAATTTGAAATCAAAATGACATGGTTTATTGGTTCAGCTTATTTCACAACTGTTGCTCTGTTGTAGAAGTATCTTTCAAGGAAAACATTTAATCCTTTCAGTTAACTATCATTGTTGCTATTACTTGCTGGGCACTCGAATGCTCATTCTTGCTTAATTGTAAATGTTTTCAGCTAAGTGTGAACAAACTGAAGGATCTGCCAAGAACAAGGGGAAAGGGAAAGTTGCTGACTAAATGTTTAAGCTATTTTATGTAATAGTCTGACTTTATGATAAGGATAATAAATATTATTATTATGATCATGCAAGAATGTTAAAGGTTTCGTACTTGGGAACTAAACTCTGATAATATGTAAATTAAGTTTGAAAATCTATATTATTGTTATTATTATTAGTATTATTCCGCTCATAGAAATGATATCGTGAAGCACCGAGTTCGGGTTTCAAGTACCTGGATTTGGGGGCGTCACATTCGCTCCTAACTAGGAAGTCCCGTTTTGTTGTCAAAGAAGTATTGACAGGAGGTGCTCTCAGATTGCAGGAAATGGATGGCGATGAATTTCCACAGCTTATTAACTCGGACACCATGAAATGATACTATGTCTAAAGTTACCATCAAACAAACATCATGGTCTTGATCACCAAATCACCAGTCATTCCGGTTTTGAACCCCTTCACCCTTTTACATGCTCTTCTGCCTCTCAGGGAAACATACACTTTAAGCCAGCAACCTGGTTTTACTTCATTCCAGACCTTCCATACAGTTTCGATTATCCTGAAGATGGGATTGAACCTTTCTCAATTTTGGTTATCCTAAAGACGAGATTGAACCTTTCACACCTACAATTTATCCTGAAGACGGGATTAAACTTTTCCATGCCTACAGTTTGTCCTGAGGACGGGATCAAACTTTTTACACACTTGCAGTTTGTCCACATTATGGGATTAAACTTTCTTCTCCCCTCAGTATAGTCTGCACATGGGATTCACACTTCTCTTCACCTTCAAATCGTCCTGAGGGACGAACTACGTCGACCTGATCTCCATGATACCCGGGGGTGCCTTGGCAACCATATTCTATATGGCCCGGTCATAATAAAGAAAAACAACAAAAACACTTCTACCATTTCTCTACAAAACAAAAAAAACAACAAAAATACTTCTATACCCTTCTGCCTTCCTCATTCAGCATTGAACCTCCCACACTAGGTTCGAACTACGCAGACTTGATCTCCTCTTCAAAAGGAGTACGTAGACAGCCATTCATTGTGCAGTCTAACCCCTACCAGAATAACGTACTTGTCACACGGTACTGGGATCAATCTTCAATTCGCCCCATTTCATCGGTTTCAGATTAAAGGGATGGAATTACCCAACCTCTTCTCACAAATAGAAGATTCGATGACCATCTAAGTTATGATCGTTCCTCAAAGAGAAATACCAACCCATAAAAGATGGAATTAACTAGGCTTCTCACAAATAGAAGTATTGGCGACCATTTGTAGTGCGATCAATCTCAAAGAGGATGAAACCACCCTCCTCTCCACATTCCATACAGATACCAGTCCCAAGACACCAAAGATGGTAAGGATTCACAGAAATCAACGATCAATTATGAGAGATCTTGCGACATCTCAATGTCCATCTATCAAGGATAAGTTCAGAATGCATCAAGATCACATGGCCCTGGAGAAACAGGCAAACATCAAGCAAGTATCAAGGCATAACTAAAAGGTAAGTGAATCAAAATATATTTCCTTACAATATATGCCTGGAGTTTACTTCGTGGCAGTTGATCATGTCCATATATATATATTTACCGCTTTTATATATATTTCCCGCTTGGAGTTTACTTCGTGGTGGTTAATCATGTCCATATATATATATTTACCGCTTTTATATATTTATATTTTAGATCCCCCATGGAGTTGTTTCGTGGTGGCTGATCATGTCTGTATATATATATTTACAACTCTTATATATATAACTGTTTACTACTTTCCATACAAATTGTAGTATCATGTGAGCCTAAGAATCATGTGATCACAGGTTCAGTTTACTGAATCTAGATTTGGTTCTCATGATGGACATTTTTTAGTTGTAAGCAGCTTGTACATTATTTTACAGTATCTAAATTTCCTTGGATGGCCGTCATGCCCATGAGGAGTTCGGCACTGCTGTATATTATTTTCTCGAGAATGCTTCGCATCTCGAAAATAAAAGCAAACAAGTCGAACATTTAATAATAAAATGGAAGTATGAAAAGGTCTCAATTCCTATTGAACACGGGGTTTAAAAAACCACTTTTACAAAACATCATTGGTTAGTTAAAACTGAATTTTTCTATAAAATTCAAACCTTGTGTATATAGGTGCGAACGAGGCCTCACACTACTTTCAAATAATTTCACATTGATCCACACACACACACACATAAACACACACATTCATATAATAATTCCTTTGAGAAGTGGCGGTCACCGTGGTAACACGAATGTCGGGGGGTGCCTAACACCTTCTCTCCGCATAATCAAGCCCCCGGACCCAAAATGAATCTCGGTTTCACAGCCCCGTTTAGCAGTGTCAAAACACTGGGTCAATGTGCAAACCTTTTCGGTTTCGTTTGTGTAACCAGTTAAATACACCAACTGGCGACTCTTAAAGTCAAATCGTCGACATTATACATGTCGGACCTTTTTCACTTATTTTTCAAACAAATATCACATTAACATGAGAACACCAAAGAACAAGTAATAAAAAGGGACACTCAAAAATCCCGACATCGACATATTCTGCTACTTCACTATTGCAGTATCCACCCTTCTACTAAGGTAAGGGGTATTATTTCTTTCGTATTCATAGGGAATATTATTTTTCGTATTCATCCTTTAATATGTCGGAATAACCTGTCTACATGGATTACGTACCGTGTGACAGGTGAAATTCCATTTATAGTTTCGTATGTTATTTCTTTTCATATTCTTAAATCTAAACTTATTATGGTAAGTATTGCTTCTATAATCCTTGAAATTAGTGGAATATTCTTGAGTTTTGCACTTCATCCAGTATCGTTTTATTAGAATATTCATCTGAACTTTCTTATTAAATATCAATATTTTCACCCGGGGTACTATTCATGGGCTACTATTCACCTAGTTACTATTCAGTAGAATATTATTCACTCAGGTATTCGGGACACTTTTCATGCTATGGTATTATTAACAATTACTATTCACGGGTTACTATTCACTCAAATATTGTTTACTCGGGTATTCGTGGCACTTTTCATGTCGGGGTACAATTCACGGGGTACAATTCCCAAAGTACTATTCATGGGATACTATTCACCGAAAAATTTATTTCTTTTTTGTCCAAATTATTTTTGATACATGGATATTAGTCTTGAATTTTACTCCACAAAGCAGTATCATGTTGACAATTTGGACATTATTGAATTCTGGATAAATTAATTTATAAATCTTTAAAAATTTATTCTTTGCTTTCTTTTAATTGAATTCTTATACCAGTGTCATTATCCTCATGCTTATATTGTGATGAAAGTTTTGACGCCCCCAAATTCGGACCTTCACTTGGTCACTGGAATTCGGTTCATCACGTGCTCAAAGTATTACCATAATAACTAAAATCATACATTCACAACGGAAAATCTAATTTAGAATAATATACAATGATTTATTATAATTATTCCCCCAAGTTTTGCAACCTATAGTACTTAATAGATTACATAATAGTATCGAATAAAGACCTATTACATAATCCTACTTAAGCTTAAACATAGTCTTAATACAACATAATAGATTTTAAACATAAAGGGATAAGCTAGTCGGTAGCCTTGCCCTTGTCCTTGTCTGATCCAGTGACACCTCCATGTTCCTCCTTAACTAAAAGGTTTTAAATAAGCAAGGATGATCACAAATTGCCCAACAAGTAATATACAACAAGGGTAAAGAGTTTCTTAACACGAGCTTGAAATATTGAAGTATTATCTTTGAGATAGTTCAAAGTTTAAGAATAATATCATGAATAATGAATATCAACAATTCTTGGAATAAGAACGATAATTCAATATAAATCAACAGATATATATGAATTCAACGATTATCGATGTATCAAACTGGATAAACAATTTATATTGAGCAGTCACTAAGGATTGTAGAACCTCTACTAGAGTTACCAATATTAAATTGATAACCCAACAGAATCAAGTACTATAGATGATCAGTCTACAATACTTTATGTTATGCATAACACCACCATAATATTCAATCATGTGTTGGGGTTTCCAACGACATACACTCCCCTTACCAAAAGGGTTGTCCAACTCAGTTTTTAAGATTTTTGCACCAATCAATTAGTTTGGATAACTTTTATAAACATGCAAATAGTCTAGCCGAATCAAATGGCATCGCTTCTTTCACAATATTCAATAACAATACCATGTTCAACATGAATAATAACTTTCACAAGGGTTTAAACATACTAGCTCATGTGAACGAGAAAGTAGTATAACTTGTATTCAAAGAGATAGGCTTACGGTATTTGTCGAATATAGTAATGAAAGTGTTAGAATACTTTGCACAATGTAATGTAGGGTTCAGATACTTGCTCAATAATAATTGGAGTAAGTTTAAGGAACTTGCACAATCAAAGAGTGAAGTTCAAGCAAACTTGCCTTAAGCGTAATTTATCCACATTAATAAATTAACACTTTCGAATCCTATTTATAGCGTATTATAAGTTCAAGATGTTCATTAGCTAACATAGTCTTTAATCAAGCTTGACATGATTCAAGTATGCACATATGGTATAAAAATCAGATTATAAATTCATCATGAATCAAATACATAGTCATTTTCATAAGTAATTTAAGAACACTCAAGGTTAAGTCCTTTTTCTCATGGACCCTCCTATTACGAGGCAAACACCAATATATTATCTAAGAATCACCTATAGACATATATCAGTAGGTTTTAAGTTACTTTTAGTTATATAGGCTTCACACAAGTTAATTGTCCAATATCAGAATTCACTATCTCAGACTCCAGACTGGCGTAGCTGTGCCATGGCTAAGCCTAGGACCAGCGCAGCTGCGTCGTCCTCTGACCCAGCCACAACTTAGTTGCTACCTTGTGGTCTCTTTCTGGCTTGAGAACACAATCATACATAATATATTTTGACATGTTAAAGGCCTTCTCATGCTCCTTAAGTCAATCTACTTTTATAATAGAATTCTAAATTGATCATTTCAATAATTTAAGGCCATTCAAGGTCATGAAACCACAAAGTCTATCATGCTTGATCTCTAAACATATAAGAATGTTACAAAAATCATATTAGGCATGCTTGTGAGTATTCATAACGCATATGTGAAACTAACACCGCTTTAGTTAAAAATATGCTTCGTTCATGCTTTATTTGAAATATGATACACAAGCATGGTGTATATATTTTTATGCTACATGAGTGAGTCTAAGAGCATCATCAAACATGATCACAATTATCAGTTTCTAACCCTCAAGTTAGTTTGACAATATTCACTTTCAAAGCTTACTAGTAGGTTCAACATGCTCATGTTTCCTTACTAATCACATAAACACAAGCAAATGGTTTATTTATGTATTTCTAAGTTATATGAACATACTTGCAAAATTAGTATACATACATGGCACACATACATATTAAGTTCATTTCTAAAGTCATAAATCCATTTCAACCTACACACTTTATTTAATCATGTTAAACTAGTATAACATGCTCACATTAGGTTCATATAGCTATATATACCCCTTACACATGCTTGCATTCTAGTATATGACATAATGAGTGACTAACATTGACCAAATTTGAAAACAAAATACCCAACCGAAAACAGGGACCGGCGTAGCTGCGCTGCGCCTCAGTGTTAATCCGGCGCAGTTGCGTCGTACTCGGTTCGAGCCAGGAACAGTAAACCTCGATAACTGTTCAGTCCAAACACAGAAATTACTCACGAATTCATTCCTAAACACTCTTGTATCAATTACAACATGCTTATAAGGCCATATAACAACTATATGAACATTACCACCCTCATTAACATCCAATTCTACAAAATCAAAAATTTGAATTTCCAGAACTCAAGAACTCTGTTTACAAAAACTAAAAATAGAAAGCTAGGAATGGAAGTATACTTCTGAATTGTGAAAGAAAGTTTCTCCTAATAAATTCTCAAGCTCCTAGAACACTTGTATGCACTCAACTCTCATTTAGCAAATACCAGACAATTTCCAAGCAACACCACTGTGATTTTTTGTCTGCCATTTATAGAAGAGTTTTGGACTGGACCTTTGAGTTACATAAAACTTGAATTCATGGTGCAATGTCATGAAACAATGGTTACTCAAGGGTTGGCCAACCACCCTCAAGCTCAGCCATCATCACCTAACTCTAGCCACTTGGAAGAATACGTATTATAGCTTTGAGTTACTGTTCATTGTACTTGGTGACACTAATTATGGGACAAGATGAAAATTGAAGCATTTCATGTTTTTGGCTTGGTTTGGTTTATTTAATTCCCATAATGTAATCCCAATGTACAATTGTTACCATATTAAGAATTTAGGGATTAAATATATACTCACATCACATAATCTATGTACATTAAATATACGCAATAAAATAATGCAGTCAGGTATTATTGTCCGGGTAGTTCCATAATCAACTCTACTACTTACATAACCACATGATAACTTATTTCACAGTTTTAATCATTAATCTTTCAAGGTAGTAGATGTAATATGGAAATGTAACATACATATAACCTATGTACATTTTATTACACTGGTACACTTTATTAAAATAATAGTTTACAATATGCTCATAGTATATTATTTTAATATATACTCACATATATATTGTCACATAGATATTTCATAATGTATTTATAACATATAGTTCCAATATGTTTGATCACATTGCCTCATAAAATATAGTTTTATAAGGCTTAATGTATAGTCACATAAATGTCACACCACATTATATAATATAGTTATATTTTTAATTATTGCCCATATGCCCATGACAATCAATATAATCCTTATTATATTAATAACTTACTTATTTGTTTTATGTCAAATAAATAAATTATCCCCTTCCTTGATTAATGTATTTATGGATCTCCATAACAATTAATTTATATAATTCTTATTCTATCTATAGACATATTGCAATCCCATATTATCAATAGATCAATATTCTACCACAACCATTAACCATTAATTAATATAACAATTAACAATTAATATTACTTAATTGCGCGCTTTATTTCATTGTTTATTAATGTCACACACATCACATAATTGTTTCATTTAATTTCCAAAGTAGAAAAAATTAGTTTTCTCCAACTGACCACTGGCGCAGCTGTGCCAATTTGTACTACTGGGATGGCGCAGCTGCGCCTTGCCCTGACAGTTCTAAGACTGGTTTAGCTTCAGCCCGTGTAAATTTTCATCTTTAAACTCATTTTATACGACATGAATTGATGTCCACAAAAGTGTTACTACAAGTCTACGAGCGTATTGATTACATATATGAAATCGCATTATCAACACGATTAATCTTCTAGATTCTTGTTTTAAGTTGCTTAATGGATTTCCTCGTTTCGCATTATGCCACACAAGGCATTTCACAATTCTCAGTGCCACTTCACATTATTTAATAGGCATTGATCTAATACGAATCAATTGATTTAAACGACTAACAAAATAATAACACTTATATTCACAAAAATTTTATTTCCATTAATATATTCATTTAATAATACGTGAAAATTCTCGGGTATTACATCATCCCCCCTTATAAAAATTCCATCCCAGAATTGCTACAAGGTTACACAAATAGATGGGGATAATCCCTCATCATCCTATCTTCTAACTCCCATGTTGCCTCCTTGACATTATGGTTACGCCAAAGCACTTTTACAGAAGAAATAACTTTATTCCTTAAGGTTTTCCCTTTCATATCAAGAATTTGGACAGGAATTTGTTCGTACGCTAAATTCTTCTCCACTTGAATGGGTTCATAAGAAATCATGTGTTTGTAGTCGGGCTTATACGGATGCAACACGGATATGTGAAACACGTTATGGATGTGCTCCAACTCAGGTGGTAGTGCAACTTTGTACGCTACTTCACCCACTCGCTTTAGTATCTCGAACGGTCCTATTAATCATGGACTCAGTTTTCATTTCTTGCCAAAACGGATCTTTCCCTTCCATGGAGATACTTTTAAGAATACGAAACTGCCGACTTCAAAATCTCGATCTTGTTGATGCAAGTCTGCGTACTTCTTCTGGCGATCTTGAGTTGCTACTAGTCTGACTCTTATTACTGCAACCACGTCTGCGGTTTATTGTACTAACTCTGCTCCGAATATTCATCATTCTTCGACTTCATCCCAACATAATGGCATTCTGCACTTCCTTCCGTAAAGAGCTTCATATAGTGGCATGCCGATACTCGCATGGTAACTATTATTATACGCAAATTCGACTAAGGGTAGGTGGTCGTCCCGATTTCCCTTGAAGTCCATCACGTAAGTCCTAAGCATGCCCTCTATCGTTTGTATTGTTCGCTCACTTTTTTCGTCTGTCTGAGGATGATAAGCAGTACTTAACCTTAACTGTGTTCCCATCCTCTCTTGCAAGCTTTTCCAGATTTTTGACGTGAAATACGGGTCTCGATCAGAAACAATCGACACCGGTAATCCATGTCATGAAATAATTTCCTTTACGTATAGATTCGCTAATTGATTTAAACTGTAGCGGATCTTAATAGATAAAAAATGTGTGGTCTTTGTAAGTGGATCCACGATAACCCAAATGGCATCCAAACCTTTCTGCGTGACTGGAAGTCCTACCACAAAATCCATCGTGATATGATCCCATTTCCACTCTGGTATTTCCAACGATTGTAATAAATCACTCGATCGCTGATGCTCTACTTTTATGCATTGACAGGTAAGACACCTACTAACGTACTCCGTATTTTCACATTTCAGATTTGGCCACCAAAAATGTTGCTTCAAGTCCCGGTACATCTTTGTTCCTCCTAGATGAATGGAATATGTCATATTATGAGCCTCATACAAAATCTCCTCTCTTAACTAGGCCACTGCCGATACCCACACTCTCCCTTCGAATCTTGAAATACCGTCTTTATCTATTCAAAATTTTTCTTCCTCTTTTTCCATGACCCTTCTCCTGATTTTCTCACATTCTCCATCTTTCTCCTGTGCTTTCTTTACTTTATGCAGCAATGTCGGACAAGCTTCCATTACAAATAACTTCTCTTCAGACCTCTCGGGTCCCTTCACCTCTATTTCCAACTTCTCCATATCTCTTATTAACTCCTCCTGAGTTGTCAGTTGAAACAATTTCTCTCTTCATTTCCTGCTCAGAGCATCGGCAACTACGTTTTCCTTTCTCAGGTGATAAGAATATCACAGTCATAATCCTTGATCAATTCTAACCACCTTCTCTGACGCATATTCAACCCTTTCTGTGTGAAGATATATTTCAGACTTTTGTGGTCCGTGTATATCTCACATTTCTCTCTTTACAAATAATGTCTCCATATCTTTAACTCAAAAACTACTACCGCTAACTCTAAGTCATGAGTAGGGTATCATTTTTCATAATCCTTCAGCTGTCGTGATGCATACGCAATGACTTTGTCGTTTTTCATTAGCACACAGCTCAGTCCTCTATGTGATGCGTCACTATACACCACAAATCCTCCCGTATCATTTGGTAATGGTAATACAAGCGCCTCACTTAATCTCTTTTTTAACTCTTGAAAACATTCTTTGCATTTGTCGGTCCATATAATCTTCACCATTTTCCTCATTAGATTAGTCAACGGGGTCGCTATCTTAGAAAAATCTTGGATAAATCTTTGATACTACCCAGCTAACCCTAAGAAATTTCTCACTTCCGTCAAAGTTTTTGGTTGTTCCCAATTACTTACTGCTTCGACCTTTTTGGGGTCTACTGAGATTCCATTCTCATCCACCACGTGGCCTAAGAATTGAACCTTCTTCATCCAAAATTCACATTTTGAAAACTTTGCATACATCTTCTCATTTCGTAGTGCCTCCAAAACAATCTTCAGATGTTTGGTGTGTTCTTCCTCTATCTTCGAGTAGATCAAAATATCGTCGATGAAAACCACCACAAATTTATGTAAAATGTGCTTGAAAACTTGATTCATCAAGTCCATGAATGCTGCTGGAGCATTAGTTAAACTGAATGACATTACCAAAAACTCGTAGTGTCCATAACGGGTTTGAAACGCAGTCTTTGGTATATCTTCATCCCTCACTTTTAGTTGATGATATCCCGTCCATAGGTCGATCTTTGAGAAACATTTCGCTCCCTTTATTTGATCAAATAAGTCTTCTATCCTCAGTAGCGGATATCTGTTCTTGATCGTTACTCTATTAAATTCTCGATAAGCAATACAGAGCCTCGTCGATCCATCTTTTTTCTTCACGAATAACACTGGTGCTCCCCTAGGAGATACTCGGTCGAATGTAACCCTTATCTAATAACTCTTGAAGTTTTATCATTAATTCCTTCATTTCTACTGGTGCCATACGATATGGATCTTTCGAAATCGGTGTCGTTCCCAGTGCTAAGTCTATTACGAATTCAATTTCTCTATCTGGCGGAAGACCAGACAGATCGTCCGGAAACACATCCTGAAATTCACTCACTATAGGTATATCTTTAATCTCTACCCCCTTTTTCCTAGTATCCATAATGTAGGCTAAATAACCTATACAGCCTTTCTTTAACAATTTCTTGGCCTGCATCATCGTAACACAACACGATTGATTAAGCGATGAGCTACCATAAAACACTACCTTAGACTTATCCGGAGTCTGAAGGTTCACACATTTGTTCTGACAAGAAATTACTGCGGCATGGTTATATAACCAATCCATTCCAAGTAATACGTCAAATTCTCCTAGTCTAATAGGAATCAAGTCGACGCTCAGTTCATGTTCCCTCGACAATTTCGATAGACGTATTCTACAGGGATTATTTCCTTATTCGCAACTTCTATGTTCAAAGGATCTTCTAAATGTTCTTGGGGTGTACTAAGTTTTACTAGAAAATTCTTCAGATATAAATGAACAAGTGACACCCGAAATAAATAATATATAAGCATTTATTTTATTGATTGGGATTATACCTGACACCACGTCCTTCGCAGCTACTGCATCCTGGACGGTCATATTAAAGGTTTGAGTGGTCGATCGTTTGGGTTGCGTAGGTCCACCAATCATTAACTTACTTCCTCCTCCCTAGCTCCCGGTAGCTCCACCGCTTCCTTTTTTCGGGTAATCCTTTATCTTGTGCTCTGTTGATCCACAAGTAAAACATCCTCTGATCTTCTTCGACTTTGGGCAATTTGGCAATATGTCCCCCTTTTGGCCGCAATTATAGCATGTGTTCTTTCTCTTCTAGTACTCTCCCTGATGGCTTCTTCCACACATGTTGCAATCTTCGGTCCTCTTCTTGAAATTTCTGTGGTGATTTCCACTTTGGTTATTATTTTTGTCTTTGTTGTTTTCCCATTTCCTCTTTCCGGAGTTACTTCCTCCATTGTTGCTTCCTCCATGATGCTTACTACCTGTGTTCTTACTCTTTTTCTCCTTATTATATAGACTTAAGGCCTCCCTGCCACCTTCCAAAATGATTGTCTTCTCCAACAATGTCGTAAAGGAATCAATCTGGAAGACTGATACTTTATTATACAACCACAACTTCAACCCTTGCTCAAAACGTCTCGCCTTTCTGTCCTCATCCACAACTTGGTGCTCCGCAAATCGCGTCAGTTCATTAAACTTAGCTGCGTATTACGCCACCGTCATATCACCTTATTTTAACTCTAGGAACTTCACTTCCATCCTACTCTTTATACTCTTTGGGAAATAGTTCTCGAAGAACAACGTAGTAAACTGTCAGAAATAAGCATGTTAATGATATTCCTATTTACATATGATTTGATTATAATATATATATATATATATATATATATATATATATATATATATATATAAGAATGAATATGAAAGTATGCTTGCATTAAGAAAAGCTGTAAAATCCTTTGATAGATAATAGAAACATATGAACAAGGACTTAGAATGAATTGATCAAATGTGTTAGGTTGATCCTACATAAGAAAAAAAGTTTTGTAAAGTCCTAAAAAAGAAATGATGTACAAGGACTATAAATATAGTAAGATCAAGCATGTTAGGTTGATCTTATGATGTAATAGATAGGCTTGTCTAATCGTCGAGCACTGCACCAGAAATCGTAGTCTGCTAGGAGAGTCAAGAAAAACTCGAGAGCTATCGAGGCAGAATCGTAGTCTGTAAGATAGTAGATCTCGGAGTTCGTGGGCATCCAGAAGAGACGAGGAAGGATCGTAGTGTGTCGAGGAGAACTTCCTCAGGGCCGTAGTCTCCTGAGGAAGTCATGTTCATAATCGTAGAGACAACCTGCTTACGAGTCGACCGCGCATCTGCTAAAGCCAGTCAAGAATCGTAGACTACACTCGGAGTCGTAGAGTCTACTAACGGCCAAGTAAAGGATTGTAGACTACACTCAGAATCGTAGAGTCTACTAATCATATCAAAAGCAGAAAACGTAGTCGGGCAAGATCAGATGAAGACAACAAGCACAACGACAGAAATCATAGTGTTAAAATCTGATCTCAGAGTCGTAGTGTCTGCACAGCCACAACTGAATCGTAGAGTGCAGAACTAAGACCTCAACAGATGTGCTCACAACACCAAGGCAGAATCGTAGAGCTAATGCGACCCTCAACAAATGAGCACCCCCTGAATATCCAAAGGAATGAAGCATTTGGTTGTTACTACAAAGATACATCTCACCTAAAGGAAATCAGAGAGAACTAAACGAATGGCATGCACGCTAACAGAAGACCTAAGCACAAACCATATGAACATCAAGATTGAGTTTTGAAGCCATTCGAGATGAATTCTTCCATAAGGAGATTAGAAGAAAACTTATGTAACTGACTATGGAAAGTCAGCAAGGGTAGTAGCTGTCAAGAAGAAAGATGACAATGATCTTGGAAATAATCAAGATCGTAGTATTTGCCAAACAAAGAAGGATCCGATGGAGTACATACTGAGATACTGGTCAACCTCTGAATAACAAGGCTAAAGTTATTAAGCATTGGGTCAGTCCATTGATGATAATTGAACGGGAGATCACAAGGAAAAAGTGAGCAGGACACGCCACAAATCTGAAGTGTCTTGTTATTCAAAAGGGGCCAAAGAAAGGAATCAAGCCATCAGTATCTAAGAACAGTCAAGGCAAACAGAAGTATTGAAATACTGCACAACAGTAGAAAGAGGTGTTCTACGTCATAGTTCAAGTGAACACTCTTTCCAATCGTAGTGTTAACCCTACATGTCAATACGACACTACGACCAGGTCCAACGAAAAGTGTATCAGAAAATTGTAGAGTTCGAATAACTGAGGATTGAAGCATTGGCAACGGTTCAATCTAAAGAATGGCATTCGGACAAAAGCTTATTGAGAGCATCGATGCGAGGACAACCTCTGATCGAGAAATCAGAAGGGTGAAATAAAGTCGTCGACCTGCCCAAGATATCAAAGTGACATATCTAACAGGGTAGGTGAAACAGTAGACTGCAGTGTCAGGAAGTCAGAAAAAGATGTCATGTCACATCTCCAGTCTGTACCAAATAACTCGAGATCTGCGAGGCAATTTGAATAGCTTTCAATGGCTACTTTCAAATGGGAAGATTGGGAAGTAGTATAATCAACAGAGCTTCAAAGATCAAGAGTTGTTGATGATTGTGAAGTTGTAGAATCGTTGAGTTGGTGAATGCTATTGTTGACTCTACGAGTTCCACCAAAAATCAATAGAACAAGTCTCAGTGACATTGAGACTACCTAGGTGGAAGTGAAACATCTTTGAAGAAGGACTCTTACAGATCAAAGCTTCACTCAACAAAGATGAGAATTCCACTAAAGATGGCAGCCAAGCTGAGAGCCGAGAAGGCCAAAAAGATAGCATTCAGTAAAGTGGTAGAGTACAAAGAAGATCATGAGAGCCACTCTACAGATCACCATGAACCTAAAGCTAAAACTGAACAAGTTCAGAACCATGTCTGCAAAACATTTAAGAAGGGTTCAGGGATTACTAAGTGCCAGAAGAAGTCTACCAAAAGCTCAGGGACTTGGCAAATCTAGATGGTGATGGTGCACAGCTGACATCAGATGAAGATGAGCTGAAGAGAGTAAAGATCAGCTGCACCAAAGAAGATGTGGTCCAGACTCAAAGCAGAATGCAAAGAGGACCACACTAAGCTGCTAAGTACAAAAGATGTTCAGAGCTTAATGACATCTTAGCAGCTCAGCACCAACTCCAACAAACAAACAAACAATTCAACAACAAAAAGTCAAGGCCCGAGGGGTCCTTGTCCGGATGGACTAAATGAGAATCCAAGCCTACTGGGCTTGAAGAGTTCCTAGGGAACTAGAGAAATTCCAAGGTTGCTGGCCTTAAAGAGTTCCTAGTGAACTGAAGTCCCAAGGTTACTGGCCTTAAAGGAATCTTAGTGATTCAGGGTGCTGCCCTTCCTTAGTGGAAATCCTGCTAGATGAAAGCAGAAGAGTGGATTAGGAGCTTGAGTCTCTAAACCACTTAAAACCTCTTATGACTTTTACTTTATGTCATTTACATTATGTACCTTAACTGCTATAACTGCTATGTATGTGCTAACTGCTTACTACTAAGTTAACTCTACGAATAATGTATGACTGACTATGAATATATTAATGAATGGGATCTTTTACTTATTCCGTTTTGCTTGAAAAGATTCTTATGTTCGTCATCTGCTACTTAATGAGCAATACAACTTAAAAGAGAAAAAGTATTTTGAAAATCAAAGGATCTATTCACCCCCCCCCCCTTCTAGATCAATATTGTGCCCACTGGGAACTAACAATTGGTATCAGAGCAGGTTCTTATGCTATATTCAAAAGCTAATCGCAGTGTAACTAACTAAGGAAAGTCAGCAAGGGCAGTAGCTGTCAAGAAAAAAGATGACAACGATCTTGGAAATAATCAAGATCGTAGTGTTTGCCAAACTAAGAAGGATCTGATGGAGTACACACTGAGATACTGGTCAGCCTCTGAATAATAAGGCTAAAGTGATTAACCATTGGGTCAGTCCATTGATGATAAGTGAACGGGAGATCACAAGGAAAAAGCGAGCTGGACACGCCACAAATCTAAAGTGACTTGTTATTCAGAAGAGGCCAAAGAAAGGAATCAAGCCATCAGTATCTAATAACAATCAAGGCAAACAGAAGTGTTGAAACACTGCACAACAGTAGAAAGAGGTGTTCTACGTCATTGTTCAAGTGAACACTCTTTTCGATCGTAGTGTTAACTCTATATGTCAATACGACACTACGAGTAGGTCCAAAGAAAAGTGTATCAGAAAATTGTAGAGTTCGAACAACCGAGGATTGAAGCATTGGCAACTGTTCAATCTAAAGAATGGCATTCGGACAAAAGCTTATTGAGAGTATCGATGCGAGGACAACCTCTGATCGAGAAATCAGAAGGGAGAAATAAAGTCATCGACCTACCCAAGATATCAAAGTGACATATCTGACAGGGTAGGTGAAAAAGTAGACTGCAGTGTCAGGAAGTTAGATAAAGATGTCATGTCACATCTGCAGTCTGCACCAAATAACTCGAGATCTGCGAGGCAATTTAAATAGCTTTCAATGGCTACTTTCTAATGGAAAGATTGGGAAGTAGTATAAATCAACAGAGCTTCAAAGATCAAGATTTGCTGATGATTGTTAAGTTGCAGAATCGTTGAGTAGGTGAATGTTATTGTTGACTCTACGAGTTCCACCAAAAATCAATAGAACAAGTCTTAGTAACAGTGAGACTACCAAGGTGGAAGTGAAACAGCTTTGAAGAAGGACTCATACAGATCAAAGCTTCACTAAACAAAGATGAGAATACCACTAAAGATGGCAGTCAAGCTGAGAGAGGAGAAGGCCAAAAAGATAGCATTCAAGAAAGTGGCTGACTACAAAGAAGATCAAGAGAGCCACTCTACAGATCACCATGAACCTAAAGCTGAAACAGAATAATTGCATAACCATGTTTGCAAAACATTCAAGAAGGGTTCAGGGATTACTAAGTGCCAGAAGAAGTCTACCAAAAGCTTAGGGACTTAACAAATTCAGATGGTGATGGTGCACAGTTGACATCAGATGAAGATGAGCTGAAGAGAGTAAAGATTAGCTGCACCAAAGAAGATGTGGTCCAGACTCGATGCAGAATGTAAAGAGGACCGCACCAAGCTACTAAGTACAAAAGATGCTCAGAGTTTAATGACATCTTAGCAACTCAGCACTAACTCCAACAAATAAACAAATAATTCAATAACATGAAGTCAGGGCCTGAGAGGTCCTTATCCGGATGGACTAAATTAGATTCCAATCCTGTTGGTCTTGAAGATTTGCTAGGGAAATAGAGAAGTTCCAAGGCTGCTGGCCTTGAAGAGTTCATAGTGAACTGAAGTCCCAAGGCTGCTGGCCTTGAAGGAATCTTAGTGATTCAGGGTGTTGCCCTTCGTTAGTGGAAATCCTGGTAGTTGAAAGCAGAAGAGTAGATTAGGAGATTGAGTCTCTAAACCACTTAAAACCCCTTGTGTCTTTTACTTTATGTCATTTACATTATGTACCTTAACTGCTATAACTGCTATGTATGTGCTAATTACTTACTATTAATTTAACTCTACGAATAATGTATGACTAACTATGAATATATCAATGAAGGGGATCTTTTACTTATTTTGCTGTGCTTGAAAAGATTCTTATGTTTGTCATCTGCTACTTAATGAGCAATACAACTTAAAAGAGAAAAAGTATTTTGAAAATTAAAGAATTTATTCAACCCCCCCTTCTAGATCAATATTTTGCCCACTGGGAAATAACATAAACCTCTCCCATAATATCGTTCCTTCTCCCACTCTCTACTGATTAGTTTCCCACCAATAGTTCGCTTCTTCCCTCATCATGTATGTGGCAAATACTGTCTTCTGGTCTTCACCAACATGAGCGATAGTGAAGGCCTTCTCGATCTCCTTGATCCATGTTTGCGCAACTATTGCATCGGTAGTTCCCGTGAACTTTGGGGGTCCTACGCTCTTAAAATCTTAAAAGGTTGTTACTAGTACATCTTGGGGAACTGGTGGTATGGGTTCGTTTCTTTCTCTCAGAACTTCTCCTAATAAATCTACCAGTCTCTGTATCGGATCTATTGCACCTCTCTCGTCGTTAACTGACTCTTCTAGGACAGTTATTATATGTCTGGGCGACATTTTCCGCATCACAAAATTTTTCATTTTATTATCTAATTATCATATTTAGACATTTCATAATAGAAAAGAACTAAATGTTCACAACACGTTTCTGAAATAAGATCATTTATATTCATATGACAAATGGTTACATTACATGTTCTTTTCTAGCATACTGCTATAAATGATATCACATATCCCCTAATATCACAAAAGACGGGGACATACTAACTTACTACCCCTCTAACACTTTTCAGAAGTTTGGGGGTTTACCACTATCTCACATCTTACAAAAGATTGAGATTACAACACATAAATAAACTACTACACTACTGAGCTTTTCCATTTAGACTCAATCTAATATCCCAAGCTCTATGGCACTCTGATATTCCTTCTATGTGATGTGCACCACCATGTCTCAGTTTATGGTATGTCGGGTATGTCCTTGCTCAGTTGGGTAATAATTTACCCCATCGATCAATCTCTCTATAATCGTGCGTAGATCATAGCTTATCTTGTTCATCTTCATCCTCTTGCACCGCACTTAATCTTCTAGGTCGTCTGCCCTATCATTGGCTTCCTCCAACTTCTCCTCAAAGTGAATCCTATCCATCACCTCCATCTCTAACTGAGTTCGGAGAGCCTCCTTCTCCATCCTCTCACTCAAAACCTTCTGCTCTAATTCCTCCAGCTTTCCTGCCACCTCAACATTCCTCGCCACCGCTCAGTGAAACAAAGCTCCGATCTGGATCCTTGCCTCCTTACCGTGAGCAATTTCCACCTCTATCTCCTGCATCACTAGTTGCCTCTGATGGTCCTCGTCCCTTAACTTCTGGAATGCAGACTCCCTCTCCCTAGCCTTAGCCTCTAACACTACAAGAAAAAGGGCCATTTACGACCAATAATATTAGTGACCACACTATCCGGTCATTGATAATAATAATAGCGACCGCTATCAGCGACCACAAATGATTCTATTCTCTAGTATATATCAGCGACCGCATGCGGTCGCTGAGAACAATTTCCCTCCCAAAATTTGGTGTGAAACTTTGGCGCGACGACCAATCTGTATCAGCAACCTCTTGTGATCGCTAATATGTCCACATCATTAAAAATTAGCAACCGCCTACGGTCGTTGATGGCGGTCGCTGATTCTCATAAACTTAATCAGGTTCAGTAGTTCACTCGATATCTGCAGAAGAAAAAAAAAGAGGGAGAACAAATGAGAGGAAGAAGAGGGAGTAGGGGGAGAAGAGAAGAGGGGGTGTCGCTTTCACCACGAGTTATTGTGCAGTTTTTTCTACTTCTTCATTACAAGTCCAAGTTACACAATTACAAACTCAAACGAAAGGTAAAAAATTTCCAAATCGTAAGTTTTGTAATGTCCCATCTATATATATCTTGTTCAATTTAGGGTTTCTCCTTTAGGGTTTTATTCAACTATTGATGTTGTAATTGTTTATTGATTCTGATTTGGTTTTGTGAATGGAGATTTGGGTTTTTGTTAATTTATTGATTAATATAGAATTAATCAATTAGTAAATACTGTATTTGTGAATGTTTGATGTTTTAATAGTTGAGTTATCTGCAAATTGTCCTAAAGTAGAAATCACAATATTTAATATGTTGCTACAATAGCTGATTCTGTGTATGGTGTTTGGGCTAAACAAGCAATTTGCTAAAATGACACTGATTAGTGCTTAATGGTATACTAGTATAAGTGGTTTGGTAACTGAAATTTTCAAAAGCAGCAATTTTCTTTTTAAGCCTTTCTTTAAATTCATATTTTAAAACTTTATTTGTTGTCTTTCCTTGATTTTCATAAAAAAAAGTAGCCACATTCATTTTTGCATATACTCTTATTGGATTTCTTATTCCATTTTCATACCTATCTAATTTTTTGATCATATTAGTACAACTATGATGTACACTTTAGGTTGTTTTGGGTATGGAAAGATTGAACTCAGTTTTCAAACATGCTAGAGTATGTGTTTATGAGTTTTCATGGTGATTTAAGGTTTATAGGAATGCTTAAAGACCATATGTGTTCTATTGTAGACTGTTGGGGATTTGGTAGCCAAAATTGTGCCTATAAGGGACTGTTATGGCCAACTTGTGTGACTGATGTTGTTAGATAGTGAGGAGTACATACATTGCCTATAGATAACATGTAAAAATGGTTCCCTAAGTTAGTTAAGGTCTACATGGTGTGTTGTACAATTCTTGCTAAAAAATCAATGAAAATAAGCTTTATAGAGCAATAAACACTAAAATAGTGAACCACCATACCTAGACCCCATACACAAGTTTTAATAGTCATAATAGGACATAAGAAAGCTACACAAACTAAAGGAACCAAGCCTAAGCCATTTTGAGCATGAGACTTGTTAAAAATCACATTTTAAAGTTAAAAATGGACTATTTTGGACAATTCATAGCACCTGACCTTAAAGGACTATTATGAGCAAATACAAAGTTGCTCATACATGCTAGTTATGATTCCCAAACATGGTCATTACTAAAGCCAATGAGAAAACCAATTTAAGCTCTCTTTTCAAGCCTATAGTGAGTTTTGATAAGTCAAAATGAGTTAGATGATTAAATAAAGTGTGGGGATGCTAAAAGTAACCTTAAGTAACTTAAATATATATGCCTAGACTATCCTATTGGCCAGAACTAGAAAAAATTGGAAAAAGTACAAAATTAGTTTTGTAAAAAAAGGTAAGAAAATGGCTAAGTTTGAGCTCTAGTTGGGGGAGCTTAATGGTAATGAAAAAGAAACCTAAACCTTGAATAAAATACCTTGTAGTATGTTCAAGAAGTAGGGACAAGTGGTTAAGCCCTTACCAAGGAGTTTAAACAAATCACCAAACTAGCATGGAAAATCACTAAAACTGCAGTTTTGCAAATTTGTCTTATATAAGTCAATTTGAGATTTTTCAATTCTACTTAGATCTCAATTTGGACACCTTAGACAAGTGAGTTAGGGTTATGCTAGGCTATTCCAAGTGTTGGAATGCTAACATATACAAGAACTTGAGAAGTTAGTGTGTAATAGCTTGAAAAAGCTTGGTTTAGAGGGTCGAAACTCAATCTATGCTTAGCAAACCTAAAGGAATGCTAAAACTAGTTCTAAATAGATATAATTCAAGTGTTGGAATTAACTAAATCTTCTTATATAAGTCAAATGGCCATATATGCATTCTTATTCACTGAGAAGATATGATTATGAATATAAAAAAGATGAAAATGAGAAGATTTTCTCTGTAAGGATTCAGCTGTAGTACCTGCTAATGATGTAGTAGAAGAAATACTACCATTAATGTTAAACATCGTTTTTCTTAGATCTCTTAAAAGTTAAGAAAGTAAGTGATCAAGAGTGAAAGAAACATTCACTTGACATGTTTATACTAACATTTTCTTATAAAACAAAAGGATCACACACATTTGTATTCACAGTTGTGATACTTCCTTGGTGTTTAATATATGTGATGGCATGTATCCTTGTTCAATTCCTGAAGAATCATATATGATTCACACTCATGTTATATATGTACATATACATCTATATGTATATATAAGCATCATAAATGGCATTGAACTGAATTGTAAATCTCTAACAAGGGAATACAATAATTCATGTAAACATAGAACCGTTGTATCAGGGACCTCTATTTAGACCGTAGTTGGATGAGACGACGAAAGTCAAGTGCCCAGATAGGTGCTACAGTAAAATTTAGAGTTGGTTGCCAAGTTTTTATAGATTATGCGTATAGTCACCCGGAATGTGTTAATGGTCAGAACAAGATAAGATGTCCTTGTTTGAAGTGTAAAAATGTAAATTATATGGACAGAGGCATAGTAAACTATCATTTACTTGTTTTTAGGTTCATGAACAATTACGAAGAATGTTGGTGGGCACATGGGTAGAGAAGAGATAGTGGCATCGCACAAGTACACAATCCAGGCAGTAGTACCCATCGTATGAATGACATGATTCATGATATTACAGGGCCGAATATTGATTGGGAACAAGGCAGAGAGCAACCTACAAATTCAGATGCCAAAGCATTCTTTAAGTTATTAGACAAGGGTAGCGAACCGTTGTGGCATGGTTTCACGAAGCACACTACATTGTCTGTAGTGGCGACATTACTTAACATCAAGGCTGAACATAACATGAGCCATAAGCGTTTTGAGTCACTCTTGAGGGCCATTAAGAGTATGTTGCATGTCGGTGAAAAATTGCCCGATAACTACTACTATTGTGAAAAATGGTGAAGAAGTTGGGTCTTGGATATCAAATGATCGATGCATGTCCGAATGATTGCATGTTATTTTATAAGAAAAATGAACAGATGATAAAGTGCACGTGTTGCAGTTATGATCGGTTTAGGCCTAATAAAGAGGGTGTGACTACAAAAAAGACTAATATACCTTTTAAGATTTTAAGGTATTTTACAATTACACCAAGGCTCAAAAGATTGTACATGTCTTCAAGAACAACTGAACATATGACTTGGCATGAAAAATCTCCAACCAAAGACAGAGAACTAAACCATCCCGCAGATGGGTAGGCTTGGAAAGATTTTAACTTAGCACATCCGGGGTTTGCATCGGAACCTAGAAATGTGAGGCTTGGATTGTCCACTGATGGTTTCAACCTGTTCGGCCACTCAACTGTTCCGTACTCCTGCTGGCCTGTGATTGTTACTCCGTATAACTTGCCTCCTTGGATGTGTATGAAACAGTCCTACTTGTTTCTTTCACTTGTGATTCCTGATCCCAAGAGTCCTGAAAAGAACCTAGATGTTTACTTGAGACCTCTTATAGATGAGTTGAAGGTATTTTGGGAGGATGGAGTACAGACTTGGGATATTTCCATGAAAACAAATTTCAACCTTCGGGCATCGGTTATGTGCACCATAAGTGACTTTCCAGTTTATGGTATGTTATCTAGATGGAGTACACACGGGAAGTTGGCTTGTCCATATTGTATGGGTCATACAAAGTCTTTTAATCTATCAAATGGTCAAAAGTCGTGCTGGTTTGATTGTCATCGTTGTTTCTTGCCGGTAGATCACCCATTTCGAAGAAATAGAGAACACTTCAAGAAAGGGAAAGTAGATCATGATATGCCAGCACCGCGACTGTCGGGGACAGAGATGCGTGACCGTGTGATGAGATTTCTGGTCATCCCATTCGATAAGATTGTTGCCTCTGACATCATCGATGGGTTTGGCATGTCTCATAATTGGGTTTGGAGTAACATCTTTTGGTAAGTGCCTTATTGGAATATAAATTTGATTCGTCA
Source organism: Panax japonicus (assembly GCA_020205505.1). Taxonomy (NCBI): domain Eukaryota; kingdom Viridiplantae; phylum Streptophyta; class Magnoliopsida; order Apiales; family Araliaceae; genus Panax; species Panax japonicus. The sequence continues at coordinate 34,263,958 of CM035098.1, forward strand.
TAATCTAGAGGTGATGCATATTGAGAAGAATGTGTTCGACAATGTGTTTAACACCGTGATGGGTGTTGCGAGCAAGACAAAAGATAATGATAAGGCACAGTTGGACATGAAAGATTTTTGTAAGCGTCCTGGATTAGAACTTTATGAATCTACTGATGGTAAGATGGTCAAACCGCATGCAAGGAACACATTGTCCAAAAAGTAGGTTGAAGATGTGTTCATATGGATAGTCTCTGAAACTACCAGATGGATATGCGTCAAACATTGCAAAGTGTGTTAAAGGTGGAAAATTATAAGGGATGAAGAGTCATAACTGTCATGTGTTCATGGAGAGACTCGTGCCTATAACATTTTGGGACTTGCTCGATAAACCAATATGGTATTCTTTGACTGATCTTAGTCGTTTCTTCAGAGACATATGTTCAAAAACGTTAAATGAAAAGGACATGTCTATACTTGAGAAGAACATCATAGAGATAACGTGTAAGCTTGAAAAAATATTCCCTCCTGGTTTCTTCGACTCTATGGAGCATTTCCAAATCCATCTACCCTATAAAGCTTGTGTTGGTGGCCCAGTTCAATATAGATGGATGTACCCTTTCGAGAGGGTCATGGGAAACCTTAAGAGGAAGGTAAAGAATAGAGCTTATGTCGTGGGGTCAATATGTGAGGCATACAGTTTCGATGAGATATCTACGTTTGTCTCAGACTATTTTCCCAATGAAGTCTTGACAAAGGCCAATCGAGTCCTGAGACATGATGACAGGGGCAATGTTGAACTAAATGGTTGGCTTTCTGTATTTGGTTTACCGGGTCACGCTTATGGAAAAGGAAAGCGCATATTCCTTTCTGAGTAAGAATTACGTGCTGCCCATACTTACATTCTACTCAATTGCGAAGATATTGATGAATTTGTGAGGTATACATGTAAAATTCATATGTATTAGACCTATATCTTAACCTGCAATCTCATATTAATATATGTTAATGTTTATAAAATTATATAGAACATACGATGACGAGTTAAAAGCAAATCAGGGCGACATCACTGATAAAGATATTCACGTTAGTCGTGATCAAAAATTTGCTATTTGGCTAAAGGACAGAGCAAGTTAATTTAATTAAGAATGACATATATTGTATTAATTTATGAATTTATTTAATTCAATTGAATTTTTGTAGGCTCTTAATGAGGGAACGTGTGACGCCCCGAAATCCGGTCTATCTTCACACCCAGATTCCGTACATCACAATCCCATCTTCTTCCAAACATACATCATTATATAGCTAAATATAACAACATATACTCTCAAATCCCAGGTTCTGGAAACCTTATAACCTTTTTCATTACAAATAATGATAAATACATTATTCATTTCATCTTACAAGAGTGACTTTTAATCCGCCACCAAGGATACATAACAGTTCCTTAAACTAGTCTATAATTCAATTTCATCTTTCTATATTACAAGTCTTCACTTGATCTTCTCGCTCATTCACACTCTGAAGGGAACTTCATCTGGATACCATCAGCTTGACCTTTACGGGATCCTTAAGTTCGTCTAACATCATTCGCTGAAAATGTTTTTCATTTAAAGCAAGTGTGAGCATTCAATTGCCCAGCAAGTCATAACAGTTGAACAAACATCTTCAAGAATTCAAACATTCTTTATAACTTCGATAACCGAACAAAGGTTATGAAGCAGCTCGAATAATAGGAATAATCACGATTCCTATCATTTGAAAACATTAATCGCATGCACTTTGAACTACTTTTATTCTTCTACCTTTTTCATGCTCATCAGGTCTGGCTAGAATCATTAGCACAGACTTAACAATAATGGATCATGTATAAACAGAACATACTTGTATTGAACAGCTCAATCATAGAACAGTTCATATCATAGAAACACCGAAGTGTTCACATTGTGGCACAAGGCCTCATATGTTCTACCACTTTACACCAATATCGCACATTAGCACATAGACAGAACTTCTCAAGTTCAACATCTGAGAAGTTTAAGAAACTAGCATTCATTTAGAATATGAATGAAGTTAGGAAACTTGCCTTACGCACAGCTACAGCCTACGCTGAACTGCTCATTTCGGTTCCTATGTAGCACATAAGAAAACAGCACATACACTAATTAGTCATGTATATTTAACTTATGCATTAGCTTAACTTTACTTCTTAGGGTTCGCATTCTTGCAACCTAAGTTTACGCGACCACTTTCATTATCGTTCTACAGCTTCATAACATACGGAGATGTCTTACTTTTACGCTCATCATCTTTGATGTTTTACATTTTATCTTCTTCTTATTACTTCTCTAATACACAGCACACATCGCTTCTCTGCTAGTAGTCCATATGGTACTCTGAGTGGTTTCCCACAAACAACCAACAAACAAGTTCCCGTCTCGTCTACACTGCCCATAACAGTGAGTTAGATCGGTTGCCAGTTTTGTATATACCTTCGCTCACTGAAGGAATTGTTTAGCCCAGCTCCCATATGTCAACCATCAAAGGTTACGATTGTACCACAACCTATACTCATCTTAACTTATCCTCACTATTAAACTATAATATTCGGTAAGTTAATTTCTTATTCCTTTCGGCTTCCTGGCAACTAAATACCACGCCTCAGTATTCACTCTTTATCGTCTAAGTCATACCGTCTTATGTATACTCAGAGCGATCATTCCCTGCAATCCTTAACTCGGCTTTGTTACGTTAAAGGCTATTATCTTTAATTCAACTTCTTTACTGTTCATGGTTCAATCCATTACCTTCATCATCTTACGATCAAACCATACACGGGGTGTAGGTTCTATCCGTTTAATATTTACGTTCCCTCAACCTTCACGTCGATTAAAGTGTTTAACGCTTACACTTCATTCTAACGTTCTCATCTGACTCACACTCAGCTTCCATTAATCTCATTACCGCTCATTACTACTTTCTTAATACCATTCATTATTCTTCTTTAATGTCGAAGCGATACAGTTCGCTGTATGCTAAGACCACTCGTTCACCATAACAGCGTTGCATACACAGTGTCTAAACGCTCCATACTTATCTCTCACTATCATGACATAACATCGAAATGTTATTCATTACCCTCGTCCTTCAACATCTAAGGAATCAAAACCCTAGCAATCCCTCACGTTCGTTCATCGCAACTACGGTCCCCGGACATCGGTTATGTAACTCGCATTAAAAAAAATTGATTGTCTTTTAATCTCTTTTAATCTTTCCGTTCAACCTTCATTAAAAGTTTAATACACTTTATTAAGTGTTTCATTAATTGAACTATATGTTCGTATTTCTTTGTTGCACATCCCCCAGAAATTGAGCAGTTAAAATCTCATTTCTGGCATTGCACAGCACCGGCGCTGCGGCGCCATGCTCCTTCCTTAATCTCGCGCCGCGGCGCCACTTAGTAGTGACCAAGGGACGGGACTCGCGCTGCGGCGCCGGCCTCCAAGGCATAACTCCGCGCCGCGGCGCCAAGCAAAAACCCTAGAAAAAATTTTTCTAAGTATTTTACAAGCTTGAGACGCTAACTTCACAATCTCATAACTTCTTCGTTATAACTCGGAACGAGGTCATTCCAAAGTCATTCTCTTCCTTATCTTATGTACTTTAATAACCCTCAGACAGAACTTCATTCTTAATCCGTTAATGTGCCATTCGATTGGCTTGATCATCACCCTTCGTTTATTTTATGTTTTTAACGCTCTTTGTTCGTTCATCCGCAATTCGGTCATCCGAACTCAGAATTCGATCGTTCTTGAGTCCACGACTCACGTTTTCAACATTTTCTTACATACTTATGAAACCCTACATGTTTGGAATTCATTTACTAACTTTCTAATTCTCGTTTGTCTTTTACGAAATTTTCGCCATAACTTCGTTATAGCTAAGTTTTAATCCGTTCTTCATGAACGTTTCTATCATTCCTAACCAAGCAATATGCATCCAACTTATATACGATGGTTTTAAGTTTGTCCATCAACAACAATTATCTTACGATGGTTTTAAATTTGTCCATCAACAACGTTCTTCGTGTTCTTCACGTGTTCTTCGTGTTCTTCGTTCGTTCTTCATTTTAATTGATATTTTGGATTACGATTCCACTTTTTATTGGAATTTGATGTTATAGAACATTATTCCTTACTTATTTCATCTACTCATTCATATAATCAACTCAGATTATTCTAATTCATTACGAATCATATACTTCTTTAAGAAATTTATTTACTAAACTTCAAATTCTTATTTCCTTATTTCTCATGATTTCAACCATATGTAATCATCCCTAACATCATCTACTCATTATCCTCATTAGGTTATGTTTTAAACATATATATAACTTAAAGAAAATCTAACATAGAAGTTAGGTTTTAATACTTTTCCTCTTTATTTTTCTTCCGCTAGACAAAACCGGCGATTTGCTAGCTTTTCTATTTCACGAATATTTTTGATCCGATCAATCATGCTCATGATCTTCCTTCTCCCTCTCCATCCGAATTCTCTCTCTCTCTCTCTAATGTAGGATTTTCAAAATCTCATTTAAATGAAATCTAGCTTCCTATTTATAGATTTTCCAAAGTTAGGGCAAAATAGTCATTTCACCCCCTTAACCTCCTTACTATTCATTACCTAACAACTAAGTTAACTTACTCCTTAAGTTTACTTAACACTTAAGTCTACTTAACCTTTAAGTTTGCTTAACTCTTAAGTTTAATTAACACTTAAGTTTACTTAACACTTAAGTTTACTTAATACTTAAGTTTTCTATTTCCACCTCCTTAATTAACCTCCTTACTATTCACGTAGCTTCCCTTGGAAGCTTCGTGGTTCCATCTTTCGGGTTTCGTCCGACAGGTTTAAAAACTGCGATTCTCGGAATCCAAATATTTTTGGATATTTCGTCTTTCCTTTACCGATTAACTTTTACGTATTCTTCGGATTTCCGAAAAACTGAAAAACACTTTTTGGCGTTGAGAGTTTTCCTTCATATTTTACCCTAACGTAGTTAAACAGATGAAAAGTACATAGCAGTACTTTTCGTCGTTTTTATTTTATCCGATTTCTGCACGTTTTTCGAGAAAAACTTTTATCGACTTACTTAACTCTTCACGATATATTATCAGCAAATCTTTTGACGGAATGTCATTTTGACATACCGAACTCTCAGAATGGCTTAGGTTATTTCAAACCCTAACCCTTAGGTTTCATCAGGTGAATAGTGCCTATTTCGTCTTTTTCCCTGAAAATATTTTGTTCCCGGAAAATTTTCATTTTCGTCTTGAAAATTCCTACTCGTTCAGTCTAGCTCGTAGCCAGAATCCTCCCGACATATAATCATCCTAGGTTCTAGAACGATTAATAAACACATAGCACATAATATTATTAATAAAAATTCATTTTATTAATAACTAATTCTTTAAACTTAAATTCTGGAAAAATCCAAATTTCTGGGGCGTTACAGAACGATTCCTCCAAATATACAAGTCCTAGCTATGGGTCCAGACAGGGACCAAGTCATTCGCAATGGTTACAAAATAAATGGATGTGAATTTCATACAAAGACATATGCTCGCGGTAAAAGAACAACTAATACTGGAGTGTGTGTTCAAGGAGATTGTTACAACGAGCTTGGTCGTGCCTTTTATGGGAAGTTAGAGGAAATCGTAGAGTTTTCATACAAGGGCACGTACGGGGGTCATATTAACTTGTTCAAGTGTCGTTGGTTTGATTCAGAAAAAGGGATACGTGTTGACAGACATGGAATCGTCGATATTGACCTCCATAGGTCGGCTTACTCCAACGAACCATTTGTGTTACCAACTCAAATAGTACAAGTATACTACACTCCTAGTCCTATTAGGAAAAGGGATAGACCGCCTACAGATTGGCAAGTTGTAATTCATACTCCCGCGCGCAGTCGTGTTCAAGTAATAGACAGAGATTTCTATCAAGAGGAAATGCTTCATAGACCTCCTATAATAAATATAGAGGACAACAATGATGTAATCCAGTTAAAGGGTAGAGATGAACCTGATGAATTTTATCTCGAGACAGTTATTGTGCCAGATGACAGTGATACTGAGGAAGAGTTATTGATTGACACTGACACAGAATCTGAAAAAGAAGATGGTTATAAATCTCCGATACTTGGACAAATTGATTCTGACTCAGACAACGATTTTCATTAAAATGTATGTTTAGTTTTAATTGTATTACAATGAAATTACATATAGGAATGTTCTCTATATCCTTAATATGTTCATGTACCTTTCGTTTATAGTTATCATAGTTAACTATTTTCCAGTCATATTTATGTACCTTTCATTTATAGTAATTATAGTTAACTATTTCATATAATTAATTGTCTTCTGAACCTGTAGCACGAAAGCACGGGTTGGGTCGAGGCCCTAATCATGTGCCAAAGGCCCTGGCTAATACGGATGATCACATCTTATACAGATTCCTCCTCCTCCAGAAAGCATGTAAGTTAAACATCGTGTATATATATAAGGGTTTAATATTTCCATTGTTATAAATATATTTTAATGTAAGTTATTGTATATTGTAGTGATTTTCAAGATAGTAAAATTGTGAAGTGCATTTCACAATTATGCTTACAGAACTAGCCTACGCCAGTGATTACATGGGCGAGCACACCTCTCGCCCATAAGGATGCAGTTTGGGCTGAATTTCAGGTATATTTTTTATCACTCTGATAGGTAATACATAGTTAATCAAATATTTTGTTTAGTAATGTTGGATTATGGTAATATAACAGTTTTAATATTATTATTGTTATTTTATTTACAGAAGCGGTATAGATGGGATGATGCACATGCATCAATTTTTCAGACACTATTCTGGCAGAAGTGCGTCGTCCGAACTAAAGATAAACTGAACAAGGAACGACAAAAAGCCCTACACAATAGTGAGACTGACCATCCAGGATAGGGTAAGCAGTATATGCATGAGTATAGCCCTTGGTAGTGCGCACATCCCATATGGGTGCAGATGTGTGACCAGTGGAGAGCTGAGAGCTGGGTCAAGAGGTGGAAGATTGCCGCCTCGAATAGATCCTCAGGTGTATCAGACGGCGAGAAGGAAAAAGGCACGTATCGGGGCGACAGTATATTTCAACTGCAGCATATTGCTGCCAAGGTACGTATGTTATGTTTACGGTCATCTTTAGTAGCTAAAATATCATATGTTTACATAATAATATGAGAAAATGAACTATAGGAGTTTCAATCTCAAGGTCAGCTAATCAATTGGTTGGATGTGTATGTGGCCACCCGCGATGGTCTGCCTGAGGCTGTTCAGATAGCGGTAATAAGTTCACTTTATCCTATTATGTTGTTTATAAATTGTGACGACCTTTTTTTAGTAATTTTTTATTTATTTTTAACTATTTAATTGTTCACCTTCTGACAGGACACTTATAAGGGCTTAATGAACGAGCGCTTTCCTGAAGGCACCCCGCGTCCGTCAATTGATCAAGAATTATGGGAGAGGGTGTCCATCGTGAAGAAAAATTATGTCAAAGGCCAAGGACAAAAATGCCGCCCGACCATCAGTGGCATAGGCAGCTCTGCCACCCAGTGTACACATTCATCAGGTTATCCAGCCTATCATACTCCTGTTGACTATGTGAGAGAGATCTGTCAGGATCGTGATCTTCTTTGTATACTGGGCGGGCATCTGCAATCTCTGAGTCCTGATGAGTTGGCAGATGCAGTGGTGGCAGTGGTAGAAGCAACAGTAGCAGCAGAACAACAGCAGAATGATGACCAGATATATATATATATATCATTTATTGTTTAGCTACATTGTCTTATATGTTTATAGTCTCTGAGTCACTGTCTTACTTATATGTTTCACTACATTGTCTATTGTTTAGCTTTCCCTAAGTCATAGCAGTATCAACACAAGTAACATGTATGTTTAATTATTTTGTTAATTACAGGATCCTAATTTGGATGATCCATGAAGAGCGCCTAGACTTGTTTTTTAGATTTTTAAAGCCTTGTACTCTTTTAGATTCATTCTTTGGACAATTGTATTATTTTATATGGAGTTTAAGATTGTATTGTGTTGGATGAATGTTTACAATTGTATTATATTGGATGAAGAGCTAGACTTGTTGTAACGATCGAAAAATTTGTAATTTAATTTAAATATTTATTTAATTAAATAAATATTTTAAATAATTTATTTATTTAGGAAATAAATAACGGATGAATTGTGGTGAATTAATTTAGTAACTAAATTAATCAATGTTAATTGAATTGAATAATGATAATGTTATTTAAAGGATTTAATTTAAGAAAATAATTAAATTGAATCAATTGCATAATATTTAAGAAGATAATTAAATTAAATGAATTGTTTAAATTAATGGAAATAAATAAAATAAATAAAGTGATGTTTCTCATTTATTAATTAAATTAGAAATATAATTATTTAAGCATAATTATAATAAGAATATAATTATTATAATTATAAATTATAAGCTATTAAAATGGGTTACATGTGTGACAAGTGTAACTATATGATATAAATATTATTTAAATAATCTAGTATGGGAATTAGTGTGTAACCAAACGTAGCCTTATAGCTTTTGGTTTATTTTAACTGATGTGAGTGTTTTTGTTTTTAACCTGACGTACATGGGAGATGCTAGTTATATTGCATATGCGTCTTATTTTTCCCCTAAGTCTAGTTATCAGTAAAGAGCGTAGTGAGAGCTTGGAAGCAAGAGAGAAAGCATTATGGTTGTGAGTTTGTAATATTGTTAAGAGGAAGAAGGAGAATTTATAAGCCCTAACATTATCTTTTTCTAGCACTCAATCAAGGTAATCTACCCATAATTTTAATATTAGGGTTGTTAAAATTTTCTATTCAGATGAAATTTGGGTTTTGGTTGAATTGTTATAGAAAATGTTGTTTATATATATATATTCTCTTGCTAAATCTGTTAGTTATCCTTTATAAGTCTATGTTAGTATTCAAATACATGAAAATTGAATTGTAAGAAGGAAATATAAATAACAGTGTTATATTCATATAAAATGGCCTTAGAAAGTACCAAATTTCTTGTCCAATATATGATGTAATCTGTAATTTGCTGGTGGATTGTGATAATATATTAAGAAATGAAAGCGGCGTAGTTCGAATCGTGTCAAACGATTAATAAACGAATTCGTGGTGATCGAATTGGTTAAAAGAATAAAAATAAGGAAATTTGGGGAAAATATAGTTTGATTCTTCAAAATAATGTTTATGTAATGTTTTTGTATATAGAATGGTGTTTAGTATCTATAACTATAATATGACAAAGTATTAGATTTTGAAGTTGGGAGATTTTCTATAGAATTGGGATTTTTGACCAAAGTAGAGTCTGATTTCGAGCTTCTACAAAAACTTGAACTTAGGCATCGCGCGCGGGTGCGGTTCTCGCGCGGGCACGCTGGATTTGGGCGCGAACGCGCGACGTCGTGCGTGCGCGCGATAGCCCAGTGTATTACTGGCGCGGTCATGCGAATAGCTTATCTCAGACAGTGAAGTCTGCTTAATTGCAGGCCATGCGTAACGGACTTAGGTTAGTTTAGCATGCATGTTAAGGATATTAAAACATAAAGTGGACTATAATAAAAAATTGTATTGTGTTGTAATACAAAGTGTAAAAGAGTTTTAGGTGAATGTTAATTGAGTTATATAATGAAACTAAAAGTGATGTTTTCAAAAGTTAGAAATGAACGACTAAGTTATGTTGGCTCGTAATGCGATTTCAAATTCGTTAAGTATGTTAACCTAAATGGTTAGGTACTAGGTTAAGGTTATGACCTAAATGATGATTTAATACTCATAGTGTTAATATTCATACAAGTAATTGTTGTTGCGATTGTAATGATAAGTGTAGGGTAATTGTAGATTATTTTACACTTGTGTAGCTTACAAATAAGGCAAGTTCCTAAACCTTAACTCTTTACATTTAGCAAGCTTTTTAACTTCGTTCTTTTCATATTAAATGCATATTCCCATTCCTAAATCGTTATTGTACAAGTTCTTAAAATTCTTGTAAAGTTGAGCAAGCCTGGTTTATCTTGAGTATGTTTGTGCAAGCTCTTATAACCTAATTCGTTACATCGAGCGAGCTTTACTTCCTTATTATCATTCAAAGCATACATTGCTCTAATACATTGATTCATAGAAGATTGTTCTAACTCCATTGAATATAGCACTTTGCATGTATATCATGTTATTCAAATATATATCGTTGATATCTGATCTTTGACTTTGATAGCCTTGTTCAGTTATACATTCTTGAATTAAACCTTTATTGATGGAAATTGAATAGTGTTCTAAAATTCTAGAAACATTGATAAGCTAGTTCCAAACTAAACTTTCTTTAGTGCGGAAATTATAATTTCAAGCTGAGATGAACAACCCTGACATAGGGGATTTTGTACGTGTAACGTTTAGCTGTTTGTGCACAATATATGGTACAAAGGGTTGATCCCCCTAAGTACATTAAGAAGGGTCTATATAGTCTAAAAGAATGTTAAGGTTGAGGTAATAATACCTAAATACCAGAGACATAGTTCGTGGTCTTAAGACCCTCAGACATTGATTTCGAACTTGTTTTCTATATTTGATTCGTAGAGAAAGTTCATTATTATTCAGCATTCGTTGTTCACTCTCATGTTGTTACTATTAATACTTTTTATATCAGTGAGCAATTGTTTGCTCACTCTTGCATTTAACACTGTAGCTAAAGTTGAGAAAGTCGATGAGCCATCCACTAGCAAAGGAAAGTGCAAGATGTCCAAATGTTGAAGACTCATGAGAGTTTTATTTTAATGAATTGTGTTAAAGACTTGTTTTAATATGTGATGTATTCTGAAAACATATGTAATAATTTTAAGGTTAAATTACCTAGGTTTTATTTGAGATTATGATGTAACCCTTTAATGGGAAAGATTATTGTTTAAGTTATTTAAATTATGTCTTTATCCTATGATTATGGGTAGTTAGATGTAATAGTTTTTGATAAGTGATCACCAAATCCTGTGGAAATGAAGTACCTGGGTTTGGGGGTGTCTCATGTTGGTATCAGAGCCTTAGGTTATGAACTTTAGGTGGGGGAAAACCTTAGGAAGTATCCTTTATATAGACAAAGAATATAGAGGTATTCAACTCTTATCGAGTTTTATGGAATGGATTAAGGTATCCATTGACGCTAAATAATAAAAGACATTATGTGCTATGTGTTAATAACTTATGTGCTCACGAATATCGAAAGATGTTAAGTAAAACTTAAAATATTTTGTTGACAAGATGTCTAATGAAGGATGATCCAGTCCAGCTAGAGAGGTGATACCTCAGAAACCTAGAGACGACGAACCCCGAGATATTTAAATAGTGTGGGAGCAGTTGATCCATGAGGATGAGCCTGTGATCGATCCCGAGGAGAATAGTTCTGAGGGGATAGAGGAGGATGATGAGGAAGAGGACCATGAGGAGTTTCCACCAAGCTCCATATCAGCCGGGATGTATGATGCTCTGTATGACCGTAACATAGAGTTAAAGGACGAAGTTGAGGAGCTGAATGAGATGGTTGAGATGCATCATGCTTCGATAGAGCAGAATGGTGCGGAGATTCAGGAACTCGACTCAAAAATTGGAAACACAAAATGGGACCTAGTTCATACCAAGGGTCAGCATGAAGATCTGTTGGTAGTAAACGAAAAGATGAAGACTGACATGGAGAAATTGAAAGATGACTTCAAGGAGGAATCAGCTAAGCGTGCAAGAGCAGAGGATGCTTGGATGAAGGCGACTCAACGTGCAGATCGTGTTGAGGCTAAGGTCCAAGTGAAGAAATCCAAGATGAAGGAGATGGATTACGCTTTTAATTCGGCGATTGATAGGGCCCAGGATCGAGTCTATTATTACCCACCTCAGTTTGAGAATTCATCGTGGTTCGTGATGGATCGTAGAATGACGTATTGTATCATGGAAGAAGAGCGTCGAGAAGCCTTACGACGTCTTAATATGTCTAGATAGAATAAGAGTGATGATAATGTGTGGTTAATTATGTGAATAAATAGATTGTGAATCCCTTATTTTAAGATGAATAAAGGGATAGTATGAGTATGTAGTCCTGAAGCTTGTCTAGTTCAGGAAAGTGAATTTTATAGTGGTTATGTTATCTTGAGTATGTTCTAAAAACTTATGAATAAACAAAATATCAAAGTTTATTTGAAATGTTATGTGTTATAGCTTCAGTCTTAGAATGTTTAAGTTAAACTTCAAATACCCAAGAAGTTGAGTAATGAAACTAATAAGCATATATCTTAATAAAAGATGCCTCCTAGAAGAAGACAACCATGTCAACAAGCACCTCCTGAGGGGTCTAGTAATAATAATATTAATGAGGCCAACGCTAATCCAGTTCAGCAGTTGGTAAGCTTTGTTGGCGGGTGCACTTGCGAATCAACCGCAAGCTCAAGTCACAACCTTTAAGAAATTCAAAGAGGTTGGACCGCCAGAGTTTCAAGGGTCTATGAATCCAATGGAAGCCCAAACCTGGATCATGTAAATGGAGAAGGTGTTTACATTGCTAGAGTTAACGAAGATCAGAAGACTGCGTTCACAACGTTCACGCTGAAGTCTGAAGCTAGCTACTGGTGGCAAACAAATAAGATTCATGGAGGATAAAGAGTGATAACATGGGATAGATTTAAGGAAATGTTTTTCAAAATGTACTTTCCAGTGAGTTCTCGAAATCAGTTAGAAATGCAATTTTTGGAGCTGAAACAAGGAACTCTGACGGTGCCAGAATATGCTGCGAAGTTTAACAAGTTGGCAAGGTTTGCCACATATCAAGTCAATAACAACGAGCGTAAAACAAGAAGGTTTGAACAAGGATTGAAGCCTTGGCTGTATATCAAGGTTTCAATGTTCCAGTTGAACACATTTGTGGTTGTACTGGAGAAGGCAATTATTGCGAGAGGTTGAAGCGATGCCTTAACCAAGTACAATCAAGAACAAAAGAAGAGGAAGAATGAGAATGAGAATGAGAATAAGGCGGGTAGAAGTAACGTTGAAGTTAATAATCAGAAGAAGAAATGGAGTGAGAATTCAACTGCGGGAGGACAACAAGGAAGTCAGCAAAAGAAACGGTTTGAGGCTTACGCAACGTGTGGGAAGAACCATACCGGGGTATGTTTAAAGGGAAAGAGGGTGTGTTTCAACTGTGGTTAGGAGGGACACATTGCATCAAACTATTTTAGTTCGAAGAAATGAACATGCTTTACATGCGGTTCAAAAGATCACATGGCTCGTGATTGCCCTAAGAAGCCAGCAGGAAGTGCAAGTGGTGGAAAAGGAAATAACAATGGTGGTGGCGCATTGACTATCATTGGACCAGCTCAGTCAATCCGACCTACTGCAACGATTTTCAATATGACCGTGCAGGATGCTAATGTGATAATGAAGCGTTAGAAGCTAATGTGATGATCGAATGATACATATATATTGTACGAGGTAAAGAATACGAGTACGATACGAAGTATTGTAAAAGTATGTATGAAGGATGTAATATTGTATATTATGAATGAGTATACAAATTAAAATATGAGAATAATACGTAAACAATACGTTATAAGACTTTAAGTTAAATGAATTGGACTTGTAGGATTGTGAAGTAATTTGTAGAGTCCAATAGAATTGAATGTGCAGGCCCAAGAGTTTGTTAATATAAAGCCCAAGTAAGTTGTTAATACAAGCCCAAAGCTTAAGTTAATCAAATTTAAACCTAAGCCCAAGCTATAATGCATTGAATTGAGGTTTTCCATGGGGCAAGCCATGATCATGTGGTTATTTTTGGTGACCAAGATAATTGTATAATGACCAAACAATGGATAAGTTTTATGGAGGCCAAGTTAACTTAGTAAGTAAGTAATGAATAGTAAGGAGGCTTGATTAAGGAGGTGGGATGGCCTAAATGACTAAACTACCCTAACCTTAGCAATCCTATAAATAGAGAGCTTGGATTTCATTTGTTGGTTGCTCATTTCATCCAAGAACTTTCTATTACAAAGTGCTTATTGGTTAGAGATAATAAGTTAGGAAAAGTTAGACTTTGAAGCAAGAAGTAAGAACAAGAAAGTTTCAAGTGATCATCAAGGGTAAGACTCTTGTCCATTAGTCTTCCATCTCTACCATTTTAGGTTGATAAGAGAAGTGCAGATTAATGGACATTTATGCTAAGAATGATAGGAATAAATAATCTAAGGACTTAAGTCCTAATAAGCCGAGAATAAGTACTTTGTTCATGGATAAGTTATCAACTAAGGAATAACTTGTAAGATTTGTAACATGTTTACATGATTGAAGTTATATGTTAATAAGATGTAAGAATGTTGGTTAAAGGACTTAAACTATCATAAGCCATGTGAAGCAAAGTTATATGTAGTTTATACTTTGATAAGTTATAAGCCCATGAAGCATAAGTCATAACTTATCCTGAAAATAAGTTGATGTAATATATAGGTTGAGATGCCAATGTGATGGATAAAGTCCATTTGAATTGATAATCAAATCATAAGTAACGAAGCTATACCAGAATTCTCATGATTGGACGAGATAATCGTCGAATTCGTGAAATTCTCGGATTAGAGGTCAAATTTTGATTTTGAACTCGAAAACGTTGGTTTGCGATGGGAGCAAGTCTGATTTGTAATTATAGAGTTTCAGACTCAAAAATGGTCGAATTTTAACTTAGAACGAATAAACGAGCGTTGAACGTTCACGGACGTTTATCATTTTTGTTAAAAATGAGCCAATAGGTGAATTTTAACTTAACGAAGTCAAAAATATAAAATTCTTGTATGATCATGTAGAGTATGTGATTTGTGAGCTAATAAATTTTGAACGAGGCAATTTGGACTTTAAATGATCAAATTTGGAGTCCAGGAAGTTCATTATGCAAAGAAAAATTTCAAACTGTCTGGTGCACAGAGCTAGCACCGCGACGCCAGTACAAGGCCAATGTGTGGCACTGCAGTGCCGTGCATAGTGTCTTGACCTACTAAGGAGTCGCGCCATAGCGTAACATACAGAACTTGGACTCGCGCCGCGGCGCCGAGTCTGGGCCATACACACTGTTAACCTGTTCCGCAACGCGAGTTGTATAGTAATGATTGTTGCCGCAGCGCCAGTTTTAAGGAATGCACAGTAAGGAATGGTTACATGTATAGCACAAATAATAGATGATTAACATTAAAGTAAATCTTAAATATAAAATTGTTAATGCTTTGTTAAACATTAATTATGATGCATAAAGGTTGAAGTTAAGTAATCGAACATGAACGTAATGATAATATGAACTATGTTGGAAAGCCATAACCTATAGTAACAAGTCTAATATATGACTAGATTGATAAGAAGGGTAAGATTCTTTAGGAACCATGTATGTTAATCATGACCTAATGTGTTATGTGATGTGATCATCTACTGTAGAGACCTTAAAGACTTAAAGTGAAATGTGTAATAATAGTAACAGACATTGAAGACAAGTATTCTAACCCTTGTCTATGTTCAATCTAGACAATCTTTGTGGTTCATATATTTTTATGCATGAATTATTGTATGATGAAGTCAAAGCCAATTCTTTCAGATAAAATTATGATATGTTGGATTTCTTATAATCTATCAAAGTATGGTCAATGTTTTACCAAGTTATATTGGTGTGGTTTTCAAATGAAGACTGAGTATGCTAAAATGTTTTGTCATCAAACGACAGGCATGTGAGGTTGCCCAAACTTAAATGTACATACGTTTAATGAATGTAGTGTTGATCAACATAGAGTACTATAGGCTGATCACCTAGACGTGCTCGTAAAAAATGACGGACTTACGGAGTTTGTGTCGGGATGTCCTTTTTAAAGAAAGTGTGAAATGGTCAAGGTCTTGGACCAGAAATTGATGTTTTACTGAATATTGTCATTGTAAAATATTTTAAAGAAAAGAGAAGTGTTATTTTGAATTATCGATAGTACTTCATAACTATTGTTCAGTTACTGAAGATATATGATTTGTATGATTCAAGCATATTGTTAAATAAAATTGTTGTACTTGCTGAGCTAGTTATGCTCACTCTTGCTTGAACCATATGAATGCAGCTAAGACCAAATGGATCGAAGGATCCGGCAAGGATAAAGGAAATGTGAAGACGAATCTATAGATTTACAAATGTAATAGTATAGGTTTGTAATGATAATATTTAATATTATGACAAGAATAAATGTAACTGTTATAACAAACCTGGGGAATGGTAATATTATTTTGGAATATATATAAGACATAATCGTTCTTTTGTGGAATTTCAATTGAATGTTTGTGCAAACTGTAGCACCGTGGAGCACCATATGTCGGGTTGGAAGATACCCAGATTAGGGGGCGTCACATGATTTATTTATTAAGCTGAGTCACAGCGATAAAGTTAGTGATAAAATTTTTAAATCATAGAAGATAGTAGATATCATGCCTTACTTGACTCTTCTAATGGATTGCTTGTTCCGCTGCAATTATACTTGTTGTCTATTAAATTCTATCAGTTTAACATTGTTGAAGGCTAATGGTAACTTATTCTGCATTATCTTAGTCATAATATTTCGTACTGGGCTAGTTGAGCTCACCCTTTTACTTCCATTGTTCTCTTCAAGAAATGAGAACGTATCCAGAACTAGTCGGGGAACGTAGTGATGGTCTGAGATGGTGTTGTAGTAGTCCTCATTATTTTACAAAATAGTGTGACAATAAATGTAATGATGACTCCATTTGAGTTTGAATATTGTCTAGAAGACAATATTCGTGTAAAAATTACTTATATTGTATAATTAAGTTTGTATTTGTATTCAGTACCATATATTTAGCGACCCAAGATGGGTGATGTATACTTATTTTGGGGGTGTCACAAGAAGTCACTTAGTTCTATTCAATTATTGCCACAGTAATTGCTGCATAGTATCTCATATTATTGATTCAATTATTATTACAGTATCATCTACACAATATTTTATATTATTAAATTAATAATTAAGATGACAAAGTTATTCATATTATTATTTACATTATTGACAATGTCTAGAATGTTCTGTCGAGGAAAGGGGTTTGGTCACCTAATTGCACGCCAATAAGGAGAAGTCCTTATCAGAAAATCCCCTCTTTCCTGGGAATGATTTGGTTGTTAATATTGCGAGTTATAATATTAATGATGAATAAATATTATTAAAAATATGTTTTGAGAAGTTAAGTTAATTGAGATAAATAGAGGGGTTTTCAAAATCGTTGGTAGAAAGCTATCTCAGTTATATATATATATATATATATATATATATATATATATATATATATATATATATATATATATTAAATAGGTTTTATTTTATTATATTATAAATAAAATATATTATATTATATATATAATGCTATTTATTTTACTTGAATATTATATTCTTATTTTTTAAAAAAAATGGACGCATGTGAATATCAAATTCTGCCCGTGAGTTTTTCAAATGTTTCGCCCGTGAAATTTCTAAACAGTGGTACTCTTCCATTCTCCTATAAAAAGGATTCTTAGTTTAAAATTGAAAATCACACCATAATCAGAGAATTCTTCTTCAATAATATTGAGTGTATTTCTTTTAAGTTTAAGGAAGCTTTAAGTGTAGCAAATAGTACAAGTTTTCTTAAAGAATATCTCTGCTATACCAGTCGGAATTGCTCTCTTTTTAAAGTAAGGGGTATTATTATTTCATATTTGCTTACGATATTATTTTTCGTATTCGTAAGAAAATTTATTTTCGTTCAATATTCGTAAGGAATATTA
Source organism: Panax japonicus (assembly GCA_020205505.1). Lineage (NCBI taxonomy): Eukaryota > Viridiplantae > Streptophyta > Magnoliopsida > Apiales > Araliaceae > Panax > Panax japonicus. The sequence goes on from CM035098.1 coordinate 34,281,890, forward strand.
TTTTCGTTCAATATTCGTAAGGAATATTACCTTCGTTCAATATCCATAAGGAATATTATTTTTCTTCAACAGTTGTAAGGGATATTATTTTTGTTCAATATTCGTATGAAATAATATTTTCTTTCATACTTTGTAGTATTAAGTAATATCATTTTGTTTCAGATTTTGAATTCTACACTCATTTTGTTAAGTATTACTTCTATACTCCTTGAAATTAGTAGAATATCCTTGAAATTCGTGCTTCATCTAGTATCGTTTCACAAGAATATTTTGTTGATCATTCTTGTTAAATTTTGACCTTTTCATACAGGGGTACTATTCACAGGGCACTATTCACGAAGTACTATTCACGGGATAATATTCACCCGGGATACTATTCATGACAAAAATCGATTTCTTTTCTGTCCAAATTATTTTTGATACATGAATATGATTCTTGAATTTTACTCCACAAAGCAGTTATCATGTTGACAATTTAGACATTTTTAATCTCTGGATAAATTAAAAATGTTTAATATTTATCCTTGATTTCGTTTGATTGATCTTTATATCATTGTCATCATCTTCATACTTATATTGTTATTAAAGTCATCTTTGGCTTGTAGTGCATAGATGGACTGTTGATTGGTATGATTATGACCAGGAATTATGTATCGGTATAATCAGGACCTGTAATGTTTCAAATGATGTGATAAAAGTCCTCATTAACCCGCAGTGCATTGATGGACAGTTGTTATTAAGGGGTATTATTTCTTTCGTATTCATAAGGAATATTATTTTTTGTATTCATCCTTTAATATGTCAGAATAACCTGTCTACGCGGATTACGTACCGTATAACATGTGAAAATCTATTTGCAGTTTCATATGTTATTACTTCTATAATCCTTGAAATTAGTGGAATATTCTTAAGTTTTGCGTTTCATCCAGTATCGTTTCATTGGAATATTGATATGAACTTTCTTATTAAATATCAATATTTTCACCCGGGGTACTATTCACCTAGTTACTATTCACTAAAATATTATTCACTCGGGTATTCAGGGCACTTTTCATGTCGTGGTACTATTCACGAATTACTATTCACAGGTTACTATTCACCCAGTTACTATTCACTCAAATATTGTTCACTCGGGTATTCGGGGTACTTTTCATGTCGGGGTACTATTCACGGGATACTATTCCCAAAGTACTATTCATAGGGTACTATTCACAGGGTACTATTCACCAAAAAAATTATTTCTTTTCTGTCCAAATTATTTATGATACATGAATATTATTTTTTTAATTTTACTCCATAAAGCAGTATCATGTTGACAATTTGGACATTATTGAATTCAGGATAAATTATATTATAAATCTTTAAAAATTTATCATTTGCTTTCTTTTAATTGAATTCTTATATCATTGTCATCATCCTCATATTTATGTTGTGATGAAAGTCATCTTTAACTTACGTGCATAGATGGACTATTGATTGGTATGATTATTACCAGGGATAATTCGGTATGATCATGACCATTGATGATTGTACGAATATTCTTGGCCCGTAGTGCAAGAATAATTTATGGATGTGATACTAATGATTATCCTTGGCCCGTAGTGCAGGGATGATTCGATGATGTGTTTATTTATTAAGCTGAGTCCCAGCGATAAAGTTAATGATAAACTTTTTAAATCATAGAAGATAGTAAATATCATGCTATACTTAACTCTTCTAATGGATTATTTATTTCACTGCAGTTGAACTTGTTGTCTATTATATTCTATCAGTTTAACATTGTTGAAGGCTAATGATAACTTATTCTGCATTATCTTAGTCATAATATTTCTTACTAGGCTAGTTGAGCTCACCCTTTTACTTCCATTGTTCTCTTCAGGAAATGAAAATGTAGTCGGAACTAGTCGGGAATAGAGTGATGGTCCGAGATGGTGTTATAGTAGTCCTCACTATTCTATAAAATAGTCCGACAATAAATATATTGAGGACTCCATTTGAGTTTGGATATTGTCTAGAAGACAATATTCGTGTAAAAACTCTTAGCTAATGTTGTATAATTAAGTTTGTATTTGTATTCAATATCAGGTATTTGGCGACCCAAGATGGGTGATGTATACCTATTTTGGGAGCGTCACAAAAAGTCACTTAGTTATATTCAATTATTGTCACAGTAATTATTGCATAGTATCTCATATTATTGATTCAATTATTGTTACAGTATCATCTACACAATATTTTATATTATTAAATTAATAATTGAGATGACAAAGTTATTCATATTATTATTTGCATTATTGACAATGTCTAGAAAGTTCTATTCAGGAAAGGGGTTTGGTCACCTAATTACGCGCTAATAAGGAGAAGTCCTTATCAGAAAATCCCCTCTTTCCTGGGAATGATTTGGCTGTTAATATTACGAGTTATAATATTAATGATGATTAAATGTTATTAAAAAAGTGCTTTGAGAAGTCAAGTGAATTGACATAAATAGAGGGTTTTATGAAGTATTTATTATAAATTTGGCTTATTATATGTACCCTCACTTACCCATTTTTCAAAATCGTCGATAGAAAGCTATCTCAGTTAAATATATATATATATATATATATATATATATATTAAATAGGTTTTGTTTTATTATATTATAAATATAATATATTATATTATAAATAAAGTTATTTGTTTTACTTGAATATTATATTCTTATTTTAAAAAAAATTGACGTATGTGAATATCAAATTCAGCCCGTGAGTTTTTCAAATATTTCACCCCTGAAATTTCTAAACAGTGGTACTCTTCCATTCTCCTATAAATAGGATTCTTAGTTTAGAATTGAAAATCACACTAGAATCAGAGAATTCTTCTTCTATAATATTGTGCGTATTTCTTTTGAGTTTAAGGAAGCTTTGAGTGTAGCAAATAGTGCAAGTTTTCTTTAAGAATATCTCCGCTATACCAGTTGGAATTGCTCTCTTTTTAAAGTAAGGGGTATTATTTATTTCATATTCGCTTACGATATTATTTTTCGTATTCGTAAGAAAAAAAATTTCGTTCAATATTCATAAGGAATATTATTTTCGTTCAATATTCGTAAGTAATATTATCATCGTTCAATATTCGTAAGGAATATTATTTTTGTTCAACAGTTGTAAGGGATATTATTTATGTTCAATATTCGTAGGAAATAATATTTTCTTCCATACTCTATAGTATGTAAGTAATATCATTTCATTTAAGATTTCAAATTCTACACTCATTTTGTTAAGTATTGCTTCTATATTCCTTGAAATTAGTAGAATATCCTTGAAATTTGTGCTTCATCTAGTATCGTTTCACAAGAATATTTTTCTGAACATTCTTGTTAAATTTTGATCTTTTCATACAGGGGTACTATTCACGAGGCACCATTCGCGAAGTACTATTCAAGGGGTACTATTCACTCGGGTACTATTCACCCGGGGTACTATTCATGACAAAAATTGATTTTTTTCTGTCCAAATTATTTTTGATACATGAATATGATTCTTGAATTTTACTCCACAAAGCAGTTATCATGTTAACAATTTGGACATTTTTAAATTCTGAATAAATTAAAAATCTTTAATATTTATCCTTAATTTCGTTTGATTGATGCTTATATCTCTGAATAAACCATGATTCTATACTTCAAGTTAGAATCGTTTAGAACGCAAAGTCGAGAGTTGAATCGAAGTATTCCTTCTTCGTTGATTCTTGCTTCTGGAATAGCACCTTCTTGCACTTTCTTCTTCATTTGTATCAGCCCCAGGTCCGTAGCTTGAGCAGCTTAAACTTTATCAATTAAAGTCTGTTCTACTCGTATATTCGCCATCATCATGTAGGTCCCTGGAGTCTTTAATTCTAACTCCATCCTTTGGAAGTCATATAAAATGGGCCTTTGCGTTGACAATATTGCACTCGTACTCGCATATAATCTTCTACTCAATGCGTCAGCTACTACGTTCGCTTTTCCAGGATGATATTGAATAGTGTGATCGTAATCTTTCAACAGCTCAAGCCAACGCCATTGCCGCATGTTGAGTTCTTTTTGGGTGAAGAAATATTTGAGGCTTTTATGGTCCGTATAAATTTCCACTTTCTCCCCGTACAAGTAGTGTCTCAATATCTTAAACGCGAATACGACTGCTGCCAACTCCAGATCATGAGTAGGATAATTCCTCTCATATTCTTTGAGTTATCGTGAGGCATAGGCTATGACTTTCCCATGTTGCATGAGAAATCATCCTAATCCCTTGCCAGAAGCATCACTGTAGATAACAAATCCATCCGAACCAGATGGTATTGTCAGAACAGGTGCCGAAATAAGTCTCCTCTTGAGCTCTTGGAAGCTCTTCTCGCATTCCTCGCTCCATACGAATTTTGCATCCTTCCGAGTCAACTGAGTTAATGGAGTAGCGATTCGAGAAAATCCTTCCACGAATCTCCGATAATAACCAGCTAAGCCCAGAAAGCTACGCACTTCGGTCACCGACTTTGGCTGCTCCCAACTTTGTATTGCTTCAACTTCACTGGGTCCACAGATACTCCATGTTTTGACACCACATGCCCAAGGAATGCTACTTCCTCAAGCCAGAACTCGCATTTCTTTAGCTTGGCATACAGCTTGTGTTCACGATGTCTTTGAAGTACTAGCTTCAAATGGTACTCATGATCTTCACGGCTTTTGGAATAGATGAGGATGTCATCAATAAAGACAACAATGAATTGATCCAAATATTCCTTGAATACTCGGTTCATCATATCCATGAAGGCAGCAGAGGCATTAGTCAATCCGAAAGACATCACTAAGAATTCATAATACCCGTACCGAGTTCTGAAGGCAGTCTTTGGAATATCCTCAGTTTTAATCTTCAGCTGATGATATCCAGAACGAAGATCGATCTTTGAAAAGAATTGTGCTCCTTGCAACTGGTCAAACAGGTCATCAATGCGAGGTAGTGGATATCTATTCTTGATGGTGACATGGTTTAATTCTCGGTAGTCAATACAAAGTCTCATACTCCCGTCTTTCTTCTTTACGAATAAAATAGGAGCACCCCAAGGAGATGTACTAGGACGAATGAAACCGATGTCTAACAATTCCTGTAGTTGGACTTTTAACTCTTGAAGTTCAATAGGAGCCATTCGATATGGGGTTTTAGAAATGGGTTTTGTACCCAGTTCAAGATTAATAAAGAATTCAACTTCACGTTCCGGGGGTAGACCAAGAAGTTCTTCGGGAAATACATCAGGAAATTCTTTAACAACAGAAATATTATCCAAATCTGACTTGTCTCTGTTAAAATCCATAACATGGGCTAAGAAAGCTTGGCATCCGTTTTTCAATAAACAAATAGCTTTGTGGCTTAATATGACAGTGACTTATTTTAGTGGTTTAGTGGTTTGAATTCGTATGACAGGTTGGTTAGGAATAAGAAAAATAACAACCTTATGAAAATAATCAATTTTGGCATGATGAGTGGTTAACCAATCAATTCCTAAAATCACACCAAAAACAAGTATCTTTAAAGAGATAAGATCCACAGGTAATGTGATAGTGCCAACTTGGATCATGCAAGATTTATAAACTGTAGATGTAACAAAGGTTTCACCTAACGGAGTTTCAACAGATAAATCAAAATCTAATTTCTCCGGAGTCAAGTTTAAACGTTTAGCACAAGCAGGAGAGATAAAAGAATGGGTAGAACTGGTATCTAGTAAGGTATAAACATCGCAAGAATTCAAGATTAGCTTACCCGTGATCACTTCGTTTTGGTTCCTCACATTTTGGCCAGTCACGACAAACGCTCCTCCAGGAACTGCTGATTTCGACTTATCCGGGACAACCCTTGGAATCACCACTCCCGCTGAACTTTGTTTCGCTATAGTACAATCTCGAGCGATGTGGCCTTCCTTTCTACAGTTGTAACATTCCTTGGATTGTTGTGGACAATTTGGGCTGATATGTCCTTCCTTCCCGCATTTGTAACATCTAATTTACGGTCGTTCTCCTCCTCTAGAATTTGTTGTTAGTGCTGATGCTGCTGCTGATGTCTTTCCGTCGTTGTTGAATCTTCTCTTTCTGAAATTTCCACTTGAGTCACCTCTTCTATTATCATGGCCATGATTACCACCTGAGTGGTTACCGCCTTTATCTGTATTCTTCCTTCCTCACTGGTTATCATCGTTCTGATGACTGCTGTCACCGATATGACCCTGGTTATAGTCCCTCGGTTGAGTATACTCACTATCTCACTCTAACAATTGAGCCCTGTTTACAACATCTGAATACAGAGAAAATTTATGAGATATAAGGTATTAACGAATCTCGGGTTTTAGACCTCTCAAAAACATCCGCTTCATACGTTCCTCATTCTCCACCAAATGAGGTGCAAACCTGGATAACTCTGCAAACTTTTCCTCATACTGAGACACCGTCATGTTATTCAATTCGAGTCTAATAAACTCTACCTCTTTCATATAGCGAATACTTTTTGGAAAGTACTTGTCATTGAACAGTTTCTGAAATCTTTTCCAAGACATGTTGAGTGCATCTGGTTGGGTACGCTTCACAGATTCCCACCAGTAATCTCCTTCACCATGAAACATAAAGGTAGCGAATGGAACCTTCTGTTCCTCCGTGCATCCCAAGACATCGAATATCTTGGTAATTTGCTTGACCCACGTTTCTGCCTTGATCAGATCCGACTTTCCATGGAAATCTGGTGGTCCCAACTCCTTGAACTGCTTGGCGGTGACAGACCGTGCGTTGCTATCATTTCCACCCATATTTTGTACACGAGTCTCCCTCGTCTAATTTTGCATGAACTGCAAAAAGCTCCTAAACATTCCATCATTCATCGTTTGCTCGGTAACGTTGTTTACAGGAAGAATATTGTCTTCCTGTTGCACGTTCTCCTGGTTTGTGACTAAAGGTTGCTCCACAGTCTCGTACACTCCATTGTTAATGTTCTCAGCAGCCATTCTTAAATACTGCCATAAAACAAGGGTTAATTAAACATATCACATAATATCCCTATATTATGACCAACCAACAAATAAGCTTAGTAGGACACACTAGCAAAGGATTTACTCATCGCTCCCCTCCTAGTTCTATTCCCCGATCTCGGCCAGAGACCATATCCCTAAGCTTTGATACCAACTGTGACGCCCCCAAAATAGGTATACAACACCCATTCTGAGTCGCCAAATACATAGTACATAAAGCAAACTACAACTTCAATAATACAAATGTCGTGTGAAATACGACAATACATACTGTGAGTTTAAATACAAATATTGTCTTCTAGACAATATCCACACGCAAATAAGTCCTCATTACAATTATTCAAACACTATTTTACAGAAATAGTGAGGACTGCTAAAACATATTTCTAGAAACCTCAATCCATACCCCAACTCGATCCTGCTATGTTTTCACCTCCTGAGAAGAAAAATGGAACAAAAAGAGAAAGGGTGAGCTCAACTAGCCCAGTAAAGAATATTATGACTAATATAATATACAACAAATTATCGTTAGTCTTCAACAGGGAAAAATCTGATAGAATACAATAGACAACAAGTTTTAGATTAACAACTACAGCGGAAACAGTAATCCATTAGAAGAGTCACGTAGAGGATGAATTCTACTATCTTCTAATATTTAAGAGTCCATCATCAATATTTTATTCCTGTAACAACAATCAATAAACATCTTTAATCATCTTTGCACTACAGGCCAAAGATATTCATTTATATCACCGGTTGGTCATGTTCATCTCAACACCTATTCATCTTTGCACTACGGGCCAAAGATATTCATCAGTAATCATTTATCTTTGCTCTACAGGCCAAAAATATTCAATAATATCATCATTAAGGACTGAGGATTATGAAAAATATTTTTAAGAACGAATCCAGTGAGATAGGAAGACAAATATTAGGGATTCGTATAACAGTTTTATCCAAGATCAATAATACTCCATAATAACCAATTTTGAAGCAGAATTCAAAAATAACGATCAAAACATGGATACAATCAAAGATAGTAGCCAAAATAGACATCTTGGACAAAAATAAAAATTTTCATTTTTCGGTAAATAGTGTCGTATTCGTGAATAGTGTCATATACGTGAATAGTGCCGTATACGTGAATAGTAACCCCGACACAACAAGTTCCAAATTTGATAAAACGTTCAACCAATATTTTGGCATAATGATATTGAAGAAAATAATACCATTTGCGAAAGCAATAACATCCCTTACCTCAAAATAACCGTACTTCTGACTGAATTTCGGTATAGTGCTGACAAAAACTCGTACCGTATAGCAACACTCAAAGTATACTTATAAGAATACGCTCGATAATATAGAGAGAGAAAGAGAGAAAACTTGTTTCAGGTGTGATTTTCAATTCTAACTTAGCCCTCTATTTATAGGAAAATGCTAGAACGCCAAATGAGACTAAATTAATAAAATATTAATATTTACCAAATATTCAAGCCCACCACCAAGGAATCTGATTTTAGCATTTCCCAAATGCCCACCTTCTAGAAAAAAAAAACGTTTTTGAAATAAAAAATAATTAAACTTTCAAAAATCAATTATTTTAGAACCTCAGAACTTCAATAATTCACAATAAATAGCCCATTTGTCAGAAAATTCGAATCTCGCGACTTTTTATAGGAATTTCAATTCTCTACAACTTTGCAAAAGAAAATTTTTCCAAATTCCAAACAGAATATATCCGAAATCCACAAACGGATGATTTTTAATTCTTCCAATCCGACAAAATACTGATAAAATACCTCAGCATTAATTCCTTCGATTATATCCACATAAAATAATATATTCATCAATTATATCTACATAAATAAATATTTCCTTATCATATGAATCAATAATTAATTATTCTTAAATAATATTACAGAATCACAATTATGACAACCAGACCGTTCCCAGGAAAGAGAGGGCTTTCCAATAAGGATTTCTTCTTACTGACGCGCAATTAGATGACCAAACCTCTCCTTGACAGAACTTTTTAGACATTGCCAATAATGCTATCTAATAATATTATTCTAATAATAGGAATTATTAATTTGATAATGAGAAATACTGTGCAGTGACAATTATTGAAACAATAATAATATAAACTAATAATGCAGCAATTATTGAATCAATATAATAAAATAATGAACAGTAACTACTTTAACAATTATTGAGTAGTACCTTCTTACGTACGAATCAATAATTCAACCATACTGTGCAATACCGTGTGCTACTGTACAACCACACGTATTACTGTATTTTAACCACCAGGTAACCCAACAGTGTTAACGGTAACAATTTATGCCATTATTTATAAAACTCAATCTTTGTCGTTTTCTTTCATCCAACCGTTTTCCAGTATGGGGTCCACAAATGGCTGCGTCGTCGTACGAATATTCCCGACAAAAAGAATATTCCACGACTAAACGAATATTCCCTGACAACAATGATTATTTTATAACCACTTGCTTATTTTGTAAAATTTTAATATTTCACCCATAACCAAAGCATTAAATCAAATTAACCCTTATTAATTTAGAATAATTAATAAAGGAAAATTCAATTTTATTTATAATAAGTTGTAGTCTTACAACCTTAGGCTGCCTTATAGGAGATTGAGAACATAGTGGTGGTAAACTCTTATCGAGTTTTAAGAAATGAATTCCTTAATTCATTGAAGATAATAAAAGACTTTATGTGCGTATGTGATAAACTTATGTGCTCTCGAGTATCGATTAGTAACTAAAACTTAAAAATTTGTTGTCAGGATGTCGGATGTTGGAAGAGCTAGTCGAGCTGGGGAGGAGGAACCCCGAGTACCTATAGAGGAGGAGCCCCGAGACATTCATCTCGTCAGGGAACAGTTGGTATAGAGAGAGTCGTCTCCGTTGATCATTGTTGTTGGTCAGGAGCATGAGCCTGAGACTGATCCAGAGGAGGATCCTGAGGAAGAAGAAGAGGAAGAAGATGAGTTCCCACCGAACTCTATCAATGCTGAGATGTACGATGCACTTTATGATCATAACATAGAGTTACATGATACTATTTAGGAGTTGAAAGAGGGAACGGTTAGTCAACAGCTGACCATCGAGCAGAGGGATAGAGGGATTATGACTCTTTACACACGTCTTGGAAACGTGGAGTGGGATTTGGTTCACGAGAAGGGTCAAACAAAGGAGAAGTCCAAAGAAATAGAGAAGTTGAAGAATGAGCTGAAAGAGAGTTCAGCAAGGCTAACCATTGAAGAGGAGGCCTAGGTGAGGGAATCACGTCGTGCTGATCTTGCAGAAGAGGATTGCCATACAAAGAAGGCTAAGCTTGGGGAGACGTACTCTACACTTCAAAAAGCAATGGATGAGGCCCAAGATCGAGTTCTGAGATACCCAATCCAGTTTCAAGGACTACCATCGTATATGCTAGATCGCAGGACGATGTCCCGCATCATGGAAAAGGAGCGTGGCAGTGCTATTCAGCGCCTTAACAGGCAGTGATATGATTAGTTTAATTATGTGAAAACCTATCTAGTAGTTAAAATGTAAATTCTGATGTGTTTATAAACAAAGTAATATTTAATGTTTTAAATCTTGTAGATTCTTTATCTCAGGATAGTTGATGTAAATAGCAGTGATGCTATCGTATGACGATAAAACTTTTGATTTGAATAAAATATCAGAGTTTATTCGAGATAATGTGTTTAGTGATTATGATTAAATGTTTTAGTTAAGACTAAAATGTTTAATGGATTGAATAAAGACCTAATAAGTATATATTCTTAACATAAATATGCCGCCAAGAAGACGACCAATTCGTCAACCAGCCCAGGAAGGGTCAACGAATGACAACAACAACAACGCCGCCAACGCTAACCCTATTCAGCAATTGGTGAACCTATTAACTGGAGAAATTAATAATCAACCTCAAGCTCCACTGAATACATCGTTCAATGATTTCAAGTGGGACCACCAGAGTTTAAGGGCTCTATGAACTCGATCGATGCTCAAACCTGGGTTATGGAGATGGAGAAAGTGTTTGACGTCGCCAGGGTCAGAGAGGACAAGAAAACAGCATACGCAACATTTATGCTGAAATCCGAAGATAGTTATTGGTGGCAGGCAAACAAGGTATGGCAGGAGAAGGTGTGAATACTTGGGATAGATTCAAGGAGATGTTCTTCGTGATGTATTTTTCGACCTGCACGCAAAACCAAATTGAGGTCCAGTTTCTGGAGTTAAAACATGGGAATATATCCGTAGCAGACTATGCCACAAGATTCAATGAGTTGGCTAGGTTCGCTACTTATCAAGTGCACATAGATGAGAGAAAAGCAAGAAGGTTTGAACAAGGACTGAAGCCTTGGTTGTATAGTAAGGTGTTGATGTTTCAGTTGAAGACGTTCGTTGGGGTACTGGAGAAAGACATAGTGACTGAAGGTGTAAGCGATGCGGTAACTAAATATAATTAGGATCAAAAGAAGAAGAAGAAGAAGAAGATGAAGAAGAAGAAGAAGAGTGAAAATGAAGGAATTAACAAGACTGGTGGAAGTAACACGGGAGGTAGTAATAATCAGAAGAGAAAGTGGTTTGACAACGTGTCAACTGGAAAATCAACAAGGAGGGCAGAAGAAGAAGATCGAAGCATGCCCGGCCTGCGGAAAAGCTAATCTAGGAGTTTGCATGAAGGGAAAATGAGTATGCTATAATTGTGGTCATGAAGGCCACATAACACCTAACTGTCCTAATACAAAGAAGGGTACCTATTTCACTTATGGCTCAAAGGATCATCTGGCAAGAGATTGTCCTATGAAAGGATCTGGAGGGGCTAGATTAGGAGAGAATAAAGGAAACAGCGATGGAAGCACTCTAACTATCACAGGGCCAACCACAACTAACTGATCGATCGTCGGAACATTTAACATGATAGTGCATGATGCAATGCAGTCTCATGATGTGGTGTCAGGTGTCATTCCGATCAATAAAGTTAATGCTTATATATTATTTGATTCAGGTGCTACTTGTTCATTTATATCTGATGACTTTGCTAAGAATTTAGAATTGCCTAAGGATGAGTTAGAATACCCCATGAACATAGAAATTGTGAATAGAGAAATGATCCCTATTAAATACGTACACAAGAACTACATGGTGGATATTAAGGGTAACATTATGAATGTAGACCTTATCCCTATCAAACTTGGGGAATTTGACATTATATTGGGAATTGATTGGCTATTCAATTATGGGGTTGTAATTGATTACCAAAAGAAGCGTATTAACCTTATGACTCCATCAAAGGTTGTGTTTTATGGTAGCAAGTTGCCTAGACAAGCGAGTTATCTGACAATGATGCAGGCCAGGAAGTTGTTAAGACAAGACTGTGTAGGATATTAAGCTTATATAGTCGACAGTCGTAAAGAGAATCCGAAAGTAGAGGAGATACCAGTAGTGAGGGATGTCACAGATGTATTTTCAAAGGATTTGCCAGGACTTCCACCAGATAGAGAGGTTGAATTTGTGATCAATTTGGCTCTAGGAATGGCTCCAATATCGAAGGCATCGTACCGTATGGCACCAGTAGATATGAAATAATTGATGTTACAACTACAAGAATTAAATGACAAGAAGTACATTCAACCGAGTGTGTCGCCATGGGGAGCGCCAGTATTGTTTGTGAAGAAGAAGGATGGGACGATGCGACTTTGCTTCGACTATAGAGAATTGAATAAGGTCACAATTAAGAATGGATATCCATTACCGAGGAGCGACGACCTGTTTAATCAATTGAAGGGAGCAAGATACTTTTCAATGATAAACTTGATGAGTGGTTATCATCAATTGAAGGTGAAACCAGAGGATGTTCCGAAGACAGCGTTCAGAAAACGATATGGTCACTACGAATTTTTGGTAATGTAATTTTGTCTAACAAATGCTCCTGCAGCATTTATGGGATTAATGAATGGTGTGTTGAAGCCATTTTTGGACAAATTCATAGTGGTATTTAAAGATGATATTTTGGTATATTTAAAAACCAAGGAATAACATGAAGAGCATTTGAGGGTGACGTTGGAGACATTAAGAAGGGAAAATTTGTATGCCAAGTTTTTGAAATGCAAATTTTGGATCGAGCGAGTACAATTTCTTGGACATATGATTGATAAAGACGGAATTTTGGTAGATCCATCCAAAGTTAAAGCCGTGATAAACTGGAACCAGCTGAAAACGCAGTCGGAAGTACAAAGTTTTCTTGGTATGGCTGGATATTACAGATGATTCATTCAAGATTTTTCCAAGATTGCAACTCTGTTAACGAATTTGACACGAAAAGCGATGAAATTTGTTTGGACGAAGAAGTGTGAGGAAATTATTCAAGAGCTTAAGAAGAGGTTGAGTTCGGCACCTGTGTTATTTGTTTCGGATGACACAGGAAATTTTGTGGTATATAGTGATATGTCGCATAAAGGACTTGGTTGCGTGCTTATGCAAAATGGAAAAGTCATTGCGTATGCGTCACGACAATTGAAGGATTATGAGAAGGGGTATTCAACCCATGACTTGGAGTTAGCTGCAGTGGTATTCGCTTTAAAGATCTGGACACACTAACTCTATGGGGAGAAGTGTGAAATATATACAGACCACAAGAGTCTGAAATATATGTTTACACAAAAGGACTTGAATATGCGCCAAAGAAGGTGGTTGGAGTTAATTAAGGACTATGATTGTGAGATTTTATACCATCCAGGTAAGGCAAATGTGGTTGCCGACGCCTTAAGTAGAAAGGGTCGGGAGAAATTAATGTTGTTGACTGCCCAGGAGGAGCAAATTTCAGCAATGGAAAAGCTGGAATTGGAAGTGAAGTATCCTATGGAGATTAATGAGAAGCTATTTCAAATGCAAGCCGGTACAACTTTACTGGATAAAGTTAAGGAGGCTCAACTTTAGGATGAAGAATGTAAAAAGGCAAAAAATAAGATATCCGAAGGAACTAAAATGAGATTTAAGATGGACAAGGAAGAATACTAAGATTTGAGAGCAGAATTTGGGTACTGCCAGTACTAGAGATTAAAGAAGACATTTTGAGCGAGGTTCATATCTCACAATATTCAATTCACTCTGGTAGTACCAAGATGTAGCAAGATCTTTGACAACATTTTTGGCGGCCAAATTTGAAATGAGATGTTGCAGAGTGTGTTGCCAAATGTCTGACATGTCAGAAAGTGAAATCAGAACATCAGAGACCGAGTGGGTTGCTACAACCATTGGAGATTCCAGAATGGAAATGGGTATACATTATGATTGATTTCGTGATTGGCCTTCTGACAACTCAGAAAGGCTACGACGCAGTATGGGTTATTGTTGACCTATTGACGAAATCTGCACACTTCCTTCCGATCAAAATTAGATTTAACTTTGATTAGTTGGCAAGGTTATATGTGAAAGAGATTGTTTTAAGGCACAGAGTCCTGGTATCAATTGTCTCAGATAGAGATTCGTTCTTTACATTGAACTTCTAGAAACATCTACATGAATGCATGGGTACGCAGTTGCGAATGAGTTCGGCATATCACCCTCAAACAGATGGGCAGAGTGAAAGGCGATTTAGACATTAGAAGATATATTAAGAGCTTGTATAATGGACTTTAAAGGAAATTGGGATGATCATCTACCTCTCGTAGAGTTTGGCTACAATAACAGTTACCACGCTAGTATTGGTATGTCTCCTTATGAAGCGTTATATGGCAGACAGTACAAAACATTGCTATATTGGGATGAAGTTGGCGAAAGACAATTACTAGGCCCAGAATTTGTACAATAGACAACAAAAATATTCAAAGAGATCCGAACAAGACTGATAGCAGCTCAAGATAGGCAGAAGAAATACGCCGATCCACACTGTAAAAATGTTAAGTTTGAATCAGGTAGTTATGTGTTCTTAAAGGTCTCTCCCTGGAAGGGAAAGATCAGGTTCGGAAAGAAAGAGAAATTAAACCCAAGATTTATTGGACCCTTTGAGGTACTGTGAAGAATCGGAGCAGTTGCATATGAGGTAGCCTTACCTCCGGCCCTAGAACATATCCATAATGTCTTCCATGTTTCAATTTTACGACCCTATAAACCTGATTACAAGCATATAATTGAATACGAACCCCAATATTTTGAAAAAGATTTATCTTACGAAGAAATTCATGTTTAGATTATCGATAGGAAAGAGCAAGTTCTCAAAAATAAAGTAATACCTTATGTTAATGTAATTTGGAGAAACCACAACGCTGAAGAAGCTACGTGGGAACTCGAAGAGCATATGATGAAGAACTACCCTCATTTATTTAATTAATTAATTTTAAGTGATTCTAAGGACAGAATCTTTGTAAGGGGGGAGAATGAAATGGGACGAATTGATTGAGTCGTGATTCTGAGGACAAAATCCTTTTATGGGGGAAAAGATGTGACAAACAAGATTTTGTAATTTAATTTTAATATTTATCGGATTAAATAAATATTTTTTGATGAATTAATTATTTGATTAAATAATTAATTGATGAAATTGTGGTAGATTAATTTAATTATATGTGTTATATTTATTAAATTAATGTGGATAATTTTTGTCATTCGAAGTATGTAATTATATGAGCTTATTGAATTAAAAGAAATATTTAATAAGTCTGATATTATTTTAATTAATTTAATAACTAATGAGAAAATTAATAATTTGACATAATTAATAAAGGAGAAAATTAATTATGTGACTATATGAAGTAATGAGAAATTATTAAAATTTATTTAAATTAAATGAAATGAGATATTTGATTTATTGTGTAATTGGGTGTGACATCATTAAACTATAGTATAAAGGATTAATGAAATTAAATGGGAATGAGTTTATTAAGATTGGCCAAACAATGCCCTAGTGGAGGTTAAGAGCAGTTAACCCATGATGGGCTAACTGACCACCACAACTGCGCTCAGTTTCTATAATTTCATACGTCGTCTTCTTTTATTTTCTATGTCTGGAAAAAATAAAACAAGTTTATAAAGAGAATTGGAGGATTTTAGAAAGAATTATAGTGAAACAGTGGGAATTATTGTGACATTGTAGAAGAAAGTGAAGAGTCAGAAGAATTATTTTAGGGTAATCTCTTCAACCTAGTTTTAATTTACGTCATTTAAGTTTTCATGAAAATGGCGTTCAAGTTCTGTAATTGAAAAAGTAATGACTTATGTGTTGATATATGATATATATAATCATAATATGTTTTATTATTATATATGTATGTCTTCATAACATTAATTGCATACAAACATGTTATAAATGGATCTGTGAAGTTACTGAGTATAAGTTTCATATGTATAGCCCTTATGGGAATTGGTATGTTTTGAATTGTTGTTTAATTTGAAATTGAATGGTAGATTATATTTTCATATGTCAAAACGAAGAAAACAAACTTCGAATGGACAGATTTGGTGTTATAATGAAACCATAGTGTCAATTTTTATGTTTTAGCTTTAAGAACTTTCAAAATCACCAAGAACGTAAAATTAAATGATCTGATTTTTTGGAAATCATATGTTTTAATTTGTTAAAACCATGCTAGAAGGGTTGGGTAGTAGTTATATGTATATTACAGTGTTTGGGTATGTCTAAATTCATGTGTGAATAAAGAAATTGGTAGATTTTAGCTTGCTCTGCATTTTTTGCGAACTGCAGTTTCTGATTCTGGTATGCCTCGCTGCAGCGCTGGCTGTAAGCTTAAGACCCGTGTCGTAGAGCCAGCTACGCCGCAACCCCATTTTCCAGGCAGCAGCACTGGCCGCGCCGCAACGCCAATAATATACTTGATGGTGGCGCCGCAGCGCCACCCTGCAGTCTGTCCAAGAATGAGCATTTTAATGGTTTTATTTTAGGGACTATAATAGTAACCTAATCTAATGAACATAAAAATGTGTTAGTCACATAATGTGATGTTAAAATTAGACTGTAACACGTTAATGAGATACGTACGTGTTTAAATGAATCGTTGAACGCGTAGTTAGCTTGTGGTTTGTGTAGTGTAGTATTATGTAAAAACAAGTGTGTATTTTGACTAAGTGTAGTCATAATCAGAGTTAGACAAAAAGAATGAACATGTGATGACAAGTTATGTTATAATTGACTAGTATTGTGAATGTAAATGGTATGTAGGATTAAATCAAGGAACGTGTATAAATTAACGTGTAATCTATACACGAGGCATGTTTCCTAACCCTACTCGTTATCATTATATAAGCTTATAAATTTACCTCTTTACATCGAGCAAATCCTCATTATTATTAATCAAGGTCAAATTGTTATATTAACGGTTATTAATCTTTCAAAGTATGATTCTGTTATACAATATTTATTTTATTGTATACCTCTTGAGTTTGTTATTCAATTTAAATATCAATTATTGTTGAACCTTGTAAGACTAACGAACCCTTATTGATTCAACTAGTCCATAGTTGATGAGCGATATAAATTCTAGAACTATTATTGAGCTTATCCAAACCAAACTTCCTTTGGTGCGGACTCCGATGTCAAACTAAGATGAACAACCCTTTAATAGGGGATTATTTACGCTTTAGCGTTAAGATATTGTGCACAGTATGGTACTAAGGGCTGATCACCCTAAGTACGAGAAGAAGTGTCCATAGTCTTAAGACTGTTAAAGGTTTCAAGTATAAACACTTGACAACTTAGGACATAGTTCAAGGTCTTATGACCCTCGGAAGTTCTTTTGATTCTGGTTATTCATTCTTCAGTCAAAAGTCGAGTTTTCCTATTTCAGAAGTCTTTGATTCATTCGCATGTTATTATTTTATTGTTATTGTAAGACCCCGACTTTTATGAATAAAGAATAATTTTCTCGAAATATATTTTTGAATATTATGGTGTGGATTTGATATAATGTTTTACTTGTGGGTAATATTTATAAATTTTGTAAAGTAAGCAAGTGGTTATATAATATTCAATTAGTCGGGGAATATTCATTTTAACAAGGAATATTCGTACGACGGCATAATCATTGGTGGACCCCACAACGGAAGTATTGTCGTAGTTAGAAAATGACATAATTATCTTTTTATAAAAATAAAGGCAAAAGTGTTACCGTTAAAACTGTTGAACTACCTAGTAGTAAAAGTACAGTAATACGCATGGTTACATAGTGGCACACGTTATTGATTATTGATGTTTACGTGAGAAGTCACTCAGTTTAACTTAATTATTGCAACAGTAATTGTTGCATCATATCTCTCATATTATTGATTCATCTATTGTCACAGTATTATCTGCATAATATGTTATATTATTAAATCAATAATTGAGATGGCAAAGTTATTCATATTATTATTTGCAATATTGACAATGTCTAGAAGTTCTGTCAAGGAGATGTTTGGTCACCTAATTGTGCGCCAATAAGGAGAAATCCTTATTGAAAAGCCCCTCTTTCCTGAAAATGACCTTGTTGTTAAATATTGTGAATTATAATATTAATAATGAATAAGTTTGTGTTGATTAAAGATGAAATTGATAGTTCCATTGTGTGAGAATTATTAGTGTTAGTGGAAATCGGCATTTATTTCGATAATAATTGATGTCTGGAGGTTATATTGACCAATCAGGTAATTCACCGGATAAATGAGCAATTAATTGCTATTAATTCACATACTTAAAACTATGTGTCCGCATGTGTGTACTATTGATTCACATGATTTACTATTAGGGGAGTTGGTGCAAGATTGATAATACTTGTAGGACTAAATTAAAAATGAAGAAAAAGTTGAAGGTATTATACTGTAATATTTCGAGCCCCAAAACGTGCAATTATCGAAACTATATTTTCCTATAAATAGAAGCTCATTCTTCTTTCATTCTCACCAATTCACTAAGTCTCACAAGAGAAATTATTATAGAAAGAAATTATAGAGAGAAAGAAGAAAAGAAGTCTGCTACCTCTCTATTCTAGTATCCATTTTTATTCTAAAGTAAAGGGTATTATTTCTTTCGTATTCATGAAGAGAGTTATTTCTTTCAATACTCGTAAGGGTTTTTATTCCATTCTTTATTATTCTGTTGGAATAACCTGTCTGTGCGGACTACCTCATGCCTGGTGAATTTTTCTATTATTCCATTCTTTATTATTCTATTGGAATAACATGTCTGTGCGGACAACCGCATGCCTGGTGAATTCTTCTGGTATTCCATTCTTTATTATTCTGTTGGAATAACATGTCTGTGCGGACTACCGCATGCTTGGTGAATTCTTCTATTATTCCATTTTTTATTATTATGTTGTAATAACCTGTCTACATGGACTACCGCATAGATGGTGAATTCTTCTATTATTCCATTCTTTATTATTCTGTTGGAATAACCTGTCTACGTAGACAACCGCATGCATGGTGAATTCTTTTGTTATTCCATTCTTTATTATTCTGTTAGAATAACCTATCTGTGTGGACTACCACATGCATGGTGAATGATCATTCGTATTCATTCCTTATTAAATTATATAAATGATCTGTCTACGTGGATTACCGCATGGCTGGTGAAAATCCATTTGCAGTTTCATATATTCTAGTATACTCATTTGGTTAAAGTTTTGGCTTCTATACTCCTTGAAATTAATAGAATATTCTGGATATTTGTGTTTCATCTAGTATCTTTTCATGAAAATATTCTACTGAGAATTCTTGAATTTTACTCCATAAAGCAGTATCATGTTGACAATTTGGAAGTTATTGATTTTTGGATAAATTAGATTATAAATCTTTAAAATTTATCTTTGAACTTGTTTTATTAAATTATTATGTCATTGTCATCATCCTCATGCTTATATTGTGATGAAAGTCATCTTTGGCTTACGTGCATAGATGGACTTGGTATGATTATGATAAGGGATTATTCAGTATAATCATGACCGGTAATGTGACGAATGATGTGGTGAAAGTCCTCATTGGCCTATAGTTTATTGATGGACATTTGTTGGTATGATTATGATCAGGGATTATTCAGTATAATCATGACCATTGATGATTACATGAACATCCTTGGCCGTGATGCAGGGATGATTTAGTTTTATTTATTAAGATGAGTCTCAACGATAAAATTGTTGAAAAACTTTTTAAATAATAGAAGATAGTAGATTTTATGCTCTACTTGACTCTTATAATGGATTGCTTATTCCGCTGCATTTGTTGATCTAAAACTTGTTGTCTTTTATATGCTATCATTTGTTATACTGTTGAAGGCTAAGGATAATTTATTTTGCATTATCTTAGTCATAATATTTCTTACTGGGCTAGTTGAGCTCACCATTTCTTTCACAGTTCTGTTCAGGAAATGAGAATGTAGCCGGGTTGAGTCGGGGAACAGATTAGCGGTCCAGATGGTTGTTTTAGTAGTCCTCAGTATTCTATAAAATAGTGTGACAATAAATGTAATGAGGACTCCATTGAGTGTGGATATTATCTAGATGACAATATTCTTATTAAAACGCTTAGATTATGTTTTGCCGTATTTTACACGACTGTTGAATAATTAAGTTGTATTTGAATTTTGTACCATGTATTTGGTGACTCAAGATGGGTGATGTATACTTATTTTAGGGGCGTCACAGTTGGTATCAAAGCTTAGGGATATGATCCCTGGCTGAGATGCGAGACAAGAACTAGAAGGGGAGAGACGAGGAATTCCTTCACTAGTATGACATACCTAAGTTTATTTGGTATTTAATTGGTCGGTCAGAGTATAGGGATAATATGTGATATTTTAATTAACTCTTGTTTTCTGGCAGTATTTGAAAATGGCATCCAAAAATGTTGAGATAAGCAATGAAGCTTATGAGACCGTTGAGTTACCAACGATCAATACCTAGGATAATGTGCAACAGGAAGACAATAATCCTCAGGTAAACAATAACACAGATGAAATGGTGAACGATGGGATGTTTAGAGGCTTTATGCAATTCATGCAACATCAAGCGAGAGCGGCTCCTGTTCAAAATGCAGGTGTAAACACTGGTAACTATTGGACGGTCACCGCTAAACAGTTTAAGGAGCTGGGACCACCGGAGTTTTTTGGAGAGCCAAAACCATTTAAGGCAGAGACGTGGATAAAGCAGATCACCAAGATATTTGATGTCTTGGGATGCTCCGAGTAGCAAAAGGTTCCCTTTGCCACCTTCATTTTGCGAGCAGAGGCAGATTATTGGTGAGAATATGTAAAGCATACTCAACCTACCGCACTGAAGATGTCTTGGGAGAAGTTCCAAGAGTCGTTTAATGACAAGTACTTTCCCGAAAGTATTCGTCACATGAAAGAGGTAGAGTTTATCAAGCTGGAGCAAAACAATATGATCGCGTCACAGTACGAAGCTATGTTTGTCGAGTTGTCCCAGTTTGCGTCCCACTTGGTTGATAATGAGGAGAGAATGACGCTGATGTTTCTACGAGGTTTGAAACTCGAGATACGTTAATACCTAATTTTTCACAAACAGTGTTTGTATTCAGATGTTGTGAATATGGCTCAACTATTGGAGCGCGACAATGAGTCAACCCAACCAAGAGAGAGCATTCGAAAAGTTGATAATACTAGTGGTAGCAGTCATCGAAGCGGTGACAACAAGCGTGGAGGGAATCAACATGCCAGAAATGGTAATCACTTCGGTGGTAATCATGGTCATGATAATAAGAGTTGACATTTCAAGAAGAGGAGATTCAACAATAATGGAAAGACGTCAGCACCAGCACCTGTTGTTAAGGAAGGAGAACGACCGTCGGTCGTATGTTAAAAATGCGTAGGGGAGGGACATATGAGTCCAAACTACATGATGTAGTATAAAGCATGTTACAATTATGGAAGAGAATGTCACCTAGTCCGATTTTGTCATGCACCAAACTCAAGTTCAGCTGGGATGGAAGCATCAAAGGCCATCCCAGACAAGACAAAATTGGAAGTTCAAGGGAGAGCATTTGTCGTAACCTCCCAAAAAGTGAGGAATTTGAACGAGGTGATCACGGGTAAGCTAATCATAAACTCTAGCGAAGTATATACCTTATTTGATACCGGTTATACCCAATCTATTATTTTTCCTACTTGTGCTTAATGTTTAAATTTGACTCAGGAGAAATTAGACTTTGACTTATCAGTTGAAACTCCGTGGGAGAAACCTTCATTACATCCACTTTTTATAAGTCTTGTTTGATTCAAATCATTAACTGCACGTTACCTATCGATCTTATTTCTTTGAAAATACTTGTATTTAATGTGATTTTAGGGATTTATTGGTTAACTACTCATCATGCTAAAATCGATTGTTTTTGTAAGGTTGTTAGCTTTCATATTCCTAACCAACCTATTATGAGAATTCAAGCAACCAAACCACTAAAATCAATCACTGTCATATCAAGCCATAAAGCTATTCATTTATTGAAAAATAGATGTCAAGCTTTCTTAGCCCATGTCACAGATTTAAATAAAAATACGTCAGATTTGAATGATATTTCTATTGTTAATATGGCCTACCCCCAGAGCGTGAAATTGAATTTTGTATCGACCTTGAATCCGGTACAAAACCCATTTTCAAAGCCCCATATCGAATGGCTCCTATTGAACTTTATGAGTTAAAAACCCAACTACAGGAACTGTTAGACATTGGTTTCATTCGTCCTAGTACGTCTCCTCAGGGTGCTCCTATTTTATTCGTGAAGAAGAAAGATGGAAGTATGCGACTTTGTATTGATTATCGGGAGTTGAATCATGTCACCATCAAAAATAGGTACCCGTTGCCTCGTATTGATGACCTGTTTGACAAGTTGCAAGAAGCCAAATTCTTTTCAAAGATTGATCTTCATTCCAGATATCATCAGTTAAAGATTAAGACTGATGACACTCTAAAGACTGCTTTCAGAACTCAGTACGGGCATTATAAATTTCTAGTCATGTCTTTTGGATTGACTAATGCTCTTGCTACCTTCATGGACAGGATGAACCGAGTATTCAAGGAATATTTGGATCACTTTGTGGTCGTCTTTATTGATGACATCCTCATATACTCCAAAAGTCATTATGACCATGAGCAACACTTCAGGCTGATACTTCAAAAGCTTCGTGAAAACAAGCTTTAAGCTAAGTTGAAGAAATGTGAGTTCTGGCTTGAGGAAGTTGCATTCCTTGGGCACATGATATCAAATCATGGAATATCTATTGACCCAGCGAAGATTGAAGCAATTCAAAAATGGGAGCAACCAAAGTCAGTGACCGAAGTACGTAGGTTTCTCGGCTTAGATGGTTATTATCGGAGATTCGTGGAAGGATTTTCTCGAATTGCTACTCCGTTAACTCAGCCGAGCCAAAAAGTTACAAAGTTCGGTTGGAGCGATGAAAGTGAGAAGATTTTTCAAGAACTCAAGAGAAGACTCATTTCAGCACCTGTTCTGATAATACCATCTGGCTCGGAGGGAGTTGTCATCTACAGTGATGCTTCAGGCAAAGGGTTAGGATGTGTTCTCATGCAACATGAGAAAGTCATAGCATATGCCTCACGACAACTCAAAGAATATGAGAGGAATTATCCTACTCATGATCTAGAATTGGCAGAAGTCGTTTTTGCGCTTAAGATTTGGAGGCATTACTTGTATGGAGAGAAGGTGGAGATCTATACGGATCATAAAAGCCTCAAATATTTCTTCACTCAAAAGGAACTCAACATGCGGCAACGACGATGGCTTGAGCTATTGAAAGATTATGATCATACCATCCAATACCATCCTGGAAAAGCGAATGTAGTAGCTGACGCATTGAGTAAAAGATCATATGCGGGTATGAGTGCAATATTGTCAACGCAAAGACCCATTTTGTATGACTTACGAAGGATGGAAATAGAGTTAAAGACTCCAGGGACCCATGTGATGATGGCAAATTTACTAGTAGAACCGACTTTAATCGATAAAGTTAAAGCTGCTCAAGTTACAGACCTGGAGCTGATGCGTATGAGGAAGAAAGTGCAAGAAGGTGCTATTTTGGAAGAAAGAATCGATGAAGAAGGAATACTTCAAGTCAACTCCAGACTTTGTGTTCCTAATGATTCTGAATTAAAGTATAAAATCATGATGGAGGCGCATAACACACCGTTTGCAATCCATCTTGAGAGTACTAAAATGTATCGTGATCTTCGACATACATTTTGGTGGAGCAATATGAAGAGAGAGAGATAGCGGGGTTTATCTCAAGGTGTCTAACTTGTCAACGAGTCAAGACGGAGCATCAAGTGCCGAAAGGTCCATTGCAACCATTTAAAATTCCAGAATGGAAGTGGGAGCATAATACCATGGATTTCATTACTGGTCTTCCCAAGGTTTCTCAAGGCATAGATACGATTTGGGTCATTGTTGATAGATTGACTAACTCTGCTCATTTCATACCAATACGAGAAACTTATACACTTGAACGTCTTCCTAATATGTACATAAACGAGATTATAAAATTGCATTGTATGCCAGTATCCATAGTTTTTGATCGAGACCCAAGATTCACTTAAAAATTTTGAATTAGTTTGAAAAACGCTATGGGCACGGATTTACGATTTAGTTCAGCATATCATCCTCAAACGGACGGGCAGTTGGAAAGGATTATTCAAATTCTTGAAGATTTATTAAGACTTTGTGTCCTTGACTTCAAGGGAAGTTGGGAAAAGTTCTTACCATTGGTGGAGTTTTCCTACAACAATAGTTATCAACCAAGTATTAGTATGGATCCATTTGAGGTGTTGTATGGAAGAAAGTGTCGTTCTCCAGTATGCTGGGATGATGTGGGTGAAGCAACTTTGTTGGGACCGGAGTTGGTACGTATGACAACGAAAAAGATTCAAACGATCTGACAACGTATAAAAACCTCACAAGATTGACAAAAGAGTTATGTTGATCTTCATTGAAAGGACGTGGAATTCAATATTGGAGATCATGTGTTGTTATGTGATGCTCCATGGAAAGGAGTTACGAGATTTGGAAAGAGTGGAAAGCTCAATCATTGATTCATTAGCCCATTTATAATCCTCGATCGAGTAGGAATTGTAGCCTATAGACTCGTCTTACCGCCAAATATGTCTCGTGTTCATAATGTTTTTCACATATCTATGTTACGTAAATATGTGAAAGACCCGAACCACATTATTGAATTAGAACCAAACGATATAGAGGAAGATTTAACATATGAAGAGTTACCTGTTAAAATCTTGGATAAGAAGGATCATACTCTACGCTCCAAGGTTATACCTCAAGTTAAAGTTTTGTAGAGAAACCACGATGTGGAAGAAATGACATGGGAGTTAGAATATGAGATGAAGTCAAGATATCCTCGCCTCTTCGATATACCAGGTACGTACCCTAATTTCGAGGACCAAATTTTATAAGAAGGAAAGGTTGTAAGACCGCAACTTTTATGAATAAAGAATAATTTTTTCGAAATATATTTTTGAATATTATGGTGTGGATTTGATATAATGTTATTGTTTTGGGTAATATTTATAAATTTTGTTAAGTAAGAAAGTGGTTATATAATATTCGATTGGTCGGGGAATATTCATTTTAACAGGGAATATTCGTACGACGTCACAATCATTGGTGGACCCCATAATAGAAATATTGTCATAGTTAGAAAACGATAAAATTATCTTTTTATAAAAATAACGGTAAAAGTGTTACCGTTAAAATTGTTGAACTACCATGTAGTAAAAGTACAGTAATACGCGTGGTTACATAGTAGCACACGGTATTGATTATTGATGCTTACGTGAGAAGTCACTCAGTTATACTCAATTATTGCTATAGTAATTGCTGCATCATATCTCTCATATTATTGATTCAATTATTGTCACAGTATCATCTTCATAATATGTTATATTATTAAATCAATAATTAAGATGACAAAATTATTCATATTATTATCTACAATATTGACAATGTCTAGAAGTTCTGCCAAGGAGAGGTTTGGTCACCTAATTGCAAACCAATAAGGAGAAATCCTTATTGACAAGCCCCCTCTTTCCTGGGAACGACCTGGTTGTTAAATATTGTGAATTATAATATTAATGATGAATAAGTTCGTGTTGATTAAAGAAGAAATTGATAGTTTCATTGTGTGGGAATTATTAGTGTTAGTGGAAATTGACATTTATTTCGATAATAATTGATGGTTGGAAATTATATTGACCAATTGGGTAATTCACAGGATAAATGAGCAATTAATTGCTATTAATTCACATGCTTATAACTATGTGTTCAAATGTGTGTACTATTGATTCACATGATTTACTATTAGGGGAGTTGGTGCAAGATTGATAATACTTGTAGGACTAAATTAAAAATGAAGAAAAAGTGGAAGGTATTATATTGTAATATTTTGAGCTCCAAAATGTGCAATTATCGAAACTATATTTTCCTATAAATAGAAGCTCATTCTTCTTTCATTCTCACCAATTCACTAAGTCTTAGAAGAGCAATTACTATAGAGAGAAATTATAGAGAGAAAGAAGAAGAGAAGTATGCTACCTCTCTATTCCAGTATCCAATTTTATTCTAAAGTAAGGGGTATTATTTTTTCGTATTCGTGAATAAAATTATTTCTTTCAATACTCGTAAGGGTTGTTATTCCATTCTTTATTATTCTGTTGGAATAACCTGTCTGTGCGAACTACCGCAGGCCTGGTGAATTCTTTTGTTATTCCATTCTTTATTATTCTGTTGGAATAACCTGTCTGTACGGACTACCGCATGCCTGGTGAATTCTTCTGTTATTCCATTCTTTATTATTCTGTTGGAATAACCTGTCTACGCGGACTATCGCATGCATGGTGAATTCTTCTGTTATTCCATTCTTTATTATTCTATTGGAATAACTTGTCTACGCGGACAACCGCATGCATGGTGAATTCTTTTGTTATTCCATTCTTTATTATTCTATTAGAATAACCTGTCTGTGTGGACTACCTCATGCATGGTGAATGATCCTTCGTATTCTTTCCTTATTAAATTGTGGAAATGATCTGTCTACGTGGATTACCACATGGTGGGTGAAAATCCATTTGCAATTTCATATATTTTAGTATACTCATTTGGTTAAAGTTTTGCCTTCTATACTCCATAAAATTAGTAGAAAATCCTGGATATTTCTGCTTCATCCAGTATCTTTTCATGAAAATATTCTTCTGAACATTCTTGAATTTTACTCCACAAAGAAGTATCATATTGACAATTTGGACGTTATTGATTTCTGGATAAATTAGATTATAAATCTTTAAAATTTATCCATGAACTTTTTTTTTGAATTATTATGTCATTGCCATCATCCTCATATTTATACTGTGATGAAAGTCATTTTTGGCTTACGTGCATAGATGGACTTGTTATGATTATGACCAGGGATTATTAGATATAATCATGACCGTAATGTGATGAATGTTGTGGTGAAAGTCCTCATTGGCTTGTAGTTCATTGATGGACAGTTGTTGGTATGATTATGACCAGAGATTATTCGGTATAATCATGACCATTGATGATTACATGAATATCATTGACCGTGATGCAGGGATGATTTGATTTTATTAATTAAGCTGAGTCTCAGCGATAAAATTATTGAAAAACTTTTTAAATAATAGAAGATAGTAGATTTTATGCTTTACTTGACTCTTCTAATAGATTTCTTATTCTGCTGCAGTTGTTGATCTAAAACTTGTTATCTTTTATATGCTATCCTTTGTTAAACTGTTGAAGGCTAAGGATAATTTATTCTGCATTATCTTAGTCATAATATTTTTTACTGGGCTAGTTGAGCTCACCATTTCTTTCACTGTTCTCTTCAGGAAATGAGAATATAGCTGGGACGAGTCGGGGAACAGATTGATGGTCCAGATGGTTGTTTTAGTAGTCCACACTAATCTATAAAATAGTGTGACAATAAATGTAATGAGGACTCCATTGAGTGTGGATATTATCTAGATGACAATATTCTTATTAAAACTCTTAGATTATGTTTTGTCGTATTTTACACGACTGTTGTATAATTAAGTTGTATTTGAATTTTGTACCATGTATTTGGCGACTCAAGATGGGTAATGTATACCTATTTTGGGGCGTCACAATTATATTATTATACTTGTGGGCAACCATGCTCACTCTTACGTGATAATAACATTATAGTTAAGAACGAAAGATCCGACGAGCCTTCCACTAGTAAAGGCAAGGGCAAAGTTAGCAAGTAATGAGGATTTGTTGTTTAGTTGATATATGTTGTTTCAGACTTGATGTTGTTTAAGGCTTATTATTTGTTTATGTTCCGTACAGATGTTTAAGGTTAGTTGACCTATGATTGTATTTATTATTCAAATGTTGTAACCAATAAGAGGAGGATTTATTTCTATCTATTGCATGATTTGAATTTATTATGGGTAGATAGTTAGATGATATTTGTACAGTGAACACCAAATCCCGTGGAATTGAAGTACCCAAATTTGGGGGTGTCATAGAGATGGATAAATCCTTCGCTAGTATGACCTACCTAAGCTTAATTGTTATTTAATTGGTCGGTCAGAATATAGGGATAATATGTGGCATGTTAATTAACCCTTGTTTTGTGGCAGTGTTTGAAATTGACATCTAAAAATACTGAGATAAGCAATGGAGCACATGAGACTGTTGAGTCACTAACGATCAATAACCAGGATAATGTGCATCAGGAAGGCAATAATCCTCAGGTAAAAAACAATAACGACCAAATGATGAACGACGGGGTGTTTAGGAGCTTTTTACAATTTGTGCAACATCAGGCGAGATAGACTCCTATTCAAAATGCAGGTGAAAACACTAGCAACTCACGGTTGGTCACCGCTAAGCAATTCAAGAAGCAGGGACCGCCAAAGTTTTTGGGAAAGCCAGAACCACTTAAGGCAGAGACGTGGATTAAGCAAATCACCAAGATATTTGATGTCTTGGGATGCTCCGAGGAGAAAAAGTTTCCCTTTGCCACCTTCATGTTGTTAGGAGAGGCAGATCATTGGTGGGAATCTGTAAAGCGTAATCAGCCATCCGCACTAAAGATGTCTTGGGAGAAGTTGCAAGAATTGTTCAACGAAAAGTACTTTCTTGAAAGTATTCATCACATGAAGGTGGTAGAATTCATCAAGCTAGAGCAAAAGACAATGACCAACAACACAATAATAATCGTACCGGTGACAACGGCCATCAAAACAATGATAACCATCGTGGAGGAAATTATCATGCCAAAAATGGTAACCACTTTGGTGGAAATCATGGCCAAGATAATAGGAAAAGTAAACTAAGTGCGAACAACTTTAAGAAGAAAAGATTTAACAATAATGGAAAGATGCACCAACACTCGTTATCAAGGAAGGAGAACGACCATCGATCATATGCTACAGATGAGGAGAGGAGGGACACATCCGTCCAAACAGTACGCAGCAACCCAAAGCGTGTTTTAATTGCGAAAATGAAGGTCACCTAGCTCGATTTTGTCATGTAGAGAAGTCAAGTCTAGCTAGGATGGTGACACCAAAGGTTGTCCCAAACAAGTCAAAGTCAGTAGTTTAAGGGAGAACGTTTTTCCTGGACTTCCGCTGATGTATATCCAGACGATTTTCCTAGACTTCCACCAGATAGAGAGGTTAAGTTCTTGATTGATTTAGTACCAGAAACAACCCCGATATCTAATGCCCCATATAGAATGGCCCTAGTAGAGATGAAGGAGTTGATGGTACAGTTGCAAGAATTACTGGACAAGAAATATATCCAGCCGAGCGTATCACCATGGGGAGCGCTAGTGTTGTTTATTAAGAAGAAAGATGGGTCAATATGGCTTTGCATGGATTACCGAGAATTGAATAAGGTCACGATTAAAAATAAGTATCCATTACTAAGAATAGATGACTTGTTCGATCAACTGAAGGGAGCGAGATATTTCTCGAAGATAGATTTGAGGAGTGGTTATCATCAACTAGAGGTGAGGCCAAAGGATGTACCAAAAATGGCATTCAGAACTCGGTATGGTCATTATGAGTTTTTGGTAATGTCATTTGATTTAACCAATGCACCTGTAATATTAATGGATTTGATGAACATGGTGGTTAAACCATTCTTAGATAAATTTGTGATGATGTTTATTGATGATATCCTGGTGTATTCTAAGACCAAAGAGGAACATGTGGAACACTTAAGAGTGACGTTGGAGACATTAAGGAGAGACAAGTTATACGCTAAATTCTCAAAATGTGAGTTTTGGTTAGAACTTGTATGGTTTCTTGGGCACGTCACTGACAAAGATGGAATCTCGGTAAATCCATCAAAAGTTGAAGCTGTAATAAACTAGGATCAGCCAAAGATACCGTTAGAAGTAAGAATTTTCTTGGGATTGGCAGGTTACTATAGGCATTTTATTCTAGACTTTTCCAAGATCGCAACCCCGTTGACAAAATTAACTAGGAAGGAAGTTAAGTTTGCTTGGACGGAAAAGTGTGAGAGAGTTTTCAAGAATTAAAGAAAAGATTGAGTTCAGCACATCTGTTATCGTTGCCTGATGATACAAGAAATTTTTTGGTATATAGTAACGTATCACATAAAGGACTAGACTGTGTGCTTATGCAGAATGACAGAAATATTGCGTATGCGTCGCGTCAATTGAAGGATTATGAGAAAGGGTATCCAACTCATGATTTGGAGTTGGCTGTGGTGGTGGTTTTCTTGAAGATTTGGAGACGCTATCATTATGGAGAGAGGTGTGAGATATATGTAAACCATAAAAGTCTGAAGTATATTTTTACACAGAAAGATTTGAATATGCGATAGAAGAGATGGCTGGAGTTGATTAAAGATTACGACTGCAAGATTCTCTATCATCCCAGAAAGGCGAATGTTGTTACCAATGCCTTAAGTAGAAAGGGACGGGAGGAATTAATGATGTTGACTGCTCAGGAAAAACTTATAGAAGAAATGGCAAAGATGGAGTTGGAAATTAAATATCCAAATGGGGAGCAGTTTAATGTTTATGGATATGGTAAGGAATGCACAACTTCAGGATGAAAAATGTGAAAAGATAAAGACAAAAGTGTCTAAAGACTAGAAAGACAAATTTAAAGTTGATTCGGAAGGGTTACTTCGATTTGAAGGAAGAATTTGGGTTCCGGCTGTACCAGAGATCAAGGAGGAAATTTTAAATGAGGCTCATAACTCACGATATTCAATTCATCCTGGAAGTACAAAAATGTACCAGGATCTAAGATATCAAATTGTTGCAACCATTAGAGATATCGAAATGGACATGAGAGCATATCACAATGGATTTTGTGGTAGGTCTTCTAACAACTCAGCAAGGTTACGATGCAATCTGGTTGATTATCGATCGATTGACGAAGTCGGCACATTTTTTGCCAATCAAGATTAGATTTAACCTAGATCAGTTGGCAAAATTATACGTGAAGGAAATTGTTTCAGGACATGGTGTTCTAGTGTCCATTGTATCAGACAGAGATCCACGTTTCACATCAAAATTTTGGAAACAACTACAAGAATGCTTGGAAATGCATTTGAGAATGAGCACAGCGTATCACCCTCAAACTGACGCATAAAGTGAGAGGACAATCCAGACATTGGAGGATATGCTCAGAGCATGTATTATGGATTTTAAAGGGAATTGGGATATCATTTGCCATTGGTTGAATTTGCCTATAATAACAGTTATCACACAAGTATTTGCATGACGCCTTATGAAGCGTTGTACGGAAGGAAATGTAGAACTCCGTTATATTGGGACGAAGTTGGAGAACATCAACTAATAGGTCTAGAATTGGCACAACAAACTATAGAGATCATCAAGGTGATTCAGGCAAGATTTATAGTTGCACAAGATAGACAGAAGAAACCGATCAACACCAACAAAATTGGGAATTTAATGTCTGTAGTTTTGTTTTCTTGAAAGCGTTCCCCTAGAAAGGGAAAATCTATTTTGCTAAAAACGGAAAACTAAGCCCTAGGTTTATAAGACCTTTTGAAGTCCTACGACGAATTGGTGAAGTGGCGTATGAGGTAGCTTTACCTTCAGAATTGAAACATATTCATAACATTTTCCATGTTTTGGTATTAAGGCCATATAAGTCCGATTATTGACAGGAAAGAGCAAGTACTAAGGAATAAAGTGATACATTCTATTAAGGTAATCTGAAGAAACCATAATGCTGAAGAAACTACGTGGGAACTTGAAAATGTTATGATAAAAAATTATACTCAGTAATTTGCTTTATCTTGTATAGCGATTCTGGGGACAGAATCCTGTTATGGAGGGAAGAATGTAACGAATGATTTTATTGAGTCGTGATTCTGGGACATAATCCTTTTAAGGAGTGAAGGATGTAACGAGTAAGAATTTTGTAATTTAAATTTAAATATCTATTAGATTAAATAAATATTTTAATTTAATTATTTATTGGGATAAATAAATAATTGATGAAATTGTGTTGTAATAATTTGGTTAAGTGTGTATGTTAACTAAATTAATGAATGGTAATTTTATTATTTGAGGATTTAATTTAATAAAATAATTAAATTAAATGAATAATTAAATTAAATAAAATGATGTTCTAGTTTAATTTAATAATTAAATTAGATATGTAATAATTTATTAAGTATAAATATAATTAGAACAGAAATTAAAATTGTAATTGTAAGTTATTAAAAGTAATTAAAAAATTGTGTGACAAGGAACTATATAATATAAGTATTATAAAAATAAATTAAAATGCGGAGTTTTGTGTGTAGCTAAACATGGCTTTGTATCGAATGCGTAGTGGTTATATAAGTTTTCTTCTTTGCGTATTATTTTTCCTAAGGCTAAGAAATACAGAGAGTTTTGAGAGGAAGGAAAACATAGAGAAATTGAGAGAGAATCAGAGGAAGGAATTGAGAGAGTGGAAAGGAGTTAGAGTACCAAGGAAAAACAAACAATTCTCTATCATTCTTCTTTCCAATAATCAAGGATTTAAGGTATAATTTGCTCCTACTCTCCAAGTTGTGGTTTTGTAATCTTATTCTCTGTAATTGGGATTTTTGTTGAATTGTTGTTTAAGATATTGATTATATGTATGTATAATATTGTAAAATTTGTTAGTTGTCATCTTTAAATAACTTTTAGTGATCAAATTCATAGAAATCATGATTTAAAATGAAGAAATTAGAAATATGAGATATTATGTATATTTTGGTTCAATTGGAGACTAAAATTTGTTAAAGGTTCATGGTAGAATCTATAAATTGATGACTGATATGGCTAATATATTGGAAAACAAAAACAATGCAACTGAAATGGCTTAATTTAGTTAAGAATTAGAGATTTGGCGATTGAATTCGCTAAATGTGTTAAAATATGAAGAAATTATTAAAAACATGATTTTTGATCCTTAAAAGTTAATTTTATATAATGTTTATTTTGGTAGAATCATGAAATGCATGCTTGGTGTTGTGGTTAACAAAATTATAGCTTTTGGGTATGTGAATTTCTGTAGAAATTAGGAAATTAGAGTGTTGGTTTGTAACAGGGTTGAAGCTGTTGTAGTTTATGTCTGCGTACTGGCGCAGCTGCACCGGTACTAAAGGCAGAAACGATGCAGCTGCGTCGATTCTAAAGGCAGAAACGGAGCAGCCTCAAGAAGAATTAGATTTCCCTTTCAGCATAGAAATTGAGAATAGGGAAGTGATTCATGTTAGGTTTATATATAAGAATTGTAGGGTGGATATATAGGTTCATGAGATGATGGAAGATTTGACACAAATTAAACTTAGAGAATTCGATGTCATATTATGAATGGATTGGTTATTCAATTACGGGGCAGTAATTGATTACCAAAAGAAATGTGTTAACCTTATGACTCCGTCAAAGGTGGTGTTTTATGGCAGCAAGTCACCTCGATAGGTAAGTTGTCTGACAGCGATGCAAGCCAAGAAGTTACTGAGACAAGGATGTGTAGGATACTTAGCCTACATAATCGATACATAGAAGAAGAGTGCGAAGTTAGAAGTGATATCGGTTATTAGAGATTATGTCGATGTATTTCCAAATGATTTGCCTGGACTTCCGCCGGATAGAGAGGTTGAGTTTGTGATTTATTTAGTATTAGGAACTGTAAAGACCCCGAACCCGGATACTTGAAACCCGAATTCGGTACTTCACGATACCATTTTTATGAGCGGAAATATTACTAATAATAATAACAATAATATAAATTTTAAACTTAACTTACATTTATCAGAGTTTAATCCCAAGTACGCAACCTTTACTACATTCTTTGCATGATATATAATACATATCATAACTTAGTACAGTCTAACTATTACAAAAGATACAAATACACAAATCCTGTTTGCTTTCATTTTTACTTGTTTTGGCATGAGCTTTCCGGTCCTTCACACTTAGCTGAAAACATTTAAATTAAGCAAGGATGAGTATTTGAATGCCCTGCAAGTATTATATATATATATAAGCTGAAAGAATTTAAATGTTTTCTTTATAATATTCTTCTACAACCAGTCAATAGTTGTGAAGTAATCTGTACCAATAATAATAACATAACAACCCTCTTTCATATTTTTGAAACTGTGTATTGACTATACATGGGGTTTCTGTGACATACTATGAACATTGTTTTTATTTTCGAAAGGGTTTAAACAGAAATTCATCTGTAAACCGGCCATTGCTTACGGGCCTGAGGGTGTACAGTCCATGGGACCTGTATTGATCAATACTACATTGCTAGAACGATATTATCGTTCATCCTTTGTCCGCCATAGCGCATAAAATTTTTCCCATTATCGGGATGTTCATACCTGTCGGGTTTTCATAACAAAGGTCTTATATAATTCAATATATATGTATATCAAAGGTGTATCAACATGTGATTAAATTCAATGATTATCCAAGTGGGGACACTTGTATAATCATTTATAGA
Organism: Panax japonicus; assembly: GCA_020205505.1. Taxonomy (NCBI): domain Eukaryota; kingdom Viridiplantae; phylum Streptophyta; class Magnoliopsida; order Apiales; family Araliaceae; genus Panax; species Panax japonicus. Next base: position 34,316,967 of record CM035098.1, read on the forward strand.
AATTAATGAATAGAATATATATCTGAATTATTATATACTAACATGTTGATAATCAATGGGCGTATATAATATAGGTTTAACAATCTGTATAATAATAATATAATTATGAAACATTCTTACACTTGTCCATTGCATAAAGAAAATGCAAAGTTAGGATACTTGCCTGATTCGCTGCTTACAATTAAGCAACTTAGATTTATCTTTTATATCACGACCTATCATTAATCAAATCATTCATTCGATTAGAACAATATTCCATAACACATAGTACTGCATTTCGCAGTCAGCACATAACCTAATCACATTATCACACATGTTCAACAGTCATTGACTCACAAACAAACATCAACACATTCCTAATCATATTGTAACACAACTTTAACAACCATTGAATCTCAAATAAACAGTTATCAAATCAATTTATCTAAGTCCAGATAAATTTCTGAAATATGTCGGTGTACCGATAAATTTATCGGGTATATATCGAGTCTAAGACTCTATCCCGAAGTTTAATATCCAAATAGATAACTTAAACAACAGTCACACTATTTTTCATGACCTTATAATAATTATAAAATAATTATTACCATTTACCAAATTTTTTGAAATATCAGAATCATTATTAAATGATTTAAATAGCAAACAATTCTATTATCATTAACATTTAATCAATATTAAACTATTAATGAAACCATTGCCAAAATATTAAAGTTATGTATAATAACTCAAAATATTTTTAAAACATTTATATTACCCTTAAATGATTTTTAAAATATTTAAAAACATTATTAAATAATTACCATTAATATCAAAATATTAATGTACTATTTATCTAAATATTAAAAGTTATAATTTTAACTTCAAATATTTTTAATCCATTTATATTCCTTTTAAATGATTTTTAAATTAATAAAACCATTTTTAAACTATTTATTTAATATAATTATTAAATAAATGTAATATCATTAATAATAAATTAATAATTATTAATATTAAATTATTAATGAAATTATCCTTTAAATATTAAAAGTTATATTTTATAACTTAAAATATCTTTAAATACTTTATTTTCATTTAAAATGATTTTTTAAATAATAAAATCATTTTTAAACTAATTTATTTAATATAAATATTAAATAACTTTAATATCATTAAATATCATTAATTAATGAATTTAACCACCATTAAATATTAAAAGTTATATTTTATAACTTAAAATATTTTTAAATACCTTATTATTATTTAAAATGATTTTTAAAATAATAAAATCATTTTTAATTTAATTATTTAATTCATTTAATAAATAACTTAACTATCATTAATATTAATTTAATAATGAAAATTATCACATAATATTGAAAGTTATTAAAAATAACTTAAAATATTTTCTTATATCATAATATAATTTTAAATGATTTTTCATGAATTAAAATGTTTATTAAATAATTTATTTAATATTCTAATTAAATAAATTAAATACTTTTAATATTCCAAAAATATTAAATATTTATGAAATATATTTAAAATAATTAAAGTATAATTTTCGGACTTTAAAATAATTTTTCAGAATTTAATATGTATTTTTAATAATTAAAATCTAATTTTTAATCATTTTCGGAATTTCCAGAAATTAAAAATAATACAAAACCGTCGCTAACGGCTTTAGCGACGCTTATCTGTCGCCTTAGGTGTTCTTCATCAACCCAGATCTCAAAGTCAGTAGCCGAGTAGACTACTTTGACCATGATTCCAGATCGGATCATAATGTTTCTAGACAAGCTAGCACATACATCTTGTAGTGTTCATGTAAGACTACAATTAACAACAAACATACTGTCAAAAAAAACATCAGATCTAAGAGTTATTAGCCATCAAAAAGTCTGACATGGCTGTTATTCAACTGAAGAACAATCGAGGTGCCTACTTTGGATCATTATAACATGAAATCCGTGTATTGTTTGTGTGATCTATCAATTGAAGTGTGTAGACAACATGTAGGACTATAACTAAAAAGCATCATAACACATTAACATCAAATAATGAGCAAGATCTGGCCGGTCAAACTTGAACACGGAATCTGCTCAAAAAAATTCTGGGTTCGTGTTCTTGAACAGTTTCGGTCAACGGGTTTTGACCATGAATAACTTGTGATCTATAACAGTTATGAACATGATTCTTTTTTCATATTAAAGACCACATATCAGACTACACATAACAACTTTTAAACAACAAAAATCATGATCGAGCGAAGATTTATAGCCACTGACATTTGATGAAAAAAATCATAGAATTTGGTTTTTTTTTTCAACTTGCTTAAATATTCAAATTAGTGCACTTTGATGTTATGGGTCTTTCATTTATCAACCCATATCATCAATAAACATCTTATTACACAACATTAAACAATCAATTGCAACAAATAACATCGAATCGAAGGATTTCTAGGCTTAGGGTTTTATACCTTTTCTAGCTTTGATTTTCTTGATTTTTGGCTTCTGATCTGTGGTTTGTGATCACGGGGCTGTGTTTGGGAGTAATAATGCTAGATAAAATCGTTGGTTCTAGAGAGAAAAGTTCTTGTTTGAGTATTGAATAAAAATGGCTAGCAAATTCACTTTTTCTTTCTCTCAATCCTTATATAGACAACATGATGCATGAATTGATCACTCTAGAGGCTGTGTGTTGTCCATATGAGTCATCAAGAGTTGTTAGAAGTTTGCCAACAACTCTTATTTTGTATAGATTTGCAAGTAAGCTATTAAAGAATGCTAAAAGGGTATTTTGGTCTTTTAATAAATCATTTTAATGGCAAAAATATAACTTTGCAAACCCTTAGGGTTTAGGGTTTGAGCCAATTTAGGAAAATTCTAAGATTTTCAAAATTAGGATTTAGCAACTAAGGTTTATAAAGAAAATAAAATTATTTTAGTTGCTAAAATTTGAAAATTAAAATTTGTTAACTAGATTAGGTTAATAATTAAATTATACAAGAACATTAGAGTTTGGTACCCCTATCCATATTAACCTTGCCAATTTGGCAATTAGTGTTTACTATTCCGATAATTAGGGGTATCGATTTATAAATAGGTTTTCCAATTATCAAATTTGGGTTTAAAAATATAGGGTTTCCAAAATTAACTATTATAATTATAATACTTGTTAATTAATCACATTAACACAATTACAACCAATCTCGAACTCTAATTTGTGTTTCAAATTAGGGTTTCTCATTTCTGAAATTAGGGTTTTTTAAAATATCTTAGGGTTTTCTAAAAATTATTTATGATTTCTAGAACATTAATTAGGGTTTACCTAATTAATACAAAAACATATAATACATAACATGCATGCACCATATAACACAGTTATATAACAATGTCGAACTCAACTTGAGTTTTAAATTAGGATTTTTCATTTAGCAATTTGCTAATTATTATTTAGGGTTTCTAATTTAAGAAATTAGGGTTTTAATTTATAATTAGGGTTTTTTTCTTGATTATTAATAATTATAATTATCATAAATCACATAACATATTGACTTAACATATTTTAAAGTCTCATTTGACTTCGAAATTAGTGTTTGTCCGTAAAATTAGGGTTTGGTCATAATACCCTATAATTGACCAATCATCACCGATTCACATATACAGTACATATTTATAACACTGAAAAATTAAAATATTAAAATATTATAATATTATTATCATTCCTTATTTCAGACCCATAATTAGGGTTTGATAGTAATATAATAAAACTGTACCACGCATTAACATTACACATAACCATACATAATTATAATACTGACAAATAATAATATAATATTATTATTCTCATTCCTTGATCAAAACCTGGAATTAGGGTTTGGATTCCATATCTGATTTATCTTTCATATTTAACATTAATAATTAAGTTAAATAATTAACTAAATTATTCTGAAATAAAGTCATATAATAAAATAAGTATTATAAAAATTCTATATTCATATCATATATTATTCAATTAATATAATTATCATATTTTCATGGAAAATAAACATTAAAAATATTTTTACTATAAAACTAATTATTATTAGAATATAATTTATAATGAGCAATAATTCTAAAATAAAATTATTCATAACCATTCATGTAATAAATATATTTTATATTCATCACATAAACACATACATAATACCTTTTACGCATTCTACCTTTAAAATAGATAATTATTCTAAAATAATTTCCTATATTATTTAAATAATATAAGATTATATTTTCCTTGAAAAATAATTAATAAAACATTTCCAATAAGGAATTAATTAGTATAAAAATATAATTGATAATAATCAATAATTCTAAAATAAATTTATTTGCAATACTTAATGTAATAAATAAATTTTATTTATCACACCTATAAATATATATTACACATTACCTTGGCACATATCATTCATATTTATTAAAAAAAAATTCATACGCAAAATTTATGATTTATTTATATAGAAAATATCAGGTTGTCACATTCACCATCCCTTATAAAGATTCCGTCCCTGGAATCACCTTTTAAAACCTATACATACCAGGGTACGTAATATACACAATCATTACAATTAGATCTCGATCATAATTAATCGAATCGATCTTTAACTATTCAGCATAACGCTTATCTATCTCCTTAAACAGAAATCTGATTTCTAAGAGAACTCAAATTCTTCCTTCAAAATAATTTATAAAAATAATTTACTATATATAAAACTATAATAAGAAAATAAAAATTGGTTAGATCAATACCTGGAGTTGCATCCCCGGCTGCTATCGAATCCCGAATAGTCCCGCTGAAGACGCTTGCGGTTGATTTCGTTGGTTTGTTTTTTGAAGTTGATCCCGGTGTCGCCAATGTCCTACTGCCTTGTTCCGTATTCGCATTCCTTGTTTCCATTTCCTTTCTTGAACAGTCTTTTACTTTATGCTTTATTGATTCGCACACAACACATTCACTATACATTCTTGGATTGGGACATTTTGGAAAGATATATATCCCTTCTGTCCCTACTTTCTACACACAAACTTTTCTTTTAATCACATTCCTGGTTTATTTATCGAAACTATCTTCTTTTATCATATAGGTGACAAAAGTTGTCTTTTGCCCCACCGTTATCCTAGCTATCACATACGCTTTAACAAGGTCGGTTGATCTTCTACATCCTGGCGGTCCGGTTGTCTTGAAGTCTTTGAAGTTTGTCAATCGATTGTCTAGTTGATTTCACGCGACTGTATTTCGTTATGCATAGCTTGATCGTCCGCATTCTCAAAAATTTGGTGTCGGGTCTGGTTGTCTTCCAGCTTTGTTGACATGTTCTTCTTCATTTGGTTTCGTTTTTTTTTGTTTTGACGGCATTATCATAAATTATTCTTACATTCTAAGCCTTATCGTAAACGCTTAACATATAACGCAAAACTTTCTATTCAAATAATCATGTACTCAAATTTTATATTTTGAAAACTTGGTCTACTGTAATAACCAGTGACCAAATAAATATCTACTATCTTTATACCAATTTATCCCATTAATCCAACATAAATTTATATTTATACCACTTGACATGCCTTAGCACACACTGCTTTAAACATCCGCTATCTCTTTGTGACTCGAAAGTTGGGAATCGCTGCCATAACTTATACAAAACATTACATTACACCAACATACCTATCATATATACCACCTAAAATCATAGATATCCAACTAATACTAATACTACCTATTCCTTACACATTCACTAACGATCAATTGCTTAGTAACCTATCTATTTCCATTATTCTCAATATCCATTTACACATAAATATACCTAATTTGTCACAACTTATAACACATTATGAGTTTAAGAACTCATCACAAACATACGAGTTTAAGAACTCACCATAAATATACGAGTTTAAGAACTCAACATTGACCACATATCCTTTAACTATACTTTACCTATCAGTTATACTTAGCGTTTCTTGATCCAGTACTATACTTTCCAAAATAACCACCTCTTTGAGGTAGCTTTCAATTAGAGCCTCTATTACAACTATTAGCTTTGATATTGGCTCAGTCATGGACGTTGACTTATTCTTTACGACTTAAGGGTATCCTAATTCTTTCTATCTAACAGCTATACACAAAATATCTTGATTAAAAAAAATAAATACACACAACACATAAAGGTTTTATAAATTATCGTTTATTTTGTTTGACGATGAATTTATTCAATTCATTTCTTTTTTTTTAAACTCTATATGAGTTATTTATATTTTCAACGTTTCCCTCTGTTCTAAGGTTATAGCCTAAGGTCTAACCCACCTAAAGTTTCTAACCTTATAGCTCTGATACCATCCTGTAAAGTCCCCGAACCCGGATACTTGAAACCCGAATTCGGTACTTCACGATACCATTTCTATGAGCGGAAATATTACTAATAATAATTACAATAATATAAATTTTAAACTTAACTTACATTTATCAGAGTTTAATCCCAAGTATGCAACCTTTACTACATTCTTTGAATGATATATAATACATATCATAACTTAGTACAGTCTAACTATTACAAAATATACAAATACACAAATCATGTTTGCTTTCCTTTTTACTTGTTTTCGCATGAGCTTTCCGGTCCTTCACACTTAGCTGAAAACATTTAAATTAAGTAAGGATGAGCATTTGAGTGCCCAACAAGTATTATATATATATATATATATATATAAGCTGAAAGAATTTAAATGTTTTCTTTATAATATTCTTCTACAACCAGTCAATAGTTGTGAAGTAATCTGTACCAATAATAATAACATAACAATCCTCTTTCAAATTTTTGAAACTGTGTATTGACTATACATGGGGTTTCTATGCCATACTATGAACATTATTTTCATTTTCGAAAGAGTTTCAACAGAAATTCATCTGTAAACCGTCCATTGCTTACGGGCCTGAGGGTGTACAGTCCATGGGCCCTGTATTGATCAATACTACATTGCTAGAACGATATTATCGTTCATCCTTTGTCCGCCGTAGCGCATAAATATTTTCCCATTATCGGGATGTTCATACCTGTCGGGTTTTCATAACAAAGGTCTTATATAATTCAACATATATGTATATCAAAGGTGTATCAACATGTGATTAAATACAATGATTATCCAAGTGGGGACACTTGTATAATCATTTATAGAAATTAACGAACAGAATATATATCTGAATTATCATATACTAACATGTTGATAATCAATGGGCATATATAATATAGGTTTAACAATCTGTATAATAATAATATAATTCTGAAACATTCTTACACTTGTCCATTGCATAAAGAAAATGCAAAGTTAGGATACTTGCCTGATTCACTGCTTACAATTACGCAACTTAGATTTATCTTTTATATCATGACCTATCATTAATCAAATCATTCGTTCGATTAGAACAATATTCCATAACACATAGTACTGCATTTCACAGTCAGCACATAACCTAATCACATTATCACACATGTTCAACAGTCATTGACTCACAAACAAACATCAACACATTCCTAATCATATTGTAACACAACTTTAACAACCATTGAATCACAAATAAACAGTTATCAAATCAATTTATCTAAGTCTAGATCAATTTCTTAAATATGTCGGTGTACCGATAACTTTATCGGATATATATCGAGTCTAAGATTCTATCCCGAAGTTTAATATCCAAATAGATAACTTAAACAACAGTCGCACTATTTTTTATGACCTTATAATAATTATAAAATAATTATTACCATTTACCAAAATTTTTGAAATATCAGAATCATTATTAAATGATTTAAATAGCAAACAATTCTATTATCATTAACATTTAATCAATATTAAACTATTAATGAAACCATTGCCAAAATATTAAAGTTATGTATAATAACTCAAAATATTTTTAAATTATTTATATTACTCTTAAATGATTTTTAAAATATTTAAAAACATTATTAAATAATTACCATTAATATCAAAATATTAATGTACTATTTATCTGAATATTAAAAGTTATTAATTATAACTTAAAATATTTTTAATCCATTTATATTCCTTTAAAATGATTTTTAAATTAATAAAACCATTTTTAAACTATTTATTTAATATAATTATTAAATAAATTTAATATCATTAATAATAAATTAATAATTATTAATATTAAATTATTAATAAAATTATCCTTTAAATATTAAAAGTTATATTTTATAACTTAAAATATCTTTAAATACTTTATTTTCATTTAAAATGATTTTTTAAATAATAAAATCATTTTTAAACTAATTTATTTAATATAAATATTAAATAACTTTAATATCATTAAATATCATTAATTAATGAATTTAAACTTTAAATATTAAAAGTTATATTTTATAATTTAAAGTATTTTTAAATACCTTATTATTATTTAAAATGATTTTTAAAATAATAAAATCATTTTTAATTTAATTATTTAATTCATTTTATAAATAACTTAGTTATCATTAATAATAATTTATTAATGAAAATTATCACATAATATTGAAAGTTATTAAAAATAACTTAAAATATTTTCTTATATCATAATATAATTTTAAATGATTTTTCATGAATTAAAATGATTATTAAATAATTTATTTAATATTCTAATTAAATAAATTAAATACTTTTAATATTCCAAAAATATTAAATATTTATGAAATATATTTAAAATAATTAAAATATAATTTTTGGACTTTAAAATAATTTTTCAGAATTGAATATGTATTTTTAATAATTAAAATCTAATTTTTTCTAATTTTTAATCATTTTTGGAATTTTCAGAAATTAAAAATAATACAAAACCGTCGCTAAAGGCTTTAGCGACGCTTATCTGTCGCCTTAGGTGTTCTTCATCAACCCAGATCTCAAAGTCAGTAGCCGAGTAGACTACTTTGACCATGATTCCAGATCGGATCATGATGTTTCTGGACAAGCTAGCACATACATCTTATAGTGTTCATGTAAGACTACAATTAACAACAAACATACTGGCAAAAAAAACATCAGATCTAAGAGTTATTATCCATCAAAAAGTCTGACAAGGCTACTTTGGATCATTATAACATGAAATCCGTGTATTGTTTGTGTGATCTATAAATTGAAGTGTGTAGACAACATGTAGGACTATAACTAAAAAGCATCATAACACATTAACATCAAATAATGAGCAAGATCTGGCCGGTCAAACTTGAACACGGAATCTGCTCAAAAAATTCTGGGTTCGTGTTCTTGAACAGTTTCGGTCAACGGGTTTTGACCATGAATAACTTGTGATCTATAACAAATATGTACTTGATTCTTTTTTCATATTAAAGACCACATATCAGACTACAAATAACAACTTTTAAACAACAAAAATCATGATCGAGCGAAGATCTATAGCCACTGACATTTGATGAAAAAATCACAGAATTCGGTTTTTTTTCCAACTTGCTTAAATATTCAAATTAGTGCACTTTGATGTTATGGGTCTTTCATTTATCAACCCATATCATCAATTAACATCTTATTACACAACATTAAACAATCAATTGCAACAAATAACATCGAATCGAAGGATATCTAGGCTTAGGGTTTTATACCTTTTCTAGCTTTGATTTTCTTGATTTTTGGCTTCTGATCTGTGGTTTGTGATCGTGGGGCTGTGTTTGGGAGTAATAATGCTAGATAAATTTGTTGGTTCTAGAGAGAAAAGTTCTTGTTTGAGTATTGAATAAAAATGGCTAGCAAATTCACTTTTTCTTTCTCTCAATCCTTATATAGACAACATGACGCATGAATTGATCACTCTAGAGGCTGTGTGCTGTCCATATGAGTCATCAAGAGTTGTTAGAAGTTGGCCAACAACTCTTATTTTGTATAGATTTGCAAACAAGCTATTAAAGAATGCTAAAAGGGTATTTTGGTCTTTTAATAAATCATTTTAATGGCAAAATTATAACTTTGCAAACCCTTAAGGTTTAGGGTTTGGTTTAGGGTTTAGGGTTTGAGCCAATTTAGGAAAATTCTAAGATTTTCAAAATTAGGATTTAGCATCTAAGGTTTATAAAGAAAATAAAATTATTTTAGTTTCTAAAATTTGAAAATTAAAATTTGTTAACTAGATTAGGTTAATAATTAAATTATACAAGAACATTAGGGTTTAGTACCCCTATCCATATTAACCTTGCCAATTTGGCAATTAGTGTTTACAATTCCGATAATTAGGGTTATCGATTTATAAATAGGTTTTCCAATTATCAAATTAGGGTTTAACAATATAGGGTTTCCAAAATTAACTATTGTAATTATAATACTTGTTAATTAATCACATTAACACAATTACAACCAATCTCGAACTCTAATTTGTGAAATTATGGTTTTTTAAAATATCTTAGGGTTTTCTAAAAATTATTTACGGTTTCTAGAACATTAATTAGGGTTTACCTAATTAATACAAAATTATATAATACATAACATGCATGCACCATATAACACAGTTATATAATAGTGTCGAACTCAACTTGAGTTTTAAATTAGGATTTTTCATTTAGCAATTAGCTAATTATTATTTAGGGTCTCTAATTTAACAAATTAGGATTTTAATTTACAATTAGGGTTTTTTTCTTGATTATTAAAAATTATAATTATCATGAATCACATAACATATTGACTTAACATATTTTAAAGTCTCATTTGACTTCGAAATTAGTGTTTGTCCGTAAAATTAGGGTTTGGTCATAATACCCTATAATTGACCAACCATCACCGATTCACATATACAGTACATATTTATAGCACTGAAAAATTAAAATATTATAATATTATAATATTATTATCATTCCTTATTTCAGACCCATAATTAGAGTTTGATAGTAATATAATAAAACTGTTCCACACATCAACATTACACACATAACCATACATAATTATAATACTGACAAATAATAATATAATATTATTATTCTCATTCCTTGATTAAAACCCGAAATTAGGGTTTGGATTCCATATCTGATTTATCTTTCATAATTAACATTAATAATTAAGTTTAATAATTAACTAAATTATTCTGAAATAAAGTCATATAATAAAATAAGTATTATAAAAATTCTATATTCATATCATATATTATTCAATTAATATAAATATCATAATTTTATGGAAAATAAACATTAAAAACATTTTTACTATAAAACTAATTATTATTAGAATATAATTTATAATGAGCAATAATTCTAAAATAAAATTATTCATAACCATTCATGTAATAAATATATTTTATATTCATCACATAAACACATACATAATATCTTTCACTCATTCTACCTTTAAAATAGATAATTATTCTAAAATCATTTCCAATATTATTTAAATAATATAAGATTATATTTTTCTTGAAAAATAATTAATAAAACATTTCCAATAAGGAATTAATTAGTATAAAAATATAATTGATAATAATCAATAATTCTAAAATAAATTTATTTGCAATACTTAATGTAATAAATAAATTTTATTTATCACACCTATAAATATATATTACACATTACCTTGGAACATATCATTCATATTTATTAAAAAAAAATTCATGCGGAAAATTTATAATTTATTTATATAGAAAATATCAGGTTGTCACAGGAACGACCCCAATATCTAAAGCCCCATACAGAATGACCCTAGTAGAGATGAAGGAGTTGATGGTACAGTTGCAAGAATTATTGGATAAGAAGTATATCCAGCCGAGCGTATCGCCATGGGGAACATCGGTGTTGTTTGTTAAGAAAAAAGATGGGTCAATGCGGCTCTACATTGATTACCGGGAATTGAATAAGGTCACGATTAAAAATAAGTATCCATTACCAAGAATAGATGACTTGTTCGATCAACTGAAGGGAGCGAGATATTTCTCAAAGATAGATTTGAGGAGTGGTTATCATCAACTGAAGGTGAGGCCAGAGGCCAGAGGATGTACCGAAAACAACATTCAGAAATTGGTATGGTCATTACGAGTGTTTGGTAATGTCATTTGGTTTAACCAATGCACCTGCAGTGTTCATGGATTTGATGAACATGGTGTTTAAAACATTCTTAGATAAATTTGTGATGGTGTTTATTGATGATGTCTTGGTGTATTTTAAGACCAAGGAGGAACATGTGGAACACTTAAGAGTGATGTTGGAGACATTGAAGAAAGAGAAGATATACACTAAAATCTCAAAAATATAAGTTTTGGCTAGAACGTGTACAGTTTCTTGTGCACGTCATTGACAAGGATGGAATCTTGGTAGATCCATCAAAAGTTGAAGCTGTAATAAACTGGGATCAGCCGAAGACACCGTCAAAAGTAAGAAGTTTCTTGGGATCGGTAGGTTACTATAGGCGTTTTATTCAAGACTTTTCCAAGATCGCAACCCTGTTGACGAATTTAACTATGAAGGTAGTTAAGTTTGCTTGGACGGAGAAGTGTGAATAGAGTTTTCAAGAATTACAGAAAAGATTGAGTTCAACACCTATGTTATCGTTGCCTGATGATACAAGGAATTTTGTGGTATATAGTGACACATCGCATAAAAGACTAGGTTGTGTGCTTATGCAGAATGGCAGAGTTATTATGTATGTGTCGCGTCAATTAAAGAATTATGAGAAAGGGTATCCGACTCATGATTTGGAGTTGACTGCGGTGGTGTTTTATCTGAAGATTTGGAGACACTATCTTTATGGAGAGAAGTGTGAGATATATACTGATCATAAAAGTCTGAAGTATATTTTTACATAGAAAAATTGAATATGCGACAGAGAAAGTGGTTGGAGTTGATTAAAGATTATGATTGCAAGATTCTCTATCATCCCGAAAAGGCAAATGTTGTTGTCGATGCCTTAAGTAAAAAAGGACGGGAGAAATTAATGATGTTGACTGCTCAGGAAAAACTTGTAGAAGAAATGTCAAAGATGGAGTTGGAAATTAAATATCCGATAGAGTTTGATAAAAAATTATTCCAAATGGGGAGAAGTTTAATGTTAATGGATAGGGTAAGGAATGCACAACTTCAGGATGAAAACTATGAAAAGATAAGGATAAAAGTGTCTAAAGGTAAGGAAGACAAATTTAAAGTTGATTTGGAAGGGTTACTTCAATTTGAAGGAAGAATTTGGGTTCCGGTTGTACCAGAGATCAAGGAGGGAATTTTAAACGAGGCTCATAACTCACGATATTCGATTTATCCTAGAAGTACAAAAATGTACCAAGATCTAAGACATCATTTATGGTGGCCGAATATGAAAACAGACGTTGCTAAATGTGTGACGAAATGCTTAATGTGCCAGAAAGTTAAAGCTGAACATCAAAGGCCAAGTAGATTATTGTAACCATTAGAGATAGAGGAATGGAAATGGGAGCATATCACAATGGATTTTGTGGTAGGTCTTCAAACAACTGAATAAGGTTACGATGCAATCTGGTTAATTGTCGATCGATTGACGAAGTCAGCACACTTTTTGTTAATCAAGATTATATTTAACCTAGATCAGTTGGCAAAATTATACATGAAGGAAATTATTTCAAGACATGGTGTTCCAGTGTCCATTTTAGAGGATAGAGATCCATGTTTCATATCAAATTTTTGGAAACGACAACAAGAATGTTTGGGAACACAGTTGAGAATGAGCACAACGTGTCATCCTCAAACCAATGGAAAAAGTGAAAGGACAATCCAGACATTGAAGGATATGCTCAGAGCATGTATTATGGATTTTAAAGGGAATTAGAATAACCATCTGCCATTGGTTGAATTTGCCTACAATAACAGTTATCACATAAGTATTGGCATGCCGCCTTACGAAGTGTTGTACGAAAAGAAATGCATAACTCCGTTATGTTGGGATGAAGTTGGAGAATGTCAACTATTATGTCCAGAATTGGTAAAACAAACTATTGAGATCATCAAGGTGATTCGGGCAAGATTGATAGCTGCACAGGATTGAAAGAAGAAATATGCCGATCATCACCGATAAAATCGGGAATTCGATGTTGGTAGTTTTTTTTTCTTGAAAGTGTCTCCCTAGAAAGGGAAAATCCAATTTGGTAAAAAGGGAAAACTAAGCCCTAGGTTTATAGGACCTTTTGAAGTCCTATGACGAATTGGTGAAGTAGCGTATGAGGTAGCTTTACCTCCGGAATCGAAACATATTCATAACATTTTCCATGTTTTGGTATTAAGGCCATATAAGTCCGATTATTGATAGGAATGAGTAAGTACTAAGGAATAAAGTGATACCTTCCGTTAAGGTAATCTGGAGAAACCACAATGCTGAAGAAGCTATGTGGGAACTTGAAGATGTTATGATAAAAAATTATCCTCAGTTATTTGCTTGATCTTGTATAGTTATTCTGGGGACAGAATCCTATTAAGGAGGGAAGAATGTAACAAATGAATTTATTGAGTCGTGATTATAATGACAGAATCCTTTTAAGGAGGAAAGGATGTAATGGACAAGAATTTTGTAATTTAATTTTAAATATTTATTGGATTAAATAAATATTTTAATTAATTTATTTATTGAGATAAATAAATAATTGATGAAATTGTGGTGTAATAATTTGGTTAAGTGTGTATGTTAACTAAATTAATGAATGGTAATTTTATTATTTGAGGATTTAATTTAATGAAATAATTAAATTAAATGAATTATTTAATATTTAAGGAAATAATTAAATAAAATAAAATGATGTTCTAGTTTAATTTAATAATTAAATTATATATGTAATAATTTGTTAAGTATAAACTTAAATATAACGGAAATTATACTTGTAATTGTAAGTTATTAAAATTAATTAAATAATGGTGTGACAAGGAACTATATAATATAAGTATTATAAAAATAAATTAAAATGGGGAGTTTTGTGTGTAGCCAGACATGGCTTTGTGGCCCTTGTCATATTGCAACTGACGTAGCCTTTGGGTTTTGTACCAGATGCTTAGTGGGTATATCAATTTTCTTCTTTATATATTATTTTTCCTAATGCTAAGAAATACAGAGAGTTTAGAGATGAAGGAAAACACAGAGAAATTGAGAGAGAATCAGAGGAATGAATTGAGAGAGTGGAAAGGAGTTGGAGTACCAAGGGAAAACAAACAATTCTCTGTCATTCTTCTTTCCAATAATCAAGGATTTAAGGTATAATTTGTTCTTAATCTCCAAGTTGTGGTTTTGTAATCTTATTCTCTGTAATGGGGATTTTTGTTGAATTGTTGTTTAAGATAATGATTATATGTATGTATAATCTTGTAAAATCTGTTAATTGTCATCTTTAAACAACTTTTAGTCATCAAATTCATAGAAATCATGATTTAAAATGAAGAAATTAGAAATATGAGATATTATGTATATTTTGGTTCATTTGGAGACCAAAATTGGTTAAAGGTTCATGGTAGAATCTGTAAATTGATGACTGGTATGGTTAATATATTGGAAAATGAAAATAATGCAACTGAAATGGCTTAGTTTGGTCAAGAATTGGAGATTTGGCGATTGAATTCGCTAAATATGTTAAAATATGAAGAAAGTATTAAAAACATGATTTTTTATCCTTAAAAGTTGATTTTATATATTGTTTATATTGGTAGAATCATGAAATGAATGCTTGGTGTTGTGGTTAACAAAATTCTAGCGTTTGGGTATGTGAATTTCTGAAGAAATTGGGAATTGGAGTGTTGTTTTGTAACAGGGCTGAAGTTGCTTCAGTTTTTGTCTGCGTACTAGTGCAGCTGCGGTGGTACCAAAGGCAGAAATGGTGCAGCTGCGCCGATTGGTTTTTTGAGGTAGTGCATCAGCGCAGCTGCGCCAGTGCCAAGGCTTGGGACAGCGCAGCTGCGCCATACCCTGAGTAGAGACAACATGTTTTGTTAATTGCAGTCTATTATATGTTGTCTCAACCTAGCCTAGTATATATGATAAGATGTTAATCATATCATAATATATAATAACATATTATAATGTATTGTAATACCAAAAATGAAGATTTATAAGTAATTACTTAACAAGATATATAAGGATTAAAATTCAACATTTGTAAGAGTTAGAGGTGAGAATTGAATGCTAAAGCATTACATTATATAATAGTGAGTTTTCATATTCGTGTTGTGTGGTTATCCAATATAGTTAGACCTTAAGTTAAAGGTTATGAGAATTGAACGTATAAGGTTAATGATAGTATATCTAATCGATGATGTAACTCTAATGGTATATGTAGGGTGTTTAGAGAACATTTATTAAACTTGTGTATCTTATGCACGAGGTAAGTTTCCTAACTTCATTCAATTTATAATGAATGCAAGTTTCATAATTATATTTACCTTTTGTTGTCAAGAAAGTTCTCTAACTCAAATATTTTAATATGCAAGTTCCTAAACCTTATATTTAAGTTGAGCAAGTTTATTAGTTCCATCTCGTTTATGATTATGCGAGCTCTTGTATTCTAATTCTTTACATTGAGAGAGTTTCACCTTCCTTACTATTGTTCTTGTTATTTATAGCATAATATGTTCATGACCATTGTCCCAAATGAGTTTTCTAACTCTTTTGGATGTAATACTTTGTATATACCATGTATATTCAATTTTATGTTGTTATTATTCAATCTTTGACTTAAGTATCGTTGTTTAATCTCATATTATTGTGATGAACCTTCGAATAGTAAACAAACTTTTATTGATTGGACTAATCTATAATTGATGAGTGTTCTAAAATTCTAGAACCACTGATAAGCTAGTTCCAAACTAAACTTTCTTTAGTACGGAAATCCTAAAGTCAAACTGAGATGAACAACCCTAATATAGGGGATTATGTACGCGTTAGCGTTTAGATGTATCTACACAATACATGGTACGAAGGGTTGATCCTCTTAAGTACGTAAGGAAGGGTCCGGATAGTCTAAACGACTGTTAAGATTGAGGTAAAAATACCTAATTACCGGGGACATAGTTCATGGTCTTAAGACCCTCAAAAAAAAAATCTTGAACTTGTTTCCTATTCTTGATTCGTAGAACAAGTTCTCTATTATTCAGTATTCATTGCTTACCCTTATGTTATTGCTATTATCATTCTTTATATTAGTGAGCAATTGTTTGCTCACTCTTGCATTAAACATTGCAGCTAAAGTTGAGAAAGTTGACGAACCGTCTTCTAGCAAAGGCAAGGGCAAGATGTTCAAATGATGAACACTTGTTTGGTTTATTTAATATAATTCTGTTATGAGACTTATTATATTTTGTGATGTATTCCGCAGACTTATGTAATAGTTTAAGGTTAGATTACATGGGATTGTTTAAAGTTGATGTAACCCTTTAATAGTGAAGATTATAATTTAAGTTATGTCTTTATCATTGATTATGGGTAGTTAGATGTAAATATTATGGATAGTGAGAACCAAATCCTGTGGGAATGAAGTACTCAGATTTAGGGGTGTCACAGCTGACGCGTTGAGTAGAAAATCATATGCGGGTACGAGTGCGACGTTGTCAAATATAAAGACCCATTTTGTATAACTTACAAATGATGGAGATAGAGTTAAAGACTCTAGGGACCCACGTGATGATATCAAATATACGAGTAGAACCGACTTTAATCGATAAAGTTAAAGTTTCTCCAGCTACAGACCCGGAGCTGATGAATATGAAGAAGGCGCAAAAAAACATTATTCTAGAAGCATGAATCGACGAAGAGAGGAAATCTCAACCCTTGATTTATTGGTTCATTTGAAATCC
Organism: Panax japonicus; assembly: GCA_020205505.1. Lineage (NCBI taxonomy): Eukaryota > Viridiplantae > Streptophyta > Magnoliopsida > Apiales > Araliaceae > Panax > Panax japonicus. The sequence continues at coordinate 34,334,752 of CM035098.1, forward strand.
TCGATCGAGTAGGAATTGTGGCCTATAGACTTGCCTTACTGCCAAGTATGTCTCATGTTCATAACCTTTTTCTCATATCTATATTACGTAAATATTTGGAAGATCCGAACCACATTATTGAATTAGAACCAGACGAGATAGCGGAAGATTTAACGTATAAGGAGATACATATTAAAATCTTGGATAAAAAGAAACATATTCTACGCTCAAGGGTTATACCTCAAGAGTTAGAATCTAAAATAAAAACAAGGTATCCTCACCTTTTCGACATACCAGGTACGTACGTCAATTTCGAGAGCGAAATTTCATAAGGAGGGGAGGTTGTAAGACCCCCAACTTTTATCAGAGAATATTCATACGACGACTCAATCATTGGTGTACCCCACAACAAAATTATTTGTCGGAGTTAGAAAATGACAAAAATAACTTTTTATAAAAATAACTGCAAAAGTTTAACTGTTTACTGTTGAAATATCCGGTGGTAAAAGTACAGTAATACGCGTAGTTGCATAATAGATCAAGGTATTGTATTGTATCTTTGATTATTAATACTTAATTGAGAATTCACTCAGTTTTATTTAATTATTGCCACAGTAATTGATGCATAGTATCTCATATTATTGATTCAATTATTGTCACAGTATCATCTGCACAATATTTTATATTATTAAATCAATATTTGAGATGACAAAGTTATTCATATTATTATTTGCATTATTGACAATGTCTAGAAAGTTCTGTCGAGGAAAGGGGTTTGGTCACTTAATTGTGCGCCAATAAGGAGAAGTCTTTATCGGAAAGCCCTCTCTTTCTTGGGAATGATCTGGTTATTAATATTACGAGTTATAATATTAATGGTTAATAAATGTTATTAAAAATGTGTTTTGAGAAGCCAAGTGAATTGAGATAAATAGAGGGGTTTTTTATGAATTATTTTTTGTAAATTTGGTTTATTATATGGACTCCCGCTTACCCATTTTTCAAATTCGTCGGTAGAAAGTTATCTCAGTTATATATATATACATATATATATATATATATATATATATATATATATATATATATCCGTGGCAACCAGTTGCCTTAAGAACTGTGCAGTAACTGAGTTGATAACTTTTGATTTGTACAATGGAAGGCTGTGATTAATTGTAAAAAAGGTCACGCCGCTACAGCTTATAGTAGCACTCAATTAATTCCAAAATTTAGTCTGAATTACCTTAATGCCCTTACTTTATATACTTGGAAAGCGTGGAAGTGAGCAAATTTGTCACCCCTTGTCGCATGAGCATGTAGCGGTAGGGCCCCACCACTGTGACCAATCAACTTTTTTAGGTTTTTGTCAGCTTTTTGTTCTGCCACCAATAGTTGTAGGGGCAACCAGCATTAATTTAAAAACCCCTGCTTGCTTCCTCCGATTTTGAATTATCTCTATAACCTTTCATTTCATAAATCTTACATATATTAGTTTTCTCTCGATTTTCCCCCTGCTATTTCATCTCTTTTCCTTTTGGTTCATGTTGTCCATTTTCACTCTCAAATTCAAGTTGAACTTCTGATACGGAGATTCTTCCTTCTTATTTTAGAATAGCGCACAACATACCTACTCATAAATTTTTGTATCAAGTTCTTCAGATTCTGTTGCTAGTTTAGATATTTGTGAATATGCATATGAGTTTGTAAGTGAAGTTGAAAGTAGTAAATCTGAAATGATGCCATGCATTGGTCACTTATTTTCTATATTGGAAGAAGTTGAATTTTTTTATAGGTCGTATGCTAAAAAAATGGTTTTGAGATTAGAATTGCAACTAGTCATAAACATGCTGGTACTAATGATGTGTCGTCTAGGTTGTATGTTTGTAAAAAAGTCGGTACACCAACTTTTGTAAAGAGTTTTCCTGATGATGAAGATGGTAGTAGGAAAATAACTAGGCCGCGGGATTCTATAGGACGCACATTATGCAAAGATAGAATGTATGTTGTTCATAATAAGAAAGAAGACAATTGGCGCATTTTGACTGTTTAATTAGAGCACAATCATCATCTAGTGAACCCTACCAAGGTAGATTTGATCGAGACACATAGAAATATTATTCCGATTATAAGAAAATTAATTGACACTTTAAATAAGTTTGGTATTGGACCTAGTAGGATGATGAACATTTTGAGCACAATGGGTGGTAGGTTGCAAAATGTTCCTTTTTCTAATGTTAATGTTTAGAATGTGGTGAGAGATTTAAGGCGTGATTCTGCAGATGAAAATGATGCACAAGCTATTGTAAATTATTTGAAAAAACTTGGATCCGAAAGTTTGAGTAAATTTTTTTATCGTGTCAAACCAGATGAAACAAATTGCATAGCATGAATTTTGTGGGTTGACGCCCGATCAAGGTTGATGTATCAATATTTTGTAGATGTTATGACATTTGACAGTACGTAGAGGAAAAATAAGTATGGCATGCCGTTTGTTCCATTTATCGGGGTCAACCACCATTTTCAGTCTATATTGTTTTGATTTGCATTGTTAAGGGATGAGACGAAAGACACTTTTGTGTGGGTATTAGAGATATGGCTCGAAGCCATGGACTACAAAACACCTATAACCATCATCACTGACCAAGATAAAGCCATGAGTAATGCAATTGCTAAGGTACTCCATTCTACTTATCACTTATTGTGTTATTGGCATATTAGCAACAAATTTCCTGAGAAATTACATCATGTTTATTCTGAGCACCCATCCTTCAAAAACCATTTTAAAAATTATGTTTATAATTCATTGTCAATCTGGGAGTTTGATGAGCGTTGACAGATTCTGGTGAGGAATTATGAATTGTATAACAATGAATGGATTATAAGTTTGTATGATGTATGAGAGAAATGGATTCCCGCGTATACAAGAGATATTTTGCCACGAGAATGACAACCACTGGAAGAAGCGAGAGCATGAATCATTTTTTTGATGAGTTTGTTAATGATTCAATGGGCATGAAAGAATTTGTAGTGCAGAGTCAGAAGGCTATAGAAAAACAATTTATTAGAGAGAGGAAGCCCGACTACATAACACAACATCGAAAAAGGAATATAGTACTCAGGTTATCTTTGGAAGTGCATGCTGCGCAGGTGTACACAAAAGAGATGTTTAGACATTTTCAACGTCAATTTGTTGATTCCATGATGTACAATGTTAGTAAAATTAGTGAGTTGTGTGGCCCTGAAATAAAGGTTTATGCAGTGTATAAGGCAGATGAAGTTGAAAATGATGGAAGATATAAAGAAATCGTCAACAATCGTCAGCTAGGGTCGGTAAGATGTAATTGTCAATTATTTTCTCATTCTGGTGAATTATGCAGGCACATCTTGAGATATTTATTGGCTAAGAGTATTTCCCAAATTCTGAGAGACATGATTCTTCCTCGGTGGACAAGAAACGCGAACAAAACCGATGTCGAAGAATTACTCTTTAGTCCAACAACTACTGACTTTGAACAAGATCAAGCAATGCTTTTTAATCATTTGATGAATGATTGCCATGAGTTAGCCAGTAAAGCTATTTGCTCAATTCGAGGTTACAAAACTCATCTTAAGTTGAATGCGTGAGGAAAATCGTTAATTGACCAGTGTGATCCGGATGAGAATCTTACTGAATTGGCAGACGATGACATTGATTGCACTGTCGGAGTTACACGTCAGGCAATAGGCTATGATAATGACGATGAAGATGCAGAGGAAGAAGCGGAAGAAAACGAGTTATTGCCACCATTTATTTCTCAAACAAAGGATCGCAAAAAACAATCAAGATTAAAGAGCGCATTCGAGAAAATTGTGGGTTTTAAGCCTCATCAAAAATGTGCAATTTGTGGCTTTGAAACCGACTATGATAAGCACAATCACTATTGAGTATTAGGGATTCCTGAGCCTAAAAATTAGCTCTCAGTTTTATTATTTAAGCTATGTTTTTATTTATGCTCAGTTGTATTATCTACGCTATATTTTTATTTATGCAAATATTATATTATTTAAGCTATGTTTTTATTTATGCGAATATTGTATTATGCTTAGTTGTATTACAAAATCGATGTTTTTATTTATTTATTTATTATTAAATGTAATAATAATAATAATTACTAATAGTAACAGGTCTAATAATAAAAATAAAAATAAAAATAATAGTATTAATAATAATAATAATAATAATAATAATAATAATATCAACTAAATAGCGATAAACAAGAAACGATAAACATAAACATGAATTTTCATAGATTTCATAATTAGTACACAAATAATATGAATTAAAATAAAAGTCTATATACCATCTGTCGGAAGAAGTCTAGCTTGACATCTAGAGTTCCCACGCAATTCGGTATCGAAATACCATTAAATCTTCTAAGGGCCATTTTTCTCTACGAATATTTACACTGCCCCTGACAAAGTAATCAACATATTTGCAAATGAAAATACCACAATTTGTCTTGTTAGGCTGCACAGTTCTGATGTTTGGTATGAGCACACGCAGATCCTGTGTTGGCTACTCACGTTGCGGATCACCGATTCTCAAACAAATTGGTATCAATTTGACCTGTGTGCACAAAGTAATATTATTTATGGATATAAATTGTATGGCGTATATAAAAGTACAACACTAACAATTAATATACATACCGCAACTTTAACAAATTCTCTATACATTTACTGGATGGTCATATACGGGGTATCATCGTAGAGAGGGCCAAAGATGGTGACTACCCATTCGGGCGCCGAGAATACAAACAAAGTAAAATATTTGGTCTCTTGAGTACACACTGGCATGAATATACGTGTGCTGTTGGGCCCACATCTGGGTGGACATAGGGGTGACAAAAACTCTCTACCCCATTCTCCTGGCTTGGGGGCACAAAGCTCTTGCCAAGATGCATGAAGAATGATTCCATGAAGCCAAATTTTGCCTACCTTCTAATTCACCGCGTCCTATAGTACTCTTCTCTATCTCGTAGTAATAGAATATACACGTCCAGCGAATGCTCGAAAATCCAAGTTGCAAGGCTTAAGGCCTTGAATGTGTCGTGTTGCAGCATATACAAGTTTTGCGGATGTATGACAGGAAATATTTGTGGATTATAAAGTGTGTTCCCAAACAAGTGATTATTTATAAACTCTATCTTGTATTCCCTAAGTTTTTTGCACCATAAGAGGTGTGTAATTCCTCCTGCTCTTGTACCTGGAAAATATATTAATAAACATAAAAATAGTATTAATAATAATTACCAATATTAATATTTTTAAGTAATAAAATTAAGAGGGATTTCATAATAGTAACATTAGAATAATAGTACATGTTTACCGCGCCTGCTTTACGAAGCCAGACTCGAATGCCTGGGTGGGAACATAAGCATGGGATGTGGGACTGGGGATGTACCCACCAGTTATTTCTTGTACCTGAAAAATTTAATAATATTAATTTTTTTACAAGATAAAATTAAGAGGGAATAATACTTGTAATTCTGTCTACTCCATGAAGCTAGACTCGAATGAGTAGGAGGGCACATAAGCCTAGGTGGTGGGGATGTACCCTTTCGCTATATATTGGGCCTGAATAATATTAAGCATGATAATTACTATTACTAATATTATTATTAATCATTAATAATATTAATATTAACATTCATATTAAGAACCTGAACTTTCTCCTTCTTTGTGAAGTCAGACTCGAATGAGTAAGAGGGAACATAAGTTTGGGTGGTGGGGATGTAACTCTCTTGTACCGTAACATTACTTGGCTCCTCTCGCTCTTTACCAATGTGCCCCTTGCTGAGTTATATTGTTCCCTCTAACTTTAGAGTTGTATACATCGTAATGATGGTCCCATACCTATTTCTTAACTACATAGTCTGGAGGCATCTCAATAAAAGCAAAGCACTTATCAAGTAAGGACTTTGCACTCTCAACATGTCATGTAAGATGAACACAATATTAGTATTATTAGTAAACAAGATAAGATGTATAGATGTAATATGCATAAATTAAAGCACGACACACAAGTTAAAATATGAAAATGTTAGTGTACCATTTGTATAAGATAATGCTGCTGGCTGTTAATAATCTGGGGCTCGTAAGTAGGGTCTGGGTCCCCTTTCCGTCGAGGGCGATGCAGTTTCCTATGTGTAATTTTCATGTACCAAGCCATATATAAATCAAGTTGCACGTAGTTGGAAATTTCATATTGATGTCCCTTAAGATGCTCCATGTAAGCCTCCCAATGTCCGATGTACACTCACCTCAAGGCCATGCAATCAACGACGGAAAATCTATGTTCTTTTTCCTTTCTAAGATCGTTGTGATTTTCTGCCTTAGATGGTATACCCTGTAGCAACCCATACCGTCTCATCACCCTGTCTGGCATCTGGTATTCTACAATATCAAAATGGATCAAAGGTATTCTACCAGATCCCAACAACCTTCCTTCAAAATTAAATGCATTCATATTGTCATCCCACCTCACGTAAGGGCGCCAAACTACTTGCCATTTAGGTTGGACATCTAACTCCCCTCGGTAATATTTTAAATGATGATGGGGATTTTGTTGTCTATCAGGGTAGCTGTGATTTTCTAAGTATGCCCATACTAAGGCCCTAGGTAACAATAATTGTGATTGAGGCCAGGGGTTAGGTCTTCCAATTATTATACGCTTGTATGCCCAAATTTATAAAAGTGTGACACAACCATTAATATATTTTGCTCCTTTCCTAGTGGCAGTATATAAAGACCTATACAAATAGCCCAACATAGCTGCACCACAAGAATACGTTACACAATTTTTAGCGTTAGCAATAAAATACATATACTTCAGATGAACAGTGTTTTTATTCCTAGTGGGGAACAATATTTCCCCACATAACCAAGGAATATTTTCCTTTGTGCATCGACCAACAATTTCCTTACTTGTTTTAAGGGGAAAATTATTAAAATGCTCCTGCAACCATAGTAATGAAATAGAGCTGCGTTTTTTTGATTCATGCTATTCTGCAACTACTTCACTACCAAAACATTCTTTAAAATGAGCCAATGGAGTGTCAAATAATGGACAAGTTAAGGACTTGCCAACCACCGACAACCCAAGAATAAAGTGTACATCCTCTAAAGTGATTGTAATTTCCCCACAATTTAGGTGAAAACTATTGGTCTCCGGCCACCATCTCTCCACCAAGGCAGACACGAGCTCAATGCCAGTTTGTGGTACAACTGTCGGATAGCTAAAAATTCCAAACCCACATTTTTGTAGAAGAGTTTTTTGAGCTTTTGTTAATATCCATTGATCATTTTTTTTTAGTTAATTGACATGAGAGTAGTCTTGCCCTGTCTTTCTCGTCATATATATCATATGACACATGATTTTGTTGGTCGTTAAGGAAACTTGAGTCAATTGATTCATAAATCCAACTGTCCATCTAGTACCTAAAAAATAACATAAAAGGTTTTTCATATTGTTTAATAACTATGTAACACAATTATATCTATATCCTATTAATCAGTAAAAAACTTCCTTTTAAATTAATTTTAATAATTCTTTTTTTTGCATATTTTCATAATAATTAATCAGTATTAGTCACAATACTCACATGCATATTATATCCCACATAACTCACTATATTTTATCAAAATAAACATTCATAATAAAACAATACTCCATTACAATTATTAAGTAAATAATTTAATAATAAGTCAAAAATTATACTAACTACTTCACAACATAGTTATATAATTACCCAAACACATAAATCACAAAATTTTCTAAACATTCACATGTATATATGTAGACATAGTAATGATTGATAATTTTTCTTAAAAGTTTAAACTTCTATTTTTTTATAAATACATTTTTAAAAAATAATTATAATATTTATTTATTTTTAATTGAACATTTGAAAAATAAATCTTACCAAAATATATTTGAATCTGAAAATTTGTTGCTGAACCGGTTACAATCAAACTTTCTGTCATAATTACCTCTTTTGCTACTTGAATGGAATTTTGATTTATGTAGGGGAGGGAATGTGTGTAGCGGCAGGGGAAAAGAGCAAATGAGTTTAAGCTTTAAGAGGGAGGGAGAGGAGCGGCAGTTGGTTAAATGGGGGATGTCATGCTGCTACAAGATGTAGCAGCAAGGCTGTGATTAATATGATAGGGCTATGCCGTCCGTATTCTGTACGTTTTGGCATCTGTGTTGTCAGTCAGTATTTTGGCATCCGTGCTGTCAGTCAGCATTTTGGCTTCCGTGCGGTAAAAGTGTAGTTGTTGCATGCCGCTACAGGCTAATACGATAGGGCTAATTCAATTCCACGCTTTCCAAGTATATAAAGTAGGGACAACAAGATAATTTAGACTGAATTTTGGAATTAATTGACTGTCATTACAAGCTGTAGTGGCAGGGCCTTTTTATAATTAATCACAGCCTTTCATTGTACAGATCAACGGTTATCAACTCGGTTGCTGCACAGTACTTAAGGCAACCGGCTGCCACGGATGAAGTCATTATATATATATATATATATATATATATATATATATATATATATATATATATATATGTTTTGTTTTATTAGATTATAAACAAAATATATTATATTATATATAAAGTTATTTGTTTTACCTGAATATTATATTCTTATTTTTTAAAAAACGGACATCTGTGAATTTCAAATTCAGCCCGTGAGATTTTCAAATGTTTTACCCGTGAAATTTCTAAACAGTGGTACCCTTCCATACTCCTATAAATTGGATGTTTAGTTTAGAATTGAAAATCACAACAGAATCAGAGAATTCTTCTTCTATAATATTGAGAATATTTCTTCAAGAATATCTTTGATATAACAGTTGGAATTGCTCTCTTTTTAAAGTAAGGGGTATTATTTATTTCATATTCACTTACGATATTATTTTTCATATTCGTAAGGAAAATTATTTTAGTTTAATATTCGTAAGGAATATTATTTTCGTTCAATATTCATAAGGAATATTATCTTCGTTCAATATTCGTAAGGAATATTATTTTCGTTCAAAAGTTGTAAGGGATATTAGTTTTGTTCAATATTCGTATGAAATAATATTTTCTTTCATACTCTATAGTATGTGAGTAATATTATTTCGTTTTAGATTCTGAATTCTACACTCATTTTGTTAAGTATTGTTTCTATACTCCTTGAAATTAGTAGAATATCCTTGAAATTTGTGCTTCATCTAGTATCGTTTCACAAGAATATTTTCTAAACATTCTTGTTAAATTTTGATCTTTTCATACCGGGTACATTTCACGGGGCACTATTCACAGGATACTATTCACTCGAGTACTATTCATGATAAAAATTGATTTCTTTTCTGTCCAAATTATTTTTGATACATGAATATGAATCTTGAATTTTACTCCACAAAGCAGTTATCATGTTGACAATTTGGACATTTTTAAACTCTTGATATATTAAAAATCTTTAATATTTATCATTGATTTCGTTTGATTGATGTTTTTATCATTGTCATCATTCTCATGCTTATATTGTGATGAAAGTCATCTTTGGCCCGTAGTACATAGATAGACTGTTAATTGGTATGATTATGACCAAGAATTATGTATCGGTTTAATCATTACCTATAATGTTACAAATGATGTTGTAAAAGTCCTCATTGGCCTGTAGTGCATTTATGGACAGTTGTTGATATGATCATGACCATGGGTTCTCTTCGGCCAAGGGTGCAAAGATGAATTGTTGTTAGGCATGATCCTTGGCCCATAGTGCATGGATTATTCGATGATGTGGATGTGATACTAACGAATATCCTTGGCCTGTAGTGCATGGAATATTTATTAAACTATGTTACAGATATAAAATATTGATGATGAACTTTTAAATCATAGAAGATAGTACACATTATACTCTACTTGACTCTTCTAATGGATTGTTATTTTCGCTGCAGTTGTTGATCTAAAACTTGTTGTCTATTGTACTCTATCAGTTTTTATATTATTGAAGACTAAGGATAATTTATTATACATTATCTTAGTCATAATATTCTTTACTTGGCTAGTTGAGCTCACCTTTTTCTTTCATTATTCTCTTCAGGGAATGAGAATTTAGTTGGGACTAGTCAGGGAATGGAGTGAAGGTCCAAGATGGTTGCGATAATAGTCCTCACAATTCTATAAAATAGTGTGATAATAATTGTAATGAGAGCTTATTTTGAGTTTGGATATTGTCTAGGAGACAATATTTGTATTAAAACTCACAACTTATGATTTGTTGTATTCTGCATAACACTTAACAAGTTGTATAAATGAAGTTATATTTGAATTATGTACCATGTATTTGGCTACTCATAATGGGTTGTGTATACCTATTTTTGGGGCGTCACAGTTGGTATCAAAGCTTAGGGATATGATCCCTGGCTAATATTTGAGACTAGAACTAGGAGGGGAGAGATGAGTAAATCATTCGCTAGTTTTACCTACCTAAGCTTAATTGTTATTTAATTGTTCGGTCGGAATATAGGGATAATATGTGGCATGTCAATTAACCCTTGTTTTTTGGCATTGTTTGAAAATGACATCTGAAAAATGTTGAGATAAGCAATGGAGCACAAGAGATCGTTGAGTCATCGATGATCAATAATCAGGATAATGTGCATTAGGAAGGAAATAATCCTCACGTAAACACCAATACCGACCAAATGATGAATGACGAGATGTTTAGGAGCTTTCTACAATTTGTGCAACATCAAGCGAGAGAGACTCTTGTTCAAAATGCACGTGGAAACACTAGCAACTCACGGATGGTCAACGCTAAGCAATTTAAGGAGCTGGGACCACCATAGTTTTTGGGAATGCCAGAACTACTTAAGGCAGAGATGTGGAATAAGCAGATCACCAAGATATTTGATGTCTTGGGATGCTCCGAGGAGCACAAGGTTCCCTTTTCCACCTTCATGTTGCGAGGAGAGGTAGATCATTGGTGGGAATCTGTAAAGTGTACTCAGCCTTCCTCACTAAATATGGCTTGGGAGAAGTTCCCAAAATTGTTCAATGACAAGTACTTTCCAGAAAATATTTATCACATGAAAGAGGTAGAATTCATCAAGCTGAATCAAAACAATATGACCGTATTATAGTACAATTCTAAGTTTGTGGGATTATCCCATTTGGTAGATAATGAGGAGCGAATGACGTGAATTTTTCTGAGAGGTTTGAAATCTAAAATACGTCAATACCTTATTTTTCACAAACTTTGTTTATATTCAGATGTTGTGAATATGGCTTAGTTATTGGAGTTCGATAATGAGTCAGCCCAACTAAAAGACAATGACCAACAACACGATAATAATCGTATCGGTGGCAACGACCATCGGAACAATGATAACCATCGTGGAGGAAATTATCATGCCAGAAATGGTAACCACTTCGGTGGAAATCATGGCCAAGATAATAGGAAAGGTGAACTAAGTGGGAACAACTTTAAGAAGAGAAGATTCAACAATGATGGAAATACGTCAGCACCAGCACCCATTGTCAAGGAAGGAGAACGACCACCGGTCGTATGCTAAAGATGCAGAGAGGAGAGACACATCCGTCCATACTGTACATAGCAACCCAAAGCATGTTTCAATTGCAGAAGAGAAGGTCACCTAGCTCAATTTTGTCGTGTAAAGAAGTCAAGTCCAGCTGGGATGGTGACACCAAAGGCTATCCTAGACAAGTCAAAGTCGATAGTTTAAGGGAGAACATTTTTTGTGACGGGGAAACCGAACGAAGTTATCACGAGTAAATTATTAATAAACTTTTGCGAAGTCTATACTTTATTCGATACCAGTTTTACCCATTATTTTATTTAACCTATTTGCGCTCAACGTTTAAATTTGACTCTAGAGAAATTAGACTTTAACTTATCTGTTAAAACTCTGTTGGGAGAAACCTTCGTTACATCCACTATTTATAAATCTTGTTTAATCTAAATCGACACTTTCACATTACCTGTTGATCTCATCTCTTTCAAAATACTTTCATTTTATGTGATTTAAGGAATCGACTGATTAACTTCTCATCATGCTAAAATTGATTATTTTCGTAAGGTTGTTAGCTTTCATATTCCTAACCAACCTGTTATGCATATTCAAGCAACCAAACCACTAAAGTCAATCACTGTCATATCAAGCCATAAAGCCATTTGTTAATTGAAAAATGGATATCAAGCTTTCTTAGCCCATGTTACGGATTTAAACAAAAATACGTCAGATTTGACTGATAAATATTGTTAATAAATTTCTTGACGTATTTTCCGAAGATCTTCCTTGCCTACCCCTAGAGCGTGAAATTGAATTTTGTATCGACCTTGAACCCAGTACAAAACCCTCAAATATTTCTTCACCTAGGATGAACGTAACATTCGCCAAAGACGTTGGCTCAAGCTGTTGAAAGATTACGATAATACCATTCAATACCATCCTAGAAAAGTGAATGTGGTAGTGACGCATTGAGTAGAAGATCGTATGCGGTTACGAGTGCGTCGTTATTAACACAAAGACCCATTTCGTATGACTTACAAATGATGGAGATAAAGTTAAAGACTCTAGTGACCCATGTGATGATGTTAAATATACGAGTAGAATCTACTTTAACAGACAAAGTTAAAACCACTAAAGCTACAGACCTAGAGCTGATGAATATGAAGAAGAAGGTGTAAGAAGTCATTATTTCAAAAAACGAGAATCAACGATGTGAGGAAAGCTCAAACCTTCGATTTATTGGTCCATTTAAAATCATCAATCAAGTAGGAATTGTGGCCTATACACTCACCTTACCGCTAAGTATGTCGCGTGTTCATAACATTTTTTATGTATCGATGTTACGTAAATATGTGGATGACCCGAACCACATTATTAAATTAGAACTATACGAGATAGCAGAAGATTTAACGCATGAGGAGATACCTATTAAAATCTTGGATAAGAAGGAACATATTCTACGCTCCAAGGTTATACCTCAAGTGTGACAACCCGATATTTTCTATATAAATAAATCATAAATTTTGCATATAAATTTTTTTATTTAAAATAAGTATGAATGATATGTGTCAAGGTAATGTGTAATTATAATAAATAAAATTTATTTATTACATTAAGTATTGCAAATAAATTTATTTTAGAATTATTGATTATTATCAATTATATTTTATACTAATTAATTCCTTATTGGAAATGTTTTATTAATTATTTTTCAAGGAAAATATAATCTTATATTATTTAAATAATATATGAAGTGATTTTAGAATAATTATAATAATAATTCTTTTATTATATGATTTTGTCCAGATTATTAAGTTAATTATTTTATCTTATTTACTAAGACTAATTATAATGATTATTTCATTATATGTATTTTGTTCAAGATATTAAGTTAATTATTTTAACTTAATTTATAATGTTAATTATGACAGATAAATCAGATATGGAATCCAAACCCTAATTCTGGGTTTTGATCAAGGAATGAAAATAATAATATTATATTATTATTTACCAGTGTTATAGATATGTGTGGTTATGTGTGTAATGTTAATGTGTGGAACAGTTTTAGTGTTAATGATAACCCTAACTTTGGTTATGGGAAAAGGAATAATGATAATAAAATTATAATATTAATTATATTTTAATTTTTCAGTGCTATGAATATGTACTGTATTTTTGTATTGATAATGGTTGGTCAATTACGGTATATTATCATCAAACCTTAGTAATAATGTTAAACCCTAATTTGATATCCAAATTAGAGTGCAAGATTGTTTTATAAGTGTGTTATATAATTTATGGCATGTAATAAATGTATTAATTACGTAAACCCTAATTAAAATTCTAGAAACCCTTAATAATTTTTAGAAAACCCTAAATTATTAAAAAACCTAATTTTAAGTGTTAAAATCCTAATTTGAAACTTAGTTGTGAGTTCAAGATTGTTGTTTAACTGTGTTATATGATATATTTTATGCATTATATAATTTTGTTATTAAACCCTATTTAATATTTAGAAACCCTATTTAATAAATAGAAACCCTAGTTTCAAACTGTTAAACCCTAATTGATTTAAAACCCTAATGCGAAAGTCATTCACGACTTTGAGAATTTGTAAAGTCGTTATGTAATCACAATAATGTGATTTATGATCGGTGTTATATGTATTAACCCTAATTAGGGAGAATCGTAATTATTCAAAATCTTTATTAATTTTCCTATATTATAAACCTCAATTTCAAAAGTTAGAAACCCTAATTTGTAATTGTAAACCCTAATTGCCAGTTTGTAAAGTGTAATGCTAATTAGTGTTGCTTAAACCTAATTAGAAAAGTGCTATAATTAAAGACCTAAATTAAATTAGTAAACCCTAATTGGTATTTTTAGAAATTAAGATTTTAGTTTATTATTTTATTTTATTTTATTGTGCAAACCCTAGTTAAAAATCCAACAATTTGTGCTAAACCTTAGGGTTAAATCCTAAGGGTTAAACCCTAAGGGTTTGTCAAGTTCCAATTTTGGCATTAAAATCAATTACCAAATGTCCATTTTACCTTTTTGTCACATTTTTATTAGATTGCTTGAAAATCTAGACAAAATGGGAGTTGTTTACCTAACCAACCACTCTCTTGTACTAAATGACCAGCATATCAACCCTTATCAGCCACCTAGCAACCAAATACAATGCATACAAGTCATATATATAGATTAAAGGAGAGAGAAAAGCCTTATTTTGTTTCATTTTCCCACAAACATCTAACTTTGGTTCCCTATCTTGAAACCCACGAATTTTTGTAGTATACCAGTCCCTTAATGAAGCCCAACGATCTACATAAACAAATCAGCAGCCACTAATCAAAATTAATCAAAGAAAGGTATAACACTCTAAGCCTAGAAATCCTTAAATTCGGTGTTATTTGTTGAAATTGATTGTTTAATGTTGTGTAATAGGATGTTAATTGATGATATGGGTTGATAAATAAAAGACTCATAACATCAAAGTGCACGAATTTGAAGATTTAAGCAAACTGTCAAAACCGAAAATTTTGGTCTGACAGTCATATGTCAGTGGCTATAGATCTTTGCTTGATCATGATTTTTGTTGTTTTTAAGTTGTTATATGTAGTCTGTAATGTGGTCTTTAATATGCAAAAAGAATCAAGTTCATATCTGTTATAGATCGAAAGTTATAGGCGGTCAAAACCCGTTGACCAAAACTGCCAAAACACCGAACCCAGATTTTTGATGAACAAATTTCGTGTTGCACATTGACCAGCAATTTCCGGTTGGATCTTTTATTGTTATGATGATGTTAAGTTTTAAAGTTGTAGTCCTACACGTTGTCTACACACTGTAATTGATAGATCACATAAACGTTACACGGATTTCAAGTTATAGAGGTCCAAAGTGACCCCCACGAACTGTTCTTCATGAAGAACAGCTCTGACAAGCTACTTTGATGGCTAATAACTCTTAGATATGATGTTGTTTAGCCATGATGTTTGTTGATAGTTGTAGTATTACATGAGAACTACAATCTGGAACTTATAGATCGCCCAGAAACATTTTGGACTGAAAGTTATACACGATCAAACGAGCCACCATGAAACAGGTCATGTCAGTGTTCTTGAGCTCAAGAACACCAACAGCGACGGTTGTCTGTCACTATAGCCTTTAGCGACGGATTCTAATTAATTTAATTTCTGAATTTTCAGAAATTATTTAAAAATAGAAAAAATGGTTTTAATTATTAAAAATATAAAATAAATTCCTAAAAATTATTTTTAAGTCTTAAAATTAGTTTTTAATAATTTTTAATATATTTCATAAATATTTAATATATTTAGAATATAAAAGGTATTTATTTATTTATTTATAATATTAAATAAATTATTTAAAAATGGTTTTAATTCATGAAAAATCATGAAAAATTATATTATTGTGTTAGAAAATATTTTAAGTTATTTTTGATGAATTTTAATATTTTGTGATGAAATTTCATTAATTAATTAAAATTAATGATATTTAAGTTATTTAATAAATATATTAAATAATTTATGAAAAATAAATTTAAAGATTTAAAAATTATATAAAAATGATTTAAAGGTTATAAAAGTATTTTTAAGTTATAAAGTATAACTTTTGATATTGTGTCATGAAAATATTAATAATTTTATATTAATTATATTAGACTTATTTAATTGTTAAATTAAATAAATAAGTTAAAAATGATTTTATTGATTTAAAAATCATTTTAAATGGGAATAAAGTGTTAGAAAGTATTTTGACTTTAAAAATATATTTTTCTATATTTTTGAAGAATTCTCATTAATAATTTATTATTAATGATATTAGTTTTATTTAATGATTATATTAAATAATTTAGTTACAAATGATTTTATTATTATAAAAAATCATTTTTAAATAATAATAAGGTATTTAAAGATATTTTAAGTTATAAAATATAACTTTTAATATTTAAAGAATAATTTCATTAATAATTTAATACTAATGATATTTATTTAATGATTAATGATATTAAATTTATTTAATAATTATATTAAATAAATAGTTTTAAAATGGTTTTATTAATTTAAAAATTATTTAAAAAGGGATATAAATGAATTAAAAATATTTTAAGTTATAATTAATGAATTTTAATATTTGGATAAATAGTTCATTAATATTTAAATATTAATGGTAATTATTTAATAATGATTTTAAATGTTTTAAAAATTATTTAAGGGTAATATTAATACTTTAAAAATATTTTGAGTTATTATACATAACTTTAATATTTTGGCAATGGTTTCATTAATAGTTTTATATTAATTAAATATTGATGATAATAGAATTGTGTACTATTTAAATCATTTAATAATGATTCTGATATTTCAAAAATTATGATAAATGGTAATAATTATTTTATAATTATTATAAGGTCATGAAAAATAGTGCGACTGTTGTTTAAGATATCTAAATGGATATGTAATTAATATATAGTGTCTTAGACTCGATATATATCCGATAAAGATGTCGGTAGATCGACATATTTCAGAAATTGAATTATACTTAGAAATTTAGTTAGTTAACTATTTTATTTGTGATTCAATGGTGGATAAAGTTGTGTGACAATGTAATTAGGAATGAGTTAACTGTTTGTTTGTGATGCAATGACTGTGGAACATGTGTGACAATGTGATTAGGAATGAGTTGATGTTTGTTTGTGATGCCATGATTGTGAAACATGTGTGATAAGGTGATAAGGTTATGTGCTGACTGCGAAATGCAGTACTATGTGTTAAGGTATATTGTTCTAATCGAATAAATGATTTGATTAATGATAGGTCGTGATAGAAAAGATAAATCTAAGTTACGTAATTGTAAGCAGCGCATCAGGCAAGTATCCTATCTTTGCATTTTCTTTATGCATTGGACAAGTGTAAGAATATTTCAAAGTTATATTATTATTGTACAGATTGTTAAGCCTATATTATATACGCCCAATTATTATCAACATGTTAGTATATGATAATTCAGTTATATATATTCTGTTCGTTAATTTTTATAAATGATTATACAAGTGTCCCCACTTGGATAATCATTGTATTTAATCACATGTTGATACACCTTTGATATACATATATGTTGAATTATATAAGACCTTTGTTATGAAAACCCGACAGTTATGAACATCCCGATAATGGAAAAAATTTTATGCGCTACGACGGACAAAGGATGAACGATAATATCGTTCTAGCAATGTAGTACTGATCAATACAGGGCCTGTGAGATGTACACCCTCGTGCCCGTAAGCAATGGACGGTTTACAGATGAATTTTTGTTTAAACCCTTTCGAAAATGAAAACAATGTTCATAGTATGTCACAGAAATCCCATGTATAGACAATACACAGTTTCAAAAAGTTGAAAGAGGGTTGTTATGTTATTGTTATTGGTACAGATTACTTCACAACTATTGACTGGTTGTAGAAGAATATTGTAAAGAAAATATTTAAATTCTTTCAGCTTATATATATATAATACTTGCTGGGCACTCAAATGCTCATCCTTGCTTTATTTAAATGTTTTTAGCTAAGTTTGAACAGCTAGAAGGCTCGGCCAGGAACAAGTGAAAAGGAAAGCAAACAGAATGTTATTAGTATCATTTGTAATAGATAGACTGTGTGACAACCCGAGAATTTAGACAATTTATGAAAATCTTAAATGATTGATTTAAGGTCAAATAATAGACCTAGACAGGAAATAAGTGTATGGAATTGACATTTATGTAATGAAATTTTAAGAATTTCAAAAGTTTTGGACAAGACTTGAATTATGTGATAGACTGTAAGTGATAGTCTAGTAATGAGGTATAAGATTATGGTAGATTTAAAATTCTTTTGAAGAATTATCAGGGATAAGTATTGAAGTGAATACTAGTTGGTATATTTGATTATATATGTGAATCGTAATGATTTAAGATCAAGGATTGATCAGATAAGTTATAACTTTAGGAAAACCCTAAAGTTATGTTAATCATACATTTATTAAGTTAGAAAAATCTAACGAATTGTTAGAAACCTTAACGGTACGCTCATAAACTTTAGTTTTAGTTTCGGGAATCCGAAATCCTAAATTTATGATATGAATATGGTGATTAAGTTAGAAAACCCTAACGTCTGATGAGAAAACCTAGAAATCGGTTCTGGAAACCCTAGTTTCAGTTTCGAGAATTTGAAACCCCAATTTGGGAATCCTAATGCGGAGTATTAAACCCTAAGGGTTAAAAAGTTGTGTGTAAGGAGTATGAACATTATGTGATGGTTTATATTTGTTTATTATATAAACAAACAAAAGAAACTAGTGTAACCCTAATTATATATTAGGAATGAAGGACTTAATAACTTAAGGGTTATGAGAAAAGAGAATTGTGGTATTTAGAATACTTACTAATTCTAGGAGATTTATTTTATATATCTCAAATGATTAATTTTATAACCTAATTATAGCAAGTCTAATTGGGTTAAGGAAATAGATGTGCATGATCAAGGATTGGTGTTATAATTGAGGAAGTAAAAACCCTAAGTAAATGATTTGGGTTGGATGAGAATTTAAGGAATTGGACTATGTATATGTATAGTCCAAGTGTTGGCCAAAGAAATTGATTAGAGGACCAAGCAAGACATTAAAGGAATGGCTCAATTTTTAGCCCAAGTGGGAGAGGAATTTTTGGACATTTGTTAACTCAAATAAGAGGTAAAATAGAAAGCAAATTGGGAGAATTTTTTAGCCAAGTGACCGGCCAAGAGAGAAGGATTAAAGGGGGTAAATGAATGTGACATTAATGGCTCACTTTAGTTGGTTACCAACTCTCAACAACCCCTTCCCATGTGTCATTTTTTTTATGGTCCAACATATTAACATTTCTTGCAAGAAAAGCTTGGTAATTGAAAAGAAAGAAAGAGAGTTTGTGGGATCAAAAAGCTAAGGCCATATGGCCGGTTATTGCTCTAGAAGAAAAGGAGATTGGGAGATATCAAAATATATCTATAGATTCTCCAACACTTAGATCATATTTTTGTTTCCTTTCATCACTTTTATTATTCTTGCTAGAACACAAGAAAAAAAAAGAGAGGGAGAGAGAAGAGGAAGCCATGTTCGGCCATCCTAAGAGGAGAAGGAGGAGATTTTGATGTTCATACAATCAAGATCCATATACATCTTGGAAGGGAGAAAGGAAATCAAGCTAAGGTATAGAAAAAAAAATTTACTTATGAAGTTTATTTCCTTTGTGTTTTGATTTGATTTCTAACAACTTGAAGTTGTGATCTTGAGGTTATAACCCTAGATCTTGGTGTTTAAAGGTGTTCTATGTTTAGATCCAACTCTTTTATGGATCAAAAGTTAGATCTATAGCATGAAATGGAGGATAGGTGTTCAAAAGATAGAAAACCTAAATTTTTCTTAACTTTGATTGTGTTTGATGCTTGTTTGTGGAACTAAGAAACTTTGTTTATAAACTAAAAAACTAGGTATATACATGTTGATGAGTGTATCATGTTTAGATCTAAATATATTGGGTGTTAATTTGGTGGAAATCAAAAGGAATTGAAGAATGGAAATTTTCTAGAAAAGTTAAACTTTTAAAAAGTGTTTTGATATGGTGTTTTAGATCAACTGTTGAACTTTTGATTTTGAACCATATGAGGGAAGATCTACATGATCTATGATATTTTATGGTTAGATCTTGTCATTTTTGGGTTGATAAGCTTGAACAAAGAAGATTAACCAAAACAGTTTGTTGTTTTAAATGAGTTAGTGGACTGCTGCCCTAAAACAGAAAATTTCGGATTTGTTAAATTGCTCTAAAAATTCTAAACTTGTGATATGTTATAGTACACTCAATAAGCTTTCCACAGACTCCGAAACGGACTAAATCCGACATCGGAGGAGGGCGTTATGGGATTTATCCCAAATTACACAAAATTAAGAAAACTGTTAAAAGGACAGTTTTGTAACAGCCACTTCCGGACTAATTTCCGGGCGCTTAACATGTCCAAATATGGATTGTGATATATGAAAACTGTAGTTCGGAAAGATAGGAATCCAACAAAAGTGACGGATCATTAATCGGAATTACAGATTTTGTTTTATTTAAGTTTTGGTGAAGGACTCCAAAACTGCCAAAGTACAAAAAGTTTCTGGCCAAAATTTTCCGAGGGCTGTTTTGGACATTTAGTTAATGAAAAAAATTCCAGGCTTTTGGGAAATGAAAATATATGGTAATATGTAGCTCGTGTCCAAAAATGAGCTAATTCCGAGTTAAAACGACCAAGTTATGACCGTTCCAATTTTTGTGAATTTTCGACGAAAATCGCTATAAACGGAGTTCTACAACTCCGATTGCCCCGAAATTTAAAATGGAGCATCACGTTAACATATATAAGGTTATGCCAAAAGATGAGCATTACTAGAGTTAAGCACGAGGTAGCTAATTTCTTAAGCTACGCACTAGAATTAATTTTTGAAAAATATCAAAGGAAGTTAAATAAATTATGGAATAAAATAGTATTGATGATTTAAAAATCTTATAAAAATGATTTAAGAGTTATAAAAATATTTTAAGTTATAAAATATAATTTTTGATATTTTGACATGAAAATATTAATATTTTAATATTAATATTAATTATCGGATAATGAATTTAAGTGTTGGAAAATCATATAAAAATGATTTTAAGGTATTAAAAATACTTTGATATATTATAATATTTATGTAATGATTTTCATTAATATTTTATATTAATTGAATATTAATGATTAAGAAATTATGTGGTATTTAATTTATTTAAATACGGTTTTAAAATGGTGATAAATCATAAGGGATAGGATATCGTGATTGAATAATTATCAAAGGATGTTAACATAATATGATGTGTTAAGCTGTTATCTAATATTTGATTAAGTATTAGATAGTATTATGAATAAAGCATGTTATACTGATTAAAAGATCAATCGTATAACTGATAGGTCTTTTGTGAGAGATTAAATTAAATTGCGTTGCGGTAATCAACGGTTCAGGCAAGTTTTTCAGTTCTATTATGTTTGTGGATGGAATGTGGTTATGTGTTTAATTACATATCATGCTCTATAAATTGTTAAAAGACAAAATATGACTAAGTTAATTGGGTTAAGGAACTCAATCTATATGTGATTACATGTTGTATGATGTAACTCGATTAATTAAAAATGTATAATGCATGAATGTATGCTTTGTAAGGAATTATTGATGCATGTAGGATATGCATAGTAAAGAATATATGTTGCATGCAGATATGCATATTAAAGGAAATGTAGTGCATGTGAAATTGTGTGTTATTTGAAACATGATAGACTGTTAAATTTGATGGGCTGTCGAGCTCAATCTTGCAAACGCAAACTTTTTGCAGGTTAATGATGTTAGAAAATATTATTGCTATACGGATGATGAAGAATGAGCGATGCACAAAATGCATATAAATGCTTGATTTAGAAATGGTATAAATCTATGTTTGATAGTTTTATCAAATGTAATTAGCAGATATGTATAGTTTGAAATATTGTATAGATAAAGAAGGTTTATTTTGAAATGAGAATAGATATGATTCTTAAACAAATGAATCATCGACAGGAAACGATTAAAGCCAAGTTCAGCTTGGGATATAAAGTGCAGCTAGTTTGTAATAGCGTATTTTGATAAATGTGTTGTCTTTTAGATAGTTTATGAATTGTGTATTAGGTTAAGGTTACTCGACCTTGGGTTAATGTGTAAAGTATAATGTATAAACAATTTATGTTTATATCTTCCGCAAATAATGATAGAAATAGTATACCGGATCCGTGGTGATTTGGGGCCCGGATTCGGGGCTACTACAGTTGGTATCAGAGCTATAAGCATGAATTTGCGAAGAGCCCCGAGCCTCTCGCTGGTGACTTCCTTGTGTGGAATGCACCGAAGCCAGACTCTCCGTAGGGGACGCCGAGCTAGTCGGTGGCAAGCTGATAGGTACCCCTGTAAGGTGCTATGGTTGGAAGCACCATGAAAGTTATAGTTGGTATCAGAGCTGTTGGTTATGAAGCTTAGGTAATAATATCTGAGACCAATAACCGCAGTGATTAGGATTAAGTATTAACTTAAATCGAGTTAGTGTGTCGGTAAGATTCAAAGAAGAATCTCGGAGAGTTATAAGAGATACGGAGTTCCCTAACTCTGATAAAGAAGTTAAGAATCGAAAAGTTATATTTAAGTATGGTACAATTGTACTCTTTAATAGTTGATGTATGGTATCTGGGCTAAATGATTCCTTCATAGAGCGGAGGTATATACGAACTAGAAAATCGGAACCTAGTTTGTTGGTTGTTTGTGGGAAACCACTCAGCGTGCCATACTGAAAACTGTTAGAGACTCGATGTGTACCAAGTATAGGAAGTGGATAGTGTGACGCCCCCAAAATTAGGTATACATCACCCATCTTGAGTCGTCAGATACATGGTACAGAATTCAAATACAACTTACTAATACCACTGTCGTGTATAATACGACAAAATACAACTGTGAGTTTGAATACAATAAATATCCACTAGAGATCATACAAACTCAAAAGGAGTCCTCAATACAATTATTGTCACACTATTTAACAGAATAGTGAGGACTACTAATACTATTCTCTGGTCCATCACTCCGTTCCCCGACTCGTCCCCGCTATATTCTCATTTCCTGAAGAGAACAGTGAAAGAAAGGGTGAGCTCAACTAGCCCAGTAAGAAATATTATGACTAAGATAATGCAGAATAAATTATCATTAGCCTTCAACAGTGTTAAACTGATAAAATACAATAAATATCAAGTTTAACTGCAGCGGAACCAACAATCCATTAAAAGAGTCAAGTAGAAAATAAAAACTACTATCTTTTATGATTTAAAAGGTTTTTCATCATCGTTATGGCTGAGACTCAGCTTAATAAATATTCCACATCATCGAATCACCCCCGCACTACGGTCAAGGATATTCTTTAGTATCACGACCACAATTATTCATGCACTACGGCCAAGAATATTTGTGTATTCATTAGTGGTCATGATCATGCCAACAACTGTCCATCAATGGACTACGGCCAATGAGAACTTTTAATTTTTACATCACTTGTAATATTACGGTCATGATTACACCGAATAATCCCTGGTCATAATCATACCAAGTCCATCTATGCACTACAGGCCACAGATGACTTTCAACAAAATATAAACATGAGGATGATGACAATGATATAATCATTCAATAAAACAAGTTCAAGAATTATTTTATCCAGAAATTATTAACGTCCAAATTGTCAACACGATACTGTTTTGTGGTGTAAAATTCAAGAATGATCAGAAGAATATTTTCATGAAAGGATACTGGATGAAGCGCAAATATCAAGGATATTCTACAAATTTCATGGAGTATAGAAGTTAAAGTTTTAACCAACTGAGTATAATAAAGAATGAAATAACAAAAGAAATCACCATGCATGCGATAGACCGCACAGACAGGTTATTCCAACAGAATAATAAATAACGGAACCAGGTCAGGTGAAATTCACACCGACAGGATGTTCCAACAGAATAATAAATAAAGACGGAACCAGATCCGGTGTAAAACACACAGATAGGATATTCCAACAGAATAATAATAAAGACGGAACCAGATCCGGTGTAAAACACACAGATAGGATATTCCAACAGAATAATAAAGACGGAACCAGGTCCGGTGTAAAACACACAGACAGGATATTCCAACAGAATAATAAAGACGGAACCAGGTCCGGTGTAAAACACACAGACAGGATGTTCCAACAGAATAATAGAAGAATGTCACCAAGTATAGGGTAAACCGCGTATACAGGTTATTCCGACAGAATAATAAGAAATGGAATAACATAAGGATTTCACCAAGTATAGGGTACACCGCGTATACAGGTCATGTATAGGGTATGCCACTTTTACAGGTTATTCCAACAGAATAACAACGAATGGAATAACATAAGTTCTCTTCAAGAAGAAAGAGTAACACCCCTTACCGTATTAGGAAATTGAATACTGCAATAGTGTAGTAACCGAATACTCTTCTTCTTTATCTATTACTCTCTCTATACTTTCTCTCTCTATATCTTGAACGAATTCGTGAAAAATAATGAAGCCCTAGGCCTCTATTTATAGAAGATTTCTAGCTTAGCACTTGCCATGTGAAAAGGCAAGTGGCTTGACGACTGGTGATGTGAAAAGAAAAGTGGTTCGACGCCTGTAATGTGAAACGGCAAGTGGTTCGACGCCTGTAATATGAAACGGCAAGTGGTTTGACGTCTGGTAAAGGTAATTACGATTTACGAAGGTAATTACTATTGACGAAGGTAATTACTATTTATGAAAATAATTACTATTTAAGAAGGTAATTACTATTGACGAAGGTAATTACTATTTATGAAAGAGACTCTTAGATGATGACATATGACCCCCCCATAAATAATTAAACTTACCACAAACGTTTAATAATAGACTCTTTATATACATCAAGGATTGAATAAAAATTACCAGAAATCATTTTATCAACACATATTTAATCTTTCAACAATTATTAATCATTTATAACTTGTCGTCTCAATTATTTTTTAGATAATATAATATATTATACAGATGATACTGTGACAATAATTGAATCAATAATATAAGAGATATGATGCAGCAATTACTGTAGCAATAATTGAGTATAGCTGAGTGACTTCTCACGTAAGCATCAATAATTAATACCGTGTGCTACTATGCAACAACGCGTATTACTGTACTTTTACTACCGAGTAGTTCAACAGTTTTAACGGTAACACCTCCGCCGTTATTTTATAGAAAGATAATTTTGTCGTTTTCTAACTACGACAATACTTCCGTTGTGGGGTCCACCAATGATTGTGCCGTCGTACGAATATTCCCCGACAAAAAGAATATTCCCCGACCAAACGAATATTTTATAACAACTTGCGTACTTTGCAAAATTTATAAATATTACCCACAACTATATATTTTATCAAATTTATTCCATAATATTCAAAAATAATAATTATGAAAATTCATCTTTATTTATAAAAACTGGGGTCTTACAACCTCCCCTTCTTATGAAATTTCGCCCTCGAAATTAGGGTACGTACCTGGTATGTCAAAGAGGTAAGGATACCTTGATTTCATTTCAGATTCTAACTCCCAAGTCATTTCCTCAACATCGTGGTTTCTCCATAATACTTTAACTTGAGGTATAACCTTGGAGCGTAGAATATGTTCCTTCTTATCCAAGATTTGAACAGGAATCTCTTCATACGTCAAATCTTCCTCTATTTCGTCCGGTTCTAACTCAATAATGTGGTTCGGGTCTTTCACATATTTACGTAACATGGATATGTGAAAAACGTTATGAACACGAGACATACTTCGCGGTAAAGCGAGTCTATAGGCCACAGTTCCTATTCGATCGAGGATTAAAAATGGACCGATGAATCGAGGATTGAGTTTTCCTCTCTTTCCAAATCTTGTAACTCCTTTCCACGGAGTAACACGTAACAACACATGATCTCCTATATTGAATTCCACGTCCTTTCGATGAAGATCAACATAACTCTTTTGTCGACTTTGTGAGGTTTTTATACGTTGTCGGATCGTTTGAATTTTTTCCGTAGTCATACGTACCAACTCCGGTCCCAACAACGTTGCTTCACCCACCTCATCCCAGCATACTGGAGAACGACACTTTCTTCCATACAACGCTTCGAATGGAGCCATGCCAATACTTGCTTGATAACTGTTGTTGTAGGAAAACTCCACCAATGGTAAGAACTTGTCCCAACTTCCCTTGAAATCAAGGACACAGAGTCTTAATAGATCTTCAAGAGTTTGAATAGTTCTCTCCGACTGTCCGTCCGTCTGAGGATGATATGCCGAACTAAATCGTAAGTCTGTGCCCATAGCTTTTTGTAAACTAACCCAAAATCGTGAAGTAAATCTTGGGTCTCGATCAGAAACTATGGATACCGGCATACCATGCAGTCTTACAATCTCGTTTATGTACATACGAGCAAGACGTTCAAGTGTATAAGTTTCTCGTATCGGTAAGAAATGAGCAGACTTGGTCAATCTATCAACAATGACCAAAATCGCATCTATGCCTTGAGAAACCTTAGGAAGACCGGTAACGAAATCCATGGTAATGTGCTCCCACTTCCATTCTGGAATTTCAAGTGGTTGCAATGGACCTTTTGGTACTTGATGCTCCGCTTTAACTCGTTGACAAGTTAGACACCTTGAGATAAACAACGCTATCTCTCTCTTCATATTGCTCCACCAAAATGTATGACGAATATCATGATACATTTTGGTACTCCCAGGATGGATTGCAAACGGTGTATTGTGCGCTTCCATCATGATTTTATACTTTAAATCAGGGTCGTTAGGAACACAAAGTCTGGAGTTGACTCGAAGTATTCCTTCTTCATCGATTCTTGCTTCCGGCATAGCACCCTCTTGCACTTTCTTCCTCATACGCATCAGCTCCAGGTCTGTAGCTTGAGCGGCTTTAACTTTATCGATTAAAGTTGGTTCTACTCGTATATTCGCCATCGTCACATGCGTCCCTGGAGTCTTTAACTCTATCTCCATCCTTTGCAAGTCACACAAAATGGGCCCTTGCGTTGACAATATCGCACTCGTACTTGCATGTGATCTTCTACTCAATGCGTCAGCTACCACGTTTTCTTTTCCAGGATGGTATTGGATGGTATAATCATAATCTTTCAACAGTTCAAGCCAACGTCGTTGTCGCATGTTGAGTTCCTTTTGAGTGAAGAAATATTTGAGGCTTTTATGATCCGTAAAGATCTCCACTTTCTCCCCATACAAGTAATGCCTCCAAATTTTAAGTGCAAAAACAACAGCTGCTAACTCTAGATCATGAGTAGGATAATTCTTCTCATATTCTTTGAGTTGTCGCGAGGCATAGGCTATGACTTTTCCATGTTGCATGAGAACGCATCCCAGCCCTTTGCCCGAAGCATCACTGTAGATGACAAATCCCTCCGAGCCAGATGGTATTGTTAGAACAGGTGCTGAAATGAGTCTCCTCTTGAGTTCTTGAAAACTCTTCTCACATTCTTCGCTCCAACCGAACTTTGTATCTTTCCGAGTCAGCTGAGTCAATGGAGTAGCGATTCGAGAAAATCCTTCCACGAATCTCCGATAATAACCAGCTAACCGAGAAAGCTACGTACTTCGGTCACTGATTTAGGTTGCTCCCAGCTTTGAATAGCTTCAATCTTTGCTGGGTCAACAGATATTCCATGATTTGATACCACGTGCCCAAGGAATGCTACTTCCTCAAGCCAGAACTCGCATTTCTTCAACTTGGCATAAAGCTTATATTCACGAAGCTTTTGGAGTGTCAGCCTCAAGTGTTGCTCATGGTCTTCACGGCTTTTGGAATAAATAAGGATGTCATCAATAAAGACGACCACAAAGTGATCCAAATATTCCTTGAATACTCGGTTCATCATATCCATGAAGGCAGCAGGAGCATTAGTCAATCCAAAGGACATGACTAGGAATTCATAATGCCCGTACCGAGTTCTGAAAGCCGTCTTTGGAATGTCATCGGTTCTAATCTTCAATTGGTGATACCCGGAACGAAGATCAATCTTTGAAAAGAATTTGGCTCCTTGCAACTGGTCAAACAAGTCATCAATACGTGGCAATGGATACCTATTTTTGATGGTGACATGATTTAACTCCCGATAATCAATACAAAGTCGCATACTCCCATCTTTCTTCTTCACGAATAGAACAGGAGCACCCCAAGGAGAAGTACTAGGACGAATAAAGCCAATGTCTAACAATTCCTGCAGTTGAGTTTTTAACTCCTGAAGTTCAATAGGAGCCATTCGATATGGGGCTTTAGAAATGGGTTTTGTACCGGGTTCAAGGTCGATACAAAATTCAATCTCACGCTCTGGGGTAGGCCAGGAAGTTCTTCGGGAAATACGTCAGGAAATTCATTAACAATAGAAATATCGTTCAAAACTGACGTATTTTTGTTTAAATCTGTGACATGAGCTAAGAAAGCTTGACATCCGTTTTTCAATAAACGAATAGCTTTCTGGCTTGAGATGACCGTGATTGATTTTAATGGTTTGATCGCTTGAATTCGCATAATAGGTTGATTAGGAATATGAAAGCTAACAACCTTATGGAAACAATCAATTTTTGCATGATGAGTAGTTAACCAATCAATCCCTAGAATAACGTCAAATGCAAGTATTTTCAATGAAATAAGATCTATAGGTAATGTGAGGGTACCGATTTGAACCAAACAAGACTTATAAACAGTGGATGTAATGAAGGTTTCTCCCAACGGAGTTTCCACGGATAAGTCAAAGTCTAATTTCTCCGGAGTCAAATTTAATCGATGAGCGCAAGTAGGAGAAATAAAAGAATGGGTAGAACCGGTATCAAATAAAGTATAGACTTCGTTAGAGTTTATGATAAGCTTACCCGTGATGACCTCATTCGGGTTCCTTGCTTTTGGGAGGTCACAACAAACGCTCTCCCTTGCACTACCGGCTTTGACCTTTCTGGGACGGCCTTTGGTGCCTCCATCCTAGCTGAATTTGTCTTTGGTAAACGACAAAATCGGGCTAAGTGACCTTCTCTTCCACAATTATAACATGCTTTGGACGGCATCGCGCAATTTGGACTGATGTGTCCCTCCCCTCCGCATTTGAAGCATATGATAGGTGGTCTTTCTCCTTCCTTAACAACGGGTGCTGGTGCTGGTGCTGACGTCTTTCCATCATTGTTGAATCTCCTCTTCTTGAAATGTCCATTCTTATTGTTTTGGCCCTGATTACCACCGAAGTGGTAACCATTTCTGGCCTGCTGATTCCCTCCACGCTTGTTGTCACCGCTTCGATGACCACTCTCGCTGGTATTATAATTTTGCCGGCCGCTCTCTTTTAGTTGAGTTGACTCGTTATCGCGCTCCACTAACTGAGCCCTATTTACAACATCTGAATACAAACACAGTTTATGAGAAATAAGATGTTGACGTATCTCCGGCTTCAAACCTCTTAAAAACATTCGCGCCATTCTCTCTTCATTATCCACCAAGTGGGACGCAAACCGTGATAACTCCGCAAATTTTGCCTCGTATTGCGACACGATCATATTATTTTGTTCCAACTTAATAAACTCCACCTCCTTCATGTGGCGAATACTTTCGGGAAAGTATTTGTCGTTGAACAGCTCCTGGAACTTCTCCCAAGATATCTTCAGTACAGCAGGTTGAGTACGTTTTACCGATTCCCACCAGTAATCTGCCTCTCCGCGCAACATAAAAGCGGCAAAGGGAACCTTTTGCTCCTCGGAGCATCCCAAGACATCAAATATCTTGGTCATCTGCTTTATCCATGTTTCCGCCATAAGTGGTTTTGGCTCCCCCTTAAACACCGGTGGTCCCAGCTCCTTGAACTGTTTAGCGGTGACCGCCCGAGAGTTTCCCGTGTTTCCATCTACGTTTTGGACAGGAGTCGCTCTCGCCTGTTGTTGCATGAATTGCATAAAACCTCTGAACATTTGATCATTTGTCATTTGGTCAGTATTGTTATTTGCATGAGGATTTTCGCCTTCCTGATGTACATTATCCTGATTATTGATATGTGGTGAATCAACGATCGCCTGTGCTCCATTGCCAATCTCAACATTCTCAGATGTCATTTTCAGATACTGCCACAAAACAAAAGGTTAATTGACATGTAACATATTATCCCTATATTCTGACCGACCAATAAAATAACACATAAACTTAGGTAGGTCATACTAGCGAAGGAATTCCCCGTCTCTCCCCTCCTAGTACTATTCTCACATCTTAGCCAGGGATCATATCCCTAAGCTCTGATACCAACTGTGACGCCCCCAAAATTAGGTATACATCACCCATCTTGAGTCGTCAGATACATGGTACAGAATTCAAATACAACTTACTAATACCACTGTCGTGTATAATACGACAAAATACAACTGTGAGTTTGAATACAATAAATATCCACTAGAGATCATACAAACTCAAAAGGAGTCCTCAATACAATTATTGTCACACTATTTAACAGAATAGTGAGGACTACTAATACTATTCTCTGGTCCATCACTCCGTTCCCCGACTCGTCCCCGCTATATTCTCATTTCCTGAAGAGAACAGTGAAAGAAAGGGTGAGCTCAACTAGCCCAGTAAGAAATATTATGACTAAGATAATGCAGAATAAATTATCATTAGCCTTCAACAGTGTTAAACTGATAAAATACAATAAATATCAAGTTTAACTGCAGCGGAACCAACAATCCATTAAAAGAGTCAAGTAGAAAATAAAAACTACTATCTTTTATGATTTAAAAGGTTTTTCATCATCGTTATGGCTGAGACTCAGCTTAATAAATATTCCACATCATCGAATCACCCCCGCACTACGGTCAAGGATATTCTTTAGTATCACGACCACAATTATTCATGCACTACGGCCAAGAATATTTGTGTATTCATTAGTGGTCATGATCATGCCAACAACTGTCCATCAATGGACTACGGCCAATGAGAACTTTTAATTTTTACATCACTTGTAATATTACGGTCATGATTACACCGAATAATCCCTGGTCATAATCATACCAAGTCCATCTATGCACTACAGGCCACAGATGACTTTCAACAAAATATAAACATGAGGATGATGACAATGATATAATCATTCAATAAAACAAGTTCAAGAATTATTTTATCCAGAAATTATTAACGTCCAAATTGTCAACACGATACTGTTTTGTGGTGTAAAATTCAAGAATGATCAGAAGAATATTTTCATGAAAGGATACTGGATGAAGCGCAAATATCAAGGATATTCTACAAATTTCATGGAGTATAGAAGTTAAAGTTTTAACCAACTGAGTATAATAAAGAATGAAATAACAAAAGAAATCACCATGCATGCGATAGACCGCACAGACAGGTTATTCCAACAGAATAATAAATAACGGAACCAGGTCAGGTGAAATTCACACCGACAGGATGTTCCAACAGAATAATAAATAAAGACGGAACCAGATCCGGTGTAAAACACACAGATAGGATATTCCAACAGAATAATAATAAAGACGGAACCAGATCCGGTGTAAAACACACAGATAGGATATTCCAACAGAATAATAAAGACGGAACCAGGTCCGGTGTAAAACACACAGACAGGATATTCCAACAGAATAATAAAGACGGAACCAGGTCCGGTGTAAAACACACAGACAGGATGTTCCAACAGAATAATAGAAGAATGTCACCAAGTATAGGGTAAACCGCGTATACAGGTTATTCCGACAGAATAATAAGAAATGGAATAACATAAGGATTTCACCAAGTATAGGGTACACCGCGTATACAGGTCATGTATAGGGTATGCCACTTTTACAGGTTATTCCAACAGAATAACAACGAATGGAATAACATAAGTTCTCTTCAAGAAGAAAGAGTAACACCCCTTACCGTATTAGGAAATTGAATACTGCAATAGTGTAGTAACCGAATACTCTTCTTCTTTATCTATTACTCTCTCTATACTTTCTCTCTCTATATCTTGAACGAATTCGTGAAAAATAATGAAGCCCTAGGCCTCTATTTATAGAAGATTTCTAGCTTAGCACTTGCCATGTGAAAAGGCAAGTGGCTTGACGACTGGTGATGTGAAAAGAAAAGTGGTTCGACGCCTGTAATGTGAAACGGCAAGTGGTTCGACGCCTGTAATATGAAACGGCAAGTGGTTTGACGTCTGGTAAAGGTAATTACGATTTACGAAGGTAATTACTATTGACGAAGGTAATTACTATTTATGAAAATAATTACTATTTAAGAAGGTAATTACTATTGACGAAGGTAATTACTATTTATGAAAGAGACTCTTAGATGATGACATATGGCCCCCCCATAAATAATTAAACTTACCACAAACGTTTAATAATAGACTCTTTATATACATCAAGGATTGAATAAAAATTACCAGAAATCATTTATCAACACATATTTAATCTTTCAACAATTATTAATCATTTATAACTTGTCGTCTCAATTATTGTTTAGATAATATAATATATTATACAGATGATACTGTGACAATAATTGAATCAATAATATAAGAGATATGATGCAGCAATTACTGTAGCAATAATTGAGTATAGCTGAGTGACTTCTCACTTAAGCATCAATAATTAATACCGTGTGCTACTATGCAACAACGCGTATTACTGTACTTTTACTACCGAGTAGTTCAACAGTTTTAACGGTAACACCTCCGCCGTTATTTATAGAAAGATAATTTTGTCGTTTTCTAACTACGACAATACTTCCGTTGTGGGGTCCACCAATGATTGTGCCGTCGTACGAATATTCCCCGACAAAAAGAATATTCCCCGACCAAACGAATATTTATAACAACTTGCGTACTTTGCAAAATTTATAAATATTACCCACAACTATATATTTTATCAAATTTATTCCATAATATTCAAAAATAATAATTATGAAAATTCATCTTTATTTATAAAAACTGGGGTCTTACAGATAGATAGAGTCTAGAAGATTACAAGTGTAATGATAAGAGATCGTAAAACAAAACGATCACAGAATAACAATGAATCGTAATATATACGATAAGATCACCCCGTGATCTGATAAAGTTATGATATGAGAAAAGAATCAATCTAATGATTGAAAAGTTTACAGCAAGATGTTGTGTCTATGTTGTACTATGAAATGGTACTATGAAAACTCATGAAAGAGTTATGGATTAAGAATACGGACTAAATGAAATTTGTATTGAGAAAGGGGTTAAGTATTAGGTGGGGATTCAATTGAGGACTCATGTCGGCAGCTGAGTTGTATGATTCCTTGTATGGGCGGGGAATTTGTACTTGGTTTTAGAATTACTTAGCTTCCTGGTCGATGTAGTGGTTAGGTTGATCAATTCTTTGTATGGGCGGGGAATTGTTCACTTAGCTTCCTATATTGATTAGTGGCCGAGTTTGGTTTGACAACCACTTAGTTTCTGGCACTGATAATCATTGAAATGTTGTGTCGCGCTATTTGTTATATGCAGGTTAAGAGGGTGATTCCTTTCTCATGTGTATAACAGATAGATAGGTCATAGGTAGATGATATAAGGTTAAGTACGAGTTCTTAAAACTCAAACTTATGTGACATTCTTGACGCATAGTTATATGAAATGTTTATGAACCCCTCAGCGAATAGACGCCAAAGGTCTGTCTAGGAAAGTTCATGAACTCATATGATTGTGGCAATTTATGGACTCATAAGTGTGGTTTTATGAACTGGGTATAGTTGTGTGTGAATGGAGTATTGAGGATAATAGGATCAGATAGAATGTTAAGCATATGATCATTAGTGGAGAATTAGGTTTTCTTAAACCCCTATCTTGCTAGATTTCAAAATTTTGATAACAAACTAAATACGCACTATGTGCCTTTTAAAAAATTTTGTTTTCATTTATCACTTATGTACCATGTGACCTGGTGCAGAGATGATAAAAAAATGATGGAGTTATCAATGCAGAATTACTTAGTGTTGGATGTGATCTAAGGATCGTCATCCCACTACAGTATGATGTAGTGTAACAAAGTCACAAAATGACGAAATCCTCAACGGACTGTTAAATACAGTGCGGCATCATGACGTCATTCTCAAAAAAATGTTTTCTAAAACTCCAAGTTTTATTGAAAGAAATTTCCCAAACCAAATTGTTTTGCTATGGAATCAAATAAGACGAGGTAAAATTTTTGTGCCTTTGGGCAGTGATGGGAAAACAGATAATATAATTTTTGTGCCTTTGGGCAGTGATGGGAAAACAGATAATATAATTTTGTGCCTTTGGGCAGTGATGGAAAATAGATAAAATAATTTTGTGCCTTTGGCAGTGATGACGGTTTACGGATGAATTTCCATAAAACCTTTGCGAAAATGACACACAAACAGTCTAAACGATTCCTCAGCATAGTTTTTAAACCTTTTACCCTTGTGAGTGGTGTATTGGGTAGCATGTGATAATATGTCTGAATGGTGTATGGTGCACGGTGTATGGTGTAAGGTGAATTTCGGGGACGAAATTCTTATAAGGAGGGGTGAATGTGACAACCCGAGAATTTAGACAATTTATAAAAATCTTAAATGATTGATTTAAGGTCAAATAATAGACCTAGACAGGAAATAAGTGTATGGAATTGGTAGTTACGTAATGAAATTTTAAGAATTTCAAAAGTTTGGACAAGACTTGAATTATGTGATAGACTGTAAGTGATAGTCCTAGTAATGAGGTATAAGATTATGGTAGATTTAAAATTCTTTTGAAGAATTATCAGGGATAAGTATTGAAGTGAATACTAGTTGGTATATTTGATTATATATGTGAATCGTAATGATTTAAGATCAAGGATTGATCAGATAAGTTATAACTTTAGGAAAACCCTAAAGTTATGTTAATCATACATTTATTAAGTTAGAAAAATCTAACGAATTGTTAGAAACCTTAACGGTACGCTCAGAAACTTTAGTTTTAGTTTCGGGAATCCGAAACCCTAAATTTATGATATGAATATGTGATTAAGTTAGAAAACCCTAACGTCTGATGAGAAAAACCTAGAAATCGGTTCTGGAAACCCTAGTTTCAGTTTCGAGAATTTGAAACCCCAATTTGGGAATCCTAATGCGGAGTATTAAACCCTAAGGGTTAAAAAGTTGTGTGTAAGGAGTATGAACATTATGTGATGGTTTATATTTATTTATTATATAAACAAACAAAAGAAACTAGTGTAACCCTAATTATATATTAGGAATGAAGGACTTAATAACTTAAGGGTTATGAGAAAAGAGAATTGTGGTATTAGAATACTTACTAATTCTAGAGATTTATTTTATATATCCAAATGATTATTTTATAACCTAATTATAGCAGTCTAATTGGGTTAGGAAATAGATGTGCATGATCAAGGATTGGTGTTATAAGTTGAGGAAGTAAAAACCCTAAGTAAATGATTTGGGTTGGATAGAATTTAAGGAATTGGACTATGTATATGTATAGCCCAAGTGTTGGCCAAAGAAATTGATTAGAGGACCAAGCAAGACATTAAAGGAATGGCTCATTTTTTAGCCCAAGTGGGAGAGGAATTTTTGGACATTTGTTAACTCAAATAAGAGGTAAAATAGAAAACAATTGGGAACATTTTTTAGGCCAAGTGGCCGGCCAAGAGAGAAGGATTAAAGGGGGGAAATGAATGTGGCATTAATGGCTCACTTTAGTTGGTTACCAACTCTCAACAACCCCTTCCCATGTGTCATTTTTTTTATGGTCCAACATATTAACATTTCTTGCAAGAAAAGCTTGGTAATTGAAAAGAAAGAAAGAGAGTTTGTGGGATCAACAAGCTAAGGCCATATGGCCGGTTATTGCTCTAGAAGAAAAGGAGATTGGGAGATATCAAAATATATCTATAGATTCTCCAACACTTAGATCATATTTTTGTTTCCTTTCATCACTTTTATTATCTTGCTAGAACACAAGAAAAAAAGAGAGGGAGAGAGAAGAGGAAGCCATGTTCGGCCATCCTAAGAGGAGAAGGAGGAGATTTGATGTTCATACAATCAAGATCCATATACATCTTTGAAGGGAGAAAGGAAATCAAGCTAAGGTATAGAAAAAAAAATTACTTATGAAGTTTATTTCCTTTGTGTTTTGATTTGATTTCTAACAACTTGAAGTTGTGATCTTGAGGTTATAACCCTAGATCTTAGTGTTTAAAGTGCTCTATGTTTAGATCCAACTCTTTTATGGATCAAAGTTAGATCTATAGCATGAAATGGAGGATAGGTGTTCAAAGATAGAAACCTAAATTTTTCTTAACTTGATTGGTGTTGATGCTTGTTGGTGGAACTAAGAAACTTGTTTATAACTAAAAAACTAGGTATATACATGTTGATGAGTGTATCATGTTTAGATCTAAATATATTGGGTGTTAATTTGGTGGAAATCAAAAGGAATTGAAGAATGCAATTTTCTGGAAAAGTTAAACTTTAAAAAGTGTTTTGATATGGTGTTTTAGATCAAGTGTTGAACTTATGATTTTGAACCATATGAGGGAAGATCTACATGATCTATGATATTTTATGGTTAGATCTTGCCATTTTGGGTTGATAAGCTTGAACAAAGAAGATTAACCAAAAACAGTTGTTGTTTTAAATGAGTAGTGGACTGCTGCCCTAAAACAGAAAATTCGGATTTGGTAGGTTGCTTTAAAAATTCTGGACTTGTGATATGTTTATAGTACACTCAATAAACTTTCCATAGACTCCGAAACGGACTAAATCCGACATCGGAGGAGGGCGTTATGGATTTATCCCAAATTACACAAAATTAAGAAAACTGTTAAAGGACAGTTTTGTACAGCCAATTCCGGGCTAATTTCCGGGAGCTTAACATGTCCAAATATGGATTTTGATATATGAAAACTGTAGTTCGGAAAGAAAGGAATCCAACAAAAGTGACGGATCATTAATCGGAGTTACAAATTTCGTTTTATTTAAGTTTTGGTGAAGGACTCCAAAACTGCCAAAGTACAAAAAGTTTCTGGCCAAATTTTTCGAGGGATGTTTTAGACATTTAGTTAATGAGAAAAATTCCAGGCTTTTGGGAAATGAAATAATATGGTAATATGTAGCTCGTGTCCAAAAATGAACTAATTCCGAGTTAAAACGACCAAGTTATGACCGTTCCAATTTTTGTGAATTTCCGACGAAAATCGCTATAAACGGAGTTCTACAACTCCGATTGCCCCGAATTTAAATGGAGCATCACGTTACATATATAAGGTTATGCCAAAAGATGAGCATTACTAGAGTTAGCACGAGTAGCTAATTTTTAAGCTACGCACTAGAATTAATTTTTAAAAATATCAAAGGAAGTTAAATAATTATGGAATAAAATAGTAGTGATGATTAAAATCTTATAAAAATGATTAAGAGTTATAAAAAATATTTTAAGTTATAAAATATATTTTTGATATTTTGACATGAAAATAGTAATATTTTAATATTAATATTAATTATCGGATAATGAATTTAAGTGTTGGAAATCATATAAAAATGATTTTAAGGTATTAAAAATACTTTGATATATTATAATATTTATGTAATGATTTTCATTAATATTTTATAAATTGAATATTAATGATTAAGAATTATGTGGTATTTAATTTATTTAAATACGGTTTTAAAATGGTGATAAATCATAAGGGATAGGATATCGTGATTGAATAATTATCAAAGGATGTTAACATAATATGATGGTTAAGCTGTTATCTAATATTGATTAAGTATTAGATAGTATTATGAATAAGCATGTATACTGATTAAAAGATCAATCTTAAACTGATAGGTCTTTTGTGAGAGATTAAATTAAATTGCGTTGCGGTAATCAACGGTTCAGGCAAGTTTTTCAGTTTATTATGTTTGTGATGGAATGTGGTTATGTGTTTAATTACATATCATGCTCTATAAATTGTTAAAAGACAAATATGACTAAGTTAATTGGGTTAAGGAACTCAATCTATATGTGATTACATGTTGTATGATGTAACTCGATTAATTAAAAATGTATAATGCATGAATGTATGCTTTGTAAGGAATTATTGATGCATGTAGGATATGCATAGTAAAGAATATATGTTGCATGCAGATATGCATATTAAAGGAAATGTATGCATGTGAAATTGTGTGTTTTTGAAACATGATAGACTGTTAAATTTGATGGGCTGTCGAGCTCAATCTTGCAAACGCAAACTTTTTGCAGGTTAATGATGTTAGAAAATATTATTGCTATACGGATGATGAAGAATGAGCGATGCACAAAATGCATATAAATGCTTGATTAGAAATGGTATAAACTATGTTTGATAGTTTTATCAAATGTAATTAGCAGATATGTATAGTTTGAAATATTGTATATATAAAGAAGGTTATTTTGAAATGAGAAGATATGATTCTTAAACAAATGAATCATCGACAGGAAACGATTAAAGCCAGTTCAGCTTGGGATATAAAGTGCAGCTAGTTTGTAATAGCGTATTTTGATAAATGTGTGTCTTTTAGATAGTTTATGAATTGTGTATTAGGTTAAGGTTACTCGACCTTGGGTTAATGTGTAAAGTATAATGTATAAACAATTTATGTTTATATCTTCCGCAAATAATGATAGAAATAGTATACCGGATCCGTGGTGATTGGGGCCCGGATTCGGGGCTACTACAGTTGGTATCAGAGCTATAAGCATGAATTTGCGAAGAGCCCGAGCCTCTCGCTGGTGACTTCCTTGTGTGGAATGCACCGAAGCCAGACTCTCCGTAGGGGACGCCGAGCTAGTCGGTGGCAAGCTGATAGGTACCCCTGTAAGGTGCTATGGTTGGAAGCACCATGAAAGTTATAGTTGGTATCAGAGCTGTTGGTTATGAAGCTTAGGTAAATATCTGAGACCAATAACCGCAGTGATTAGGATTAAGTATTAACTTAAATCGAGTTAGTGTGTCGGTAAGATTCAAAGAAGAATCTCGGAGAGTTATAAGAGATACGGAGTTCCCTAACTCTGATAAAGAAGTTAAGAATCGAAAAGTTATATTTAAGTATGGTACAATTGTACTCTTTAATAGTTGATGTATGGTATCTGGGCTAAATGATTCCTTCATAGAGCGGAGGTATATACGAACTAGAAAATCGGAACCTAGTTTGTTGGTTGTTTGTGGGAAACCACTCAGCGTGCCATACTGAAACTGTTAGAGACTCGATGTGTACCAAGTATAGGAAGTGGATAGTGTGACGCCCCCAAAATTAGGTATACATCACCCATCTTGAGTCGTCAGATACATGGTACAGAATTCAAATACAACTTACTAATACCACTGTCGTGTATAAGACGACAAAATACAACTGTGAGTTTGAATACAATAAATATCCACTAGAGATCATACAAACTCAAAAGGAGTCCTCAATACAATTATTGTCACACTATTTAACAGAAAGTGAGGACTACAATACTATTCTCTGGTCCATCACTCCGTTCCCCGACTCGTCCCCGCTATATTCTCATTTCCTGAAGAGAACAGTGAAAGAAAGGGTGAGCTCAACTAGCCCAGTAAGAAATATTATGACTAAGATAATGCAGAATAAATTATCATTAGCCTTCAACAGTGTTAAACTGATAAAATACAATAAATATCAAGTTTAACTGCAGCGGAACCAACAATCCATTAAAAGAGTCAAGTAGAAAATAAAAACTACTATCTTTTATGATTTAAAAGGTTTTTCATCATCGTTATGGCTGAGACTCAGCTTAATAAATATTCCACATCATCGAATCACCCCCGCACTACGGTCAAGGATATTCTTTAGTATCACGACCACAATTATTCATGCACTACGGCCAAGAATATTTGTGTATTCATTAGTGGTCATGATCATGCCAACAACTGTCCATCAATGGACTACGGCCAATGAGAACTTTTAATTTTTACATCACTTGTAATATTACGGTCATGATTACACCGAATAATCCCTGGTCATAATCATACCAAGTCCATCTATGCACTACAGGCCACAGATGACTTTCAACAAAATATAAACATGAGATGATGACAATGATATATCATTCAATAAAACAAGTTCAAGAATTATTTTATCCAGAAATTTAACGTCCAAATTGTCAACACGATACTGTTTGTGGTGTAAAATTCAAGAATGATCAGAAGAATATTTTCATGAAAGGATACTGGATGAAGCGCAAATATCAAGGATATTCTACAAATTTCATGGAGTATAGAAGTTAAAGTTTTAACCAACTGAGTATAATAAAGAATGAAATAACAAAAAAATCACCATGCATGCGATAGACCGCACAGACAGGTTATTCCAACAGAATAATAATAACGGAACCAGGTCAGGTGAAATTCACACCGACAGGATGTTCCAACAGAATAATAAATAAAGACGGAACCAGATCCGGTGTAAAACACACAGATAGGATATTCCAACAGAATAATAATAAAGACGGAACCAGATCCGGTGTAAAACACACAGATAGGATATTCCAACAGAATAATAAAGACGGAACCAGGTCCGGTGTAAAACACACAGACAGGATATTCCAACAGAATAATAAAGACGGAACCAGGTCCGGTGTAAAACACACAGACAGGATGTTCCAACAGAATAATAGAAGAATGTCACCAAGTATAGGGTAAACCGCGTATACAGGTTATTCCGACAGAATAATAAGAAATGGAATAACATAAGGATTTCACCAAGTATAGGGTACACCGCGTATACAGGTCATGTATAGGGTATGCCACTTTTACAGGTTATTCCACAGAATACAACGAATGGAATAACATAAGTTCTCTTCAAGAAGAAAAGTAACACCCCTTACCGTATTAGGAAATTGAATACTGCAATAGTGTAGTAACCGAATACTCTTCTTCTTTATCTATTACCTCTCTATACTTTCTCTTCTAGATCTTGAACGAATTCGTGAAAAATAATGAAGCCCTAGGCCTCTATTTATAGAAGATTTCTAGCTTCACTTGCCATGTGAAAAGGCAAGTGGCTTGACGACTGGTGATGTGAAAAAAAAGTGGTTCGACGCCTAATGTGAAACGCAAGTGGTTTCGACGCTGTAATGAAACGGCAAGTGGTTTGACGTCTGGTAAAGGTAATTACTATTTACGAAGGTAATTACTATTTACGAAGGTAATTACTATTTACGAAGGTAATTACTATTTACGAATAATTATTTACGAAGGTAATTACTATTTATGAAAGAGACTCTTAGATGATGACATATGGCCCCCCATAAATAATTAAACTTACCACAAACGTCTAATAATAGACTCTTTATATACATCAAGGATTGAATAAAAATTACCAGAAATCATTTTATCAACACATATTTAATCTTTCAACAATTATTAATCATTTATAACTTGTCGTCTCAATTATTTTTAATAATATATATTATACAGATGATACTGTGACAATAATTGAATCAATAATATAAGAGATATGATGCAGCAATTACTGTAGCAATAATTGAGTATAGCTGAGTGACTTCTCACGTAAGCATCAATAATCAATACCGTGTGCTACTATGCAACAACGCGTATTACTGTACTTTTACTACCGAGTAGTTCAACAGTTTTAACGGTAACACCTCCGCCGTTATTTTATAGAAAGATAATTTTGTCGTTTTCTAACTACACAATACTTCCGTGTGGGGTCCACCAATGATTGTGCCGTCGTACGAATATTCCCCGACAAAAAGAATATTCCCCGACCAAACGAATATTTTATAACAACTTGCGTACTTTGCAAAATTTATAAATATTACCCACAACTATATTATCAAATTTATTCCATAATATTCAAAAATAATAATTATGAAAATTCATCTTTATTTATAAAAACTGGGGTCTTACAACCTCCCCTTCTTATGAAATTTCGCCCTCGAAATTAGGGTACGTACCTGGTATGTCAAAGAGGTAAGGATACCTTGATTTCATTTCAGATTCTAACTCCCAAGTCATTTCCTCAACATCGTGGTTTCTCCACAAAACTTTGACTTGAGGTATAACCTTGGAGCGTAGAATATGTTCCTTCTTATCCAAGATTTGAACAGGAATCTCTTCATACGTCAAATCTTCCGCTATTTCGTCCGGTTCTAACTCAATAATGTGGTTCGGGTCTTTCACATATTTACGTAACATGGATATGTGAAAAACGTTATGAACACGAGACATACTTGGCGGTAAAGCGAGTCTATAGGCCACAGTTCCTATTCGATCGAGGATTAAAAATGGACCGATGAATCGAGGATTGAGTTTTCCTCTCTTTCCAAATCTTGTAACTCCTTTCCATGGAGTAACACGTAACAACACATGATCTCCTATATTGAATTCCACGTCCTTTCGATGAAGATCAACATAACTCTTTTGTCGACTTTGTGAGGTTTTTATACGTTGTCGGATCGTTTGAATCTTTTCCGTAGTCATACGTACCAACTCCGGTCCCAACAACGTTGCTTCACCCACCTCATCCCAGCATACTGGAGAACGACACTTTCTTCCATACAACGCTTCGAATGGAGCCATGCCAATACTTGCTTGATAACTGTTGTTGTAGGAAAACTCCACCAATGGTAAGAACTTGTCCCAACTTCCCTTGAAATCAAGGACACAGAGTCTTAATAGATCTTCAAGAGTTTGAATAGTCTCTCCGACTGTCCGTCCGTCTGAGGATGATATGCCGAGCTAAATCGTAAGTCTGTGCCCATAGCTTTTTGCAAACTAACCCAAAATCGTGAAGTAAATCTTGGGTCTCGATCAGAAACTATGGATACCGGCATACCATGCAGTCTTACAATCTCGTTTATGTACATACGAGCAAGACGTTCAAGTGTATAAGTTTCTCGTATCGGTAAGAAATGAGCAGACTTGGTCAATCTATCAACAATGACCCAAATCGCATCTATGCCTTGAGAAACCTTAGGAAGACCGGTAACGAAATCCATGGTAATGTGCTCCCACTTCCATTCTGGAATTTCAAGTGGTTGCAATGGACCTTTTGGTACTTGATGCTCCGCTTTAACTCGTTGACAAGTTAGACACCTTGAGATAAACAACGCTATCTCTCTCTTCATATTTGCTCCACCAAAATGTATGACGAATATCATGATACATTTTGGTACTCCAGGATGGATTGCAAACGGTTGTATTGTGCGCTCCATCATGATTTTATACTTTTAAATCAGGGTCGTAGGAACACAAAGTCTGGAGTTGACTCGAAGTATTCCTTCTTCATCGATTCTTGCTTCCGGCATAGCACCCTCTTTGCACTTTCTTCCTATACGCATCAGCTCCAGGTCTGTAGCTTGAGCGGCTTTTAACTTTATCGATTTAAAGTTGGTTCTACTCGTATATTCGCCATCGTCACATGCGTCCTGGAGTCTTTAACTCTATCTCCATCCTTTGCAAGTCACACAAAATGGGCCCTTGCGTTGACAATATCGCACTCGTACTTGCATGTGATCTTCTACTCAATGCGTCAGCTACCACGTTTTCTTTTCCAGGATGGTATTGGATGGTATAATCATAATCTTTCAACAGTTCAAGCCAACTTCGTTGTCGCATGTTGAGTTCCTTTGAGTGAAGAAATATTTGAGGCTTTTATGATCCGTTAAGATCTCCACTTTCTCCCCATACAAGTAATGCCTCCAAATTTTAAGTGCAACAAACAGACAGCTGCTAACTCTAGATTCATGAGTAGGATCACCTTTCTCATATCTTTGAGTTGTCGCGAGGCATAGGCTATGACTTTTCCATGTTGCCTGAGAACGCATCCCAG
The DNA here is from genome assembly GCA_020205505.1 of Panax japonicus. Taxonomy (NCBI): domain Eukaryota; kingdom Viridiplantae; phylum Streptophyta; class Magnoliopsida; order Apiales; family Araliaceae; genus Panax; species Panax japonicus. Next base: position 34,378,884 of record CM035098.1, read on the forward strand.
CCCTTTGCCCGAAGCATCACTGTAGATGACAAAATCCCTCCGAGCCAGATGGTATTGTTAGAACAGGTGCTGAAATGAGTCTCCTCTTGAGTTCTTGAAAACTCTTCTCACATTCTTCGCTCCAACCGAACTTTGTATCTTCCGAGTCAGCTGAGTCAATGGAGTAGCGATTCGAGAAAATCCTTCCACGAATCTCCGATAATAACCAGCTAACCGAGAAAGCTACGTACTTCGGTCACTGATTTAGGTTGCTCCCAGCTTTGAATAGCTTCAATCTTTGCTGGGTCAACAGATATTCCATGATTTGATACCACGTGCCCAAGGAATGCTACTTCCTCAAGCCAGAACTCGCATTTCTTCAACTTGGCATAAAGCTTATATTCACGAAGCTTTTGGAGTGTCAGCCTCAAGTGTTGCTCATGGTCTTCACGGCTTTTGGAATAAATAAGGATGTCATCAATAAAGACGACCACAAAGTGATCCAAATATTCCTTGAATACTCGGTTCATCATATCCATGAAGGCAGCAGGAGCATTAGTCAATCCAAAGGACATGACTAGGAATTCATAATGCCCGTACCGAGTTCTGAAAGCCGTCTTTGGAATGTCATCGGTTCTAATCTTCAATTGGTGATACCCGGAACGAAGATCAATCTTTGAAAAGAATTTGGCTCCTTGCAACTGGTCAAACAAGTCATCAATACGTGGCAATGGATACCTATTTTTGATGGTGACATGATTTAACTCCCGATAATCAATACAAAGTCGCATACTCCCATCTTTCTTCTTCACGAATAGAACAGGAGCACCCCAAGGAGAAGTACTAGGACGAATAAAGCCAATGTCTAACATTCCTGCAGTTGAGTTTTTAACTCCTGAAGTTCAATAGGAGCCATTCGATATGGGGCTTTAGAAATGGGTTTTGTACCGGGTTCAAGGTCGATACAAAATTCAATCTCACGCTCTGGGGTAGGCCAGGAAGTTCTTCGGGAAATACGTCAGAAATTCATTAACAATAGAAATATCGTTCAAAACTGACGTATTTTTGTTTAAATCTGTGACATGAGCTAAGAAAGCTTGACATCCGTTTTCAATAAACGAATAGCTTTCTGGCTTGAGATGACCGTGATTGATTTTAATGGTTTGATCGCTTGAATTCGCATAATAGGTTGATTAGGAATATGAAAGCTAACAACCTTATGGAAACAATCAATTTTTGCATGATGAGTAGTTAACCAATCAATCCCTAGAATAACGTCAAATGCAAGTATTTTCAATGAAATAAGATCTATAGGTAATGTGAGGGTACCGATTTGAACCAAACAAGACTTATAAACAGTGGATGTAATGAAGGTTTCTCCCAACGGAGTTTCCACGGATAAGTCAAAGTCTAATTTCTCCGGAGTCAAATTAATCGATGAGCGCAAGTAGGAGAAATAAAAGAATGGGTAGAACCGGTATCAAATAAAGTATAGACTTCGTTAGAGTTTATGATAAGCTTACCCGTGATGACCTCATTCGGGTTCCTTGCTTTTTGGGAGGTCACAACAAACGCTCTCCCTTGCACTACCGGCTTTGACCTTTCTGGGACGGCCTTGGTGCCTCCATCCTAGCTGAATTTGTCTTTGGTAAACGACAAAATCGGGCTAAGTGACCTTCTCTTCCACAATTATAACATGCTTTGGACGGCATCGCGCAATTTGGACTGATGTGTCCCTCCCCTCCGCATTTGAAGCATATGATAGGTGGTCTTTCTCCTTCCTTAACAACGGGTGCTGGTGCTGGTGCTGACGTCTTTCCATCATTGTTGAATCTCCTCTTCTTGAAATGTCCATTCTTATTGTTTTGGCCCTGATTACCACCGAAGTGGTAACCATTTCTGGCCTGCTGATTCCCTCCACGCTTGTTGTCACCGCTTCGATGACCACTCTCGCTGGTATTATAATTTTGCCGGCCGCTCTCTTTTAGTTGAGTTGACTCGTTATCGCGCTCCACTAACTGAGCCCTATTTACAACATCTGAATACAAACACAGTTTATGAGAAATAAGATGTTGACGTATCTCCGGCTTCAAACCTCTTAAAAACATTCGCGCCATTCTCTCTTCATTATCCACCAAGTGGGACGCAAACCGTGATAACTCCGCAAATTTTGCCTCGTATTGCGACACGATCATATTATTTTGTTCCAACTTAATAAACTCCACCTCCTTCATGTGGCGAATACTTTCGGGAAAGTATTTGTCGTTGAACAGCTCCTGGAACTTCTCCCAAGATATCTTCAGTACAGCAGGTTGAGTACGTTTTACCGATTCCCACCAGTAATCTGCCTCTCCGCGCAACATAAAGCGGCAAAGGGAACCTTTTGCTCCTCGGAGCATCCCAAGACATCAAATATCTTGGTCATCTGCTTTATCCATGTTTCCGCCATAAGTGGTTTTGGCTCCCCCTTAAACACCGGTGGTCCCAGCTCCTTGAACTGTTTAGCGGTGACCGCCCGAGAGTTTCCCGTGTTTCCATCTACGTTTTGGACAGGAGTCGCTCTCGCCTGTTGTTGCATGAATTGCATAAAACCTCTGAACATTTGATCATTTGTCATTTGGTCAGTATTGTTATTTGCATGAGGATTTCGCCTTCCTGATGTACATTATCCTGATTATTGATATGTGGTGAATCAACGATCGCCTGTGCTCCATTGCCAATCTCAACATTCTCAGATGTCATTTTCAGATACTGCCACAAAACAAAGGTTAATTGACATGTAACATATTATCCCTATATTCTGACCGACCAATAAAATAACACATAAACTTAGGTAGGTCATACTAGCGAAGGAATTCCCCGTCTCTCCCCTCCTAGTACTATTCTCACATCTTAGCCAGGGATCATATCCCTAAGCTCTGATACCAACTGTGACGCCCCCAAAATTAGGTATACATCACCCATCTTGAGTCGTCAGATACATGGTACAGAATTCAAATACAACTTACTAATACCACTGTCGTGTATAATACGACAAAATACAACTGTGAGTTTGAATACAATAAATATCCACTAGAGATCATACAAACTCAAAAGGAGTCCTCAATACAATTATTGTCACACTATTTAACAGAATAGTGAGGACTACTAATACTATTCTCTGGTCCATCACTCCGTTCCCCGACTCGTCCCCGCTATATTCTCATTTCCTGAAGAGAACAGTGAAAGAAAGGGTGAGCTCAACTAGCCCAGTAAGAAATATTATGACTAAGATAATGCAGAATAAATTATCATTAGCCTTCAACAGTGTTAAACTGATAAAATACAATAAATATCAAGTTTAACTGCAGCGGAACCAACAATCCATTAAAAGAGTCAAGTAGAAAATAAAAACTACTATCTTTTATGATTTAAAAGGTTTTTCATCATCGTTATGGCTGAGACTCAGCTTAATAAATATTCCACATCATCGAATCACCCCCGCACTACGGTCAAGGATATTCTTTAGTATCACGACCACAATTATTCATGCACTACGGCCAAGAATATTTGTGTATTCATTAGTGGTCATGATCATGCCAACAACTGTCCATCAATGGACTACGGCCAATGAGAACTTTTAATTTTTACATCACTTGTAATATTACGGTCATGATTACACCGAATAATCCCTGGTCATAATCATACCAAGTCCATCTATGCACTACAGGCCACAGATGACTTTCAACAAATATAAACATGAGGATGATGACAATGATATAATCATTCAATAAAACAAGTTCAAGAATTATTTTATCCAGAAATTATTAACGTCCAAATTGTCAACACGATACTGTTTTGTGGTGTAAAATTCAAGAATGATCAGAAGAATATTTTCATGAAAGGATACTGGATGAAGCGCAAATATCAAGGATATTCTACAAATTTCATGGAGTATAGAAGTTAAAGTTTTAACCAACTGAGTATAATAAAGAATGAAATAACAAAAGAAATCACCATGCATGCGATAGACCGCACAGACAGGTTATTCCAACAGAATAATAAATAACGGAACCAGGTCAGGTGAAATTCACACCGACAGGATGTTCCAACAGAATAATAAATAAAGACGGAACCAGATCCGGTGTAAAACACACAGATAGGATATTCCAACAGAATAATAATAAAGACGGAACCAGATCCGGTGTAAAACACACAGATAGGATATTCCAACAGAATAATAAAGACGGAACCAGGTCCGGTGTAAAACACACAGACAGGATATTCCAACAGAATAATAAAGACGGAACCAGGTCCGGTGTAAAACACACAGACAGGATGTTCCAACAGAATAATAGAAGAATGTCACCAAGTATAGGGTAAACCGCGTATACAGGTTATTCCGACAGAATAATAAGAAATGGAATAACATAAGGATTTCACCAAGTATAGGGTACACCGCGTATACAGGTCATGTATAGGGTATGCCACTTTTACAGGTTATTCCAACAGAATAACAACGAATGGAATAACATAAGTTCTCTTCAAGAAGAAAGAGTAACACCCCTTACCGTATTAGGAAATTGAATACTGCAATAGTGTAGTAACCGAATACTCTTCTTCTTTATCTATTACTCTCTCTATACTTTCTCTCTCTATATCTTGAACGAATTCGTGAAAAATAATGAAGCCCTAGGCCTCTATTTATAGAAGATTTCTAGCTTAGCACTTGCCATGTGAAAAGGCAAGTGGCTTGACGACTGGTGATGTGAAAAGAAAAGTGGTTCGACGCCTGTAATGTGAAACGGCAAGTGGTTCGACGCCTGTAATATGAAACGGCAAGTGGTTTGACGTCTGGTAAAGGTAATTACGATTTACGAAGGTAATTACTATTGACGAAGGTAATTACTATTTATGAAAATAATTACTATTTAAGAAGGTAATTACTATTGACGAAGGTAATTACTATTTATGAAAGAGACTCTTAGATGATGACATATGGCCCCCCCATAAATAATTAAACTTACCACAAACGTTTAATAATAGACTCTTTATATACATCAAGGATTGAATAAAAATTACCAGAAATCATTTTATCAACACATATTTAATCTTTCAACAATTATTAATCATTTATAACTTGTCGTCTCAATTATTGTTTAGATAATATAATATATTATACAGATGATACTGTGACAATAATTGAATCAATAATATAAGAGATATGATGCAGCAATTACTGTAGCAATAATTGAGTATAGCTGAGTGACTTCTCACTTAAGCATCAATAATTAATACCGTGTGCTACTATGCAACAACGCGTATTACTGTACTTTTACTACCGAGTAGTTCAACAGTTTTAACGGTAACACCTCCGCCGTTATTTTATAGAAAGATAATTTTGTCGTTTTCTAACTACGACAATACTTCCGTTGTGGGGTCCACCAATGATTGTGCCGTCGTACGAATATTCCCCGACAAAAAGAATATTCCCCGACCAAACGAATATTTTATAACAACTTGCGTACTTTGCAAAATTTATAAATATTACCCACAACTATATATTTTATCAAATTTATTCCATAATATTCAAAAATAATAATTATGAAAATTCATCTTTATTTATAAAAACTGGGGTCTTACAGATAGATAGAGTCTAGAAGATTACAAGTGTAATGATAAGAGATCGTAAAACAAAACGATCACAGAATAACAATGAATCGTAATATATACGATAAGATCACCCCGTGATCTGATAAAGTTATGATATGAGAAAAGAATCAATCTAATGATTGAAAAGTTTACAGCAAGATGTTGTGTCTATGTTGTACTATGAAATGGTACTATGAAAACTCATGAAAGAGTTATGGATTAAGAATACGGACTAAATGAAATTTGTATTGAGAAAGGGGTTAAGTATTAGGTGGGGATTCAATTGAGGACTCATGTCGGCAGCTGAGTTGTATGATTCCTTGTATGGGCGGGGAATTTGTACTTGGTTTTAGAATTACTTAGCTTCCTGGTCGATGTAGTGGTTAGGTTGATCAATTCTTTGTATGGGCGGGGAATTGTTCACTTAGCTTCCTATATTGATTAGTGGCCGAGTTTGGTTTGACAACCACTTAGTTTCTGGCACTGATAATCATTGAAATGTTGTGTCGCGCTATTTGTTATATGCAGGTTAAGAGGGTGATTCCTTTCTCATGTGTATAACAGATAGATAGGTCATAGGTAGATGATATAAGGTTAAGTACGAGTTCTTAAAACTCAAACTTATGTGACATTCTTGACGCATAGTTATATGAAATGTTTATGAACCCCTCAGCGAATAGACGCCAAAGGTCTGTCTAGGAAAGTTCATGAACTCATATGATTGTGGCAATTTATGGACTCATAAGTGTGGTTTTATGAACTGGGTATAGTTGTGTGTGAATGGAGTATTGAGGATAATAGGATCAGATAGAATGTTAAGCATATGATCATTAGTGGAGAATTAGGTTTTCTTAAACCCCTATCTTGCTAGATTTCAAAATTTTGATAACAAACTAAATACGCACTATGTGCCTTTTAAAAAATTTTGTTTTCATTTATCACTTATGTACCATGTGACCTGGTGCAGAGATGATAAAAAAATGATGGAGTTATCAATGCAGAATTACTTAGTGTTGGATGTGATCTAAGGATCGTCATCCCACTACAGTATGATGTAGTGTAACAAAGTCACAAAATGACGAAATCCTCAACGGACTGTTAAATACAGTGCGGCATCATGACGTCATTCTCAAAAAAATGTTTTCTAAAACTCCAAGTTTTATTGAAAGAAATTTCCCAAACCAAATTGTTTTGCTATGGAATCAAATAAGACCGAGGTAAAATTTTTGTGCCTTTGGGCAGTGATGGGAAAACAGATAATATAATTTTTGTGCCTTTGGGCAGTGATGGGAAAACAGATAATATAATTTTTGTGCCTTTGGGCAGTGATGGAAAAATAGATAAAATAATTTTGTGCCTTTGGCAGTGATGACGGTTTACGGATGAATTTCCATAAAACCTTTGCGAAAATGACACACAAACAGTCTAAACGATTCCTCAGCATAGTTTTAAACCTTTTACCCTTGTGAGTGGTGTATTGGGTAGCATGTGATAATATGTCTGAATGGTGTATGGTGCACGGTGTATGGTGTAAGGTGAATTTCGGGGACGAAATTCTTATAAGGAGGGGTGAATGTGACAACCCGAGAATTTAGACAATTTATAAAAATCTTAAATGATTGATTTAAGGTCAAATAATAGACCTAGACAGGAAATAAGTGTATGGAATTGGTAGTTACGTAATGAAATTTTAAGAATTTCAAAAGTTTTGGACAAGACTTGAATTATGTGATAGACTGTAAGTGATAGTCTAGTAATGAGGTATAAGATTATGGTAGATTTAAAATTCTTTTGAAGAATTATCAGGGATAAGTATTGAAGTGAATACTAGTTGGTATATTTGATTATATATGTGAATCGTAATGATTTAAGATCAAGGATTGATCAGATAAGTTATAACTTTAGGAAAACCCTAAAGTTATGTTAATCATACATTTATTAAGTTAGAAAAATCTAACGAATTGTTAGAAACCTTAACGGTACGCTCAGAAACTTTAGTTTTAGTTTCGGGAATCCGAAACCCTAAATTTATGATATGAATATGGTGATTAAGTTAGAAAACCCTAACGTCTGATGAGAAAACCTAGAAATCGGTTCTGGAAACCCTAGTTTCAGTTTCGAGAATTTGAAACCCCAATTTGGGAATCCTAATGCGGAGTATTAAACCCTAAGGGTTAAAAAGTTGTGTGTAAGGAGTATGAACATTATGTGATGGTTTATATTTATTTATTATATAAACAAACAAAAGAAACTAGTGTAACCCTAATTATATATTAGGAATGAAGGACTTAATAACTTAAGGGTTATGAGAAAAGAGAATTGTGGTATTTAGAATACTTACTAATTCTAGGAGATTTATTTTATATATCTCAAATGATTATTTTTATAACCTAATTATAGCAAGTCTAATTGGGTTAAGGAAATAGATGTGCATGATCAAGGATTGGTGTTATAATTGAGGAAGTAAAAACCCTAAGTAAATGATTTGGGTTGGATGAGAATTTAAGGAATTGGACTATGTATATGTATAGCCCAAGTGTTGGCCAAAGAAATTGATTAGAGGACCAAGCAAGACATTAAAGGAATGGCTCAATTTTTAGCCCAAGTGGGAGAGGAATTTTTGGACATTTGTTAACTCAAATAAGAGGTAAAATAGAAAACAAATTGGGAACATTTTTTAGCCAAGTGGCCGGCCAAGAGAGAAGGATTAAAGGGGGGAAATGAATGTGGCATTAATGGCTCACTTTAGTTGGTTACCAACTCTCAACAACCCCTTCCCATGTGTCATTTTTTTATGGTCCAACATATTAACATTTCTTGCAAGAAAAGCTTGGTAATTGAAAAGAAAGAAAGAGAGTTTGTGGGATCAAAAAGCTAAGGCCATATGGCCGGTTATTGCTCTAGAAGAAAAGGAGATTGGGAGATATCAAAATATATCTATAGATTCTCCAACACTTAGATCATATTTTTGTTTCCTTTCATCACTTTTATTATTCTTGCTAGAACACAAGAAAAAAAAGAGAGGGAGAGAGAAGAGGAAGCCATGTTCGGCCATCCTAAGAGGAGAAGGAGGAGATTTTGATGTTCATACAATCAAGATCCATATACATCTTTGAAGGGAGAAAGGAAATCAAGCTAAGGTATAGAAAAAAAAAATTACTTATGAAGTTTATTTCCTTTGTGTTTTGATTTGATTTCTAACAACTTGAAGTTGTGATCTTGAGGTTATAACCCTAGATCTTAGTGTTTAAAGGTGCTCTATGTTTAGATCCAACTCTTTTATGGATCAAAAGTTAGATCTATAGCATGAAATGGAGGATAGGTGTTCAAAAGATAGAAAACCTAAATTTTTCTTAACTTTGATTGTGTTTGATGCTTGTTTGTGGAACTAAGAAACTTTGTTTATAAACTAAAAAACTAGGTATATACATGTTGATGAGTGTATCATGTTTAGATCTAAATATATTGGGTGTTAATTTGGTGGAAATCAAAAGGAATTGAAGAATGCAAATTTTCTGGAAAAGTTAAACTTTTAAAAAGTGTTTTGATATGGTGTTTTAGATCAAGTGTTGAACTTATGATTTTGAACCATATGAGGGAAGATCTACATGATCTATGATATTTTATGGTTAGATCTTGCCATTTTTGGGTTGATAAGCTTGAACAAAGAAGATTAACCAAAACAGTTTGTTGTTTTAAATGAGTTAGTGGACTGCTGCCCTAAAACAGAAAATTTCGGATTTGTTAGGTTGCTTTAAAAATTCTGGACTTGTGATATGTTATAGTACACTCAATAAACTTTCCATAGACTCCGAAACGGACTAAATCCGACATCGGAGGAGGGCGTTATGGGATTTATCCCAAATTACACAAAATTAAGAAAACTGTTAAAAGGACAGTTTTGTAACAGCCAATTCCGGGCTAATTTCCGGGAGCTTAACATGTCCAAATATGGATTTTGATATATGAAAACTGTAGTTCGGAAAGAAAGGAATCCAACAAAAGTGACGGATCATTAATCGGAGTTACAAATTTCGTTTTATTTAAGTTTTGGTGAAGGACTCCAAAACTGCCAAAGTACAAAAAGTTTCTGGCCAAATTTTTTCGAGGGATGTTTTAGACATTTAGTTAATGAGAAAAATTCCAGGCTTTTGGGAAATGAAATAATATGGTAATATGTAGCTCGTGTCCAAAAATGAACTAATTCCGAGTTAAAACGACCAAGTTATGACCGTTCCAATTTTTGTGAATTTCCGACGAAAATCGCTATAAACGGAGTTCTACAACTCCGATTGCCCCGAAATTTAAAATGGAGCATCACGTTAACATATATAAGGTTATGCCAAAAGATGAGCATTACTAGAGTTAAGCACGAGGTAGCTAATTTCTTAAGCTACGCACTAGAATTAATTTTTTAAAAATATCAAAGGAAGTTAAATAAATTATGGAATAAAATAGTATTGATGATTTAAAAATCTTATAAAAATGATTTAAGAGTTATAAAAATATTTTAAGTTATAAAATATAATTTTTGATATTTTGACATGAAAATATTAATATTTTAATATTAATATTAATTATCGGATAATGAATTTAAGTGTTGGAAAATCATATAAAAATGATTTTAAGGTATTAAAAATACTTTGATATATTATAATATTTATGTAATGATTTTCATTAATATTTTATATTAAATGAATATTAATGATTAAGGAATTATGTGGTATTTAATTTATTTAAATACGGTTTTAAAATGGTGATAAATCATAAGGGATAGGATATCGTGATTGAATAATTATCAAAGGATGTTAACATAATATGATGTGTTAAGCTGTTATCTAATATTTGATTAAGTATTAGATAGTATTATGAATAAAGCATGTTATACTGATTAAAAGATCAATCTTATAACTGATAGGTCTTTTGTGAGAGATTAAATTAAATTGCGTTGCGGTAATCAACGGTTCAGGCAAGTTTTTCAGTTCTATTATGTTTGTGGATGGAATGTGGTTATGTGTTTAATTACATATCATGCTCTATAAATTGTTAAAAGTCAAAATATGACTAAGTTAATTGGGTTAAGGAACTCAATCTATATGTGATTACATGTTGTATGGTGTAACTCGATTAATTAAAAATGTATAATGCATGAATGTATGCTTTGTAAGGAATTATTGATGCATGTAGGATATGCATAGTAAAGAATATATGTTGCATGCAGATATGCATATTAAAGGAAATGTAGTGCATGTGAAATTGTGTGTTATGTGAAACATGATAGACTGTTAAATTTGCTGGGCTGTCGAGCTCAATCTTGCAAACACAAACTTTTTGCACGTTAATGATGTTAGACAATATTATTGCTATACGGATGATGAAGAATGAGCGATACACAAAATGCATATAAATGCTTGATTTAGAAATGGTATAAATCTATCTTTGATAGTTTTATCAAATGTAATTGGCAGCTATGTATAGTTTGAAATATTGTGTAGATAAAGAAGATTTATTTTGAAATGAGAATAGATATGATTCTTAAACAAATGAATCATCGACAGGAAACGATTAAAGCCAAGTTCAGCTTGGGATATAAAGTGCAGCTAGTTTGTAATAGCGTATTTTGATAAATGTGTTGTCTTTTAGATAGTTTATGAATTGTGTATTAGGTTAAGGTTACTCGACCTTGGGGTAATGTGTAAAGTGTAATGTATAAACAATTTATGTTTATATCTTCCGGAAATAATGATAGAAATAGTATACCGGATCCGTGGTGATTTGGGGCCCGGATTCGGGGCTACTACAGACTGTATTAAGTTAATGATATGTATTATATAACATGTAAATAATGTAGTAAATGTTGCGTACTTGGGATTAGACTCTGATAAATGTAAGTTAAGTTTGAAATTTATATTATTGTTATTATTATTAGTAATTATTCCGCTAATAGAAATGGTATCATGAAGTACCGAATTCGGGTTTCAAGTATCCAAATTTGGGGACTTTACATTTGGTATCAGAGCTATAAGGTTAGAAACTTTAGGTGGGTTAGACCTTAGGCTATAACCTTAGAACAGAGGGAAACGTTGAAAATATAAATAACTCATATAGAGTTTAAAAAAAAGAGAGATGAATTGAATAAATTCATCGTCAAACAAAATAAAAGATAATTTATAAAACTATTATGTGTTGTGTGTATTTATTATTTGCTAGTCAAGATAATTTTTGTGTGTAGGTGTTAGAGAGGAACATAATTAGGATGCCCTTAAGTCATAAAGAATAAGTCAACGTCCATGACCGAGCCAATATTAAAGTCAATAACTGATAGAGGCTCACATTGAAAGTTACCTCAAAGAGGTGGTTATTTTGGAAAGTATAGTACTGGATCAAGAAACGCTAAGTATAACTGATAGGTAAAGTATAGTTAAAGGATATGTGGTCAATATTGAGTTCTTAAACTCGTATCTTTATGGTGAGTTCTTAAACTCGTATGTTTGTGATGAGTTTTTATACTCATAAGGTGTTGAAAGTTGTGACAAACTGGATATAGTTATGTGTAAATGGATATTGAAGATAATGGAAATAGATAGGTTACCAAAAAATTGATCATTAGTGAATGTGTAATGAATAATTAGTATTAGTATTAGTTGAATATGTATGATTTTAGGTGGTATATATGATAGGTATGTTGGTGTAATGTAATATTTTGTATAAGTTATGGCAGCAATTCCCGACTTTTAAGTCACAAAGGGATAGCGAATGTTTAGAGCACAATGTGCTAAGGCATGTCAAGTGTTATAAATATGAGTTTATGTTGGATTAATGGGATAAATTGGTATAAAGATAGTAGATATTTATTTGGTCACTAGTTATTACAGTAGACCGAGTTTTCAAAATCTAATATTTTGAGTACATGATTATTTGAATAGAAAGTTTTGCGTTATATGTTAAGCGTTTACGATAAGGCTTAGAATGTAAGAATAATTTATGATAATGCTGTCAAAACAAAAAAACGAAACCAAAGGAAGAAGAACCTGTCAACAAAGCTGGAAGACAACCAGACCCGACACAGAATTTTGCGAATGCGGACGATCAAGCTATGCAGAACGGAATACCAGTCGCAGGAAATCAACCAGGCAATCGATCGACAAACTTCAAAGACTTCAAGACAACCGGACCACCAGGATGTAGAAGATCAACCGACCTTGTTAAAGAGTATTTGATAGCTAGGATAACGGTGGGGCAAAAGAAAACTTTTGTCACCTATATGATAAAAGAAGATAATCTTGATAATACCGGAAATAAGCCGGGAATGTGATTAAAAGGAAAGTTTGTGTGTGGAAAGTAAGGACAAGAGGGATATATGTCTCTCCCAACCGTCCCAATCCAAGAAGGTATAGTGAATGTGTTATGTGCAAATCAATGGAGCATAAGGTGAAAGACTGTCAAAGAAAAGAAATGGAGACAAGGAATGCGAAAATGCGAAAAAGTAGCAGGACATTGGCGACAACAGGACCGACATCAACAAATAAATCAACAGAACCAACCGCAAGCGTCTTCAATGTGACTGTTCAGGATTCGGTAGCAGCCGGGGATACAACTCCAAGTATTACTCAAACCAATTTTATTTTCTTATATGTATTTTTTATATATATATATAGTAAATTATTTTTATAAAGTATTTTGAAGGAGGAATTTGAGTTCTCTTAGGAATCAAATTTCTGTTTAAGAAAATAGATAAGCTTTTTGTTGAATAGTTAAAGATCGGATCGATCAATTATGATCGAGATCTATTTGCAATGGTTGTGTATGCTATGTACCCTGGTATGTATAGGTTTTAAAGCGGTGATTCCGGGGACGGAATCTTTATAAGGGAGGGTGAATGTGACAACCCGATATTTTCTATATAAATAAATCATAAATTTTGCGTATAATTTTTTTTTATTTATTTAAAATAAGTATGAATGATATGTGTTAAGGTAATGTGTAATGATAATAAATAAAATTTATTTATTACATTAAGTATTGCAAATAAATTTATTTTAGAATTATTGATTATTATCAATTATATTTTATACTAATTAATTCCTTATTGGAAATGTTTTATTAATTATTTTTCAAGGAAAATATAATCTTATATTATTTAAATAATATATGAAGTGATTTTAGAATAATTATAATAATAATTCTTTTATTATATGATTTTGTCCAGATTATTAAGTTAATTATTTTATCTTATTTACTAAGAATAATTATAATGATTATTTCATTATATGTATTTTGTTCAGGATATTAAGTTAATTATTTCAACTTAATTTATAATGTTAATTATAACAGATAAATCAGATATGGAATCCAAACCCTAATTCTGGGTTTTGATCAAGGAATGAAAATAATAATATTATATTATTATTTATCAGTGTTATAGATATGTGTGGTTATGTGTGTAATGTTAATGTGTGGAACAGTTTTAGTGTTAATGATAACCCTAACTTTAGTTATGGGAAAATGAATAATGATAATAAAATTATAATATTAATTATATTTTGATTTTTCAGTGCTATGAATATGTACTGTATTTCTGTATTGATAATGGTTGGTCAATTACGGTGTATTATGATCAAACCTTAGTAATAATGTTAAACCCTAATTTGATATCCAAATTAGAGTGCAAGATTATTTTATAAGTGTGTTATATAATTTATGGCATGTAATAAATGTATTAATTAGGTAAACCCTAATTAAAATTCTAGAAACCCTTAATAATTTTTAGAAAACCCTAAATTATTAAAAACCCTAATTTTAAGTGTTAAAACCCTAATTTGAAACTCAGCTGTGAGTTCAAGATTGTTGTTTAACTGTGTTATATGATATATGTTATGCATTATATAATTTTTTTATTAAACCCTATTTAATATTTAGAAACCCTATTTAATAAATAGAAACCTTAGTTTCAAACTGTTAAACCCTAATTGATTTGAAACCCTAATGCGAAAGTCATTCACGACTTTGAGAATTTGTAAAGTCGTTATGTAATCACGATAATGTGATTTATGATCGGTGTTATATGTATTAACCCTAATTAGGGAGAATCGTAATTATTAAAAATCTTTATTAATTTTCCTATATTATAAACCCCAATTTCAAAAGTTAGAAACCCTAATTTGTAATTGTAAACCCTAATTGCCGGTTTGTAAAGTGTAATGCTAATTAGTGTTGCTTAAACCTAATTAGAAAAGTGCTATAATTAAAGACCTAAATTAAATTAGTAAACCCTAATTGGTATTTTTAGAAATTAAAATTTTAGTTTATTATTTTATTTTATTTTATTGTGCAAACCCTAGTTAAAAATCCTATAATTTGTGCTAAACCTTATGGTTAAATCCTAAGGGTTAAACCCTAAGGGTTTGTCAAGTTCCAATTTTGCCATTAAAATCAATTACCAAATGTCCATTTTACCCTTTTGTCACATTTTTATTAGATTGCTTGAAAATATAGACAAAATGGGAGTTGTTTACCTAACCAACCACTCTCTTGTACTAAATGACCAGCATATCAACCCTTATCAGCCACCTAGAAACCAAATACAATGCATACAAGTCATATATATAGATTAAAGGAGAGAGAAAAGCCTCATTTTGTTTCATTTTGCCACAAACATCTAACTTTGGTTCCCTCTCTTGAAACCCATGAATTTTTGTATTATATCAGTCCCTTAATGAAGCCCCACGATCTACATAAACAAATCAGCAGCCAAGAATCAAAATTAATCAAAGAAAGGTATAAAACTCTAAGCCTAGAAATCCTTCGATTCGTTGTTATTTGTTGAAATTTATTGTCTAATGTTGTGTAATAGGATGTTAATTGATGATATGGGTTGATAAATCAAAGAACCATAACATCAAAGTGCACGAATTTGAAGATTTAAGCAAACTGTCAAAACCGGAAATTTTGGTCTGACTGTCATATGTCAGTGGCTATAGATCTTTGCTCGATCATGATTTTTGTTGTTTTTAAGTTGTTATATGTAGTCTGTAATGTGGTCTTTAATATGCAAAAAGAATCAAGTTCATATATGTTATAGATCGAAAGTTATAGGCGGTCAAAACCCGTTGACCAAAACTGCCAAAACACCGAACCCAGATTTTTGATGAACAAATTCCATGTTGCACTTTGACCAGCGATTTCCGGTTGGATCTTTCCATGTTATGATGATGTTAAGTTTTAAAGCTGTAGTCCTACACGTTGTCTACACACTGTAATTGATAGATTACATAAACGTTACACGGATTTCAAGTTATAGAGGTCCAAAGTGACCCCCACGAATTGTTCTTCATGAAGAACAGCTCTGACAAGCTACTTTAATGGCTAATAACTCTTAGATATGATGTTGTTTAGCCATGATGTTTGTTGATAGTTGTAGTATTACATGAGAACTACAATCTGGAAATTATAGATCGCCCAGAAACATTTTTCACTGAAAGTTATACACGATCAAACGAGCCACCATGAAACTGGTCATGTCAGTGTTCTTGAGCTCAAGAACACCAACAGCGACGGTTGTCTGTCACTATAGCCTTTAGCGACGGATTCTAATTAATTTAATTTCTGAATTTTCGGAAATTATTTAAAAATAGAAAAAAAATGGTTTTTAATTATTAAAAATATAAAATAAATTCCTAAAAATTATTTTTAAGTCTGAAAATTAGTTTTTAATAATTTTTAATATATTTCATAAATATTTAATATTTTTGGAATATAAAAGGTATTTATTTATTTAATTATAATATTAAATAAATTATTTAAAAATAGTTTTAATTCATGAAAAATTATATTATTGTGTTAGAAAATATTTTAATTTATTTTTGATGAATTTTAATATTTCGTGATGAAATTTAATTAATTAATTAATATTAATGATATTTAAGTTATTTAATAAATGTATTAAATAATTTATGAAAAATAGATTTAATGATTTAAAAATTATATAAAAATGATTTAAAGGTTATAAAAGTATTTTTAAGTTATAAAGTATAACTTTTGATATTGTGTCATGAAAATATTAATAATTTTATATTAATTATATTAGACTTATTTAATTGTTAAATTAAATAAATAAGTTAAAAATGATTTTATTGATTTAAAAATCACTTTAAATGGGAATAAAGTGTTTGAAAGTATTTTGACTTTAAAAATATATTTTTCTATATTTTTGAAGAATTCTCATTAATAATTTATTATTATTGATATTAGTTTTATTTAATGATTATATTAAATAATTTAGTTACAAATGATTTTATTATTATAACAAAATCATTTTTAAATAATAATAAGGTATTTAAAGATATTTTAAGTTATAAAATATAACTTTTAATATTTAAAGAATAATTTCATTAATAATTTAATATTAATGATATTTATTTAATGATTAATGATATTAAATTTATTTAATAATTATATTAAATAAATAGTTTAAAAATGATTTTATTAATTTAAAAATCATTTAAAAAGGGATATAAATGAATTAAAAATATTTGAAGTTATAATTAATGACTTTTAATATTTAGATAAATAGTTCATTAATATTTAAATATTAATGGTAATTATTTAATAATGATTTTAAATGTTTTAAAAATCATTTAAGGGTAATACTAATACTTTAAAAATATTTTGAGTTATTATACATAACTTTAATATTTTGGCAATGGTTTCATTAATAGTTTTATATTAATTAAATATTGATGATAATAGAATTGTGTACTATTTAAATCATTTAATAATGATTCTGATATTTCAAAAATTATGATAAATGGTAATAATTATTTTATAATTATTATAAGGTCATGAAAAATAGTGCGACTGTTGTTTAAGATATCTAAATGGATATGTAATTAATATATAGAGTCTTAGACTCGATATATACCCGATAAAGATGTCGGTAGACCGACATGTTTCAGAAATTGATCTATACTTAGAAATTTAGTTAGTTAACTATTTTATTTGTGATTCAATGGTGGATAAAGTTGTGTGACAATGTAATTAGGAATAAGTTAACTGTTTATTTGTGATGCAATCACTGTGGAACATGTGTGACAATGTGATTAGGAATAAGCTGATGTTTGTTTGTGATGCCATGATTGTGAAACATGTGTGATAAGGTGATTAGGTTATGTGCTGACTGCGAAATGCAGTACTATGTGTTAAGGTATATTGTTCTAATCGAATAAATGATTTGATTAATGATAGGTCGTAATAGAAAAGATAAATCTAAGTTGCGTAATTATAAGCAGCGCATCAGGCAAGTATCCTACCTTTGCATTTTCTTTATGCATTGGACAAGTGTAAGAATGTTTCAAAGTTATATTATTACTGTACAGATTGTTAAGCCTATATTATATACGCCCAATTATTATCAACATGTTAGTATATGATAATTCAGTTATATATATTCTGTTCGTTAATTTCTATAAATGATTATACAAGTGTCCCCACTTGGATAATCATTGTATTTAATCACATGTTGATACACCTTTGATATACATATATGTTGAATTATATAAGACCTTTGTTATAAAAACCCGACAGGTATGAACATCCTGATAATGGGAAAATTTTTATGCGCTACGGCGGACAAAGAATGAACGATAATATCGTTCTAGCAATGTAGTATTGATCAATACAGGGCCTATGAGATGTACACCCTCGTGCCCGTAAGTAATGGTCGGTTTACAGATGAATTTCTGTTTAAACCCTTTCGAAAATGAAAAAAATATTCATAGTATGTCACAGAAACCCCATGTATAGACAATACACATTTTCAAAAATTGAAAGAGGGTTGTTATGTTATTGTTATTGGTACAGATTACTTCACAACTATTGACTGGTTGTAGAAGAATATTATAAAGAAAACATTTAAATTCTTTCAGCTTATATAAATATAATACTTGCTGGGTACTCAAATGCTCATCCTTGCTTTATTTAAATGTTTTCAACTAAGTGTGAACAGCTAGAAGGCTCGGCCAGGGACAAGTGAAAAGGAAAGCAAACAGAATGTTATTAGTATCATTTGTAATAGATAGACTGTATTAAGTTAATGATATGTATTATATAACATGTAAAGAATGTAGTAAATGTTGAGTACTTGGGATTAGACTCTGATAAATGTAAGTTAAGTTTGAAATTTATATTATTGTTATTATTATTAGTAATTATTCCACTCATAGAAATGATATCGTGAAGTACCGAATTCGGGTTTCAAGTATCCGGATTTAGGGACTTTACATCAAGTTAAAGTTTTGTAGAGAAACCACGATGTTGAGGAAATGACTCAGGAGTTAGAATCTCAAATAAAATCATGGTGTCCTCACCTCTTCGACATACCAGATATGTACACCAATTTTGTGGAAGAAATTTCATAAAAATGGGAGGTTGTAAGATCCCAACTTTTATGAATAAAGATTAATTTTCTCTAAATATCATTTTGAATATTATGGTGTGGATTTGATATAATGTTATAGTTGTGGGTAATATTTATAAATTTTTTGCAAAGTAAGCAAGTTGTTATAAAATATTCGTTTGGTCAGAGAATATTCGTTTTATCAGGGAATATTCGTACGAAGACACAATCATTGGTGGACCCCACAACAAAATTATTGTCGCAGTAAAAAAAACGATAAAAATAACTTTTTATAAAAATAACGACAAAAGTTTTACAGTTAACTGTTGAAATACCAAGTAGTAAAAGTACAGTAATATGTGTGGCTGAATAGTAGCACCTGGTATTGTATAGTATCTTTGATTATTGATGTTTATGTGAGAAGTCACTCAGTTTTATTCAATTATTATCACAGTAATTGTTGCATAGTATCTCATACTATTTATTCAATTATTGTCACAGTATCATCTACACATTATTTTATATTATTAAATCAATAATTGAGATGACAAAGTTATTATAAAGTCCCCGAATCTGGATACTTGAAACCCAAACTCGGTACTTCACGATACCATTTCTATGAGCGGAATAATACTAATAATAATAACCATAATATAAAACTTAAACTTAACTTACATTTATCAGAGTTTAATCCCAAGTACGCAACCTTTACTACATTCTTTACATGATATATAATACATATCATTAACTTAATACAATCTATCTATTACAAATGATACTAATAACATATTTTGTTTGCTTTCCTTTTCACTTGTTCTTGGCCGAACTTTCCAGTTCTTCATACTTAGCTGAAAATATTTAAATTAAGCAAGAATGAGCATTTGAGTGCCCAGCAAGTATTATATATATATATAAGCTGAAAGAATTTAAATGTTTTCTTTATAATACCTTTCTACAACCGGTTAATAGTTGTGAAGTAATCTGTACCAATAACAATAACATAACAACCCTCTTTTAAATTTTTGAAACTTTGTATTGT
Organism: Panax japonicus; assembly: GCA_020205505.1. Classification (NCBI taxonomy): domain Eukaryota; kingdom Viridiplantae; phylum Streptophyta; class Magnoliopsida; order Apiales; family Araliaceae; genus Panax; species Panax japonicus. The sequence continues at coordinate 34,398,926 of CM035098.1, forward strand.
CTATACATGGGGTTTCTATGACATACTATGAACATTGTTTTCATTTTCGAAAGGGTTTAAACAGAAATTCATCTATAAACCGGCCATTGCTTATGGGCACGGAGGATGATCAGCCCCATTGTACCCTGTATTGATCAATACTACATGTACAAGAACGAAGTTATCGTTCACTCTGTCCGCCCTGGGCGCATAAAAATTTTCCCATTATGGGGATGTTCATACCTGTTGGGTTTTCATAACAAAGATCTTATCTTGTTCAACAATAACATATAGATATATCAAAGGTGTATCAACATGTGATTAAATACAATGATTATCCAAGTGGGGACACTTGTATAATCATTTCTAGAAATTAAAGAATAAAATATATAACTGAATTATCATATACTAACATGTTGATAATCAATGGGTGTATATAATAAAGGTTTAACAATCTATACATTAATAATAATAATTCTGAACTTCTCAATTCTGTCCATTGCATAAAGAAAATGCAAAGTTAGGATACTTGCCTGATTCGCTGCTTACAATTACGCTACTTAGATTTATCTTTTATAACACGACCTATCATTAATCAAATCATTCGTTCGATTAGAACAATATTCCATAACACATAGTACTGTATTTCGCAGTCAGCATATAACCTAATCACATTATCACTCCTGTTCAACAGTCATTGACTCACAAACAAACATCAACACATTCCTAATCATATTGTCACACAACTTTAACAACCATTGAATCACAAATAAACAGTTAACTAACTAAATTATCTAAGTACAGATCAATTTCTGAAACATGTCGGTCTACCGATAACTTTATCGGGCAAAAATCGAGTCTAAGACTCTATCCCGAAGTTCAATATCCAAATAGATTACTTAAACAACAGTTGCACTATTTTTTATGACCTTATAATAATTATAAAATAAATATTACCATTTACCATAATTTTTGAAATATCATAATCATTATTAAATGATTTAAATATCAAACAATTCTATTATCATTAACATTTAATCAATATTAAACTATTAATGAAACCATTGCCAAAATATTAAAGTTATGTATAATAACTCAAAATATTCTTAACGTATTAATATTACCCTTAAATGATTTTTAAAACATTTAAAATCATCATTAAATAATTACCATTAATATTTAAATATTAATGAACTATTATCTAAATATTAGAAGTTATTAATTATAACTTAAAATATTTTTAATTCATTTATACCCTTTTTAAATGATTTTTAAATTAATAAAACCATTTTTAAACTATTTATTTAATATAATTATTAAATAAATTTAATATCATTAATCATTAAATAAATATCATTAATATTAAATTATTAATAAAATTATTCTTTAAATATTAAAAGTTATATTTTATAGCTTAAAATATCCTTAGTCACTTTATCTCCATTTAAAATGATTTTAATAATATTAAAATTATTTTTAAACTAATTTATTTAATATTATTATTAAATAACTTTAATATCATTAATAATCATTAATTAATGAATTTAACCATTAAATATTAAAAGTTATATTTTATAACTTAAAATATTTTTAAATACCTTATTATTATTTAAAATGATTTTTAAAATAATAAAATCAATTTTAATTTAATTATTTAATTCATTTAATAAATAATGTAATTATCATTAATATTAACTTATTAATGAAAATTATCAAATAATATTGAAAGTTATTAAAAATAACTTAAAATATTTTCTTATATCATAATATAATTTTAAATGATTTTTTAAATATTAAAATCATTTTTAACTAATTTATTTAATATTATGATTAAATAAATTAAATACTTTTAATATTCCAAAAATATTAAATATTTATGAAATATACTAAAAATAATTAAAAACTAATTTTCAGAATTAAAAATATTTTTTAATAATTTATTTTATATTTTTTGAAATTAAAAACTATTTTTTTTCTATTTATTTATTAATTTCCAGAAAATAATATATTATCTGTCGCTAAAGACCACCTATAGCGACAGAACCGTCGCTATAGGTGTTTTTCATGTTCTTGAGCATTCATAAGGCAGTTTCGAGGGGCTCTATTTGACCAAGATTAAAACCGTGTGTAGTGTGTTTGTGGTAATGTTATTGATCATATCTTGTAGTACTCATGCATCACTGTAACTGCAAACTAATTCCATGGTCAAATCATTAACGAACAAAGAGATTTAATCTCTCAAAACCATTGTCAGTCGCTGTTCTTCATTTCTGGGTTTTCCAGAAACGAAGAACAGTACAAGGTACCTACTTTAGATCTCCATAACGTGCAATACTGGTAACGTTTATGTGCTTTAAGACTTCTGAGTTCTAGACCACATGTAACACTACATATCTATCTCATAAAAACACAATAACAATAATATAACAACCAGATTCGACTTGGTCAAACCATGTCAGACGACATGGTCAAGTGTTTTCTGGGTTACCCAGAAAACAACTTTTTCTGTTCGTCCAGCTGGGTTTGACCATTGATTACTAATTTTCTGTTTGATTAAAAAGAGATTTTAAGGCATAAACATGTAATTCATACAACACACTACAATCTACTTATACTAACATCAACAAAAAGCTTAACATCTGACAGATCAAAGCTTCCAAACTTCTTGTCAGACGCTGCTTAAGACTTTCTGGGTTACCCAGAATTCAACCGGTCATGCCCGGTCAACGGGTTTTGACCGTTTATAAAATGAAATCCATACATCATTGAACCTTGATTCTTATACCAGAGGAAAGATTTCATACTAGACTACAAAATCAAACACTTAAACAACAAAAATACGTAACATACCAAGATCTATGATGACTGAGATTTGACTGTCAGACTCAAAATTAAAAATTTCCAGATTTGTGAAAACACCAATTTCGTGTATTTAAATGTTATGGATCTATCAAATACCAACCCAGATCATCATTAGACACTACTAACAACATATTCTAACACTCAAACATAACATCTAACAACCGAAATTTGGACAGATTTTGAATTAGGGTTTAATACCTTCTTTGATCAATTGATGATTCTGTGCTTATGATATGTTATTGTTGATCGTGGGGCTGTTCTTAGAGACTGAGGAACATATGAAATTCGTGGCTTTAGGTGAGTGAGAGACTTGGATGTGGAATGTGATCAAATGAGCAATAAATGACATTTTCTCTCTCTTGGATATATATATATATATATATATATATATATATATATATGTGTGTGTGTGTGTGTGTGTGTGTGTGTGTGTGTGTATGTGTGTGTGTGTGTGTGTGCTAGATGCAATGTATTGCTGGTGTATTGGCTGATATGAAATGATTTTGACACATGGGATATCTAGGGTTGGTAAACAACCCAAATTATGGCAAGATTTGCAAGCAAGCTCAATTAAATAAATCCAAAAATGCTATTTTAGTAATTTAACAAAATAGTTAAGGGTATTCTTGTCCATGGTAATTGAATCTAGGTTTTAATCACTAGATTTTAAACCTTAAGGTTTCCCAAATAATTTCTAGGGTTTGAACAATTAAGACTAAAGTTCAATAAAATTTTAATTATAACTTACTAATTAAAAATTAGGGTTTTTTTTAATAATTTAGGGTTTCTAGAACTTTAATTAGGGTTTACCTAATTAATCAAATCATTATATAATACACAACATAAAACATATAACACAGTTAAATAACCGTCTTAAACCCACAATTGATTTTCAAATTAGGGTTTTCCTCAATAAAATTAGGGTTTAACCAATTAATATTAGTGTTTTGAAATTAAACACCATAATTAACCAATCATCATCAACACGTACATACAACACATATTTATAGCACTGAAAAATCAAAATATAATTAATAGTATATTATTATTCTCATACCTTGACAATAATCCAAAATTAGGGTTTGGATTCCATATTTGATTTATTCTTCATATTTAACCTTAATAATTAAGATAAAATAATTAACTTAATATCTTGAACAAAATACATATAATGAAATAATCATTATAATTATTCTAAAATCATTTCATATATTATTTAAATAATATATACCTATACTTTCATAGAAAATAATAATAAAAGCATTTCCAATAATGAATTAATTAGTATAAAAATTATAATTGATAATAATCAATAATTCTAAAAAATTTATTTATTTGCAATACTTAATGTAATAAATAAATTTTATTTATCACACGTATAATTATAATTACACATTACCTTGTCACATAATCCCCCATATTTATTTTAATAAATAAAAAAAATATATGCAAAATTTATGATTTATTTATATAGAAAATATCGGGTTGTCACATTTACCCTCCCTTATAAAGACTCCGTCCCCGGAATCACCACTTTAAAACCTATACATACCAGGGTACATAACATTCACAATCATTGCAAGTAGATCTCGATCATGATTGATCGAATCGATCTTTAACTATCACATAAAGCTTGTTTTTCTGATTAAACGGAAATTTAATTTCTAAAAGAACTCAAATTCCTCCTTCAAAATAATTTATAAAAATAACTTACTATATATAAGAAATCAATATATAAGAAAATAAAAATTGGTTCGAGTAATACCTGGAGTTGCATCCCCGGTTGCTACCGAATCTTAAACAGTCATATTGAAGACGCTTGCAGTTGGTTCTGTTGGTTCGTTCGTTGATGTTGGTCCCGTTGTCGCCAATGTCCTGCTGCCTTTTCCCATATTCGCATTCCTTACCACCCTTATCTTTTTTTTGGACAATCTTTCACCTTATGCTCCATTGATTCGCACATAACACATTCACAATACCTTCTTGCTTCACCTGCACACTCCCAAAATTGTTCGCCTTTCTCTTTTCACTCCTATTCCCATTTGTTTGTTTCCACCTTTACTTTTATTATTAATTCCTACCTTCCCAGCTCCCTCAACCTTACCCTTGTTCCTTCTTACCTTGTTGTAGAGGCTCATGGCCTCACTTCCCTCCTTAGTAATAATCACTTTCTCTATGAGTGCTGTAAATGTAGGAATCTGCAACACTTCCACCTTGTTGTAGAGCCAGGGTTTTAATCCCAGCTCAAACCTTCGTGTTTTTCTAGCCTCCGTATCAACTTGATGCGGAACAAACCTAGCCAATTCATTAAATTTTGCGGCATATTCCGCAACTGACATATCCCTTTGCTTCGACTCCAGAAATTTAACCTCCATTCTAGCTTACATACTAGCAGAAAAATAATTTTTGAAAAAATAAAGTCTTAAATCTATCCCATGTTACCACACTTGCTCCTGCCCTCACCTGATTCGCTTCCCACCAAAAATTTGTCTCACCCTTCACCATGTAGGTGGCAAAAGTGGTCTTTTGCCCCTCAGCTACCTTAGCTGTTACGAACACCTTTTTAATTTCCTTAACCCAAGTTTGGGCTTCTACAGGGTCATTTGTACCTTCGAATTCTGGCGATAGGACCGCCTTGAAGTCTTTAACGTTCGACATTCAATTATCTGGTTGATCTTTCGCAGATGGTATTTCGTTCTGCACAGCTTGAGCGTCCATAATCGCAAAATTCTTTGTCGGGTCTGGTTGTCCTCCAACTTTGTTGACAGATTCTTCTGCCCTTTGGTTTGGCTTTCATCTTGACGGTATTATCATAAAATTTTCCTTAAATTCTAAGCCTTATCGTAAACGCTTAACATATAACGCAAAACATTCTATTCAAATAATCATGTACTCAAAATATTAGATTTTGAAAACTAGGTCTACTGTAATAACAGTGACCAAATAAATATCTACTATCTTTATACCAACTTATCTCATTAATCCAACATAGACTCATATTCATAGCACTTGACATACCATAGAACATTGTGCTTTAAACATTCGCTATCCTTTTGTGATTACAAAAGTCAGGATTTATAACTTTGTCCAACACAAAGATTAAAAAAAAATTCATTACACAAACATACTTATCATATACACAACACAGAATCATATATATTCAACTAATGTTAATATTACCTATTTCTTTCACCTTCACTAAGGATCAATTGCTTAATAACCTATCTATTTCGATTATCCTCAATATTCATTTACACATAACTATATCCAGTTTGTCACAACTTTCAACACCTTATGAGTTTAAGAACTCATCACAAACATATGAGTTTAAGAACTCGACATTGACCACTTATAATCCTTTAACTATACTTTACCTATCAGTTATATTTAGCGTTTCTTGATCCAATACTATACTTTCCAAAATAACCACCTCTTTGAGGTAGCTTTCAATGTGAGTCTCTATTGCAGCTATTAGCTTTGATATTGGCTCAGTCATGGACGTTGACTTATTCTTTATGACTTAACGGTATCCTAATTCTGTTCCTTTCTAACACCTACACACAAAATTATCTTCACTAGCAAATAATAAATACACACAACACATTATAGTTTTATATAAGTTATCTTTTATTTTATCTTACGATAAATTTATTTAATTCATCTCCTTTTAAACTCTATATGAGTTATTTATAGTTTCAACGTTTCCCTCTGTTCTAAGGTTATAGCCTAAGGTCTAACCCACCTAAGGTTTCTAACCCTATAGCTCTGATACCATCCTGTAAAGTTCCCGAATCCGGATACTTGAAATCCGAACTCGGTACTTCACGATACCATTTCTATGAGCGAAATAATACTAATAATAATAACCATAATATAAAACTTAAACTTAACTTACATTTATCATAGTCTAATCCCAAGTACGCAACCTTTACTACATTCTTTACATGATATATAATACATATCATTACCTTAATACAGTCTATCTATTACAAATGATACCAATAACATATTCTGTTTGCTTTCATTTTCACTTGTTCTTGGCCGAACTTTTCAGTTCTTCATACTTAACTAAAAACATTTAAATTAAGCAAGGATGAGCATTTGAGTGCCCAACAAGTATTATATATATATATATATATAAGCTGAAAGAATTTAAATGTTTTCTTTATAATACCTTTCTACAACCAGTCAATAGTCGTGAAGTAATCTGTACCAATAACAATAACATAACAACCCTCTTTCAAATTTTTGAAACTGTGTATTGTCTATACATGGGGTTTTTGTGACATACTATGAACATTATTTTCATTTTCGAAAGGGTTTAAACAGAAATTCATCTGTAAACCGGCCATTGCTTACGGGCACGGAGGGTGATCAGCCCCGTTGTACCCTGTATTGATCAATACTACATGTACAAGAATGAAGTTATCGTTCACTCTGTCCGCCTTGGGCGCATAAATTTTTTTCCATTATCGGGATGTTCATACCTGTCGGGTTTTCATAACAAAAGTCTTATTTTGTTCAACAATAACATATAAATATATCAAAGGTGTATGAACATGTTATTAAATACAATGATTATCCAAGTGGGGACACTTGTATAATCATTTCTAGAAATTAACGAACAAAATATATAACTGAATTATCATATACTAACATGTTGATAATCAATGGGTGTATATAATATAGGTTTAACAATCTGTACATTAATAATAATAATTCTAAACTTCTCACTTCTGTCCATTGCTTAAAGAAAATACAAAGTTAGGATACTTGCCTGATTTGCTGCTTACAATTACGCAACTTAGATTTATCTTTTATATCACGGCCTATCATTAATTAAATCTTTCGTTCGATTAGAACAATATTACATAAAACATAGTACTGCATTTCGCAGTCAGCACATAACCTAATCACATTATCACTCCTGTTCAACAGTTATTGACTCATAAACAAACATCAACACATTCCTAATCATATTGTCACACAACTTTAACAACCATTGAATCACAAATAAACAGTTAACTAACTAAATTATCTAAGTCCAGATCAATTTCTGAAATATGTCGGTCTACCGACAACTTTATCGGGTAAAAATTGAGTCTAAGACTCTATCCCGAAGCTCAATATCCAAATAGATAACTTAAACAACAGTCGCACTATTTTTCATGACCTTATAATAATTATAAAATAATTATTACCATTTACCATAATTTTTGAAATATCAGAATCATTATTAAATGATTTAAATATCAAACAATTCTATTATCATTAACATTTAATCAATATTAAACTATTAATGAAACCATTGCCAAAATATTAAAGTTATGTATAATAACTCAAAATATTCTTAACGTACTAATATTACCCTTAAATAATTTTTAAAACATTTAAAATCATCATTAAATAATTACCATTAATATTTAAATATTAATGAACTATTATCTAAATATTAAAAGTTATTAATTATAACTTAAAATATTTTTAATTCATTTATACCCTTTTTAAATGATTTTTAAATTAATAAAACCATTTTTAAACTATTTATTTAATATAATTATTAAATAAATTTAATATCATTAATCATTAAATAAATACATTAATATTAAATTATTAATGGAATTATTCTTTAAATATTAAAAATTATATTTTATAACTTAAAATATCCTTAATCACTTTATTTCCATTTAAAATGATTTTTATAATATTAAAATCATTTTAAAACTAATTTGTTTAATATTATTATTAAATAACTTTAATATCATTAATAATCATTAATTAATGAATTTAACCATTAAATATTAAAAGTTATATTTTATAACTTAAAATATTTTTAAATACCTTATTATTATTTAAAATTATTTTTAAAATAATAAAATCAATTTTAATTTAATTATTTAATTCATTTAACAAATAACTTAATTATCATTAATATTAACTTATTAATGAAAATTATCAAATAATATTGAAAGTTATTAAAAATAACTTAAAATATTTTCGTATATCATAATATAATTTTAAATGATTTTTTAAATATTAAAATCATTTTTAACTAATTTATTTAATATTATGATTAAATAAATTAAATATTTTTAATATTCCAAAAATATTAAATATTTATGAAATATACTAAAAATAATTGAAAACTAATTTTCAGAATTAAAAATAATTTTTAATAATTTATTTTATTTTTTTTGAAATTAAAAACTATTTTTTTCTATTTATTTATTAATTTCCAGAAAATAATATATTATCTGTCGCAAAAGACTACCTATAGCGACGGAACCGTCGCTATAGGTGTTTTTCATGTTCTTGAGCATTCGTAAGGCAGTTTCGAGAGGCTCTATTTGACTAAGATTAAAACCGTGTGTAGTGTGTTTCTGGTAATGTTATTGATCATATCTTGTAGTACGCATGCATCACTGTAACTACAAACTGATTCCATGGTCAAATCATTAACGAACAAAGAGATTTAATCTCTCAAAACCATTGTCAGACGCTGTTCTTCATTTCTAGGTTTTCCAGAAATGAAGAACAGTACAAGGTACCTACTTTAGATCTCCATAACGTGCAATACTGGTAACGTTTATGTGATTTAAGACTTCTGAGTTCTAGACCACATGTAACACTACATATCTATCTCATAAAAACACAACAACAACAATAGAACAACCAGATTCGACTTGGTCAAACCATGTCAGACGACATGGTCAAGTGTTTTCTGGGTTACCCAGAAAACAATTTTTCCTGTTCGTTCAGCTTGGTTTGACCATTGATTACTAATTTTCTGTTTGATTAAAAAGAGATTTTAAGGCATAAACATGTAATTCATACAGCATACTATAATCTGGTTATACTAACATCAACAAAAAGCTTAACATCTGACAGATCAAAGCTTCCAAACTTCTTATCAGACGCTGCTTAAGACTTTCTGGGTTACCCAGAATTCAGCCGGTCATTCCCGGTCAACGGGTTTTGACCGTTTATAAAATGAAATCCATACATCATTGAACCTTGATTCTTATACCAGAGGAAATATTTCATACTAGACTACAAAATCAAACACTTAAACAACAAAAACATGTAACATACCAAGATCTATGATGACTGACATTTGACTGTCAGACTCAAAATTAAAAATTTCCAGATTTGTGAAAACACCAATTTCGTGTATTTAAATGTTATGGATCTATCAAATACCAACCCAGATCATCATTAGACACTACTAACATCATATTCTAACACTCAAACATAACATCTAACAACCGAAATTTGGACAGATTTTGAATTAGGGTTTAATACCTTCTTTGATCAATTGATGATTCTGTGCTTATGATATGTTATTGTTGATCGTGGAGCTGTTCTTAGAGACTGGGGAACTTCTGAAATTCGTGGCTTTAGGTGAGAGAGAGACTTTGATGTGGAATGTGATCAAATGAGCAATAAATGACATTTTCTCTCTTATATATATATATATATATATATATATATATGTGTGTGTGTGTGTGTGTGTGTGTGTGTGTGTGTGTGCTAGATGCAATGTATTGCTGGTGTATTGGCTGATATGAAATGATTTTGGCAAATGGGATATCAAGGGTTGGTAAACAACCCAAATTATGGCAAGATCTGCAAGCAAGCTCAATTAAATAAATCCAAAATTGCTATTTTAGTAATTTAACAAAGTAATTAAGGGTATTCTTGTCCATGGTACTTGAATCTAGGTTTTAATCACTAGATTTTAAACCTTAAGGTTTCCCAAATAATTTCTAGGGTTTGAACAATTAAGACTAAAGTTCAATAAAATTTTAATTATAACTTACTAATTAAAAATTAGGGTTTTTAATAATTTAGGGTTTCTAAAACTTTAATTAGGGTTTACCTAATTAATCAAATCATTATATAATACACAACATAAAACATATAACACAGTTAAATTGCCGTCTTAAACCCATAATTAATTTTCAAATTAGTGTTTTCCTTAGTAAAATTAGGGTTTAACCAATTAATATTAGTGTTTTGAAATTAAACACCATAATTAACCAATTATCATCAACACGTACATACAACACATATTTATAGCACTGAAAAATCAAAATACAATTAATAGTATATTATTATTCTCATACCTTGACAATAATCCAAAATTAGGGTTTGGATTCCATATCTGATTTATTCTTCATATTTAACCTTAATAATTAAGGTAAAATAATTAACTTAATATCTTGAACAAAATACATATAATGAAATAATCATTATAATTATTCTAAAATCATTTCATATATTATTTAAATAATATATACCTATACTTTCATAGAAAATAATAATAAAAGCATTTTTAATAAGGAATTAATTAGTATAAAAATTATAATTGATAATAATCAATAATTCTAAAAAATTTATTTATTTGCAATACTTAATGTAATAAATAAATTTTATTTATCACACATATAATTATAATTACACATTACCTTGTCACATAATCCCCCATATTTATTTTAATAAATAAAAAAATTTATACGCAAAATTTATGATTTATTTATATAGAAAATATCGGGTTGTCACAGTTATTCATATTATTATTTGTATTATTTACAATGTCTAGAAAGTTCTGTCGAGGAAAAGGGTTTGGTCACCTAATTACTTGTCAATAAGGAGAAGTCCATATCGGAAAGCCCCCTCTTTCTTGGGAATGATCTGGTTGTTAATATTGCGAGTTATAATATTAATGATGAATAAATGTTATTAAAAATGTGTTTTGAGAAGCCAATTGAATTAAGATAAATAGAGGAGTTTTTTATGAAGTATTTGTTGTAAATTTGGCTTATTATATGGACCCCCACTTACCCAATTTTTCAAAATCATCGGTAGAAAGTTACCTCAGTTTTATATATATATATATATATATATATATATATATATATATTATAAGTTTTATTTTATTAGATTACAAATAAAATATATTATATTATATATAAAGTTATTTGTTTTACTTGAATATTATATTCTTATTTTAAAAAAAATGGACGTCTGTGAATTTCAAATTCAGCCCGTGAGTTTTTCAAATCGTTTGCCCTTGAAATTTCTAAACAGTGGTACCCTTTCATTCTCCTATAAATAGGATGCTTAGTTTAGAATTGAAAATCACACTAGAATCAGAGAATTCTTCTTCTATAATATTGAGCGTATTTCTTTTGAGTTTAAAGAAGCTTTGAGTATAACAAATAATGCAAGTTTTCTTCAAGAATATCTCTGCTATACCAGTCGAAATTGCTCTCTTTTTAAAGTAAGATGTATTATTTATTTCATATTCGCTTACGATATTATTTTTAGTATTTGTAAGGAAATTTATTTTCGTTCAATATTCGTAAGGAATATTATATTCGTTCAATATTCGTAATGAATATTATTTTCGTTCAACAGTTGTAAGGGGTATTATTTTTATTCAATATTTGTGTCAAATAATATTTTCTTCCATACTCTGTAGTATGTAAGTAATATCATTTCGTTTCAGATTCTGAATTTCACACTCATTTTGTTAAGTATTGCTTCTATACTCCTTGAAATTAGTAGAATATCCTTGAAATTTGCTCTTCATCTAGTATCGTTTCACAAGAGTATTTTTCTGAACATTCTTGCTAAATTTTGATCTTTTCATGTCGGGATACTATTCACGGGGCACTATTCATGGGGGTACTATTCACACAGGTACTATTCACCCGGGGTAATTCATAACAAAAGTTAATTTTTTTTTTTGTCCAATTTATTTTTGATACATGAATATGATTCTTGAATTTTACTCCACAAAGCAGTTATCATGTTGATAATTTGGACTTTTTTAATCTCTTGATAAATTAAAATTCTTTAATATTTATCCTTGATTATGTTTGATTGATGCTTATATCATTGTCATCATCCTCTTGCTTATATTGTGATGAAAGTCTTCTGTGGCCCGTAGTGCATAGATGGACTGTTGATTGGTATGATTATGTCCGGGAATTATGTATCGGTATAATCATGACCTGTAATGTTACAAATGATGTGGTAAAAGTCCTCATTGGCCTGTAGTGCATTGACAGGCAGTTGTTGGTATGATCATGACCATGGTTTCTCTTTGGCCAAGGGTGCAAAGATGAATTGTTGTTTGGCATTATCATGGCTATTTGTAATACTAACGAATATCCTTGGCCCGTAGTGCATGGATAATTCGATGATGTGAATGTGATACTAACGAATATCATGGCATGTAGTGCATGGATAATTTGGGGATGTGGATTATTTATTGAACTGTGTTAGAGAGATAAAATATTGATGATGAACTTTTAAATTATAGAAGATAGTAGACATTATACTCTACTTGACTCTTCGAATAGATTGTTATTTTCGCTGCAGTTGTTGATCTAAAACTTGTTGTCTATTGTACTCTATCAGTTTTTATATTGTTGAAGACTAAGGATAATTTATTCTATATTATGTTATTCATAATATTCTTTACTGGGTTAGTTGAGCTCACCCTTTTCTTTCATTGTTCTCTTCAGAGAATGAGAATATAGCTGGGACTAGTCAGGGAATGGAGTGATGGTCCAAGATGGTTGCAATAGTAGTCCTCACTATTCTATAAAATAGTGTGATAATAATTATAACGAGGACTTATTTTGAGTTTGGATATTTTCTAGAAGACAATATTTGTATTAAAACTCACAGCTTATAATTTATCGTATTCTGCACGACACTTAATAGTTGTATAAATGAATTTATATTTGAATTATGTACCATGTATTTAGCGACTCAGAATGAGTTTTATATACCTATTTTGGGGGTGTCACACCTTACTTGGTAGTGGTGTTGTAGTAAAGTGGATAAAAGAGTTAATTCACTTAATTAAATTAGTGAGTTAATATATGAGTTTTGCTAATTAATTTTTGTATTCTTAATATATATATATATATATATATATATTACATGTCATGGAAATATATTAAAAGGTTTAGTATCTTGAATGATGTTAATAAAATATAAATTGATGGTGAGAGAAGAAAAACTAATATATCTATAAATAATTATTGGTTAGAGATTAATAAATTGAATTAATATTTAAGTGGTGATTAGACGTATGGATTAAATAAATTGTATTGAGACAATTTATGTGAGAAAATGGAATGAAATGATTATATATAATAATTTTATAATCCATTTGAGTTAATTAAAATAATTATGGAATAAATATTAACTATTTTAATGAAAATATTTATTATTTTAAATGGAGGTGTTTATGAATATAATTTCATAATGTAGAAGTGTAATAATTATACAAATTATAATTGTATAATTATTCAGAGTAGTTAGCTAAATAATTTAGCAACATAATTAAAGTGTGATATTTAGAGAAAATAAAATATACCATATAATAAGGAGAATTATTAAAATAAATTAAAAAGGGGGTTAAGGGTTCAAGCCAAACATGGCCTACAGTCTTTGTGTTTTATAACTGCTAAAACTTTTTAACTGATAACCCAACTTAAAGTTCATGTATTCATCAGTTAGGGGTTTACGCTTATTATTTTCCTAAAGCTAAGAGTTAGAAAACAGAGAAGAAGAGAGAAAGAGAGAAATTGAGAGAGAAAGAAAAGAAATTATCTGTAAATTAACAAGGTTTTAAGAATCAAAGAAGGAAGAAGAAGAAGATTCATATAATCTATTCTAGGTTTAAAGAAAAATCAAAGGTAATATTCTAGCTTTAAACTTTAGTTTGTGTTTTTCAAGGTTTTATCTGTAAATGATTTTGATGAGGGAATTGTTAAGAAAATGGGTTATATTTTTTTATTGATATACATATAATTTGTTATAGGTAATATACAAGCGATTTTAGAATTGTCAAATTCATGAAAATCATGTTAAGGATGAAGAGTATGAGTTTTGTTTAATATATGTATTTTGGGTGTGTTTTGAGACTACAATTGGTTAGGAGGTTATGTTATAATTATAAAATTGGTGATGGATTGTGTTAATACGATAAGAAATGAAAAGAACACAATTTGAATGAATCAATTTAGTTAAGAAACGAATTCGTAGTGAATGAATTCGCTAAACATGTTAAAACATGAAAATAGAATATGAACATGAGTTTTGGGTCATGATTTAGGTTGGTTAGAGTCTCTATAAATTATTATAATTCTTGTATGTTGAAGTTATATGAATTACGAATTCATAGAATAGAAAACGGACTAATTTGGATGTGTATAACTCAAGTTATGAAGATTAGAAGGAGAAAAAGTTCAAAAATAGCGAGAACGGTAAACTGCAAATTCTGGCCCTGCTAATGGGCGCAGCTCCACTGTGCCATAAGTCTTTTGGGGTGCAGCTATCCTCTTGGGCATAGCTGTGCTGTTTCTAAGGCTTAATTGGGCGCAACCGGTGTGACTGTTTTGACTTCTTGTAGTAAAACAGTCATAACATTTTCATACGAACTCTGATTGAGGAGATTCAAGATGATCTGGAACGAGGAAGAATAGACCTAAAACTTTCATTCTTTAAGTGTTTCTATTTGAAGATAGTAAAAGGGGTAAAAATGGCCATCGTTGGGACTGATGTGTATTCGGAGGTAATCGGAGGGCGTGGGCATGCACGTATGCAAGTGTAGTGCTTCTGACGATAAAAGATGTTGTTCTAAGTTATAGAACATGAATATTGTGAAGTATAATGATGCTTAACATTAATAAATGATGTATTAGATAAGTTGTATAAGCATACTAAGCATACACAAGAGAGGCGAATCGAACGTGTGACGAATGAATGTCGAAACGCCGTGATAAGTGTTAATGAACGTAAAAAGTGTTTCTATTCAATTGAAATGAATATTATAAGATATGGAATGGGGTTAATATAAAACTAATAATGATTCCTAGCAAGACTTAAACACTTGAATGAACTTCTAGTATGAAATATAGTGAGATATAAGTCGAAAGTTAACATAATCAAATTGAACATTATGTATTGATTAACAGGAAGGGTTATGAGATGTAGAGTAAAGTTTACATTACAACTACTATGCGTTTCTATGTGACTAATAATTATATAATTGTGTAGGGCACATAAAGTGTATATATATGTAAGTTGTTAAACTATTATTGGTAAACAACGATCAAGGCAAAGAGCATGATGTGTTATAAATCTTATTTGCTATGTGAACTTGATGATTAACTATTTTAAATCTTTATTACAAAGAGCATGATGTGTTATATATATGTTGGAAGTATGAAATACTAAAGTCCATTTATGACTACGTTGATTAAGTAACGAATGCTAATTGAGTAAGAAACTAAATCTTTATACTTGTTATGTGAACTGCAACATGTATGTTATGTTAGTCCAATGATTATGAGATAAATGTTGAGCATGTTGTTATGTGCTACGTGATGTATGAAAACGGTTAGATTTGCTGGATTGTCGAGCTCAACCTTGCAAATAACTACTTTTGTAGGTTAATGATATAAGGTAACACTATGTGCTACTTTAAAGACATGAATCAAATGTAATGCATGAAGATTTATATACTTTGACTGAGTTGTTATTATTTGAAACATGTTTAAGGTTTCGAATAATGTATGATGTTTAATAGATGTTAAGTTATAAAGTTTAAGTTTTGTCCACTGTATAAAGGGTATTGAACCTGGATATATGTTTTATTTATTAACTCTAATAAAGTGAGTAATAAACTAAGTATGGTTCAAAGGTAGGTAAAGATAAAGATTTTTAGAATTGTACTTGATAAATCACAATAATTATGTAATAATAAACTGTAAAGTTTGAGTTATCTGATATGTAAAGGTTATCGGATTGAAATGTACAAATTATAAAATAACTTGATTCAGAGATGTGTAAATGATTAACGTTTTGATTTAGGGAATTAAACTAAGAAGACATAAAATTTTAAATTATTCTACATTTTTTTTAAGTTTAACATCAAATAATTACGTATTATTAATGACCGAAGTCGATATTTGAATTGTATAAATTTTGGAGTCGTTAGACAATATCTAAGTTTCAAAACAAATACTGTCTAGTAGACAATATCCAAACTCAAATAAAGTCCTCATTACAATTATTGTTGCACTATTTTACAAAATAGTGAGGACTTCTATAAAAACCATCTTGAGTCATTACTCAACTCCCCAGCTAGTCTCAGTTATATTCTCGCCTCTTGAGAAGAACAATGTAACGAAAAGGAAAAGGGTGAGCTCAACTAGCCCAGTAAAGAATATTATGACTAAGATAATGTAAAAAAAATTATCATTAGTCCTCAACAGGGAAAAATTTGAAATAATACAATAGACAACAAGTTTTATATCAACAACTGTAGCGAAATTATCAATCCATTAAAATAGTCAAGTAGAGAATGATGCCTACTATCTTCTATGATTTAAAAGTCCATCCTCAATATTTTATCCTTGTAACAATAATAAATAAATATTTCACATCAACGAATTATCCATGCACTGCGGGCCAAGGATATTCGGTAGTATCACCAGTGGTCATGATCATGCCAAACAACTGGTCATCTATGCACTACGGGCCAAAGAGGACTTTCACCACATCATTTATTTGTAATATTATAGGTCATGATTATACCAATACATAATTCCTGGTCATAATCATACCAATCAACAGTCCATCTATGCACTATGGACCAAAGATAACTTTGAACACAACATAAGCATGAGGATGATGACAATGATATAAGGAATTAATCAAGTGAGATCATGGATAAATATTAGAGATTTATAATTCAATTTATCAAGAGTTCAAGAATGTCCAAATTGTCAACATGATAATTATTTGTGGAGTAAAATTTAAGAATGATATTCATGTATCAAAAATAATTTGGACAGAAAAAAATCACTTTTGTCGTGAATAATACCCTGTGAATAGTACCCGAATGAATAGTTCCCCGTCATGTAAAGTGCCCCGAATAAATAGTACCCCGAGTGAATAGTACCCCAAAATATTGAAATAAGAAAGTTCATACCAATATTCCAATGAAACGATAAAAGATGAAGCGCAAAACTTAAGAATATTCTACTAATTTCAAGAATTATAGAAGTAATAATTACCATATTAAGTTTAGATTTAAGAATATGAAAATAAATAATATACGAAACTGCAAATGGATTTTCACCCGTCATGCGGCAATTCGCGTAGATAGATCTTTTCTATAAATAAAGACTGAGTAAAAAGGGTTATTCACCATGAATGTGGTAATCCGCGTAGACAGGTTATTCCCATAGATTAAAGAAAAAATACAAAAAATAATATCCCTTACCTTAGTAGAAGATTGGATACTGCAATAGTGAAGTAGCAGAATACTCTTTTTCTTTCTCTCTATAGTTTCTCTCTATAGTTTCTTTTGTGAGTCTTAGTGAATTGGTGAGAATGAAAGAAGAAATAAGCTTCTATTTATAGGAGAATTGACTAAATAGTAACTGATTCACGGACAGTCCAGATTATTTTACTATTTAAATGGACTGTCCATATTGATTTACTATTAAAACCACAACCGACGGTCCATATTGATTTACTATTAAAACTACAACCGACGGTCCATATTGATTTACTATTAAAACCAAAACCGACAGTCCTTATTGATTTACTATTAAAACCACAACCGACGACACAAAAAATTAGCACAACTCCCCATAGAATAATAAGTCAAACTTACAACAAACGCTTCATAACGAACCCCTATATTTATATCAAAAAATTGAATAAATATTTACCACAAATCACTTATTTTTAATAAACACATTTTTAATCTTTTAAAAATTATTCATCATTAATATTATAACTCACAATATTGACTGTGACACCCCCAAATCTAGGTATTTCATTCCCACAAGACTTGATGTTCAATCTCCATACATTCACATCTATCTACCCAAATATAATAAAATTTAATCATAAATCCTCCCTTTAAATAGGGTTACATCATTAAATAAAAAATCCTCCTAGGTTGTCTAACCTTAAACATTAATCAAGTGCGAAAATAAAATAATTACATCACATCATTAAATTAAAAGTCCAACATTAAGACAATAAATGAAATTACAAGTCTTCATCACTTGCAGATTTTCCTTTTTCCTTTGCTAGTTGAAGGCTCCTCTACCTTCTCAACTTTAGCTGCAATAATTATATTTATGCAAGAATGAGCAAAACAAATGCTCACTAGATATGTCAATGAATCAACAAGATAATAATTACTAATGAATAGGCTCATCAAAACTGAATAGTACTCTATCAATGATAACCAAAGACTGGAATCAAAATATGGAATATATATCTGAGGGTCAGAAGACCACGAACTATGTCCACGATTACAAGTAATCTTTCAACTTTAACCTTAACAGTTATAATGTACGGACTTCCCGTACTTAGGGGGATCAACCCTTCGTACCATGTATTGTGCAAAAACATCTAAACACATTACGTATCCCCTACAATAGGGTTGTTCTTCTCAGTTTTAGAGTACAAGTCCGCACCAAAGAAAGTTTGGTTTGGATAAGCTTTCAAGGGTAATTTAAGTTTAACGATCATCAACTAGGGGACTAGTTGAATCAATAAGGTTTGATAACCCAACAGTTGTTTAATAACAACATAATATACAAAAATTGAGAATTATAGATGAATTGACTAAATACTAAACTCATGCTTGAAAATAACTAGAGAGCATAAGCATTAAATGAATAAAATGATAAACCTTTGCTTGAACAATAATAAGCCAGGTCTATGATCTTGTCAAATTAGAATGTCAATTACTGAATATACACTAATTGATAGCAAGCTAGAAATAAAGCTTGCTCAACATGATAATAACTCATGCAAAGTAATAAAACAGTTCAATAATAGAGACGAGAGTTAAAAAACTACGTTCATTATATAGGAATAGAACTTAAGAAACTTGTTTAACTATAAACAAGTTAAAATGAATCAACCATAATGAGAATTCCAATAAAATTATAGTTAAATCTTGCTCAAATGAAATTTAGGAACAAATCACTTGTTCAATAATAGTTTAAGACAGGAAACTTGCTCAATCATAAGAATAAAGTTACACAATGTAATAATAGAACTAGCTCAACGAAAGTGTAGAGTTAGAAAACTTGCCTTGAGCGTAAGCTATAATATTAAAACTCACGTTCACCTACACATAGTATTAAAACCACAATATCTCTTAGATATACTAACATTCAATTTCCAACATAACACTCATTTCTATTTAGTACAAGTCTTATACTACTATATATACTTCAGAAATTTCAAGTGTTAACCTTCATAATACTTATTTACTAATTCTAATGCTCAATAAATCACAACATGTCATTTTCATAGTCTACTAACTTCTTATCACATTAGAATCACTAACCACATTACACTATTTTGTTTTAACCTTATCATTACACATTTGACATGCTAACACAACCTTAAACCAAGTTATGTTGATATCCCAGGTCTGCAGTAGCAGCAGAACTCACAATCTCAGAACATGGTATGGCGTAGTTGCGTCATACACAAGCCTGGGACCAGCGCAGCTGTGCCGTTTTTGGCCTTGGCATCAGTGCAGCTGCGCCGGTGTAAAGATAGAGGCAGAGACAACAGTGAATAGTAGCCGTTTTTAGCCCAACTAACACGAATTGTACCCACCAAACAATAATATTAACACATACAATTGGTATAAAACTATTACAAACATGTTTGTTAACATATTCAACTAATTAGAACAATTTAACAACAACTTAAACTAGTTTAATTTCACAAATTCTATATTTTCCTATGACAACTCCATTTTTGTCATCTTTTACAAAAATCATCACTGTAATCTCATTTTTATACCAAATCACTTTGTTCAAACTACGTTCTCTTCGTTTCTTAACGAACTAGCATAAACAAGACTCAATTTACAGTTTATCATACTAATTAACCATTATAATTGGTACTTTTACAAGCTATAATGAAAAATATATTGTAATACTTTTCTTTCTATTTTTTGAATGAAATTAGCATATCAAATTCTTGTTTACATATAAACTCAACCATCACAACACGTATATTCACAAGTAACCAATTGTATAACAACAATTCGAAAAGATGAAATTCACAGAACATGAATTTTTTTGCTGTAAACTCATATATATATATATATATATATATATATATATACACACACACACACAATACTAAGGTTATGTAAAAATACCTTCAATTAGCTTGTAATCCTTGCTATCACCACTGAATTTGCTTTGAAAACTCATAACCTCCTCTCAATTCTCTCAAGCTCTCTGTAATCTTAGGCTTAGAAAAACCTAGAATGTATATAATTCCAAAACTGATAACCAAGCGTAAAGATAAAAACTAATACGCGTACTTAATATAGTATCAATTACAAACTATTAAGGTATATGTTATAATTATATTATATTTAATTTATTTTATTTATATTATTTAAATTCAAAAATCAAAAATCCAAAAGCCATAAGGCTTTATTTGGCAAATAGTCTTTAACAATTAAAGACTTAATATATTTAAGGCTCGTTTGGGTTAAATCAACTTAAAACTACTTTAATTATTTTAATAAACAATTTAGTTTATAATTTATAATCACATATTATTTATTTTGATTTCCATATGAACCATTAATCAAATACTTAAATTACACATACTATCTTTTTAAATAAATACTCCATTTAAACAACTATCACAAAATTATAATTTCATTATAATTTTATTTAATAATTTAACATACCATTTTAAATTATTAAATCAACACAATAATATAACAACTCATGTTATATTACAACTCTTTAAATTATAAATTAATTTAATTTAGAATATTATCTAATAAATTTAATTCATAAATATTTACTAACACCCATCACATCAACAAAACATTTATTCAACAATAAACACCTCAAATAAATATTTATAATTCAATAAATATTTAAAATTACAATTTGAAATTCTGGATTGTTACATCCTTCCCTCCTTACAAGGATTTTGTCCCCAGAATCACAACTCAAACAATTAAATTGTTACATCTTTCCCTCCTTACAAGGATTCTGTCCCCAGAATCACAACTCAAACAATCAAATCGTCACATTCTTCCCTCCTTACAAAGATTTTGTCCCCAGAATCGAAGACACGGACTAAACTAATAACTCAGGGTAATTCTTCATCATTTCAGCTTCGAGTTCCCACGTAGCCTCTTCGACATTGTGGTTCCTCCATATCACTTACATAGAAGGTATCACTTTATTTCTGAGCACTTATTCTTTCCTGCAACTATCTGGATAGGAATCTCTTCATAAGACAAATCTTTACTGAACTGCAACGGTTCATACTTGATCATATGTTTGTAGTCGGGTTTATAGGGTCGCAACATTGATACAAGAAAAATGTTGTGCACATGTTCTACTTCTGGAGGTAAAGCTACTTCGTAAGCCACCTCTCCAACTCTTCGAAGTATCTCGAAAGGTCCAATAAACTGTGGGCTTAGCTTTCCTTTCTTGACTAAATGAATTTTCCCCTTCCAAGGAGAAACTTTCAGGAAAACAAAATTTCCTGCTTCAAATTCGCGATTTTGCCTGTGTTGATCAGCATACTTCTTCTTTCGATCTTGAGCAACTACCAGTCTTGCTCTGATGAGTTTTATAAATTCAGCGGTCTGCTATATCAATTCTGGTCCTAACTGTCGACGTTCACCAACTTCATCCCAGCATAGTGGAGTTCTGCATTTCCTGCCATATAACGCCTCATATGGCGGCATACCAATGCTTGCATGATAACTGTTATTGTATGCAAATTCCACCAATGGTAGATGATCATCCTAGTTTCCTTTGAAATCTATGATGCATGCTCTAAACATATCTTCTAGCGTCTAGATTGTTTGTTCTCTTTAACCATCTATTTGTGGATGATATGCTGTACTCATCTTCAGTTGCGTTCCCATGCATTCCCGTAGTCTCCTCCATAAATTTGATGTGAACCTTAAATCTCTATCTGGTACAATTGACACTGGAACTCCATGTCTCGAGACGATCTCTTTGACGTACTATCTTGCCAGCTGATCAAGATTAAATCTAATCTTTATTGGAAAAAATTGGGCTGATTTCGTTAATCTATCCACTATCACCCATATCGTATCGTATCCTTTCTGAGTTGTTGGAAGACCTACCATAAAATCTATTGTGATGTATTCCCATTTTTATTCTGGTATTTCCAACGGTTGAAGTAATTCGCTTGGCCTTTCATGCTCGGCCTTCACTTTCTGACATGTCAAGCACATTGCAAAGCATTCTGCAACGTCTCTTTTCATATTTGGCCATCAAAAGTGTTATCGCAAATCTTGATACATCTTTGTACTTCCCAGATGAATTGAATATCTTGAACAATGAGCTTTTGTCAAGATTTCTTCTTTAATATCTTGTACTACTGGAACCCAAATTCGTCCCTCGAATCTTAGCATTCCCTCAGTATCAAGCTTATACTTCACCTCTTTACCCTCGATCACATTTTCTTTTATTTTTCTGCATTCTTCATCATGTAGTTGTGCGCTCTTCACCCTGTCCACCAAAGTTGGACTAGCTTCCATCTGGTACACTCTTTCGTCAGATTCTTTTGGAAATTGGACTTCTAACTCTAGCCTTGCCATTTCTGAAATGAGCTCCTCTTTATCGATTAACAACATCAACTTTTCTCTTCCTTTCCTACTCAAGGCATCTGCAACCACATTAGCTTTACCCGGATGATAAAAGATTTCCTGATCATAATCTTTAATCAATCCCATCCATCATCTTTTGACGCATGTTCAGGTCCTTCTGTGCGAAAATATACTTCAGACTCTTATGGTCTGTGTAGATCTCATAATTATCTCCATAGAGATAATGTCTCCATATCTTCAAGGCAAACACTACCGCCGCCAACTCTAAATCAAGAGTCAGATATCCTTTCTCGTAGTCTTTCAGTTGCCTTGATTCATACACAATAACTTTGTCATTCTGCATAAGGACACAACCCAATCCTTTGTGTGAAGCATAACTATACACCACAAAATTCCCTATATTATTTGGTAATGACAACACAAGTGCCACACTGAGCCTCTTCTTTAATTCCTTAAAACTCTCTTCACACTTCTCCATCCAAACAAATTTTACAGATTTTCTCGTTAAATTTGTCAACAGAGTGGCAATCTTGGAAAAATCTTTAATGAACCGTCTTTAACATCCTGCTAATCCCAAGAAACTTCTCGCTTCTGATTCATTTCTTGGTTGTTCCTAATTTATCACAGCTTCAACTTTTGATGGATCCACTTAAATCCCATCCTTGTCAATTACATGTCCAAGAAATTGTACATGTTCTGGCCAAAATTCTCACTTAGAGAATTTCGCGTATAACTTTTCTTTTCTTAGCGTCTCGAGCGTCAGACGTAAGTGTTACGCGTGTTCCTCTTGAGATTTAGAATACACCAGAATATCATCGATGAACACCACCATAAAATTATCTAAAAATGGTTTAAACATCATGTTTATCAAATCCATGAACGCTGCAGGGGCATTTGTCAAACCAAAAGACATCACCAAAAATTTGTAATGTCCATACCGAGTTTGGAATGCCGTCTTCGGTACATCCTCCTTCCTTACTTTTAGTTGGTGATACCCACTTCTCAAATCTATTTTCGAGAAATATCCAACACCCTTCAATTGATCAACCAAGTCATCTATTCTTGGCAATGGATACTTGTTTTTAATAGTGACTTTATTTAATTCTCTATAATCAATGCAAAGATGTATTGACCCAACCTTCTTCTTCATGAATAGCATCGGCGCTCCCCACGGTGACACGCTCCGTTGAATATACTTCTTATCTAACAGTTCTTGTAATTGCACCATCAATTCCTTCATCTCTACCGGAGCCATTCTGTACGGGGCCTTCGATATTGGAGCAGTCCCTGGCGCTAAATAGATCACGAATTCGATTTCTCGGTCAGGCAAAAGTCCTAGAAAATCTTTCGGAAACACGTCTACAAAGTCCCTAACCACTTGTATTTCCTCCAATTTTACACCATTCTACTTTTGAGCATCGACCATGTAGGCTAGGTACCCTACACAACCCATACTCAATAACTTCTTAGCCTGCATAACCGTCAACCACCTTGCTTGTCTAGGCGATTTGCTACCATGAAAAACTACCTTTGACGGAGTCATAAGATTTACACACTTCCTTTGACAATTAATTATTGCTCCATAATTGAATAGCCAATCCATTCCCTATATAACGTCAAACTCTCCAAGTTTTATCGAGATTAAATTTACTTTCATAACATTTCCCTTTATATTCACCCTACAGTTCTTGTATACGAGCCTAACAGGAATTACCTCCATATTCGCAATTTATATGTTTAAAAGGAAATTCAACTCTTCACCAAGTATTTCTAACTTCTTAGCAAACTCATCAGATATAAATGAACAAGTAGCACCCGAATCAAATAATATATATGCATTTATATCATTGATTGGGTTAATACCTGACACGACATCTTTTGATTGCACCGCATCCTACACCATCATGTTGAAGGTTCTTGTTGTGGCCTTATTTGTTGATGTTGGTCCAGCAATTGTTAGTGTACCTCCACCGCCATTTCCCTTACTTCTAGCTGTCTCACTAGATTTCTTTTTTAAACACTCGCGAGCAAAATGGTCCTTCGGCCCGCAGGTGTAGCAATCATTCTTCTTGGGTTAATTACAATTTGGGGCAATGTGACCCTCCTGGCTACAGTTAAAGCATACCCGCTTCCCCCTTAAGCACATACCCGTGTAAAACTTCCCACATGTAGCACATGCATCAATCTTCTTCTTCTGCTGGTTACTTTACTGATTTCCAGCTCCAATATTTGCATTCCACTTCCTTTTCAAATTATTGTTCCTATTTCCACCATTAGCACCACCACCATTTTTAGCTTCACCTTCAATCTTTTTCTTTCACTGCTCTTGGTTGTGCTTTGTTACAGCCTCGCCTCCACTTTCATCGAAAATCGCCTTTTCAAGCACCGCTGCAAACGTCTTTAGCTGGAACAAAGAGACTCTACAATACAACCATGGCTTCAGTCCCTGCTAGAATCTCCTTGCCTTGAGCTCATCAGTATTCACTTGATATGGCGCAAACCTTGCAAACTCGTTGAATTTCGTAGCATACTCCAACAACGACATTGTGCCATGTTTCAGTTCTAAAAATTGTACCTCCATTTGATTTTTTGAACTCTCTAGGAAATAGGTCTCAAATAATATTTCCTTTAACCTTTCCCAAGACATTACCCCTTGACCTCCTCGAGTTTTATTGGCTTGCCAACAATAACTCGCCTCTGCTTTCAACATGAATGTTGCAAAAGCAGTCTTCTGATTATCCCCTACTCTAGCAACATCGAAAACCTTTTCTATCTTCGTGATCCAGGTCTGTGCCTCAACTGGATTCGTGGACCCATGGAACTCCAGTGGCCCAACCGATATGAAATCTTTAAAAGTCGCAGCTTGATTCTGTGGCTGGTTCTGTAATGCTCCTATTAGTAGCGTTAGTAACTGCTGAACTGGATTAGCCTCAACATTGTTGTTATTGGTAGATCCCTCAGGAGTCATTTGTCGTGGTTGACATCTTGTTGGAATTTTCTGTTAAAATAAACCCATTAGATTCTATTCAACCCTTTTAAGTATTTACTACTTAAGTTACACATCATAAAAGATTATTATTTAACACACAATATCTTGAATAAATAGTAACTTTTATTTATTCATAATATTTTAAAACATAATAATGATAGCATTCATACTATCTACATCACTTTCCTGAACTACAAAAGTTTCAAAACAACTTCATTATCATCACATTGGTTATATCATACCCGGGATTTACATCTTATTTACTCACTAATCACATAATAATTACATTTATGACGTCCTATTAAAATGCTGCATAGCGTTACGACGCTCCTCCTCCATAATACAGAACATTGTTCGGCGATCTAAAATGTACGATGGCAGCGTCTCGAACTGAATAGGATAACACATGACCTGATCGTGAGCTCAATTGATCACGGTGTTGAACCTCTCTCTCTCTGCTACCCCAGCTCGTTGAAAAGTTTCCTCATATGCGTCCTCAGCTCTTGCCCTCTTCGTAGCTTCTTCTTTCAACTAGTTCTCTAGCCTGCAATCTTCTCTGTCAGTTGCTCGTTCTCTTCTTCAGTGTGGACCTGTTTCTCTTAAAAATTATTCAAGCATTCATCTCGATCCTGGATCTCATTGTCCTTCTGTGCCATTGCAATCTGTTGTTCAGCTACTATCTCTTGCAACTCCTCAATGGTATCCTGAAGTTCAACATTGCGATCGTATACCTCGTCATACATATGGGCAGCTATCGAGTTACGTGGAATCTCTTCCTCCTCGCTCTCCTCGTCCTCATCTGACTGTGCCAGCTCAATGGGGTCTTCGTCATCCGTCTCTATCCTATCATCCTCATCAGGTAATCCTTCCTACTCAACCACTGTGACCAATGGAATTGTTTTTCGTTGTAGTAGTTGTTCCCAAATCACCTGAATATCTCGAGGCTCCTCTTCTCTAGGCATCTGGGACCCTTCTTCCCTAGCCTGACTGGATGCTCCCACATTAGCCATCGCGACAACAAAGTTTTAAGTTGAAGTTACTACTCATTACTACTCGACACTCACGAGAACATAATTTGTAATCACATAAGCACATAAGTGTTTTATTACTTTTTCCTTAAAACTCGATAAGAGTTTATCATCACTATCTTTTCAAAGGTTACTTCCTAAGTATTTTCCCGACCCAATGTTCATAACCTAAAGCTCTGATACCAACCTGCGACACCTCAAAATCTAGGTACTTCATTACCATAAGACTTGGTGTTCACTCTCCATACATTCACATCTATCTACCCAAATATAATAAAATTTAATCATAAATCCTCCCTTTAAATAGGGTTACATCATTAAATAAAAAATCTTCCCAGGTTGTCTAACCTTAAACATTAATCAAGCGCGGGAATAAAATAATTACATCACATCATTAAATAAAAAGTCCAACATCAAGACAATAAATGAAATTACAAGTCTTCATCACTTGCACATTTTTCCCTTTCCTCTGCTAGTTGAAGGCTCCTTTACTTTCTCAACTTTAGCTGCAATAATTATATTTATGCAAGAGTAAGCAAAATAAATGTGTTGGAAGAATGCATATTTTAATTTGATGTTTTTCTCATGATTATATATAAAGTCGTTCAAGGAATATATGTACAAGGACTTAGTGATAGATCAAAATTGTTAGGTTGATCTTAGCCTTTAATGTTCACTTGTACAGATAAAGGGATCAAAAATGTTAGGTTGATCTATGACTAGAAAGAAATAGATAGGCCTTTAAGAGCATCGTAGTCTATCCAGCCGATCAACAGGATGCAGAAGCTAATACAGGATCGTAGTTCTGAGATGATCGCAGTGTATCTACCTTGAAGGGACTCTCCAGAAATCGTAAAGTGGTCCAGACATTTTCCGAAGCTAACTCAGAGATTGTAGTGTGCTCTAGGAAACTTAGAGTCTGAAAGACGAGCAAACAAATATCGTAGTGTTCTATTCAGATCAAGCACAAATATGACAAGACACCACGATATGCATCGTAGAGTATCATCTATCTTGTGTCAGAAGCATCGAGCCCTATCTTTTGTTTGGAAACAAATTCCAACAAATGTTGAATGGGTTGTGAACGTTGAAGCACTCACCAGTCCCAGCGGTACAAAATATATCCTCAGTATTAATCAAAAGGAACGTATTCAAGAAGCTAAGAAAAAGACCATTAGGTAAAGGAAAACATATTTTCAGGTGTTAGGTGAGAAAGCAGTCTGATGTGTCAGTGGGCCAGATTGCAATTCAGAAGATGTGAAGAAAAGTCTACAACAAAGCTCAGAAATGTCAAACAGATTTAATGCCTCATCAGATGATTTCAACAGATAGATTTAAAGAGATCACATATATATAGGACATAGACAGATGAGAGAGGCAAGCAAGCATTGAACAAAACCATACAAGAACACTCAACGCTCAACTCTACGATCAGAGAAAAAGAGAAAGCTTGCTCAGCAACTCAGTTCATTCGAACAAGTGCGTATTAGCAACTGAGTAGAACCAATCACGATCTCAACAACAACCAATCAACTTAAGTAAGAGTTCCAAGTCTGAAGGACTTGAAGAGTTCTAAGTGAACGATGAAGAACCAAGTCTGCGGGACTTGATAAGTTCAAGAGTGAACTAAGAAGTGCCTAGACTTTTGGTCTAAAAGGAATCTGTGAGATTCAAGAAGTGCAACAGACATCCTTAGTGGATTTCCTTCTCGAGGAGTAGAAGAGTTGATTATGAGCTTTAAGTGCTCTGAACAACTTAAAACTATTGTGTTCATTATAACTGCTATAACTGTTATAACTATCATAACTGCCTCACTCTCATTAATTCAAAATATCTAAAAGAAGTTTTATCAAATACTCATTCCGCTGTGCATTAATCACCATCATACTAACTAGTTTAAAAGAAATGTTTTTAATTATCTATTCAACCCCCCTTCTAGATATCTATTGTGCCTCCGGGAACTAATAATTGGTATCAGAGCAGGTTCTATAATACAGCCTATAAAGCTTGAGTAGATCCAATGGCACACTTACCAAGTGAATCAAAGACTGGAGGAGGCAGCAAGCCACCTATGTGCAACAAAGATAAATTTGTTAACTCGAAAGTTAGGATGCAAGCTTACATGGATTCAATAGATGAAAATCTATTTGAAACTATTCAAAATGGGCCCTATATTCCTACAAAGCTTGCACCAACTACAGATGACCCAGACAGGGCACATATCAAGGTCAAAGGAGAATGGACAGAGAATGAGAAGAGAGTTGTCCAGCTCGACAAAAAGGCCAAAAACATCTTCTTCAAATCCTTAGAAGATGATATATTTGAAAACGTAGTCAACAGTAAAACAACAAACGAGGTTTGAGAAGCACGACTCATTATGCATGAAGGAATAGAAGAAGTCAGAGAAAACAAACAATCTCTCTTGACTCAGCAATATGAGATGTTTTCTCACGTTCAAGGAGAGAACGTGACTGCCACCTACGAAATATTTAATGCTCTGCTCAACTCTCTATGAGCCTATGGGAAGATCTACCAAAACAAAGATCTAATCATAAAGTTCACGAGAACCTTACCAAGCAAGTGGGATGCCAAACCACTGCCATTAGAGAATCGAAGAATTTACATGAAATGACTATCCAATAGTTGTATGGCAACCTTCTCACATACGAACTGGAGAGCTGACTCAACGAGCAGAAACCTTGTCTGAAGGAAGAAAGAAAGATAAAGGTGTTGCTGTCAAAGCAACTGATAACACCTCCAAAGTCAGCACTGAAGTTTATTCTGACTACGATGAAGATGATGATGACGACCTTGCAATGCTGGTAAAAAGGCTAAGAAGGTTCATGCGATAAGGCAAAACCAGCAAGCCAAAGAAAGTCAGCTACTACAGCATCCAGGAGCAAATGAATGACCTATGCTACAATTGCAAGAAATCGGACCACTTCATTCTTAACTGTGACAAACCTCTCAAAGAAGAACTCAAGAAGAAATCACATTCAAAGAAGGAATACAAAGGCAACAAAAGGCCACATAAGAAAGACAAAGGCCTTGTAGCTGGAGGATCGTGGAGTGACTCAGACAATGACTCAACTCCGGAATCTAGAGATGATGAAGATCCTAAAATAGCAAATCTCTGCCTGATGGCCAAAAAATGCAAGGGACAAATAGAACTCCAACATACATGAAGTAAGTATCGATGAGGTATTTGACTTCAACTCTACTGATGTAGATATTGATGACCTAAGAACTGCACTACATGGCATAACATCTGATATGCATCAATACATGAAGTGGTTTAGAGTTCTGTCTAAGGATTATTCACTTCTTCAAAAGGAGAGAGAAAAGGTTCAAGAAGAACTGAAAACAACGCTTCTCAATACTAATTCTCTCTCCGAGTTTGAAGCTGAGAATATGCTCTTGAGACAAACAAATGAGCTCAGCGCAAAAAGGGAGTCTAGTCTAACCTCTAAAATTGAGGATCTAGAAAAGGTAATCTCTACATGGAATAAATCCTCTTCATCTATGGACTCCGTAATCTTTAACCAGAGAAGTGTCTTTGATGGAACAGGGTTAGGCTTTGGGGAATCTACCTTAGAGTCATGTGTGAAAAAAATAAAGGAAATTAGCACTAGTAATGCCTCAGGTTTTAGTAGAGGCATTACATTTGTGAAATCCTCATAGAAGGTCGAGCCTGTCAAACCCTGCTTAGCTAATTCAATTCATATTCCCAGGAGTAAGGGATCTCATGCCAGTCTAGGTTTTAGAAAAGAGAAGAGCAATCTAGCTACTACTCACCAACCTCGAAGAATCGTAGAGTTCAATGAGATCAACTCTACGAACCAACCAGGAAGGAATAGGAGAAGTAAGATATACTCCTCACAAATCATGAAACAAGAAACACATGGAAGAAGGAATATCAGCCTATCAGGAGGATGGCCAATAACCCACAAAAGTCTAAATGGAGGAAGAACCTTCACACACACACAAACATGCATCATAGCAAATGTTTTGTGTGCTACAGAGCTGGCCACAAGGTTGCAAAATGTTATTACAATTCTATGCATGTGAGACCCAAAATCAAGCAGATTTAGGTTCCCAAAGGCACTAACAATGTAAGACCCATGCAAGTATGGGTACCAAAATGAAGGTTTAATGTTGTTACAGGAAAAGAGCTCCACGATCACAACCTGGTATATGGATAGTGGATGCTCAAGGCACATGACAGGTAAAAAGCCCTTCTGTCTGACTACATAGAGAAGGAGGGTACCTCGATCATCTTTAGAGACAACGTCTTTGGCAAGATAAAAGGCTATGGCTCAGTTAGAAATGGTGCATTATCCTTCAACAAAGCGGCCTATGTAGAAGGATTACAACACAACCTTCTAAGCATTAGCCAACTCTGCGACAAGGGTCATCAAGTAACATTTCTCAAAAATCAATGTCAAGTTCAAGACCTAAAGACATCTGCTGTAAAGTTAACCGAAACAAGAGAAGGAAATGTCTGCACAGTAAACCTTGGAAAACTAAGCTTAGACGAGACTATATGCTTTTTGGCTAAAGCATCTGAAGAAATGAGCTGGCTATGGCATCGAAGGTTATCTCATCTCAACTTCAAAAGCATGTCCAAATTAGATTCAAAAGATCTAGTTGCAGGCTTACCCAAGTTTAACTTCGTCAAAGAAAAGCCATGCAATGCCTGTCAACTTGGAAAGAAGACTAGAAGCTCATTCAAGAACAAAACCATCAACTCAATTGACAAGCCTTTGCAATTGCTACATATGGATCTTTTTGGACCAATTCCAACGATGAGCCTTGGGGGTAAGAGATACTCTCTAGTCGTAGTCAACGACTACACTAGATTTACATGGTTGTTCTTTCTGACTTCAAATGATGAAATAGGTTCCCAACTGATCAAGATGTTCAAACTGGCGATGAACGAGAAAGGAGATAAAATCAATGCCATAAGAAGTGATCATGACAGAGAATTCAATTTTTTAGAAATGGACAAGTTCTGCACAAACAATGGCATTAGTCACAATTTCTCAGCACCATGAACTCCCCAATAAAATGGAGTTGCCAAGAGAAAGAAAAGGAAATTGATAGAAGCTGGAAGAACTCTGCTAGCAGCAGCTCATCTGCTTGAATACTTCTGGGCAGAAGCTGTCAACACTGCGTGCTACACTCAGAAAAGATCACTCATACACTCTATAATTAAAAAGACTCCTTATGAACTGTGGAAAGGAAGAAAGCCAAGTGTCAACTACTTTCGTGTTTTCAGCTATGAATGTTACATACTCAACAATGGAAAGAAGTACTTGACAAAGTTTTAACCAAAATAAGATGAAGGAATCTTTCTTGGATATGCCACAGACAGTAAGGCCTACAGAGTGTTCAACAATAATACACTGAGTGTTGAAATCTAGATTCACATCATCTTTGATGAGACTGACTTAGACAAAGCAGTGACCCAAGACACTATGACCAACAGTTCAGACACTACGAACAAGGACGTCAAGCTCAACACTACTATCATAGTACCAGACAGTGAACTCGTTGAGCAAGGAAATGAGATCGTAGAGAGACCTATGCAAGATGACGAACCTCCACACCAAGAAGAAGAAATAGATCTTGAAAATCTATGACAAGAAGGCATAAGAACAGATGTCGCAACAGGAAACAGATGGGCAAGAGATCACACTCAAGATATAATCATTGGAGATCCAAGTGCAAGAGTCAAAACAAGAGCCGCCACACAAAATGAATGCTTTTATCTAAGCTTCCTATCACAAATGGAACCAAAGAAAATTGAGGACGCTATAGAAGACTCTATTTGGATAGAGGCCATGCAGGAAGAACTTAATCAGTTCGAAAGAAGCAAAGTTTGGAGGTTGGTTTCAAGACCAAAGAACTATCCTGTCATTGGAACCAAGTGGGTATTCAGAAACAAGATAGATGAAGATGGAGTGATAACCAGGAATAAGGCTAGACTAGGGGCCAAAGGTTACTCTCAGGAAGAAGGCATTGACTACGATGAGACATTTGCACCTGTTCCTAGACTAGAAGCCATCAGAATATTTCTTGCCTTTGCTGCTCACATGAAATTCAAGGTCTTTCAGATGGATGTCAAAAATGCATTCTTGAATGGTGAACTTCAAGAAGAAGTCTATGTAGAGCAACCTCCAGGTTTTATCGATCCATCTCTTTCTAATTATGTCTTTAGATTAGACAAAGCCTTATATGGTCTTAAACAAGCACCTAGAGCATGATATAAAACACTAACTAACTTTCTTATTGAAAATGGATTCACTAGAGGTAGAGTAGATACCACACTGTTTCTTAGAAAACATAAAGATAAAGTCCTATTAGTTCAAACATATGTTGATGATATTATCTTTGGGTCTACTGATGAAAAGCTATGCAAGAGATTCTCCAAGCTTATGCAGAGCAAGTTAGAAATGAGCATAAAGAGTGAACTGAACTTCTTCCTTGGACTGCAAGTAAAGCAGACTGATGAAGGAATCTTCATTAACCAAGCCAAGTACATTAATGACTTACTTAAGAAGTATGGTATGGAGTCAGCCTCTCCAATAAAAACCCTAATTGCTCCTACAACCAAGCTTGACAAAGATGAAAAAGGTAAAAGTATTGATATAACTCAATACAGAGGTATGATAGGCTCTCTTTTATATCTAACTGCCAGTAGACCAGATATAATGTTTGCAACATGCATTTGTGCTAGATTTCAGGCTAGTCCTAAAGAATCTCATTAAATTGTTGTAAAGAGGATTTTCAGATATCTCAAAGGTACACCCCACTTGGGACTTTGGTATCCTAAGGTCTCCTCATTTGAGCTAACAGGATACACAGATGCTGATTTTACAGGCTGCAAAATTGATAGAAAAAGTACTAGTGGCACCTGTCAATTGCTAGGAAACAGACTTGTGTCCTGGTTTAGCAAGAAGCAAAATTCAGTATCTACTTCAACTGCAGAAGCCTGAATACATTGTTGCTAGTAGTATCTGTGCTCAGATCTTATGGATGAAAAATCAACTAGCAGATTATGGGTTTGAATTTAAATCCATACCTATTCATTGTGATAAATGTGACACCCCGAAAATTTGGGCAATTTATTAAAATCTTAAATGATTGATTTAAGGTCAAATATTAGACCTAGATAGAAAATAAGTGTAAGCGTTTGATGTTATTGGGAAGGAATTTTGAGGGTTTCAAAATTCTGTGAAGGAAATAGGTGAATTATTCAGGATTAAGTGTTTATGTGACTATGATCTGTGTATATGGTTATGTTCTGGGTACAGAATGTGGTTAAGGGTCAAGGGTTGACCAGATAAATTACATCTGTGATAAACCCTAATTATATATTAAGAACGACAATGTTCGGTTAGAAAATCTTAGCGTTTAGCAAGAAACCCTAAAAACTGGTTCTGGAAACCCTAGTTTCAATTCCGGGAATTCGAAACCTTAATTCGGTGCATGAAACCCTAAATTGGGAACTTAATGGCATATGTGTAAATAATTAAAAGATTAATTAGGGTTAATCTTATCAATTGACTACAAAACCCTAATTCCAAGTTTAAAACCCTAATGTCAGATCTGAAAACCCTATTTTCAGATTCTGTTAAAGTTAAGCCCTAATCTGGGATTATAACGGAAAATTTTAATGCTTTAGTGCTATTAATTATAAGTCTAATTAGGGTAAATGTTGATTAATTTACAAACCCTAATTTTCCATTTATTGGAACCCTAATTGTTCCGTCAGAAACCCTAATGCTCAACTGTGGATTTAATTGCTAAAAATTAGCAATGTTAATTAGGAAACCCTAATCCTAATTATTTCAATTTTTGTTCAATTAGAAAACCCTAATCTAATTACGAGATTTAATTTATAAATGAGAAAATTTAGTTTTTCTATTTTTAACCCTAATTGCGTAATTGCCTAATAAGATTTAAAGTATGATTAAGGAATTTTTATATAATTAGAAAATACTAATTATAAGTTAAAAAAAATTGTTAATTTTCTATTTTATATCCGAAATTTTGAAATGTTAGAAATTAAATTTTTTTCAAAGTTAAGGGTTAAAACCTAAACCCTAAATTCATCCAAATCATAAATTTTGGTATGCTCAAACCCTAAACCCTAAGGGTTTCATGAATTGGACAATCTAGAATAAAATGGAAAAGTCCATAATGCCCCTTTTTGTATTATTTAAGCAACTTGCAAATCTAGCCAAGATCTTGAGTTGTTTACCAACCCTAAGCCTAAACCTAGTCTAGCATTCTTCCTTGGACTGCAAGTAAAGCAGACTGATGAAGGAATCTTCATTAACCAAGCCAAGTACATTAATGACTTACTTAAGAAGTATGGTATGGAGTCAGCCTCTCCAATAAAAACCCTAATTGCTCCTACAACCAAGCTTGACAAAGATGAAAAAGGTAAAAGTATTGATATAACTCAATACAGAGGTATGATAGGCTCTCTTTTATATCTAACTGCCAGTAGACCAGATATAATGTTTGCAACATGCATTTGTGCTAGATTTCAGGCTAGTCTTAAAGAATCTCATTAAATTGTTGTAAAGAGGATTTTCAGATATCTCAAAGGTACACCCCACTTGGGACTTTGGTATCCTAAGGTCTCCTCATTTGAGCTAACAGGATACACAGATGCTGATTTTACAGGCTGCAAAATTGATAGAAAAAGTACTAGTGGCACCTGTCAATTGCTAGGAAACAGACTTGTGTCCTGGTTTAGCAAGAAGCAAAATTCAGTATCTACTTCAACTGCAGAAGCCTGAATACATTGTTGCTAGTAGTATCTGTGCTCAGATCTTATGGATGAAAAATCAACTAGCAGATTATGGGTTTGAATTTAAATCCATACCTATTCATTGTGATAAATGTGACACCCCGAAAATTTGGGCAATTTATTAAAATCTTAAATGATTGATTTAAGGTCAAATATTAGACCTAGATAGAAAATAAGTGTAAGCGTTTGATGTTATTGGGAAGGAATTTTGAGGGTTTCAAAATTCTGTGAAGGAAATAGGTGAATTATTCAGGATTAAGTGTTTATGTGACTATGATCTGTGTATATGGTTATGTTCTGGGTACAGAATGTGGTTAAGGGTCAAGGGTTGACCAGATAAATTACATCTGTGATAAACCCTAATTATATATTAAGAACGACAATGTTCGGTTAGAAAATCTTAGCGTTTAGCAAGAAACCCTAAAAACTGGTTCTGGAAACCCTAGTTTCAATTCCGGGAATTCGAAACCTTAATTCGGTGCATGAAACCCTAAATTGGGAACTTAATGGCATATGTGTAAATAATTAAAAGATTAATTAGGGTTAATCTTATCAATTGACTACAAAACCCTAATTCCAAGTTTGAAACCCTAATGTCAGATCTGAAAACCCTATTTTCAGATTCTGTTAAAGTTAAGCCCTAATCTGGGATTATAACGGAAAATTTTAATGCTTTAGTGCTATTAATTATAAGTCTAATTAGGGTAAATGTTGATTAATTTACAAACCCTAATTTTCCATTTATTGGAACCCTAATTGTTCCGTCAGAAACCCTAATGCTCAACTGTGGATTTAATTGCTAAAAATTAGCAATGTTAATTAGGAAACCCTAATCCTAATTATTTCAATTTTTGTGCAATTAGAAAACCCTAATCTAATTACGAGATTTAATTTATAAATGAGAAAATTTAGTTTTTCTATTTTTAACCCTAATTGCGTAATTGCCTAATAAGATTTAAAGTATGATTAAGGAATTTTTATATAATTAGAAAATACTAATTATAAGTTAAAAAAAATTGTTAATTTTCTATTTTATATCCGAAATTTTGAAATGTTAGAAATTAAATTTTTTTCAAAGTTAAGGGTTAAAACCTAAACCCTAAATTCATCCAAATCATAAATTTTGGTATGCTCAAACCCTAAACCCTAAGGGTTTCATGAATTGGACAATCTAGAATAAAATGGAAAAGTCCATAATGCCCCTTTTTGTATTATTTAAGCAACTTGCAAATCTAGCCAAGATCTTGAGTTGTTTACCAACCCTAAGCCTAAACCTAGTCTAGCCTTCTTCCTTGGACTGCAAGTAAAGCAGACTGATGAAGGAATCTTCATTAACCAAGCCAAGTACATTAATGACTTACTTAAGAAGTATGGTATGGAGTCAGCCTCTCCAATAAAAACCCTAATTGCTCCTACAACCAAGCTTGACAAAGATGAAAAAGGTAAAAGTATTGATATAACTCAATACAGAGGTATGATAGGCTCTCTTTTATATCTAACTGCCAGTAGACCAGATATAATGTTTGCAACATGCATTTGTGCTAGATTTCAGGCTAGTCCTAAAGAATCTCATTAAATTGTTGTAAAGAGGATTTTCAGATATCTCAAAGGTACACCCCACTTGGGACTTTGGTATCCTAAGGTCTCCTCATTTGAGCTAACAGGATACACAGATGCTGATTTTACAGGCTGCAAAATTGATAGAAAAAGTACTAGTGGCACCTGTCAATTGCTAGGAAACAGACTTGTGTCCTGGTTTAGCAAGAAGCAAAATTCAGTATCTACTTCAACTGCAGAAGCCTGAATACATTGTTGCTAGTAGTATCTGTGCTCAGATCTTATGGATGAAAAATCAACTAGCAGATTATGGGTTTGAATTTAAATCCATACCTATTCATTGTGATAAATGTGACACCCCGAAAATTTGGGCAATTTATTAAAATCTTAAATGATTGATTTAAGGTCAAATATTAGACCTAGATAGAAAATAAGTGTAAGCGTTTGATGTTATTGGGAAGGAATTTTGAGGGTTTCAAAATTCTGTGAAGGAAATAGGTGAATTATTCAGGATTAAGTGTTTATGTGACTATGATCTGTGTATATGGTTATGTTCTGGGTACAGAATGTGGTTAAGGGTCAAGGGTTGACCAGATAAATTACATCTGTGATAAACCCTAATTATATATTAAGAACGACAATGTTCGGTTAGAAAATCTTAGCGTTTAGCAAGAAACCCTAAAAACTGGTTCTGGAAACCCTAGTTTCAATTCCGGGAATTCGAAACCTTAATTCGGTGCATGAAACCCTAAATTGGGAACTTAATGGCATATGTGTAAATAATTAAAAGATTAATTAGGGTTAATCTTATCAATTGACTACAAAACCCTAATTCCAAGTTTGAAACCCTAATGTCAGATCTGAAAACCCTATTTTCAGATTCTGTTAAAGTTAAGCCCTAATCTGGGATTATAACGGAAAATTTTAATGCTTTAGTGCTATTAATTATAAGTCTAATTAGGGTAAATGTTGATTAATTTACAAACCCTAATTTTCCATTTATTGGAACCCTAATTGTTCCGTCAGAAACCCTAATGCTCAACTGTGGATTTAATTGCTAAAAATTAGCAATGTTAATTAGGAAACCCTAATCCTAATTATTTCAATTTTTGTGCAATTAGAAAACCCTAATCTAATTACGAGATTTAATTTATA